>CM069532.1:42190000-42790000 GCA_035773235.1 Eospalax fontanierii
GAATTAAACAAAAAGGACAATACAACACAACAAAACCTCTGGGACACTTGAAAGCAGTCCTAAGAGAGAAGTTTATAGCTCCAAGCGCTTACATAAAAAATTAGAAAGATCACAAATAAATAACTTAACATTGCAACTCAAGAATCTTGAAAGTCAACAACAAATGAAACCCAAACCCAGGAGACAAGAAGAATGAACAAAAATCAGAGAAGAAATTAATGAAATAGAAACAAACAGTTCAAAGGATCAATGAACCAAGAGTTCATTCTTTGAAAAGATAGATAGGCCCTTAGACCAGTTAACCAAAAGTAAGAAAGAGCAATTCTAAATCAACAAAATCATAAATGAAAGAGGAAACATCACAACAGACAGCAAGAAAAAAAATCCAGGACATTAAAAGGAAATAATTTAAAATCCCTTACACCAGTAAGAGAATGAAGCTAGACCTTTACCTTTCACCTTGCACAAAATCAGCTCCAAGTGGATCAAAGACCTCAATGTGAAACCTGAAACTCTGAAACTATTAGAAGAAAACATTGGGAGTAACCTACAAGATATAGATATAAGAAAGGACTTTCTAAATTAGACATCAGTTGCTCAAGAATTAAGGTCAATAATCATCAAGTGGGACCTTATTAAACTAAAAAGCTTCTGCACAGAAAAAGACACAACTAAGGAAGTGAGGAGAAAACCCACAGAGCGGGAGAAAATCTTCACCAGTGACACAACTGACAGAAGTTTAACATCCAGAATATATAAAGAACTCAAGAAACAAAGAATCAAGAAACAAGTGACCAATTAAAAGAAGGACTGAAGATTTAAGCAGAAGATTCTCAAAAGAAGAAATAAAGATGGCTAAGAAACATCTTAAAAACTATTCAGCAACATTAATAATTAGGAAAATGAAAATTAAAATCACTTTAAGATTTCATTGTACCCTGGTCAGACTGACTAAAATCAAGAAAATAAACGATGCCAAATATTAGAGAGGATATGGGGAAAGAGGAACAGTCACTCACTGCTGGTGGGATTTTAAACTCATGCAAGCCCTATGGAAAGCAGTGTGGAGAACTCAAACAACTAAAAACGAATCTACCATTTGACCTGGTTATACCGCTCCTCAGCATATACCCAAAGGCCTTGTCCTATTGCAGAGATATTTGTATACCCGTGTTTGTTGCTACTCTTTTCACAATACCTAAGGGATAGAAACAAGCTTAGTGTCCCTCAATGATGAAGGGATAATGAAAATGTGGCACATTTACACAGTGGAGTTCTATTCAGCAGTAAGGTAAAGAAAGATGAAATCATTACATTTTCCAGTACATAGGTTGAATTAGGGACTGTTATGCTAAGTGAAGAAACACAGAATCAGAAAAACAAATGGCATATGTTCTCCCTCATTTGTGGATCCTAGCACCAAACCCTTATATATGAGTATGTATCCTTATGTAACTGCAGAAAACAGAAAAACTGGAAAGAAACCAGGGAGGTAAAGGGAAAGAAAGAATCTGAGAGAAGAATAGTAGAAGACAGGTGTTACTAAGGGAGAAAAAGATAAAAGGAAAATCCAGAAATGAGACACTTTTAATGGGGAAGGCAGAGAAAGAGTGTTAGCCTGGGAGGGGGTGGTTGAAAAGGTAAGATGAATAATGTCTAGCTAGCGTAAAACACCGGAGTGAATCCTATTAGTCTAACAACCTAATAAGAAATTCCACATACAATATCTCTACCTGAGTCCATGTGCATGGCCAAAGGCTACATAACAACAAACATTGCCAGACACAAGAAATCTTCCTTTGTGTTCTTGGCCAGGGTGGTCCAACAGACTCCCCAAATTACACAGGCTATTGTCACAACTCTTGATTGTCTCCCAAAACTTGAAGGAGAGACCCTATTTTTGAAAACAAGACACACTCCAGAGACCGGATTTGGAGTGATGGAGCTGGAACTGACCTGGAAGCCACCCATCATGAAGGCTAGCTCTGTTAGTTTTGGAGAGCACTATGCAAGCAGCCAAGAGAGAACAGTAATTGATGGCCCAACACCAGCTTCATTATGAAAAAAACACATTAGTGACCAGTACAGCACTTGACACTGGTACAGTAGTGGCACTTTTATCTTGGGGCCAATCAATGGCTACCTAAAATTGGTCTTAGATATCATTCAATGGCAGGAAATTTATGTATGGTACTGTAATCACAGCCAAATACACATGGATGAAGTGGTCATAGATCACTTAGAGAAATTCCCAAGGCTGTCACATTCCTAGGCTAATATAACTTCTTACTAAGTGATATAAATATATATATATATATATATATATATATATATATATATCACCACGTGGAGACTACTCCAGAGTACCAGAACTAGTCACATTCATATTTATTGTCTTTGAACTGCCCACACTTTAATGGCACATCTACAATGTAACCTCTACACCCAAGGCTGACGCAACATGGAATACCTAAAGACACTAATGTGTCTCTCACCTCTGATCAATGAAGCTCTGTCATGCAACAGAGGGTTAGTAACATGAAAGGTCACAAATGTCTAAAGAATGGAGATTAGGAATCCACAAAGTGTGGGTCCCTAGACCGGACTCTTATGTTAAGTTCCCATCACCAGAAGTTGAGAGGCCATTTCGGAAGAGGAGGCAGAAAGATTGTAAGAGCCAGTGAAGAGGTGAGTAACATATGGAAATAGAATCAGATAGGCTCCTGGGACCCTGCTCATATGAACCTACAGCAATGACTTCGGCATGCTCAAGACCCATGCAAACTGAAGTAGACAAAAACCTAGCATGGAACTGGAGAAATGGGCAGCAGACCCCAATCTTTGCTGAAGGAATATTGGCAACTGATTACTGTTGATTGGGGATGAGTTAGTCTTCCTAAAGCGAGATACTCCCAATATATGAATTAGACCTCAGTGGAGGAACTTGCACTGAGGAATATTTGAGGACACTAACATGATGCAATAGACTTTAACACAGATGAAAGAATGTATTGATTCTGTTGGGGGACTATGGGGAAGGGTGTGTAAAGATGGTTAAGGTTGATTGAAATATTCTGTATGAAATACACAATGATTCAATAAAAATTACAGTAAGAACAACAAAAGCTTTGAAATTTTTGGCAAATACAAATATATAAATAGAGAAATGAAGAGATCGGACAAGACGTATAAACAGAGAGAGAAATGAGAAAACAAATGAAAGATAGCAAAACCGTTAGGGGCGCTGGGAACAAGGGAAGACATGGAATGCTCTGTCCTAGATTACTCTGCTCCTACAAGAATAACTTATGAAACAGAGAGAAGAAGCAGACATCAGAGAACTTAATGGGGTTTTGAGGATTGGGCTGAAAAGGGACCTGTAAGTTTCACTTATTGTGTTGAATAGGCATGACCATTCATTTTTTCACATGGTCAATCTACTTTCATACTATATTCATAAAGCAATACTAGCAGATTTAGGGATAATATAGCCATAAATTACCTTTGTTTTCCACAAATTCATAATTCATTCTGGTTGGAATGATTAAATGAATAATGATACAAATTAACTATGTGGAAAGGAACACATGCAATTAGAATATGTTTATGTGCCCATAACTCATAAAAAGAACAGTGGATGCATACTCAGTTTATTTTTCTGGAAAACTGAAATGTTTTGCATTTATTTAGAAATAGTACCTGATCTAGCAAGCCTCGGCTCTCCAGATGATTCTGTGAGAATGATCCTATAACCTCCGGATGAGCACTGATCTGGCAAAGACCTCTTCTTGGGCTTTGCAGCTTTCCGCCCTCTCTGATTCTATATGACGAGTTCCCTTTCACGCTCAGTAATCCCCCTCACACTTCCTGCCCAAATTTCCATTCTTCCACACTGACATCAAGTAAAGTTTATTTTCAAGATCATTTTCTTAACTGAATTCTCTCCTACCAATGACTTCTCAATTTCTCTACCTGTGTATCACCTGGAGCTTACATCTCATTTTCTTCTCTCTCTATATTTCTCTTTCCTTCTTCCTCTCCATCTCCCCCTCTTCTTTTCTCTCCATCTCCCTCTCCCTTCTCTTATAGAATACGTTCTAATACTTGCTTCTGAGACTTAACCCCATATCTATCATTTTTTTTCCTTAGAGAAAGAAGACATGATGTCATCATCTGAAACTTCCATCTTCTGAAATAAATCTCCAAGAAAGCTAGCAGGATTCAAAGCACAGATTACAAGCAGAATGTTTAGGTTCAAATGCAAGGTCTTCCTGCAACTCAGAGTGTGTTCTAACCCAGGACTCTGTGTCCTACTGAAAACTCAGCCTTGTACATGCTCAGACACACTCATAAGATAGAGCACTGAAGTTGATGCCAGTTTTGTAGTGTCCATTCTGCTCTTGCTCTTGAAATAAATTGCCAGTTCTCTCTGTTAGGTACTTCAACCATGACAGGTCATACTAGAAAGAAAAATTAATTGGTAAACTGGAAACCTTTTGCAGAGACAAGGATACAAAAAAAAAAAAAAGAAAGGAAAGGGGAAAAGGAAAGAATTAGAGAAAAACCTGGCTCCTATATTATTTTGTAATCCTTGTTTATCTAAAATTTCCAGGTTTCACTAATGTATGGCCAGCTTCAGTCCCATGCTGCCTGGACTGTCAATAAAGTGAACGTTATAAGTCCCATTTGTGTTACTGAATGGTCTCCATTAAAGCACCCAGTTAAATTATTTTCACCTCATGGAGAGACTAGATGCTACATTCTTTGCTTCTTTTTTTTCTCTCTGGTTGCATGAGTACAATTTAATTCTGCTTAGAGACCATTAGATAAACATACTCCTAATAAATTTAAAATACCATGGGCTTTGTGAGGTTAGTTTAGGGACTCATTCAATGACATTCTGTCCTAGACAGTAAGAGAAAACAATTTTTACTGGAAAGAATATGATCCTCATAGCTCCCCTTTTACCAAGTCTCTCCATGGGGCCATGGGTGCCTTTTCACAGCCATAGTAGTTTGGTATCTAGTGAAGTGTAGGTGCCACTAATTAACCCACCTTAGCTATGTTTGAGCAGTACATGGAACCGTCTGACAAGTGCCATAGAACTCTGCACCTTCAAGGGAACTCTTCATGACTCTGGGGAATCCATGTTGACAAAAGGATGAGAACATGAATTAAAATGGATTAGAGTGGGAAAGCAAATTACTGCAAAAGGTGACATTTGAGTCTATTTTAGATACAAAAAGGAGGCTTGTGGAGAACAACATCCCAGGGGTAAAAGAATCAGGAAGAAAACACAAGCAAGGGTTTCTCTAGCAATCACCCCAATTGTGCTCTAGTTCCCTTTTGTGAACCTTCCTCCTTCCATTGTAAGATGCATTGGACTTTAGACTGTTGTACACAGGGCTACAATTCTAAGTCTATAGTCATACATGTGTAATTGAGTAGAGAAAAGCCATGCATCACTTGGTTGACTGAATTATTGGCCTCAATTCTTTGTCAGGTACCCAAGACCTTTGCAATGTAACTTTTCAGTTCCTCCTTATAAAGGCACAGTGCACTTGACTGCTTTTAACGCTGAACTTAGATGTGTAATTTTTTGACCAACAAGAAATAATTTAATTCTACTCAGAATAGATGTAATTCAAGCAGAGACTTAAAATATGCTGGTCTAACTTCTGGGCTTCTGACAATAACACAAGAAATGGCAGTCATGTATGTATAATGTAGAATGTGAGAGGATTTTCAAAGGCTTTAAGTATAATGCTATATATGTTGGAAATAGTGGAATTAAAGATAGGCAATAAGGTGAATAAAAAAGCTGATGGATAGTCTTAATGATCAAATATAATCGTTCATATTTCAATAGGGAACTGAGGGGAAACGCAATTGCATCATCAGATCTATGCAATGCTGAGAACAGGCTAAACCGGAAACCAGAATGTACAGAAATACAGCATTTTTAGACCATTTCTGCCCTCTCAACAGCTGCCACGAGACTGCATTGATGTCACCCTTTTTGACAAAAAAACCAGACATCTTGCTTTGTCATGGGCTACATATCAACCCTGACTGAAGGTCATTCTTAATCATGCTGGTCCAAACTCTTGATTAATTGTTGAGCTTGCAAACTTGCAATGACAATCTATAAATATAATCTAAGTATATTTATAAATGTATGCACACATATGGCAATGTTCTAAAACAAACAAAAATCCAATAAAAGAAACTAAGCAATAAAAGAGGACTAGAATTCATGAATGCAATAGAGAACAATCTAGACCTCTTATCCTTAACCACTCAGTCCTTTCCTTGGTAGGTGTCCTCTGAATTAATGAAGAGCAACCTGAGTTTTGTAGCTAATAAACTCAAGCCGACGATGTCTGCAAGTCAGGGTGTGGAAATGAACAAACTTCATTTGCTAAGGCAGGGACATCATATAGCGTTATACATGCAAGGTCAAAGGGTTCAAAGACAGCATAATGTAACACTCTGAATATCAATGTCAAGGTTAAACTCAGCTTTCAATGTACTATACATGAGAGATGTTTTGTTTTGAATTTCTCATAAATACTTATTCTTCTATTGTAATTGGCCAAATAGAATGATGTTTTGAAATAGGATAACTATTTTTGTTTATTTCCAATAAGAGGAAACCTGAAACTAAACTGAAACTTATAGCTAGGGCAGTAAACAAGAAAGTCAAAAGGACTAACAAATCATTTGTTCCCCTTACGAAGAGTTTGTTCTAAATTGAACTGCTTGCAAGACTGTAAGTTCCTTGTATGTTTGGGAGCATGAACTTGCTAAGAAAATTCAATATATACCTAAAAGTTGCCACCACAGACTTCATATTCCATAGAGCATTGCTTCAGTTAGCATTGGTTGCTTTCATTGCTAAGACAATCGTACATCATTTGCTTTTTCCAGTTTTCAACAGAGACAATTTAACTTTTCAGTATTTTTCATTCTTTCTTTCCCTTAAGTTGATTATTGTATAAACAAGAGTTATTGAATTGCTTCTTTTGATTTTTTTAAAAAGGAACAGTCAAAAAAGTTTAGTCAAGGTGAAAACCCAAAACTTTACCCTTAAAACAGAAGAAACAACTTATTTTCCAGGTTATTACCTCTTTTGATGGCAGCTGTATCATTAAGAAAATGGCTTTCTTTTTTTTTTGGTAAAACCTTGAACGTTTATGCTTCCTTAATTGTGAAACTCCTTAAGTATTTAGAAATGTCATTATTCTCTAAAGCTCATAGCCATTAAACAGATCAGAGCCGTTATAGTTATTAAGACACCAGGGAATCACTACACTGATAAGAAGACAGAAAAATAAGAAACCACAGACCAAGATCACAAGATCCCTGCTAAGAACCTCATCCCAGTAACAAAGCAGAGCAAATGAAACTTCTGCTTCCAGAAAGCGAAGTTAAAGTCATCCCAGTCTATTTCTATCATGTTGCCTAACATTTTCCAGTTGTTTCTTTAGAAGCATGATTAGCAGCCTTTTGGAAATTTCCATATTTGGTGATACTTCATATTATAATATCTCAATCATGAAATCTTTTGAAAAAAATATATAACTCAATTAACTTCCTTCTGGACTCACAGCAGTAATTTTATGTGAAAACTAGAGTCAGTGATGAAGATGTAGATTGTGGAATCCCTTATTTGCAGTACTATGTTTTCATAGGAGCTCTATCAGCCTTTGATAGCTTAGTAAGCACACTCTGAATAAACCTTTCAGGCCTTCAACATCATTACATAGAACTAAGTGCAGAAAGGAACTCAGGGAAACCACGAAATCATGCAGCTTTCTCCTACAGAGGAAAGCCCCAATAAAAATTTTGGCTCTATTAATTTTTCCTAATTGGGGGCCATAGGCGGGGAACCTGACTAGAAGCCTAGTTTAAAGCAGCTAAGTACTTCTTGTGTACATTTATAGTAATTTGACTTTTCTTTTGTGTGAGATGTTATGAACATCAACTGCATCATTGAAAGCTATTGAATCAGTGAGGCATGGCTGATCCCAATGAAAGAATCTAGTTGTGAATTACATATAGAGATAAAGGTGATCAAAAAGTCAATGTTCAGTTCAGAGACTGCATTCCTTACTTAGACCATTCGGTAATGGCAGGAATATGGTGACAGAGCCCCATTGCATATAAGTCAGCATAGATGGGTTCCATTACTGGGACTCCATCTAATGGAGAAGAGTGGACCTGGCAGAGAGTCTATGCATTAACTTTTTAGTTGTGCAACCCGAGAAGAGTGACATCTTCTTTAGAAGTCAAGCTGTTAGCTCATAGAGTTGTTGGAATATTATATTAAGGAATGTGACTGAGGAGGTAAGTCAATAAATGACACTAAAAGTATCTTTATTTTTCTGTTCTCTATAATTCTGATGTCATCATTTTTTTACTTATTGCAAGTTTCTAATATCCTTATTCTCTTGTGATAAATTTGACATTATTTTAAACATGTCTCTGTCACATTGCTCCTCAAGAGCAGATGAGACAGCCACTTTACTTTTGCATCGGCCATAATACTTAAACCATTGACCTGAATTCTCAAAAAAGGCCAATACTCTGCTGATGGGATGTATACATCAGAAAGTCTGTAATTCTCATTCACAGTATTGTTTGTAACACTCAATCCGTATGGTCTCTTTATTCATTTCTGCACCTCAACTTGAATTTTTATTCATTTTGCCTGGTTTCCACTGTCTTGACCATCACCATACTCTCATTTTAATCATTTCAACTCCCTATTCAAATTTATCCTTAATTTTTAATGAAAGGGATATTTAATGCAGATTCATATAACCTCCATTTAATTGGACTTGAAATAGTTAGGGCAAAACTCCAGCATAGCAAGCAGCCAGTTGTAACTACTTCTGCTATAGCTAGACTCCACGAGGGAGAAGGAGATGCGGGAAGAAACTGGGAGCCAAAGTGCACCTGGTCATGGAGGGAAAGACTGCTGAACAGTGCTCAGCTCAGACACTGTTCTTTCTCCAAAATGCTACCAATTAAATTACTGATAGCATCCTTTGTTATTCACATCCAGCTGAAAAAAGAAAAATTACAAAACTGGTGTAAAATTGCATTTCTGACACTCACTGATTTGGGAAATAACAAGTCAGAACATTTGAACTATATTATAACAGAGAAAAAGTTAGAAGATATGTGTTCATATCAAAATTTTAGCAGTTTCCGACAGTTGAGTAACACCTTGCAATTTCTATGTTAGCTGTGGTACAAAGAAGAAAACAATATAATGAGATCAGACATGAACAGTAGATACAGTAGCTAGTAAGGTGAGAAGGAAGCCAAGACAATGGAAGACTCCCTTTGTGCCTCTGTTACTGGTTCAGGAGATTTGAAGTGTATTTTAGGGTTCTCTGTTTACAAAGTTTCACAGACAAATCAGGTATACCACCATAAGCAAGTGGCCTCCAATCTCAGCCTTCTGCTGCTAAATAAACACTGCATTCTTCACGGGAAAAGCTGCTGCTTTACAACTTCTACTCAGCTTTATCATGGAACAACAAGGTCCATTAGAATCCTTGACACAGCCCTTTCTCCATTTGCCCTCTCTTCATTAAACTTGTTGGAAAAACTTACTAATGACTACTTTTCTGTGTTCCCTGTTCACCTACCATTCCTTATTTGAGCTACTGCAATCTGGCCTCTATACTCAAACTCCAAACTCCACCTAAACTGTTCTCATTATAGTCACTGGCAATCTCTTAATAGATAACCTAATGTGTATTTTTAGTTTAGAATTTTCTTGACATACTCTCAAGGTGAGTTGGCATTACTGACATTACTCTCCTTAAAAAGTCACACGCTTCCATCTCTTCTTTTGGAGTTCTTTACAGGCTTCTCTTTCTCTTCATAGGGATTACCATCTCATGTTCCCCACAGTACCATTTTTAGGCCTTTTCTCCCCTCATTCTACATCTTCTCTTTAATTAATTAAGATAATGCTCAGAAATCCATTCTTGCCTAGACTTGTGTTTCTCATAGTCCCTCCAATAAGACGTGATACTTCACATGGAAGTATGTCCACTGTCTTCCCTTTTTCCCAGCATGGGGCTCTTCTCCCTCTGTTTCTGTGCTTTTCAAGGCTGTTTAAGCTTTATCTTGGCTACAGTAAATTCTAATGTTTGTTAGTTATTACACACTTAAAGACACTCTCCTTATTTGTCACTTGTAGGAACTAAGGGAACAACAAGAGGCTAGAGGAAAAAATTGAAATTCTTCCAAAAGATAGTTCATACATTGTTCTAGTTTGCTTCCCATTGCTGTGACAAAACACTCTGACCAAAGCCAGCTTGGAGAGGAAAGTGTTTACTTTACTTCCATCTCCTGGGTCACACAGTTGATCAATGAGGAAGTCCAAGGAACTCAGGACAAGAAACTAGGGCAGGAGCTGAAGCACAGACCATAGAGGAATGCTGCTTACTGACTTGCTCCCCTGGCCCATGCTCAGCCTGCTTTCTTATACAATACGGGCTGGTCCCTCACACATTACTCAACAATCAAGGAAATACACCACAAACGTGGTCACAGGCCAGTCCAATGGAGGGAATCCCAAATTGAGGCTCCCTCAATCCAGATGTGTCAAGTTGACTACTAAACATACACAGTGGTTTCACAAAGCTCCTTTACTAAATGGTTCATAAAACATTTGATTTATGAATCTAGATGAATCAAAAATGACCTATGCAAAAGCACAGAGGCCATATGGAGAAAGAGGGCAACAACTGACCATCTACTGGTGCATGAATGGCACTTTCATTTTGGGGATAATTGACAGCTGTTTAACTGAATAAGGCCTGCTCAATGGGAGGGAACTCATGTGAACTGTTAACATAGGCAAATACTCATGGCTAGAGATGGCATAGACCGTAGAGAAAATCCATTTTTGCCACATCCCTGACTAATGTTATTTCTTACTATATTCTAAATACAAATCTTTATATGTCTGATCACTCATCAAAGAAGCTTCTTTTTGCAAAAGATAGAGACTATGACAAATTTCTACCACTGGTCAAACCCAGAGGTGTAAGGTGTGCGTGTGAGGTGACCAGCCTTCAGTGACACATCTACAATGCAACTCTACACCTACAGCTCAGGGAACGTAGTAGAACAGAGGGTAAAAGAATATTACTACATCTCTCTATAATCAGCAGTAAAGTTTCCTCATGCAGCATATGGTGATTAACCCAGAAAGCCACAGCTGACCAAAGGCAGAAAACATGAGACTGTGGAGTACTTATCCCTGAATAGGACACTTATATCAAACCTCTGATACCCAAGACTCACAGTTGTGAATGAGAGGATGGCAATATTGTAAGAGCCAGAGGTGGTAGATGACCACAAGAAGTTTTCAAACAGATGAAAAGTTACTCATAGGAACTCACAGCAATGGTAACAGCATGCACAAGACCAATGTACGCCCAAGTTTAGCAAAGTCCCAGCACAGAAATGCAGAAGTTGATAAGAAATCCAAACCTTAGCTGAAGAATTATTGGCAACTGCTAATTGCTGGGTGAGGGAGAGTCAGTTTTTTTAAGGGAGTAATACTAGATAGGTAAGCAGGTTCCAGTCGATGGAAGCACATGGAAGGACATTTGGGACATTTGGCTTTATAGGCATTAATAATTTTAAATTCAGCATGGGGTGGGGGCTGTAAGAGGGATGCAGAGAGGGGAAGGAGTCTAAATAGGATCAAAATATATTGTAAAAAATTTGCAGAAATTCAAAGAAAAGAACAAGATGATTGTATGAAATAATAATGCAAATATGATAATAAAAGGCACACAGTGCTATCAAATGAGGGCTCAAAATTACATAAGGAAGAAGGAAAAGCTTCACAATACATAGAAGGAATATCTCAAAAGAGCACCAAAATGATGTTAGGGAATGGCTGTTTGCTGAACACAATTAGAAACAGCACGTAAGGCAGCCATATAGCTGGATACAAGAAGACTGGGCTAAAACTTCACTGGGTTATTACCAAATTGATTACATGTCTTTTGCTGAGGCCAAAATGATCTAACTTAATAAAGTTTCAGTTTAAAGATGCAATGCTTAGCTCATAAAATACAAATTAGATTTTAAGGTAAAACATTGCCAACAATGAAACAGACCAATAAATCCTCGAGTGGTCAAGTTGCCTTCCTCGAAATTTCATAAACTGTGAAAGCAAGGTTCTCACACTCACGGTTCCTGGAAATATTTACTTATTGTCATTTTCTGTGCAGTTACCCCCAAATTCTGTTCCCACTTTTAATTTATAGCTAGCAAAGAATCCAGCCTAACAGCAACTGTTACAAAGAATGACAGCACAGACGTGTCAACTAGATGTGATAGATTTACAAAATGTGGAAGCTTTGTGAGATGGAATGACATAATATGAAAGACATATTAAAAGCTTTAGACAAATTCTCTTTTGTCTGGCCAGAATTTACTCAATTATCATACATATTTTATGAGCACGTTTGACAATACTAATAATAATAAGAATTGGAAAAACATAACATTTCAAAGGAAACATCACTAATATACTAAAACATATAGTTACCATGAAGCCAACATTGAAACTCAACCAAGCCTCTTTGTTACAGCCTCCCTATTGGATGTGACGATAGGCAGTGTTGTCATAACATGAAAAAGCAAAAGGAAGAGTGAATTTCCATTTTAGAAACAGTGCATGGCTATCAGTATCCATTCTCCTTTCTTATTGTCTCAGTAAGCACTCTTTCTCAGTGCTTCTCTTCCTGCTACTGTCCAAAAGCAAAGCTGCTTTTCTCCAGGGGCAGCTCCCTGTAAGGGAAGCACGTAATCCGTCATTCCTTAGCATTCCCATGATGCTTAGTTACCAGCGGTATCTCTCTGAGTTTTGCCAGGTTCTTGGCACCTTGTCCAAAGGACCAGTAAAGATTCACACATGAAAGAAAAGCAGTAAGGAAATTTGTTAAGAGAAAAAACACAAGTAATAGATACACTGATAAGAGAGGCAGGTGCCACTTGCCTGAGGTTGCACTCAGGGCCTCAGTTATTGTTTGGGGTTCCATTCACAGGATCCAAGAGAAGGAGAAGCTGGTGCCCAGCTTGATGAGTTCATGATTTTGGCAGACTTGAGTTATATAAGGTTTGCTGTGCTGCATATGTCTCTCTCCATGATGCCTTCTGATTCTGCTCATATGTACACTTAATTATGTATAGGAATAAGATGATAAATAGGAGATTCCCCTTAAAAATTCATTCAGAGGACAGTTTGTTTTACAGTGCATGCATTGAAAGCCAGTTCAGACCTGATTGGCTGTTTGTCTTGAAATGCCAGATTCATCTCAGAACATGTTTGAATAGAAAGGGGTCACTGCTAATTACAAAAGGACTGCCAAGGGAGTAACTTTTTGTTGTTTAAAGCAGGTATACCTGCAGCTTGAGGCAGGTAGCGGGTCTAGGTTGCCAACAGGCTGTTAGACGCATTGTTAGGGAAAGGTGTGCCCTGGCCAAGCTCTGTTATGTCCCTGATTGCTAAGCTGTTTCCTGTGCCTGCCTGCCTCACTTTTGGAATTCTAACCAAGTAAACTTGCTGGGTCCCTCAATCCATGGGTGCACCATCATCAGTGACTCTCTGATCTGTAGAGGAGGCCAGAGGGTCATCAGTGCAGTGAGGATAACTAATTAACCTGATGAAACAATTTAAATGATAAGGCTTTTATTTTGATATGTCTGAACTCAGTTCAAGCTTGGATGGGGACTGCTCCACCCCAGTCTAAGGATTCCTTGAAAGAAGAGGAAAAAATTAGAATGTGAAAAATGCCTCTGGTTATGAGGCAGACTCAGGCTACATGAGGTGCTCATTTCTGTCAGGTCTTTGTCCCTATTTCATTCTATCATAGTGATAGTCGCAGCAGCAGGACAACTTCCCAAACTGTGTTCACAGCCCTTTCAAATGACCCATCTCCCTACACCCTCATTCTTCTACTTTTCAGTCTTCCTTCGGAAACAATAAAAGGATGCACAATACAGTTGTTGCTAGTTCCCATTAGAGAGCCTTAAGACAAGTGCAAGCAGTAATACGGACAGTAGGAAACCGCCCCAGGAAGATTAATAATGTCTTTCTCACTTTTCCCATCCACACTATGTTAAAAGTTTTCTCTCTGTGTATTCAGTAAACTGCAATAAAGGTTATTACTTTTCACATTGCCTTAGGTCAAGGACACAGTGTTGAAAATCAAAGTCAAGGGAGGAAGATGCCCATTCAGCACGGTTGGCTGTACCAGCTCTCTCCCAAGCTTAATTTGAGCACAGTTTTGAAATGCCTTGGGGAAATAATTCAGGTATCTAACAGATTAACTATCCGAGCACCAAATATTTAGGTCAGGCAAACTTTGTTTCAAAAGCAAATACTGCGCCATGAGATTAAACAAGGTGGTGAATTAATTAACTCTGTGACTTTTCATCTTTAAGCTAAGCAGGTTCACATATACCAAGGTCCTTTCCTATAGTCTTGATATCCACTTCATGTTCAGAAACTCTGAGAACACCCACTCCACCAATCTCATCTGATTCTCCCCTCGTTTCCCTTTGATTGACTTGCTTTGTTTCCTTTGCCAAATCGTTCTATTTTGTTTCTTTAAAAAAATTCTTTTGTTTTATGTGTATGTGTGAGTGAATGCATGTATGTATGTGCATTGTGTATGTGCATGGGGCCCTCAGATGACAGAAGACATAGGATTCCCTGGAACTGGAGTTACACGTGGTTGTTAGCTACCATGTGGGTGCTAAGAACTGAATGCCAGTCCTCTGCATGAGTAGCCAGTTCTTTAACCATTGAGCCATCTCTCCAATCCTTATTCTGCTTCCTAAATGTTATAGTTCTTGTACTTTATTTCAACATTTTTCTTTTCCATTTGGTTTGTGTTAAGCAACTTAATCCTTGCTTAAAACTTTAACTCACTACCAATAATTACCTAATTTTCCTTTCATCTTCATCCTTGATTTACTTTGACACTTTCCTTTTTCAACACAAAGCCCACAGCTGTTTTCTAATTACCATGGACATACTGTCTTCTCCCGGATCTGCCACACCCATATCTCATACAGCAGTTAAAGCATTATCAATTTTCTGTGCACTCAGGCTAAAACACTTTCATGCAGGCTTTATATCTGATGTGTCATTAAATCTCTCAAGTTGACCTCTGGACTCATTCTCAAGTCCATTCTCTCTTCCCTCTGACAGGAATAATTGGCCTGTTTAGATGCTAGTCTCTTCGCTCTGAATGAGTCTGTAGCCTCTTAACTGATCTTGACTTCCCACTTTCTTGTTCACCCCACCCTCAGCACAGCTGTCAGTATCATCTACAGTATACATCTGTCTCCTGTGTTCTCAGGGACCACACTTGGAAAGTTCTAACTTTTGGCTCAAAATATGCATAGCTTCAGATATAATATACATTTCAAGTATACTTCAAGTATAGAATACTGTCCAAACATAGTGGGCATACAAAAACACCCACTGAATGAAATAATAGATGGATGGTTTTTAGCAGGTTGTAACATGTCTGTGTTATAACAATTTTCTTTTCCTCTCAGTGTGGTGAAAACAAATGAAAATAATCTAACACATCTGTTCTGACATAAGACGTACAAAACTCATCGTCTTCCAAAGCCTGTCAGTAATGCATCTTATGATTGCACAGACTTTGAACAGTCAATTTTCACTGTCATAATTACTCACATGTTTTGTCCCCTGTTTTTGGGAAAATATAATAAACCAATGAATTTTTCACATTGGGTTGTGTTAAAGTTGCCTTGTGAAAAAATAAGGCAAAGACAGTACAATCAAGCAGAGTGTGATCAATATTTGAAGACTATATGTATGACAGAAGACCCAGTAGTGGGACAGTCCTGACCATTCTACTCTCTGTCTCCTTAGAGAGAAAACTGAAGCCTATAGTCTGGGATAGCAAGGTACTACACAGCTCTTGGTGGGTGAAGAGAAATACAGAACTGATGTGGAATGTGGTAAGGGCAAAGCAGTGGTATGTAACATTTGGTTTGTCCTGGGTGGATTGGATGGGCCGCTGCCATTATGCCCACTGCCCAGAGAATTCCTGGCCACAGCTGAGTGTGCATCTGTAGGACCACTGTATGCTGCCAGGTAAGATATGCAACTAATTTACTGTGATATAAAATCCTATGGTGAGCCTGTGTGCCGTAGAGGTGGTTTAGGTTACGAAGCAAAGGCTAGAGACCTAGGCTCTCACACTTGGGACCATGCTATGTCAGAGCATGCAAATACCATTCAAAAGGAAAGGAAGGCAATAGGCTTGTGTTTACCCTGAGCTACAATCTGGAGTCCAGTTTTTTATTCACCATATAAGTACCATAAAAAATCCCACCACTTTTGATAAAGCAGCTAGTGCTGGATCAGAACACTTGTAAGTGAAGATTTATGATTTGAAACCAGAAAATCGACCTTAAATTCATCACTTTAAATCAGGATGTTATACTGTCTCTCCATGAAATATCCTGACAATGAGCAGCTTTTGACAGAATCTGCACTGCATAAACCTAACAGACAGGGGCAGGAGGAGCTCAACTGTAATTCTGATGATTGATTTCTTACTTCTGTTTTATATTGCCTAATGAAGTTCAAATTCTCTTAAATTCGGTGTGTAAACAGATTATTCAAGAAAAATAATCACAACCATCATTTCCCTCGTTCCACGAAAGAATGGTATAAAAAGGGAATCTCAGCTCGTGTATACAAATTTGGATATTTGCCATATTAAGGATCTATCAAACGCAGATTAATTAGACAAACCCAGATTGAACTCAGGCATGGTCCAGCTTGTAAGGAAACCCATCAATAAGGAAAGACCTGTGGTGATCCTAGAGACAGGGTGCAACATGTACTTGTGGGAGGAATTTTGTCAGAACTTATCTGGAGCCACCACAGGAAAGGAGAAAGCCAGAGCAGAATGTCCACTGAATCATCCAAGCTCATCTGTCAGGCAGTTTCATGTGACTGGGAGTATCTTCCTCTCCAGTGTTGTGTAGGGCACAACAGTCCTATCCGTGCATAGGGTGCCTGTGGATGAGACTCATGTCATAAGGCTCCCATGGTCCCCGTCCTTGAAGAGCTGACAACAACTGCATGGCCTTCCTTCTTGCTTTGGCTTCTGCCTGGGCAGAATGAAGTTTAACAGGAAGCTCAGAGAAATTCCTTTCATATGTGCCTTATGTGGTCTTGAATGTTTTTTTTTTGGCAGAAATAAAAAATTGATCTTAGAAGTTTTTTAAAATCACAGAAATATGTAAGACTTAATGAAAAAGAAGAGGATAGAAAACGATTTTGGATACAGAAGAGCTTTATATAGGGATGGAAATTGTCAGTCTAGAGGCAGTCACAGGTAGATGGAGTCTCTTAACAAGACCTCCAGGCCCTGTAATACCTTTGATTGAAAGGAAACAGCATTTCCTCTGGGGACAGAAGCTCAGTTATATTAGAAGTTACAGAGGATTTTGTGGCTGTTGGGATGGTATGAACACAAGACCACATTCACAATGCAGATTCATTCTGTAGACACAGTCTATGGTTCAAATAAATGTATTTCAATTGAATAGAACATAGTTCTTTTCAAGTTAGGTGTTTTCTACAAGAGATGATTTTATCACATCAAATATTCAATTGTACCTCAGAATATACAGTGGCTTCTGTGATTAACAGGCACATTATTATGTGTTTTATAAAGTCGTAGGAACTGAAGGTGGGATTCTTTTCAAGCTTTGGTATTTCTACTGATTTGTAGATAGTCTTTTGTAAAGTTCTCCTTAAATTTTCTTTCCTCTTTGTTTTCTTCTAGTCACTAATTGATTAATTTTTCTAATCATTGATGCCTTGGGACTATTTTTATTCCAGCGGATAATGTTTAAACATGTCAGATCTAGTCCCAGGCCTCAAGCACCTACATTTCTAGAAATAATCAAGGTATAATGTGGAAACCCAAAAATATAGTTATACATAGGAATTTGTATGTTTATATGACCAAACTGAAGACTTCTCATAGATAGTTGGACCTGAAAGGTGTTTCAAAACATGAGTAAGAAAGCTAGACAAGGGGAAGTCAGAGACATGGAATGCAGCAGCCTTGTATTCAAAAGTTCCACAAGGCTTTCAACTAAACACGGATTAGAAATACTTGGAGTCTATTGAATCAGTCCTGAATATGTATACATTTTTTTCTATCATTATTCCCTAAAGGGTACTGTGTAGCACCTACTTACATCTAGCTAATGTTGTATTAGGTATTAAAAACACATAGAGATGATTTAAAGGGTAGAGTGTGACATGCATAAGTAGTATGTATATCCTCCATTTTATCTTAGGGGCTTGAACATCTAAGGGGATCGATACCTCCAAGGGATCCTGGACCAAACCCTCAATGGATCCTGAAGGATGGCTGTTTATGCAGAGAATTACAAGGAATGAGACTCAGAACATTAAATGTGAGACAAAGAATGTCAGTAGAGGACATCTGAAGTACTGACTGACATCATGTGGGTAAAGGAAATTAAAACTGAAGAATCTGAATATTCAGGTCCAAGGATAAATCACAGAATAAGCTAATGAATTTGAAATGCCAATTATGAGGTTATTGCCAACATGAAAAGCATGAGAGAGACTGAGTTTGCAACGAACTCTCCTCAGCAATCCGGTCTCTATCAAGTCATTCAGGCGAGTGACGGATACTGCTGATGCTTTTTCAGGTTGGAATTACCACCCTGTCAGACTTTCTCTGCCTCTTATCCGTTCCTAGGGGAATGATCTTTTCTGATTACATTTCAATTTGTCTCTGTGAATTTTAGACTCTACAAACCCTTAGAAAATGCACCCCATAGGTCCTGGTCACTCATCACTACTGAACAGACTCTATAAGACCTTGATTCTCTTCCTGCCTCAAAGAGAACAGGGAAGTTAGGCAGGAAATTGTTTTCTGGGTACCACTTAACATTACCACTGAAATAGCAACCAATAGCCTTTATCATCTAGGTCCGAGGCATTGTTCCCTAAGGCCAGTGCGAAAGTGTCCTCTGCTAGCTTTTTCTCTCTAGGATTTTTGGAAATAATTTTTCTTCTCTGTTTCTTAACTTCTCTAACTTAAACCTTACCTACCAGCCAAGTTTGTTACTTAAGTCTTCCTAAATTTATTCTTAAAATGTAGTGATGTGGGGAAATCTAGTGTTAAAACCAGAAGCCCTTACCTAAAATAAAGTTGTAACATCAAGCAAAAGCCTTTGAAATGAAGGGAAAAAGAAAAAAAAAAAAAAAACCTTGGATAAGCACCTGTTAGAAATTACCCAATTTATATTTTTGATTGGCCTTTAAATTCATCTAATACGTTACCTTTCTCATATCTGAGAGTCCAGAGCTCCTAGTTCTCTGGGGACTTCAGCCCCTTCCTCCACATCCTCCTTTATTTCCTAACTTTTATGGCAATGACAGTTCATTTAGAATGAATGTGTTCCTCTGGACTCTTCCCCATTCAAGTTCAAATTAAATTTTCTTTAGGAAAGGCACATTTGAATAAAAGAGGGCTCATGACAGCTGGGTGTCTTGGACAATTTAACCATCATTTATAACTCACAAAGCTGCGTATCCTTAGAAGACATCAGAAATTCTTAACAGTATATACTCTGAACTAGATGTTATGCAGTACTGAGAGGAATACAAAAATTCACAGTAAAATGCCAGCATTTCTATGATTTCAGTATCTTGGTTTAATATGCTCTCCTTCAGTCAGTCACACTTTTCTCTAAATCTTTCCAATATTTACCTTGATAATATCTGTACCTTTAATTTAGTTACTTACAGGAGTAAAATATAGAGCTTTCTTTCCCAGCCTCTCAAGATCTTTCAGTGTTGGATCTGAAGTGTACTTCTTCTGATAGTAACTTATCATTCTGCTTTTCCCTGTAATCTCCTTCTCAAAGGCCTTTGTGTCTTCTCCCAAGCTCACAGCATAATGACAATTTTTAAACTGCTTTTTACATTCTGTGTTTTCCTTTGTTTCAAAGGAACCAGTCTGTTTGATGCTTCCTATACATGTTAGGTATCAAATATGATGACCACAAAAGTCTCATTATTTCCTGTCCTTTTCCTATTTCCCACAGAGTAACAAAACACAGGAGTCCCTACCTTTCACTGTTGGTTCATGAATTTCCGGATTGTGTTGCTGCTGTGGGGACACATATGCTGAGAATTTTACTGTGCCTGTTACATATGTATTAATTTTGGGTCACAGATGTTAATTGTTTCCTGGGTAGGCTCTGCTTCTCTGTCACACATCCCAGAATTTTATCCTTCGTTTTCCCGCCTAAACTCTGTCCTTGTTCATTTGATTTTGATGGTAGTCACAATTGCTTCTGTGTTTCTGCTGAGTTTCTTTTTTCCATTTTCTTTCTGGGTGTTACTTTTGAGGTCCTGAAATACACATCTCCCTGGAGCTTCCTTCATATAATAAAGCAAGCACTCTCATCCAGCAATGCTATTTCTGTCACCTAGGAAGCTCAACATGAGCAAATATAAACGAGAGCAGAAGGAACCCACCCCGTGAATGAACAATTTTCTGGGCTCTGTGGCTAGCAGTGGCCTTGGAGAGCCTTGAATCAATGAAACAGCAGCCACTGCAGTGCTGTCCTAGCAGAGGAAGGCCAAAGGGGCCCACTCAGCCCACTCACCAGGTTACCATTCCTCAGTGTTGTGGAAAAAGTATGCTCATGTCTTTGGAAAGACACTCCAGAAGATAAAAGTGTATAAGTGTGCGTGCGTGTGTGTGTGTGTCTGTGTGTGTGTGTGTACCTGCACATTTGTTTGGAAATGGGTAAGTATATCAACCTAAGCCTGTCTTCACTCCAGCCCTGGCAAGGAGCCAGCACCCTCACCTGGCTCAGTTCCATGCTGGTTTTTCCTCATGATTGATACTCTAACATTTCCACCAGCTGCCTCCTCCCATCTCTCTGCAGGAACATTTCCCTCACTGATGTTTCCTTCTGCCCTGGAGACCTGTAAGTTTCCCTAGAGTGCTCTTGTACCTGTCTGCATTTCCCTCATCAAAGCTGTGTCTACATTTGTAGTCAAACCACATCTCATTTCATCTTGAAGCCACAGCATTCTCCCTGGCCACTCATTTCCCCATCTTAGCATAGCAATCCACTTTAAAATGCCTAAAACCCCTTTATATTGCCAGAGAAAAACAAGACATTGTTTTTGAAACAAGAGCCAGGGACAAAAGTATAGAGTAAGAAAATGATAATAAATCCCCCCGAAGTGGTTGTACATAAGAGCACAATGCTGAATTCCTATAGAAACAGACACTAGTGTGTGCACAGCTTTTCTGTGCTAGGAACAATTCCTTAACAGCAAACAATATATGCTTGTGGGCACTGATTCTAGGATAATAGGTGAAAAAATATGCAGATTCAACTTTTCTAAATTCCGTTTGAATAGGATGAACAATTTACTAGCCTCCCACTTCCAGCCATGCTTTCACAGATCTATATCTTATTGGCAATGTTCTCTTGAGACAAATACCCTAGTTGTAAAACTTAAGCCTTCTTCCCTGATGATGGAACAAAGCCACAAAATGCTACACATTTGTCCTTCACACAACCCTAACCTGAAATACCACCCTATAAACTACAATGATGGGAATAATTAACATGCAGTGAGTGCCTACTATGTGCATGTTTTCCTAATAATTTATGTGTTTTGTTCACTTAATTCTCATTATCACCTCCAAAAGAATGTGTTATTTCAAAAAGGGAAACTGAGATCCCTGAACTGGAGCAATTTAGCTAAATTCACAGAGACAGAAAGCTAATTTATTTCACACTTTTTTGCACCTCTGCTTAAACATTACTTTCTCTGCTTTATATTAATTAAAGATTTGTGCGTATTTTTTAAGCAAGGATTTTCCATCTTAAATCAAGCTGAGTCAACATAGAGCTCCTGGACTGTGACGGGGCATCCATTGCAAGTTTGTTGCTTTGGAGCTGGCAGAAGCCTAAGTACTCCAGTAACTTCAATGGATTTGTTTTTCTCATTGAATAATGTGATCCTATGAATTTTCAAGAACTGATGAAGAATGGAAGTGAAACAAATTGGGTCACAAGACAAAAGGAATACTGTGGTAGTTGTTAAATGTTAGTGTTCCTAAAATATCACTTGTATGAAGTAGATATACAATTAGCGATCTCAAGGCCACCAGCCCGTGCCCAGTGCTCAGATCCATTTCTCCTTTTTATTTAGTTCAGGATCCTAGCCCATGCTGCTACCCAGAATTAAGATCGGTCTTTACACCTTAATTAACTTCATCTAGATAATTCCTCACAGGCATTCGTGAGACTAATCTAGTCTAGATAATCCTTCACAGGAGGATCACTTGATTCGCTGGACCCTAAAATTAGCAAAAAGCATAACAGGAGAAGAAGACTATTCAGATGATGGAATATTCAAAAGTAAGCAATAGCAATGCTTCAAAACTCTGTAATTCTATACTAAAAGACATTCGATTAATTGTACCCTTAAATAGGTGAGATACACAGCATATAGATTATACCTCAATGCAAGTGCTACTAATAATCACAAACAGAAATGACCATAAAGGCATAACCAAGTACCACTGCAGACTCACAGGGGTCCCGAGATTTTAGGGATGAACAGCTTCTAGAACTGATGTTATTTTCTCATTCATTTTAAAAAAGAAAAGTGATTTATCACAAAGATAAGAGTTCTACTGAGGTTTATATAATATGATGATTAGTACTGACAGTCAACTTGGCAGGATCTAGAATCACTTGGAAGACAAGGCTCTAGGCACACCTGTGAAGGGTTATCTAACTTATGTTAGTTGAGGTGGGAAGACCAGCCTTTAACTGTGTGTGGTACCATTGCATGAACAGGAAAAACAACAACAACAAAATACAGAAACTGAGCTAAACACTTGCATTCATTGTTTTCTGCTTCCCCACTAGACACAATGTGACCAGCTAACTCAGGCTCCTGCCACACTGTGATGAACTGTGAGCCAAAATAAACCAGTTCTCCTTGAAGTTGTTTTTGTCAGTTTTTTATTTTTATCACAGCAACAGGAAAAGTAACCAAAGAGACTCTTACAGAGTTCTACAATTGGTCACACACAGAGAATATATGCCTGAGAGATGCCCAGCTGTAAGTGACACATCTACAGTCGAAACTTGACACCTTACACTTATGG
This sequence comes from Eospalax fontanierii, assembly GCA_035773235.1. Taxonomy (NCBI): domain Eukaryota; kingdom Metazoa; phylum Chordata; class Mammalia; order Rodentia; family Spalacidae; genus Eospalax; species Eospalax fontanierii. Next base: position 42,213,307 of record CM069532.1, read on the forward strand.
AACGTAGTATGGAACAGGGGTAGAGAGAATACAATATATGCCTCAACTCTCAACAGTGAAACTTCCTCATACAACACAGTTCAGTGTACACAGAAGGCTACAACTGGCCAAGTTTTAGAGGACTAGAGATTGCAGAGTTCAAGTCTCTGGATAGGACTCTTATGTTAACCGCTCACTTACTTAGGGCTCAGGGACCATTGCTCGAGAGCAGGTAGAGAGATTGTAAGTGCCAGGGATTGTGCATAACATAAGGAAACGGAGGTTTTCAGGCCCAGGGAACGTGCTCATATGAACTTGCAACAATGGTACAGCATACACAAAACCCACACTGACTCGGTTAGCTAAAAACCCAGCACAGAAATGGAGAAACGGGCAGAAGGCCCCAACTCTAGCCAAGAAACTATTGACAATTCATTATGTGGGGTGAGGGAGAGTAGATCATTTTTGTAAGGGACTCTAGAGAAGCTGACTGGACTCCCCAATGGATGAGCTTGTACAGGGGGATATCTGGATACAAATGTTTGATGGGATAAGATTTAACATATGAGAGAATGTGTGAAATCTAGATGGGGGAGGAGGTCGAAATTTGATTAAGATTTATTATATGAAATGCACAAAACTCAATAAAGCATTTTAAAAATATGTTCTATCATGATGTTATGGGTTTTTAAGCTATGACATCATTTTCATGGTCATTACTAAAGAAATTGAGTCATACATTCTTACTTTGCTGTGAACTATTTTGAATTAATATTATGTATTTACAAATCTAATGTGAACTATTTAAATTTCTCCTTAAAAATTCAGAAAGAAAATATTTTGTATTTTTTCCTCCATTTGACACAATATTAGGACTTTTTATTTCTTAATGTAGATCTGAATTTATATCTGATAAGATCACACTTGAGCCTGAAAACCTCCAGCTTTTTTGGTAGTATGGCTCTGTGGGCAAACATTGATCTCATCCTTTGTTTGAAAATGTTTTTATTTAACTAAAAAATATTTTTAAGATTAGGTTTGGAAGATGTTTTGTAGCTAACAATACACATTTAGTGTCTGCTTTAACACTGAAAAGATTCTATTCTATTTTTCTTCTTCCCTCTATTAATTTCAATAATGCCATATTATTCTCCTCTAGACAGTGGATTTGTACTTTTTCTGGCTACCCCTCCATGTGGTCTTTTTACACTTTGTACTCCAGCTCTCAGCCTTTGTGCCTTAATGAACGCTGCCATGAGAAGGGATTACTAGGCTCTTTAGATGCAAATATAATAAAGCCTACCTCTCTGTGTCTGGGGCTTCTTCTGGGCAACCTGAGCACAGTCTTAGCTTCTCCTACTGATTTTTTTAATTCTTTAAGATTTCTTTGTACTTAAGGCTCTTCAGTGCGTTTAAGAGAGTTTAAGTTATTTTAATATGCTTGCATATCTGCATTTTTAACACATGAATGAAGACGTCTATGCTCTGTTCCTTCATTGGAAGTAGAATGTTGAGAACACCAATTGTTTCCAAAGAGTTACAGAGCAACACTGGTCAGGAAATTCCAGTAAAGTAAATTTTGAGGACACTAATCTTAGAGGAGTTGGAGAATGGGGGAGGTCAGATCCAAGCCTCCCGGCAAACCCTGAACTTACAGGTGTAAGAAAATTTTAGTAAAACTTAACCCCGGATATTCCATGAAGTGATCGCTGCTGTTGCTCTAATAAATGCATGAGATAAACTAATAAAGAAAGAAGGGTCTAGAGGATTCTGCCCATGGACGTAAAGTTAACCTTGTTACTTTCGAGCTTGTTCCGATGAGCGTATGTTGGTAGAGTTCACAAAGACATTAACCTCATGAGAGGAAACGAGGAAATGAGGAAGAGACCGGAGACCACAAAGTAACGCCAAATCTTTAACACGTGATCTTTGGGGAAAATTGGGATCCAAACTAGAGCACGTAGGACATATATTTAACAACTTATTTGTTTTAAATGCAAATTTGGTTGAGTATCCTGTATTTTTATTTGCTGAATTTGTACCCAAGAGAGGAGATCAACAATAGAGTAAGGAAAATGGCTAAGGAAGTAAAGACTGAGTAAGGAAGGATCCGGATGTTCGAAATTACTACCTAACGTGTAAGAGAAATGATCAGAAAAGGTGTGGAGCTCAAAGCCCTGGAAGATGCTGAGTGCCAACCTCAGGGGAATGGACTTTGCTTTGCTGGCAAAGTTGAATAGGAGAGATTATCTGCAAGTTGCCCATTCTGACCCCTTTAAAAGAAACAGTGGCAGTAAGAATCAATTTTATGGTTTAGGTCTTCCACAGAGAAGCCCTTTTCAGATTTTATAGGACTTTTTGCTTCAATAAGATCCCATTTTCCTTTTTTATGTTTTCCCTGGGGTTTTTACAGTCCTCCTTTGTTCATAGTAAGAAATGATGATGGCTCTAACTTCAGCAATGTGCAACAAATAAGATTTTCTATTACCGCCGATTAGATGAAAATCTAGATGGCGTAGAAATTGACAAATGCCAAACAATAGCGTTTTAACCACGTTTATATGAAGCAACTTGCTGTACTTCAGTGCAAATCACAAGTCATCCTTCCCAGCTCTTTAGAATCTAAGGCCTGCCAAGAGCTAATTAACTGCTCTGACAGCAGGAAGAGGGAGCAGCATAAGGCTTCATTTTGGAATGACTGTGAGGTATTTAATTTGAATAAAAGGAGAATCACAAAGCAGCAGTGAGTAAGAGTAGCAGGCAGCCTGGAATGAAGAATGCTGGTGCCAGAGCTTCTCAGAACCCTCCGTAGCGGATGTATGAGAGATATAACTTTAAGTAGAGCTTATGAAACATTTTAAGCATACTTTAAAGTGTATAGGAAAAAGGAAGTCTCCATAATCATCATCACAACTGAGCAGATGTCAACATAATTGCCTCTGCTGCAGATAATTTTTTTTTAAGAAATAAACTGTCATATATGTTGGTAAATTACATTCCTGTCTCTAACCCTCTGTCAGAATCCATTGTACTGAAGGTAGTGTGGACCATTTTGATGCATGCTTTGGAGCTTCTACAGAATGAGTAAGTTCAATCATAAATAATGTTTGCGAGTTTTAAAAGTTTATATATTTGAGATCCTACTGCGCATCTTACAAACTATTTTTGTCCCATTTTATATGGGTGCTTGCGAAGCAAGATGAGCACAGGATAGATGTACAAAGATTCATTGAATCTCTGTGCATTCTAGTAAAAACAAGAACCGAAAACAACCCAGATGTGCCCTCTGCCGTGCTGTGTTTACATGATTTATTCATTCAATCCAACCCTATCAAAGCTATCTTGCAGTTAAAATGAATCAACAAGAGCTGAATGCATCTATGGAATTTAAGGGGTTTTAATGCATTTAGACCAAAGAAAGCAATGAATATAAAGTGATTTTTTTGTGTGTGATAGTAGTTTTTCCATTGGATTTTTTTAAAAGACTGATCAAAATATTGGATGATTTAATCTTGAAAAGTTTTTAGTGCTATCTCTAGCTTACCTGCTTTCTACCCTCTGCATATATTTTGAATTCTGAAGTGTTTTAGCAGAAATATGAAAGATTTAATTAGTTAATAAATTAAATATCACCATAGACAAACTGTCATTCAGTCTCTGGCATTGACTTTGCTAAAACCTCAGGGTAAAGAATGATATGTCTGTCTTTCATTCCTGAAAAATAATTCCAACTTCCAACCTTTGTGTAGAGCTAACAGATCAGGGTGCTTTTCAGAATCTTGGTCTCTGTCATTCTTCTGTATCATCAAGTTAATTCTAGAAAGACTTTGGATATCTCATTTGTATGCAGACTAGAATTTCCAATTGGCAGCTCTACCTACCACAGTATTTGAACTGCCACTATAGATGACAGTAAATCACTTTCAATATTACCTCTGGACTATTAAAGCTACAAGAGTAGTAGAATAAAGCATGTGTGAATATTTTTACCATCAGGAGGTACTCAATCAATAAAACAAGATTGCTCAGTATTTCAGAAGAGCAGAGGTCTCCTAAGGTAGTGGTACCTTGAAATATGTTAGTGAAATATATTCAGTAAGACCTTCCTAGTGAAGAAGAGGCTGCTGCAAACTTTGAGCTGCAAAGCACCCTGGGACCTGAGTTCCACAGAGCTGGAATGCTGCTGCAGAAACTGCTGTGGTTGAATCTGGGAGGGAAGTGATATTCCAATAATACAAAACCAAACTAAAACAAAACAAAACCAAGCCATGTGTTGATGAGGAAAGCAACCCTCTACTGATCTTCCAGAATAGTGTGGGATATTCTGTGGTTGGACTTTATGGTGTTCTGCAAACTTCTTTGGTAGAGCTTATCACAACTCTGAGTAGGCAATTTAATGTTAAAAAAAAAATGACCCAAGTTTATTTGACCTGCTGAGTACCAAGCTGATGGTCAGGTTGCTACTCTTCTGTTGTACATTCCCAGCACCAGACAAAGCACTTATTTATACACATTTAAAAATGGTCATACAACCATAACACTCTTCCTTATCTGTCCTTATAAAGTTAAATTACATGCCCTCTTGAGTAGCATGATGAAATTTCACAATCTCTTTGTTCCACTCTAGACAAGAAACTCATTTGTTGAGCATATCCATGCTATATGCTGGACATACCCACTTGTCATTGACCAGTCACCCTGATTACCAGATCCAATGTCCTGGAAGCATAGCACTTGGTTCAAGTAACCCTTGCTTAACAAAGGCCAGAAAGTGCAAACGTAGTGATAATGGTGATTTGGGGGTGAAAAAGAGACTACTTGAAATACTTTCCCAAATTCTCAGTTTGAGGACTAATAAAACAAACAAACAAACATATCTACAGTAAGTAAAAAACATGGTATAGAATTCAGTGCTATCTTCAATTTTAGGTATATACTGGGTACTTCCAAAGAAAAAGAGAGATAACTGTATTAGAGGAATGTGAAGGCAGCTGGTCCCCATGGTTAGCTGCCAGTGAACACTAGTCTTCTCTGTGTCTCTGTATGAGCTATCCTACAGAAGTATCAAGTCAGTAAGTGCTAAGTGGAAAACACAGGTTCATGTTGAGGCCACTAGGTTCATACCCCATTGTACTGCTTACCTGTTGGGAAATGGGGAGGTTACTTAATTTTTCTAAGCTTTTGTTCTCTCCAATGCATGATGGAAAATGGTTTGTGAATTATTTTATTATTACCATTATTATTCAATATTTAGATATATTTGTAATGAAATTATAGAGTCAGCAAGAAATCAGAAGGCATGACATTGAGCTCCATCTATTAGCATAATTTTGGAAGAATTATCTTCTCAGATATGGGACAAAAGTCTTACAGGGGATCATTAGCGTATTTCAGAAAACAATCTAGGCTTATCATCCAGGTACACACCAAAGTGCGAAGAGGGTGATCCTGGAGGCATTAAGAACATTAAGAGCTAGATGAAATAAATGTCACTCAGGAATAATGCAGAAATCCAATAGATCTATACTGGGTGCTGGGATAGGGCTGTGCCACTCAGAATGAGCTGATGCAGTTTTAAGAAACTGGCAGAGAGGGAAGGAGTAAGTTAGAGGTTGACAAATTCATTCTGATGATGTCAATTGCTATCAGAGCGTTATCCAGGAACATAAATATAACAATGAGCAGAACTAAGAAGGGGGGAGTGGCAGTCATGCATATATGATACATCTATTGAAATAAAACACCTTAGAACAAAACCTTCATACGTTGCAGAGCTGGGTAGTTTTCACCTCACAGTGAGAATCTGTGTACAATCAGCAAAGGGACTTAATCACTAATGACTGTGATTCTGGTCCAGGAAATTCTGCAGTGCAACCCATCTGCGCGGTTGTGGAATCCAGCCATGTCCTTAGCGGACCTCAGAGAATAGTCTCCTCCTTCTTCCCTGGGGAGCCCATGTATGACCTCAAGAAGGTTCTCAATGCAGCTCAGCCCTCTTTCCTATAAAATCAGTAGTCATGGAGGACATGCTTATGGTCTCTGGCCAGGGTTAACCTCTCAGAACTTAGATAAGGAAAACAAAGAATTACTGAGAAAAATCTACTTCCATCCTAAAATCTTACAGTTGGCTATTATATTTCTCCTATTATATACATATAGGAAAGTATCAGATGCTAAATAAATATAGTAGTGAATGAAATGATCTTTCCTGAAGCCACATAAATACCTTTCTAATGGAGGGGATACATTTACTGAGCATCATAGTCATTCTCTTTGATACAAAGAAAGTCTCTGAAAGAAAAAGACATATACAATCTATTTTTAGGACATTTTGAGAGATATATGGACCTTCCAAATTATGTTATGTCCAAGACTTTTAAGTTCCAAATTATAAAAATAATAGTTAACCAAAAGTGCAATGAACTATTATAGATTTTTATATAGACTACAGAAAGTTTTGTAACACAGATGATCATATTTTTGTATCAAGTACTTTTTATATGCACGGTACATCACTCAAAAAGAAGCACTAAGTCATTTCATAGTCATTTCTACTGGTTACAGTAGATGAGGCTGAATGCACCTTTCTTTTCATAAAGAAGCTGCTCATGAAAGTGATTTCACTGCCAAATATATCCTTGGTAAGAATTTCTCTAACTTCATTTTTTTCTGACAAAGTATATTATCTGTTTAGTGTGACAAAGTTTCCTAGAAATACCTAGAAATTATATGAAGGTGACATGGTGGAAACTGGTTTCTGTGGGGTTTGGGATGAGGAAGCCAGAACAGTTTTCTAGGCAGAAGTAAATAAGAACAAGCATGAAGACCTTGGGACAAGAAGAGGAACAGCCCTCCCAGGGGTGATGCCCTGCAGCTTTGCAAAGTAAGAGAAGAAGTCGGGAGGAGTCAGAACCACGTTATGTGAAGCCTTTGCCTTAAGTCCAATGGGAGTTATTTGAGGAATTTAGGCAGATAAATGAATGATCTGATTAGCCTTTGTAAATGAGGGTATATCGTATTTTACAGTTACTGTTATTCAAATAAATGACCAGACTCAAGACAAAGAGAGACTGTTTCATTGTTGATTGACAAACATGTAGTCATGTTTATTAACTGACTGAAATACTTGTTATCCTGAATTAACGAATGGATATAGGAAAAGAACTCTCCCTGTACACTAAGTTCAAAAGCACCCCAAAGCAATTCTGAGTAGATCAAATGTCTTAAGTGGTCAAGAGGAAAGCTTTAAAATACTGGTTTCACTTTGTTCTCAGGGTTGTAATTAGCCCCTGAACATTTTCCCTTTGCAAAAGTTTGTTTATTCTGCAGTTGTGTGAACATTCTTGTCTTATGAAAGTTTCCATTTAGGTTAACATGCATCTACATAGCCAGGTTACCCTGGGTTGAATGACTTCAGTCTGAAGAGGAAAATTACAGTAGTTATATGTTTCTAACATAATTATACATAAATCTGATAATGGTATATTATTTGCAATGTATACAATAATGACATTTTAGGAAAGATGTTAAAATTCAGGATCCTTGATACTATTGATTTAAGTTATCCATTCAGTCTATTAAAATGCTTCTGCTGTAGAATAAGAAACACAATGCCAGACAGGAGAAAACTCCCTTCAAATTGTTGGTCAGAGTAGTCCAAGAGACTCTCAAAATGACATAGACTACTTCCACAGCCCTTGATTACCTCCCAGAACATGAAGGTAAGAACTTATTGCTAAAGACAGGACGTACTTCAAACACAGGACTTAGAAAAATGGAGTTGGAACGGACCTGGAAGCCTTCTCCCTGAAGACTAGCTCTCATGGTTCTGTAGGATACTATGCAAACTGCTAAAGGAGAAAATTAATCAATGGACCAATCCATTTTTAAAGCCTAATAACCACAACAATGTCCAGGACAACAAACAATATCAGTGCAGTAGTGGTATGTCGGGGCTAATCAGCATCTATCTAATTGAACTTACAGTCCACTCAATGCGAGGGAACCTTTGCGTGGCACTGTAATCATAGTCAAATACACATGGTTGGAGAGGTCCTAGATCCTAGAGAAAACCCTAGCCTGCCAAATCCCTAGACAAATGTAATTTCTTATTGTATGCTAAATATGTATCTTTATATTTACAGACAGTTATATCAGTCACAACTCATCAAAGAAGCTTTTCTGTTTTGCGAAAGATGGAAACTATTAAGAGTTCTACAACTGATCAAAACACACAGAGTTAGTGCCTTTGAGATGCCCAGCCCTATGTGACATATCTGCAATGAAACTTCTACACCTAAGTCTCATGGAAAATGTAGAAAAGGGGGTGGAGGGACGACTGATGCATCTCTCAATTCTCACCAGGAAAGCTTCTTCATGCAACAGAGGACGATGAACACAGAAGACCACAACTGGCAAAAGTGTAGAGAGTAAGAGACTGCAGAGTGTGTGACCCTCACCCACCCAGGGCTCAGGGACCATTGAGGAAGAGGGAGAGGAAAGATTGTAAGAGCCAGGGGTGGTACATGGCTGCAAAGAAAGTCTTCTAGGCTTTCGGGAACTTACTCATATGAATTTACAGTAATGGTGACAATATGCAAAAGACCCATGTGAACTCAATCAGGTAAAAACCAGCATAGAACTGGGGAAATAGACAGGACACTTCAACCTTAGCTGAGGAACTATTGGTAGCTGATCACTGCTGGACGAGTGAGAGTTTAATCGTTAGGGGAGTGATGTTAGATAGGCTGATCGAGCTCCAGGGGATGAACTCACACAAAAAGACATATGCGGATACAAACTTGACTTGATAGGCCTCAACATATATGACAGAATGCATGAAATCCTATGGGCAGGCTACGGAGTGTGCACACAGGGGAAGGTTTCTAAATATGATCAAGATATATTATATGAAATGCACAGAAACTCAATAAAAATATACATTAAAATAAATAAAATGCTTATGCTTATGTATTCTACAAAAAGGAAGCTCTAAAATGAAACTTTTCCATTTCATTCTTGGTAATGTTATAATGTTATATTGTGTCTACCTTTTAAAAGCATTCTACACAGACGGAGTGTTATTTAGAAGACTGCATAAGGAAACAAAAATCTCTAGGTGCTAAACTCAGTATACTCAAATACTGATTTTGTCACCAGATATAGATGGTAATTCCAGAGAATTTTTGAAAATTGTTAGCTTTTTCTATGATTTTCCTACAATACTGTGTTGTTCATCTTTTCATTACTTTAACAAATACCCGGGCAAATAAACTTATAAAGAGAAAGGTTCATTTGGCTTGGTGTTCTACAAGGTTTGGTCCATGACAATTGGCCCAGTTGCCCTGGGCCTACAGCATCATGACAAGGGCAATGCACAATGAAACACATTCACATGATGTCTGGAAAATAAAGAGAGGAGGAGGCCAAGGTCTTCAAATCATAGACCTCTTATGACACACATCCCCCTTGTGGGAGAGCTTTTACAGGTTCCTCCACTTCCCAACAGCACCTCACTGGGGACTAAGTCTCTAACACATGGGCCCCTGGGTAATATTTTAAATACAAACTATGGGAGATTATCTTTCATAATTTATCTTTATTTCAAGACACAAATATCTAAGTAATACATTTACATATTTGAAATATCGGATTCAAGTAACTAGAAAGCTCAGTGGGCAACAATCAACAATTTTTCTTTCTAAAACATTTATACTTTAAGATCTTCTGGATCTTTCATAGTGGACTGTTTTTCAGTTCAGAAGATCAAACCCAGAGTTGCCCATATATGGAACCTACCCTATTGGAAATGCAATGAAAGACACAGAGTATTATTAAGATATTTCTGTCCATATCATGCTTAGCATGTAAGATATAGTCTAGCATTATACTAAGACATCAAGATGTTGCCGAATGAAAAGAAGTCTCACGTTAACTTGATTTTAAAAAATTAACTTTAAAAATATAATAATATTAATGACTTCTTCTCCATATTGCTTCTTTTCGAAGCCAAATATAGACCTATATTTTTGGTTAGAAATATTATAACCAAAAGCAATTATGGAACTATAAGATGCCTCAACTGGTAAAGACAGTTTCCACCACAAGCTTAAAAACTTGAATCCAATCCCCAGAACCCACATAAAGATGGAAGGACAGAAACAACACCACAGAGTTGTCCTCTGACCTCCACATGTGTCCTGTGACATGTGTGCCCTCCATTAATAAAATTAATAAACAAGACTTCTTGTAATGAAGCAATTCCCCTGACCCCATGATTTTTGTAGACACACCAGATTTCCAAGTTTCAATTTGATAATACTTTGTAAACACTACATTAAATTTCATTTCTTTTAAAATTAATTTAATCTAGAGATATGCATACATTTGCTGAAAAGTTGAAAAGATAGGACAGAGTCCCCTTACACTGTGTGTTAGATAGCCTGCATTGTCAACTTAATGCATCTTGGAAGAGAAAACATCTATCAAATTGGTCTGTGCCTGTGTGAGGCATTTTCTTGATTGTTGAGTGATGTGGGAGGGCACAGCACATTGTTCCCAGTGGACAGGTGGTCCTAGATCTTATAAGAAAACAGGCTGAGCACAGACCAGAGAGGTAAGGCAGTAAGTTGCATTCTTCCATGGTCTGTTCTTTGGTTTTGGCATCCAAGTTTCTGCTCTGCTTTTCTCAGTGATAGACTGTCTCTTTGAAGTATAATATGCAATAAATCCTTTCTTTTTCAAGTTCATTTCATCAGTGTTTTATCACAGCAACAGAGAAACAGATGAGAATGCACTATAACCCAAATTGTGCTTATTTTTAACATCTTACATTATCAGGGTACAATATTAAAAAGTAAGAAACCAACAACCAAAACCCAGGTGTGGTGCTGCACGCCTTTAATCCCAGCATTCTGAAGGCAGAAGCAGGAGGATCTCTGTGAGATCACGACCAATCTGAAACAGATAACAAATTCTAGTCCTTTTGGGGTAGGTTGATTGAAAAGACAAAAAAAAAAACAAAAGAAACATACAAAAAACAATTGTTACATTGTTACTTCATAATTAAATTACAAACTTTATTTGTATTTCAGAAGATAATATCTTATTTCAGTTCCATAATATATTAACTTTTAAATTAAAATATACAATAAAAGAAATAGAAAGCAATGAAAATTTCAATATAAAATAGAGTACTAAGGGGTAAAGATATAGCTTTAGTGGCAAAGAAAATAAGTGAATCATCTAGCTTTGGGATGACTTTTAAAGCTGTGACAGTTTTTAGAGATCACAAAGTAAAGTCCAAAGTTATATGTTTTCACAACAAACTACTGATTAACAGGCCATTGGTGTATTTTAGGATTCCTTTAGTTACTGTGGCAAAACTAACCCATGTCATGGGATTGTAATGTTGAACATAACAGAAATCTTGCATATCTGGTAAGTGACTGTATTTTCCAAAATAATTATAATGTGAACTTTCAATACTTTAGGTAATATCGATTAATTGTGAATAAGCATTGTAGTGCATCCAAAATAAATTCCAAATTTTGTAGTTTCCAACTTAATTATAGTGGATTAAACTTGTTGTCCATTGTCCATTGTTGGTCCCATTTACAGAGAAACAGTAGACTCTTAGTGGAATCACAAAACTGAATTAAAGTGACAGCCCTGGGGCTGGAGAGATGGCTCAGCAGCTGAGAGCATTTGCTGTTCTTCCAGAGGACTGACATTTGGTTCTCAGCATCCATATTGGGCATTCGATCACCTTCTGTACCTCAGCTTCGGGGACTCTGACACCCTTTTCTGGCCTCCGTGGGCATCCACACACAGGTTAACATATACAGACAGAGAGGTACACACACTTTAACATAAATATAAACAAAATTGTTTTTAATCTTAAAAACATTGCAGTCCTCCTTTAAGGAGCTCAAAATCTAAACGAGTAGCAGGAGGTCACACAAGATCTTAAACAGGATTAACGTGAGATGCAGAAGACTTGAGCCCACAAAATACACTGGAAATGCTGAGACCACAAATCACTGGGTGGAAGCAGCTAGATTTGGAGGTACTCAGTAGCACAAGAGTGGGTCACTCATCTTAGGAAGAGAGAATAATGTGAATCAGGCTTGGCAGAGGCTGAGGATGAATGCATGCAGCCTGTAAAGTAGCCAGTTACTGTTTGGTGCTAGGAAATTGCTTTTCTCTTGATTCAGTTCATCAGCTGTTTCTCAGAAGCCAGGAACCGGAAACCCACATTTAAAAACAAGTCTTGATTTTCTTTAATTCTAGCATATTGATAATGATTCTTTCTTTTAATATTGTGCAAAATAAAGCCTATAATCTCTAAAATAAATTGTCCACTTTGTAACTTCTGATCTCGTAAAGATAATAAAGGTATCTGAAGAGAGAAAGCAGAGGGAGTCCTTAGAAAATGATGAATATAATATGCAGAGGGTGAATATTCTAACAGCAGGCAGGCTGAGTGGGACACATGAATTTGACCTAAAGTACTGACATTTTAAGATTTAAACATTAGAATTAATGTAAAAAGTTCAGTGTCAGTCCACAAATAATTAGCTCAAAAAGGAAGGTAGCAAGCATAGCCGCATGTTGCTAATGGCAATGAAAATTGCTTGTACTCTAAATTGTACCAAAGTCTTGACCCCTGTACTGATTGACCTTGGACTGAAATTGTTCATTGATTGTTGTCTCCGTTCTTCCTACCCAGCTCCATCTCATACTCGAGTTGAAAGTCTTTTCCCAACTTAAGAGAAAACTGGAAGCATTAGAAGAGGATTTCCACATGTTCCCAGCACCCAGTTGCCACCCACTTGTACCTTTGTCCTCCCTCTTTTACAGTGCACCACATGTTCCACCCTCACTGTACATGGACAGCTACCTGGACTGACATGAAGCATTGCCTCATATGTGCGTTAGAGTCCACAAATTGTTGAACCACATGTTTCTATTTGTGTTCTTTATACATCTCTTCATTTCCTCCCCTCAGCTCTACCCCTGCTTACCTTTGTTTTATTTATTCTGTATTTCTACATTTTTTACTTTTTATAACAATCACATGTCACTAAGATCATGCAGAATTTTTCTGCCTATATGTTTTTATAATGTCATCAATTTCTTCATGCTGTGTCATTTGGCAGGATTTCTTTCTCTTTTAATAGCACTCCATAACAATATCCTCATTAATATTTATATGTAATATCACATATAAGTTTTTATTCCTTTATAAATTGATAGGAATCCAGGTCAACTTTATACTTTCGCTACTGTGACTACAACTGCATCGAGTATGGTTGTACTGAAGTCTTTTTAAGGTGGTTATTTTATTTCCTTTGCATATACACTCAGAAGAATTATTGGGTCATGTGCTACTGTTCTTTTTAGATTACTTGGAAATGACTTGTATTGTTAGCAATACAACCTAAAATCCACTTGGAAAGAGAGTCTCAATGAGGAATTATCTCCATTAGCTTGGCCTGTGGGTATAGCTTTCTGCATTCTCTTAAGTTAATTTATGCGGGAAAATGCAGCACACCGTGGACGGCACTATTCCCTAAGCAGGTGGTTCTGAAATGACTGAGTGGACAAATAATGCTGAGAACTCTCAAGCAAGTGAACATGTATATATTCATTTCTCTGTACTCATGATTGTGGATATGAGAGACCAGCTGCTTCAAGCTCATGTCTCTGTGACTGGTCCTCAATGATGTCCTATAACTGGAATCACTTTTCATGAGGATATTTTATCACAACAAAAAAAACAAAACTAGGATACCTCCATTTTTTTTTCTATAATGCCTGACTCAATGTACATTCTCGCCAACAGTATACAGTAGTTCTTCTTCTCTCCCACACAAGCCTTTTAAAACAATAGTTATCCTAATAGCTATTAGATAGCATCTCACAGCAGCTGCTGATTGTAGCCCCCTGGTTAGTCATATTGAAGACCTTATCATTTCTGTCTCTTGGCCATTTTCACGCCACTTTTAGAGAAATATGTATTTCTGAATTTCTCTTGTTATTAATAAGGTCATATATTTTCTCTCCATTAAATTGTATGACTATGGACAAACTTTGGATACTAATACTCCTTTGATGCACGGTTTGAAAGTATTTTTCTCAGTAAGTAGGTTGCTTTTGTACTTTTTGTTTGTTTCTTTCATTCTGTAAAAGCTTTTGCATTTGATGAAATCTAGTTCATTTAGTTCTGCATATGTACCCTCATGTTTTGATGTGCTGTCTAAGAAATCACTTAAAAGGCCAAATCCAGAGAACTGTTTTCTATGGTTTCTTCTTCTGTATGTTTTATAGGTCTAAAGTCTTATGTTTAGGTCTTTGGTCCATTTTGAGTATATGTATTTATTGGTATGCATATATATTTTTATGTATGTGTGTATGCTTGGAGGAAGATAAGAATCCAAGTTCACTTATTTGAACGTGAAAATCCAGTTTTTGCCGTAAGGTATTTCACCTCTTTTTTTTTTTTTCTTAAGTTTTTCATTTTATGCTTTCAAAAAATGGGAATTTTTAAAAGTTCTTTTTTAAATGTATATCTTATTGAATTTTTGTTCATATCATACAATATACCTTAGTCATATTCAAACCCTCTTCCTTATCTGCACCTCCCTTCTACTGAATTTCATGCCTTTTGTCTAGGATTTTAAGGCCCAATTGATTCAAGTTTGTATAACATAATGACCTTTGGTATGAGTTTGTCCACTGGGTCCTATGTTTGCATGGATCTTGTGAGTGCTGTCACCATTGTTCATATGAGCAAGTTCATATGAAAAAATAGGAAAAATGGGCATACTTTACCAGGGGAGGGGGTGGGAGAGTTAGACAGGGAGAGAAAGATGAGAGATAAACTTGGGGTGTTATGAAAAACCAGAGGGAAATGTATTAGCTCAAAAGACTACTGAAAAAGACACATACAATATCTGTACATGAGTGCATGCGTATAGCTGAAGAGCATATAACAAAAAACACAGTGCCAGACAGGGGAAACCTCCATTCGAATTATTGGTCAGGGTAGTGCAAGAGACTCCCAAAACAACACAGGCTATTACTGCCATAACCCTTGATTGCCTTCCAGAACTTGATGGTAAGCCACTACCACTGAAGGCAGGACATAATTCAGACACAGGACTTGGAGCAATGATGCTGGAAATGACCTGAAAGCTTCCTCCCTGAAGACTATCTCTCACAGTTTTAGAAGATATCATGTAAGCTGCAAAGGGAGAAAATCAATCAGTGAACCAACCGCAGCCTTAGAGCCTCAGCACACCCGTATACGGCTGGAGAGGCCACAGAGCTTAAAGGAACCCTGTCTGTCACATCCCTAGACCAACGTGATTTCTAGCCATATGCTAAATAGATTTATTTATAAGAACATCAATATATACATATAGAAATGTCACAGGTATGTTGAGTTTATATCCCAGAATTTTACTGGGTTCAGTTATTAGATTCAACAATGTTTTTGTTGGAGTCTTTGGACTTTTCAATATAGGTTCTTGTCATATAGAAACATATAGAAACATATGGAAACATAATTTTACTTTATCCTTTCATGTTTGTATAAAATTTATCCTTTATGTAATTGTCCTTGATGCTATTTACAGTACTTTATTAAGAGGAAAGGTAACCTTGTCTTTTAACAAATCTTAGGGGGAAGTTTTCTGGTTCCCTTCAATGATTATGTTTATCGTAGGTGAGTTTTCTAAAGCATTTTATTATGATCAGGAACTTTCTCTAACTAAATATGCAAGAGAGTTTTAACCAGAAAATATTGCTAAACCTTGGTAAGAAGCGCTTTTCCTGTGATCACATCATGTGTGTTTTGTCTTCTAGTCTATTAGTGTGATAGGACTTACTGAATGATCTGTACGTATTATACCATCTTCACACAACAGGGGCAAATCTCCTTTATCCACTATGTCCATCCTTTTGAAGTGTTGCTGTACTCAGTTGTTAACTATTCTGTTTGCTGATTGAAACTTTCTACATGACTATTCCTCAGGGAAGTTTTTGTTGTCTTTATTGGAGGATTTTAACTACGGCCCCAGTCTCCTTGTTCAGTTTCCTACTGATTCCGTCTTGGTGGGATGTATTTTCCTAGGACTTTATCCATTGTCTCTAGATCATCAAATTTTTTGACAAGCCATTGTTCGTAATAGACACTATTGATCCATTTCATTCCTAAAGTGCTGGTTTCAGTATCTCCATATCCATTTCTGAGTTTGGATATGATTTTGGATATTGAGGTCTTCACTCCTTCTTTCTTAGTCTAGTAACGAATTTGTGGATTTTGCTTATATTTTTCCATAAAACAACTCAGTATTATTGATTTAATTCTATTCATTTTTTGACCTATTCTTATTCTGGATTTTATTATTTCTGTACTTCTGCTAAGTTGGGATTTATTTTGTTATTTTTCTAGCTCAAGGTATAGTTCAGAGCTACTGATCTGGGATCCTTTTACCACTTTTAATGTGTTTATCACTGTACTCTTCCCTTTGGAAAGCACTTCTGCTATATCCAGTAGGTTTTGGTGTGTTATATTTCCACAGTTTGGAGCTCCTTTTCAGTTACCTTTTTAATGTTTGTTTGCTCCATTAGTTGGTCAGAAGCATTTTGCTTAATTTTCACACATGATTTTCCCCAAATTCCTCCTAATATTTCTAGTTTTATAACATTTTATGACCTAAACAATATTTGATGTATTTTGGGCTTCTAAAATTTGTTAAAACCTGATTTTTCTTCATTACATGAGGTTTATCCTGGAAAATGTCCATGTTCACTAAAGAAAAATATATATTCTATTTCTACTGAATTTGGTGCTGTTTGTTTATCAGGTCCATTTGTATAATACGGCCCTCAAATCCAGTAGCTACTTGTTAATTTTATTTCTGGTTGGTCCTCCATTGTTGAAAGTGGGCTGAAGTTGATGTCTCATTGTTACCATTTCACTATGTTTTCCTTTCCATCCTTGCTTTCGGTACTTAGGTTAGATGCTGAGTTTCACTATATTGGTAGGTTTATGCCCTTTTGCTAAGGTAAGTCTTTTGTCATCACATAATTACCTTTGTTTCTGTGACTGTTTTTGACCTGAAGTCTGTTATCTGATGTGAGTACAGCTGGCCCTACTTTCATTCCATTGTCATCTGTAAGGACTACCTTCATCTATCCTTTCACTCTCAGCCTATAAAGTTATTAAACTCAACACTAAACTTGACGTGAATCTTCTAGAGATGGCATGAAATTGGATCTTCTATTTTTTCCCCCACTCAGTCCATGTTCTTTGACTAGAGACTCTTAATTCATTTATATTCAAAGCAGTTACTGATGGGTGAGGACTTACTATTGCCATTATGCCGACTGGACTCTAGTTGTTTTGTATAACTTTTTTCCTTTCTCTTTCTCTTTATTTTTGAGACTGGTGATTTTTCTGTAATGCCGTTTTCATTCTCTCTTTTTATTATTTCTGGATTTGTCACAGATTTTAAAAAAATAGGATCTTAATGTGTGGCTCAGGCTGACCTCAAACTTATAATCCTCCTGCCTCAGTCTCTCTTAAGAGCTGGGATTATAGGTATGTGCTATCATCCCTGGCTCTCTGATATAGATTTTTTTCCTTTCTGTTTACAATGAAGCTTATATAAAACATCTTATAAATATACTGGTCTATTTTAAACCAGTAACAACTTAACTTCAGTCACAAAACACTGGACATTTGTCTTCTCCCAACATTTCATATTTTGATAATTTAATTTACATTTTTATTTATATTATTTTTAAAGATATTTTATTTCTAATTATGTGTGTGTATATGTGTTTGATTTCTCTGTGTGAGTATATATATGTGAGTGTGGGTGCCTGTGGACACCAGAAGAGGGTATCAGACGCCCCAGAGCTGGAGTTCCTGGTGGCTGTGAGCTACCCAACATGGGTGCTGAGAACTGAACTCTGGTTCTCTTCAAGAACAACAAGCATTCTTAACTAGTGAGCCATCTCTCCAACACCTATATTTTTATTTCTTAACTTGTAGTTACTGATAATTTTAACTGTTTTATTTTAGTCTTCAGATATATATATATATATATATATATATATATATATATATGGATATAATTATTCTTCGATCACCATGATAGTATTGCAATATTGCAGTATTCTGTTTAGCTGTGTGCCTTTATCTTTAAAGTAAAATAGAGACAGTGAAAACTCAAGTCCCATGGTAGTGGAGCCTCTGGACCCTGGGATGATGGGATATAGCAATATCTAATTCTGTGAGGTCATGTACAGGATCTGGAAAGACAGAAAATGGATGGTACTTGAATTCTGGGAAAAGCAAGTAGCCCAATAATGATTCCGCCTGACAGGGAGGAGGAAACTCAGAAGCTCAAATTCTGGAGGGTTTTTCAAGGGCCAGGGAAGAGGGATATTGCAGTTGTTTGGCCTTCACAGAGGGTTATTAGATCCACCAATGTTTTGTTTCTTTGGAACATGGGGTTTTACATTATTTCAGCCTCAGATTTGTGGCTACATGGTTCAACCAAGGCACGGATTTTCAGGAAATGGGATTTTGCTTCAGCTTAAGCCATGGGTTCTGAATGTTTTGATGACCAAAGCACTGATTCCCTGGATTCAGGGAACAACTTAGGCTCAGGCAGAAGTGGTATGACTTCTCTGAGTGGACAAGAATCTTTTGTCCCTTTGGCAGGACACCATTTTAATGTATGCACAGTGTGGCAGAAAGTGTGTGCTTTTTCCACAGGATGCTGCTTTAGCCCAGACTCTCTGGGTAGGTACAGCTGGAACTGAAGGGGTAAATAGACAGCCTCTGTGTTGGACTGGCCTTCTTGGGAAGGGCATATTAGAGACACAGTTCAAAAGTGATGGTGGTTCAGTAGTTTAGGATCAACACAGGACCAGGAGAAACTCCCTCTCTAGAGAAATGATGAATAAGGAGACTTAGAAGCACCCATCATCACCTTGGACAACTATAGTCCTTATTATTTCAACTGTTGCAATCTTCATATACACTAAGCCCAGCAGAGGGAGATACCTTGATTCCAAACAGCTGTACTCTCTCCAGATGTAAAGAAATGCCACACTTCACCTGCTATCGTCCACAGAGCTCTTGTGCTATGTCATCTGGGAACTTGAACCATGACAGACATGTTTCCTGTTCCATGGATGAGTAACTATGCACTCTTCTACCCTTGAGACTTGAGACTTCTAGTTAATCATCTTGCTGACATCACTCCTTTCTTTGTCTCTTGATGGTGTGATTATGATGTATCTATAAATAGCTGTCTTTGAGTTCATCCTATTTGGAGTGCAATTAGCTTCTTGTATGTGGAAATTAATATTTTTTAGGAAGTTGAGAAGATTTTATGGTATTATTTCTTTCATTAGCCTATCTAGTTTCCTTTTGAGGCTCCATTGTGAGATGCATATGAACAAGAAGATATGATTTATGCTACCTGAGAGTAATCAAACCTCTGCATTTTTCTTGATTCTTTGCTCTTTCTAGTTCTGTGGTTGAATAATTGAAATTGACCTATTTACTGATAGGTCAATGATTCTTTTGGCCATATTAATTTTTCTTATAGGTCTTTGTACTTTTCAGTCTTAGAATCGTTACTTCTTTGGTAATTTCAATCTCTATTGACATTCCTTTTTATACATGAATTCCTTTGGTTCTTTAAGCAGAAAAATAGCAAATATAAATTTTTTTTTCTCATAAGTACCATGTCTGAGCTGACTCTAAATACAGTTCCACTAGTGAATTTGAAAGTTTGTTATATTTTTTAAAGAAAAAAAGTGTGTTTCAAGTAACAGAGTTTCAACTTTGTAGATTCAATTTCAGGTCACCCTAGGTTTATCAGTTTATTGTAATTATTGGTGTTGGCTTAGTGATCATTGTGAAATAATTTTACAAAGCACATATTCTTTGTCATGTGCAATCACTGATGTTTCTACTCAGTTATCTTGGTCTTCAACTATCTGATTCATATCGTGTTTGCTGGGGGATTCTGTTCATGTCTTATGTCATATTTCTAGCAACTTGCCACTTGACTTGTCTTCTGTTTGTTCACAGAATCAAGAAAATTAGGACTCAGGGTCTTCTCAGTTTTTTCTCTCCTCTATACATAGAAGTCAACATGAATTTGACTTTACACATGTTCATGACCTTCCAAATTCTCAAGACTTCAGCAAGTTAGAGTTCTTTTGGAGGGGATGGGATGATGGTTCAGTGGTTGAGAGCACTGGCTGCTCTTGTAGAGGACTGGGTTCTGTTCCTCCCCAGCATCTAGATGGTAGCTAACAACTAAATTTGATGCCACCTTCTGACTTCTGTGGGCACTGCTTGCACATGGTGTACTATATACAGGAAGAACACCCATACACATAAAATAAAATATAAATAAATAAAATTTATAATTTTTTGGAACTGGACACCTCATTTCCAACCTTTTAACTTAGTACTTACTCTTTATTCTATTTATTGTTTCAATAGCTGTCCATCCCGGTGCTAGAGATAAACAACCTTCTGAGCAAAAGCTTGTAATTAGGAATTATGGGTCATTCAAATACAGACACCCTTGAAATGAAATCAAGGCAAGGCCACATAAACAGGTGTTTGGAAATAAAGATTTAAACTCCAGCCACATTTATCCCTCTCTGACTTCCTGGTGTGCCTCTGAAACTGACCTTTTAGTTTTCAAGATTATTTTGAAGCTAAAGATCAAGAAATTGTACAGGGAATGGTAGACCCCAGAGAACTTATTCCTACCAAGTGTCAGATGTTTGTCTTTAACAAGTGTTCCTTATTGGCACAATCTTTGCATAACTTCTAGATTCTGAAAAGATATTTTTCTGACCATTGTTACCAATTTGCCTTTTTGCTTTTGTGGATGAGAGAATTTGAGAGGCCTTTATTATATTCTTTTACTGGTAGCTCATCACACTCTTTGACTATTCTATTCTAAGAGCCTTGTAGATACTTCCCCTGCTACAAACTGGACCATATTGTAGTTTATTCATACAACAGCATATATAATCATATCATATGACGACCCTACTCAAAATTCATCCATAACTTTAATTTAGTCAGTTTAATAACCAAGCTCTTGACATGGCCTGACCATCCCTTGTGATCATTAGTGTCCAGTTACTTCTCCGGATTCACAGCTTACAATGATCTTTACTAACCAACTTCAGATAGAACAACATGGTCTCTGGGAGTATACTGCACCTGTGCACAGTGCTAGAATGTTTTCTTCTTAGCTATAGAAATTGTCACAGAAAACCTATCTAAAACAACATTCTTTGTACCTGATCACTCAGTTCTGTGCATCTTTACACTTTATTGTAATTGACATCTCCTGACATTTTCCATTTGTTCATTGGCTTCTTTAATCAATATAAACTAACAGAATCATGACTGTGCTTACTATTTTACCCGCAATGTTTAGAACAGAGACTGGAATGTAGCAGACATACATTTGGTACTTATTGGATGATTGATGTATATGTCTAGTGAAATAATGCTCTTCTGCAGAATAGCACAGCTTGGGTTAGGATCAGTCTCATGTGAAAAATCTATAGAAATTCAGCAGCACTTTAACCATAGGCTTAAACTACAATAAACACTACATGTTGCCAGACATGCCCACATGACCATGGATACTAGAAATGTCCTTGCACAGAAGGTAGAATTCACCAAAGAAGCTGAGGCTGGTTTGAATTTATATGGCATCTGAAGGATGATCTATTTGTAACTTGTGTACCTTTTGAGAGTTAAACCAAGTTTCTTTATAACCAGGAACCGAGAAAGACAGTCCTAACGTAGAGTCCAGCATCACAAATTCACTCGGTTTCCTTTCTTTGGTAAACTGTTTTTCTAAAGTCACTGAGTCTGAAATTTTTCCTGTCACCTCATCAGCTATGACATTTGAATTTTTGGCTTTAGATAGTTTGAAAACTCTGCAGAATAGGCAAAGAAGCTTAAAGCATTTCAATTATACTTCTCTGATTCATCAACTCTGTGTCTTCTGCCCAAAAGGAACCTCCTGAATCAGTGAAGCAGGTAAAATGCTCTTTTCCCCTCTCAGTGTTATCAGCTGCTAATGTTAGAACTGAAGGGTCACCTCATGCACAACGGGCAATTCATTAATTGAGTCTTGAATTTTAGTTGTTTCCAAATCTTAATTAGTCAAATGTGTAGACATATTTTAAGAACATCCTAAACACTCTCCACCTGACAAATAAATTTTGTTCTATTAAAGCACGCCTTTGGAGAAAGGTCTGACTCAGCTGTGTTTTTCCAAATCAACATGGCTAGCAGGACGTGCTTTCTGGCAGTCTTCACAATGACAGCTGGCTCAAGGTCTAGCAATATTTTACCACAGGACATTATTCATTCACATTGTTGTAAAGTTGGGTCAGTCACCTCTGAACTGACCACACATCACTTTCCAGCCTTTGTTGTGGGGCAGATATGTTTTGACATGCTTATAGTCTAAGAATGCTTTACTCCTTTTATGTAAATTTAGTCAACGTGATGGTTTCCACAGAGTTCCTCTCCGTGACATTTTTCACTTTGTGGGTTTGGCAAAGAGATTCTTGTAGAGATAGCAAGAGGATGTAATGGAGTCAGCTGGGTGTGATATAAGACATACGTTCTTTCTAAAGCCTCAGCAGGAGCAGCAGCTAAGAAGTTGAGGAACAGAGAAAATTAGCCTCAACAGTGTCAGACCTACTGATGCTCAGACAGAAAGCCAATGATATACTTGCACTTGTCTACAATAATGCTATTGTTTTTGTTTTGTGTAGAACTAAAGCACTGAAAATACAGATAAAGCTGAAGGATACACTAGTCATTCCCACTGAGGCCCCACCTACAGACAACAAAGCAAACAATAAGGGACCTCAGATCCACAGATCTATAGTGTGGCAGTTAGTACTGTGGCTTAGGTAGCAGTAGCCACAAGTTTGTTCTGGCAACTTGAAGACATGTGTATATCCTCCCTGAATGGAAATTAATTGAGTCCAAGTAGATGCTTATGGACATGGTAAGATAAAGCAATTTGCAATTTATGACAGGTGCAAATAGTTGCTGATTATATTCACATCTGCATAATTTAACATTCTAAGAACTCTTTGTGTCAATTTGAATCTGTAGTAAACTTTGCTTAAATTACAGTTTAGTCAATACCTTTTGTCAATTATTATCAACCTAGGAAAATGAGAGAATGGATTTTCAAGTGAAATTAGGCAATGTCTGTAAAAGAAGGAAAATAAGAGCTAAAAATCACAAATGAAAATCATCACGGGCTCAATTACTCCAAATCACAGGATCCAGCTTGGAGAGGACTTCATGTCAGCATGCTTACCCTCCCACAGAGCAGAGGAATCTGCTTACCACCCACTGTTGCAGCTGGTCTGTCTCCTCTCTACTGAACAGTCCTGCTAGTGGACAGCATAAACTGGGCAGTGTAGTTCTCTTTACTCATGTGTGAACATTTTAATTTATTTTTAAATCCTCCTGAATCAAGGCATTTAAAGAGGTTTATCCCATTTTGTATTTTCTTCTTGAATAGCCTAAAATTTTAAAAGTCTCATACCATTCTACTAAAGTTTCTTCCAAATAGTTTCAGGTGAGTCTCATAATCTGTCTTCTCCAAATTCTCTTTTCTTACAGAGTCCCTTTCAACCATATACACTTCATGTGTGCACACTTTCCAAAATTTTCATTATTTTAGTTTTCATCATTGATCATATAATAAATACTAAGCATAATTATATGCCAAGCAGTGAAGATATACTAACAAATAGTGTTCATAAAAGGCAGCACCTAGGACTCTGTGTAAAACCTCAGATATTATTGGCAATTATTCAGATATTATTAAGACAATTAGGATTATTTATCAACTTGATCCAACCCATGATGGGTGTGCCTGTGTGTGTGTGTGTGTGCGTGTGTGTTACTGAGGAGTAAATCAGGGCTTTATGTCTACAAAGAAATTACTCGATATAGCTCTATGACTCTTTCAATTTGGCTAACACTGTACTAACTCCAAAGTCATATTTTACTTGAAATATTCATACAAAGGTTAAAGTAGAAAATCTATAGTACAGTTTATTTGCTCACTATCTCTTAAAGCAGTATCTTGCTGCTGTGTATGAAACAGAAAATTATCCTGAAAGCAAATTATAAGAAATTCCATGGTCCAGTGACATAATGATCAATTTATATGAAGAACATGTGTAACAGAAGCAGGGTCTTCGAGAAGATTTGAAAGGTTTACATTTCCTATGCGTCACAATACATAGAATACATAAGAAACATTGAAGAACGGCCAATGTGGGATTTCCAAACATTTTCTTCTGAAAAGCACTCCTATCTATCTATCTATCTATCTATCATCTATCTATCTATCTATCTATCTATCTATCTATCTATCTATCTATCTATCTATCATCTGATTTTTTTGCATCACTGGGAATGCCAGAAATGCTCTCTATCCTTGAGCTACATCCATAGCGCTTGGCTTCTGAAATAGGCCTTACTGTGGAGGTGTAGCTTAGGATGGCCACAACTCAAGATCCTCCAGCTACCACTTCCAGTGGTCTGATTACAAGCATTTATCTCATACTTAGCCCAGAAAGCTACAATTTTTAAATCAATGTCAATCATTTTAAAAGAATAATCACATTACTGGGGAATCCACCTAGAATTTCCTTAACTCTTCCTGTCTAAACACAGGAGTTATATCCTTGTAAGTGTTATGCTGTATTACACTGAACATGAACTCTTAGCAGCCGTGGATCTCCAGAAATGAGGGAAGCCTTAGCATCCTGTCTGTATTACTGGGTTCCAGCTTCAGTTGAACTATATCATATTGGTGTTTGAAAAAATCCTTGCCTTAGTCTTAGAACAGAAACCTTTGTTGCATCAGTATTACTGCTTCCTTTCTTGAGTCTTCATTTTATTATAAACAAATACCTCAGTTTCACTTTTGCTACAAAATTTATTTCATTTTATTCAATAACTTGACTATTTTTCCATGTTAATATAGTCTTATAGATGTACATAAAGTTCGACTGAAAGTAAGATTCTAAGTGCTCTCTTCTCTTAAGTTGTGACACTTACTTTTCAATGTCAGACAGGGTGATTTGATGATTTTCCTGTTCCTAGATTTTACTATGATGGTAGAGTGCTCACCTTGTTTAATACAGAAAGTTGGCAACTAATTTCTGTAGGCATGAGCTTTAGTCATTTTTCTATTGCCTCTTCTCCTTATAGTTGATAATTTTTAAAAAAGGCAACAGCTGTGAAGTTTTCTGAGTGCTGTGAATTCCCTAACATTTCAATACATCATTTGAAGCAGCCATGCTATTACAGAGTATAGCCTACGGTCCTGAGCTTTAGTAAATTCTGGAATCTATTAATTTAACAATCTTAATTCAAACCATCTACTGGCCTTGATTTTGCTGATACAGTATAAATATATACATTAGACGATCTACAAAACTGAATACTGAAATGTTTTATAATCAAGTTTTAGAGACTCCTTAATCCTTTTCTTTAGAAAATGTAACAGTTGGCTTAAATTTTAGTTGTGTTTGAAAAATTAAATAGCTTGTAACTTTGAGACTGTTTTGTAGTTATCATAGGCAAGTGGAACTTAAAGACTACATGTATAATTTATTCACTTTTTAAAGGAAATCTTATTTTTGTATTGAATACTTATGTATTCTATACATAAGTAAAGCAAGAACAAATACGAATTTTATTCATTTGTAAATACTTTACCCTATATGAATCAGAATAGGTATTCATGTGAAAATATATTTATCTTGCCTGATTTGCCCAAATTTTGAGTTCCTTCAAATCGGAGTATACCTTGTCATGAACCTATTATGTTAAGTAAGATATACTTAGGAAACACACTCCTCCATGAAGTCAAACACAAAAATGAAGCCTCCATTTTTGAAAAGTTCTAATTCTCAACTGTGGACTACTTGTAAGTACTACTAAGTACTACTGAACTTTAAAAGAATATATCAGTTTTCTAAAAATGAATTCTCAGGGGCGGGGGAGAAAGCTCAGTCAGTAATGTGCTTACTGCACAAGCAGTCACCCTAGTTTCACCCCCAGGGCCCGCATGGTAGGAAGAGAGAACTGATTTCTGTCAGTTGTCCTTTTTACCCACACATGTGATATAGCATGTGTGTGCCTCGTCCCCACAAAATAAATAAGTAAATATAATTAAAGTGGATTATTTAAAACAAAAGTTTCAATCTCCCTTGACTTATTGGCCAACGTGGTAGAAGAGACTCCTACAATAGCACAGGCTATGGCCTCAGCCCTTGATTTCTTCCTAGACCTTGATGGTAAGATCCTATTGCTGAAGACAGGCCACACTTTGAATACAGAACTGGAAGCAACTGCTGGAACAGACCTGGAAGTCTCCTCCCTTAAGACTAACTTTCATAATGTCAGAGGATAACATGCGAGTTGCAAAGGGAGAAAATCAATCAGTGATCCTACCCAGCTGTAAAGCCTAATAAAAAAGACTGACCTGGCAAACTATCACTATTGGTGCAGTAATGGCAGTTTTATCTTAGGGGTAAACAGCATTTGTCTAATTAGAATTAAAGCCCATCCAGTGGGAGAAAACTCATGTGTGCTGTTATAGCATAGCCAAATACACATGGCTAGAGAGGTTAGAGATCCTAGAGGAAAAAACTACTTTGCCATATCCCTAGACCAAATGTCATTTTTCACTTTATTCTAAATACGCATCCTTATCTCTATAGACAAATGTATCTGTCACCCTTCAAAAAAGAAGCTTCTTTTTGCAACAGATGGAGGTGATTACTGAATTCCAGAACTGGTCAATTGCAGAGATGCTAAAGGGACACATCTTCAATGCATCTTTTGGACGAATGCATCTTTTCACTCTCACTAGAGAAGCTGCCTTAGTC
The DNA here is from genome assembly GCA_035773235.1 of Eospalax fontanierii. Lineage (NCBI taxonomy): Eukaryota > Metazoa > Chordata > Mammalia > Rodentia > Spalacidae > Eospalax > Eospalax fontanierii. Next base: position 42,240,307 of record CM069532.1, read on the forward strand.
AGCAGGTGGTGGTTAACACAGAAACCCACAATAGGTCAATGCATAGAGAACAAGAGGCCACAGAGTGTTCATCCCTGAATAGGTCAGCTATTTCAAACATCTGCCTCCTGAAAGATCATTGTGGAAGAGGAAGTGGAAAGATTGCATAAGCCAAAGGGGGTAGATGACCACAAGGAAACAAAGTATACAAGACAGCTAGCCATTTTCTCATATGAACTCAAAGCATTGGAGATTGTATGCACAAATTTATGCAAATTAAAATCAGACAAAATTCCAGCATAGAAATGGGAAGTGGATAAGAAATTCCAGTACAACCTAAGAAACTTTTGGCAATTAATGGCTTCTGGGAAGACAGTATCTTACAGGGATGGGACTTGTGGTGGGTCCATTGGATGGATCTACAGTAAGGGATATTTGAGGACACAAATTGGACTCTGTAGGACACACACACACACACTTCAAAAGAAAGAAAAAAGAATAAAAACTTCTACGTATTGTGGAGTTATGTGTGTGTGTGTGTGTGTGTGTGTGTGTGAGTTCATTGAATTGGGTGGGGGCCTTGGGGAGAGGGACGGAAAGGGGAGTGGCTCTAAGTACCATCAAACTATAATGTACGAAAATAAAAAAAAATAATAAAATATAATACATGCATACTGAAATTAAAAACATAATATTTTGTTTCCCCTTGAGGTTGTGCTCTTCGGTATTGTGGATATATTTTATTGTTGAGACTAATTTCAGTTGAAGACTTCCTATCCACTATTGACACAAAGAATGCTCATTTGAAAGCCTTCATGTGATAGTTTCCTTGTCCTTGCCAACATGTGATGTGTTTAATGTGGCTGATTACATTTCAATAAGGACAACTTACCTGATAAGAAGACAAATTTAACAGGAATTAAATTGGCAAATTGAAGAGCATTTGGTACTTGTTTTCCCTCTACACCATAAACATACCTTCAAAATTTTAGTACTAAAACCTCACTACCCCTATCAATCAGGTATATGCCACCTGAAGGCTATAAAAGAAAGAAAAAGAAGAATAAAAACTTCAATGCATGTAAAGTTTTTTAGCTTTATGATAAAGTTCAATAAAGTGTAAGAAAGAGACAATAGTAGCTATATTTGATAGAAATGGATAAATCTCTTCTAAAAGCCTTAGTGTAAAGCCATGATTATGAAATAGATCACTTTGACAGTCCTGAATGCTTTCTTGGCTTTAAATATTTTATGCTTTCCTATTTGTTAATGCTTTCAATCAAATACAGACATAGAATGGAATGCATCAGGTTGATGGCCCAGGAAGACAGACAGATTTACCAGACTATAGATAGAGTCTGGCTTATAAACAGGTATGTTTTCATTCACTGATAATCTCAAAACACATTTGTAAACTCAAGGATATGCATTCATGAGAAAGTTTACACAAAAGTGAATCTAATCACTTTGAGATGCTCTTTGTTTTTCATTTCAGAGATGCTGTCTCATCCTGCACATGATAAGCATTTTGAGGTTTCTGGTGCATTTTTAAAATTCATAGGTTATTTCCAAGATCACATTATAAACTTTACACAACAAATTATTGAGTTAGCAAAATGACACTGTATAAAAGAAGAAAGACATGCAACGTAACTCGGGGATTCTAAAATATCCTCAAGACAACGTAAGCTAAACTATGCCTATGATCTTGGTATCATACCACTAATCCAAAAAACTGGAAAGATGGAACAAATGGAATCGGAGAATGTTCTACACATTTAAAAAATTCACACTGCATCACGTGAGTCTTGTCGTCTTGAATACTGACCAGAATTCACTGACTGTACAAAGTGTGCTGAGATGTTTCACAGCAACTGTCTTCAACATCTTTCCTCACTGACTTGCAGGGCTGTGTCTTCTAGTTTTTTTTTATTAAGTTTCTCTGAATGTGTTTTTTTCAAAAGTGCCATTGAGCTCAGATATGACCCAGCAGGTACTTCATGCCATGATGGGAACTGGGTGTAGCAAAGAAGACACTCACTGGCAGTCATTTATTTGGAGTGGTGATGCTTTAAATTCTATTTGCAATAAGATACATTATGTCTTTATCATTGAAAGTCTATATTTTGAAAACACAATGATGTCTTCAATCATCAAGTATCTGATGATTACTTTCATGAGATTATCCTAAGTAGGGTGGGCAGGCAGAACTCTTCCTAAGTTCCTGTTCTGATTTGCTTCAGAGAAATCTCTCACAAGCACAGGAGTCTGAATATTTTGGCCCCTAGCTTGGAGCATCATTTTTGGTGGTTATGGGATTTGTGGGTCTTGAAATCTAGCAAAACAACATAGGCCACGAGAGGTAGAGCTTTGAAGGTAGTACTGCCTCCAGTTCTGGACCAGATTTCTGCTTCCTGTTCAACCAGGATGTAAATAAACTTCAAGCTCTCACTGAGAAGCATCAAGCACCTCCAGCCTCTCTAGCTATATCCCTTCTCCCTCTCAATCTGATATCCCTCGAATCGCGAGCCAAATTAGAATCTTCGCTTAAGTTTCTAGTGCCAAGTATTTTGTCAGGGTGACCAGAAAAATAACTAATAGGGAGCCAATGTTCAGAAAGGTAAGATTACCTGCCTTGCTAATAATTGACAAAATGCAAACTGCAAGCAGCATTGCTTTCATTCATGTAATCATTGGTTTATTTACGCTTTTAGCTTTTGTTTTTGCAGTCTGTTACACAATCTCAGACAAAAGATTCACAGAAGTATGCTTCTGATTTGTTTTTATTGGTCCTTTATACATTTACTCATTTTCATCTCTGAAAGTAGGCGAGGTAAGGACAATAAATGCTACAAGTTCTGAGATCAAATTGACAATTGAGTTCTAAGCCGCTGCTTGCCAGAACCTGGCCTTGAATAATTCACCTCTCTGACCTACTTCCTCATCTCCAAAGCAGACATGATTATACATATTCTCAGAGGGTGAGGATATAGGAAATCATTGAATATTCATTCTCTTGAGGTTTTCTTTATCAAAATAGTACCTGGTAAGTCAAAATGAATGAGATTAATGAAATTTTTTTTAGGTAACTTTTATTTTGTACATGATACTTAAATGCTGAGTAATCTTTGATAATATTTATTTTACTAATAACTGAAACTGAGAGGGTCTTTCATCAGACCTGGGGGACACAATCACCTTTTAAGTGTAAGCATGTGTGGCTATAACATTGTACAGGTAGGTCATTGATTTATAAATGGAATTTTAAGACCTGCTCTATTTTATTCAACTGTCTTCTATAACAGATTGTCCTTTTATCTGTGTCATATAAATGTTATTGCTTTTAACATGTTAAGTATGATTTAGAAATTTAAAGCATATTACATGTCTATGTACACATTTTCTAAGTATGAATCTTCGTATATGTATATGCTTAGTCTTTACATAGCATATATGAATATATAAGGAAAAAGTGTGTTAACTACTTGATTTAAAAATATATTTTTATTATTTTTATTTTATGTGTATGAGTGTATTGCTCCTGCATGTGTATAAAGTGCACCCATGCTGTGCAATGTCTGTGGAGTTCAGAAGAGGGTGTTGGATTCTACTGAAACTGGAGTTACAGATGGTTGTTAGCAGCCATGTGGGTGCTGGGAATCGAACTTGGACCTCTGCTAGAGCAGCCAGTTCTTTTAACTGCTGAGCCATCTCTCCAGCAGTCCCTCCCACTTTATTACTTTTTTTTTTATTTACACTAGCTGATTTCTTTAAAAAAGATTCTAAGTGTTATAGAAATTTGAGGAGAACATTTATACAGGGGCATTATTTTATGTTATCAACAAATCTTCTTTGAACTCATAGGGAAATATATTTAAAAAGAATATACTAGAGATTAGTTCAAACATCTCCTGGCCTATCTATAAAAAGTAATCCTGTATATATACCAATGCAAAGTGATTACAGTACACAAAGTATTTTCTTAACACTAGAAAAGTTTCCTAAATCAGGTTGTTAAAAATAAGGTAATTTGGAGATCATCTTTTACTGTGAGATCAAGTCAGATATAGAGTGTTCCTTATATTTCTAAGAGACACTTGCCATGGCCATAAATTTGGCATATCTACAGCAAAAGAAGTAAACTACTGTGTATAATTGTCAATTGTTAATCTCAAATTATACTCCATTGCTAATATAGCCAAAGAAGCAATTCAAAACTTTCTCCAGCATTTATCTAATCAGGTTTTCTCTGTAGAAAATACATAAAGCTTCATGCTTAAGTGAGTCATGAAGTTTATAATTTTTAGAAAACTAAGAAGGTCTTCTCCTTTACATTTACTGACCAAGATGAGTTCTTTCAGAAACAAGAACTAGTGTTCCTTACCCAGCCAACAAAGTCATAATTAAGAGTACTCAGATACTCAGATCAAGTCTTTAAATTTCAAGTTTCTATTTTCTAAAAATAGATTTCATCTTCTCTCTGAGTTTTGTGGTCTGCATATGAACTGTCCTATGCTCATGTGTTCAAGGTTTCATCTCAAAGGCAATGCTTAGAGGCTGTTTGGAGGAAGCCACTGAATCATCAGGATTCTGATGTATCCATTGGATGAATCCACTGATAGATCAAAATACAGTGTTTTTATTGGGGCCTCGTTGCACAAAGGAGGTCACTGGGTACTTACCTTGAATCTTTATCTCGTTCATTTTCTTTTTCCCTCTCTCCTCCCTTCTCTCTCTTTCTCCTTCCTGTGTGTTCCAGTTCTAATCCTAATGTACCTTGCCATGCCTAGGCCTAGAAAAAGCAGAGTCAAGTGACCATAGACTAAAATTTCTGAAACTATGAGCCTAAATAAAGTCTTCCTCCTTTTAAATAGTTTCTTTCATGTATTTTGTCACAGCAGCAAAATCTCTCAAACAGGTTTGATTCTTCAGTTCCCATTTGTCTTTGGGAGACCCATTTAATACACACAGTCATCTCTCCCCACATGTTGACAGAACATATTAGATGATTCCATGAATGTGAAGTTCCTAGGGTGTTGAAACTCATAGACATGGTGGAATGGTGGCTACCAGGGGTTGCAAGGGAGAGAAATGAAGAGGTATAGCTTGCCAGTACAGAGCTTCAGTTCCAGATATTGAACAATTTCTGGACAGAGATATAAAAGATGATCAAAAATTAATGTGAATATATTTGGTGTCAAGGAAAGGTACACTTAAACTTGTTAAAGCAATAAATTTTGTTGTACCTATTTTGTCATAACCAAAAAGCATGTGTTCAGAATAAAAAATAGAGTTGCAATAAATTTGGACGTGCATTCTAATTATTGGTTGTAGCTGTTCTCATAGTAAACCAGTAAAAGTCAGTCATGAATCAGGGTGATAAGACAAAGTATGGGATTTTAACAGTGCCACTTCTGTCTACAGCAGTATAAACAAGGCTGAGGCCAGATGCCTTAGATCTCTTCTTCGTGAGGTTATCACTGAGGAAGGTGCGATAAACTTTCTCACAAAACTTTAGTCAACTGAATTACCAACTACAGAAAGATTCTCTTAATTTTATTTAAATTTAACTAGTTTATAGTTGAATTCTGAAATTAGCAGAGTTGATTTATGGGTATTTTCACTATAGCCACAGGAGAAATTGTTTTCAGGATATTTAACTGTTGGTGGCTATAACAGCCAATCTGACTGTATAAACTTGGGCAACTTATTGAACCTCAAGGAGACTCATCTTCCTAATAAGAAAAAAAAAGTGTGTATAATAACACCCCTACTTCAAATAGTGCATGTAAAATGCAGAGGATAATTCCATGTGCGTTAGAAAGAAGATACTATTATTTTTCTTTATGAGGGTAATTCCTTCTGCTCCTTAGACTCTTAGTCTTTATGAAATGTGACAACTCTCCCAAACAATTCAGTAGCTTAAAGAGTTCACTTATAGTTTCTTCTAGAAGCTAGCTTCAGGTCATACATTAAAGTCTTTTGATACATTTTGAGTTAGTATTTGTATAGGATGAGGGGGGGCTCTCCTTTCAACCTTCTGTGTGCGAATATCCAGCTTTCACAGCACTGCTTACTACAATCAGCAGCATTTTCTACACCATTCGTGAGTTTGCCAAGAAAGAAATCAAGAACGCTATCTCATTCATATTAGTTACAGTAACTAAGCAGATACATTAATAGATATACAAGCTGTGAATAACTGTAACAGAGGAAGAACTTCTATAATGAAAATTAACAATACTGATAAAAAAAATCACAAGAAAAAAAAAACAAAAAAAATGGAAAGACCACTTATGTTTATGATTTGGGAGAATATTTAGTGTCCATTATGCCTCAAATAATTTTCAAATTCAGTACAATCATCATCAAATATCAGTGACATTCTTCATTGAAATAGAAAATAGAAAAATTCCTACAACTCATACAGAAATACAAAGATCCCAGACAAATCAATATTGAGCAAAACAGAACAAAGCTGGAGGCATCAGAACACTTGACCTCAAGAAGTCTGTGGCAGTATAATAACCAAGACAACATGGCAGTAGCGTAGAGGTCAACACCAATGGGAAAGAACAACAATTCCATAGACAAATCTGTGTCTATCACCAAAGAAGTGTCCACAAGACTCTACAACCATGTAGGAGAAGAATAAACTCTGAATTCTCTTTTGACTTTTTTTAAACAAACAAGAAAAAGGTGAAGTAGAGCAGGAGAATGTGCCCACTAGACTGTTATTGGAATGTGTTTGTTCTTATAATGAAAACTTGAGCATGAACATTCCACAGTCCGTACATTTCAGGGAAACTAGCCTGTAGCAAGAGCTTGAAGACAAAAGAGGAGAAATAACAGAAAAGATGGAAAAGGACAGAACGGAGAATTGGCTTGAAGACTCTGGCACAGAAAAAAGGAGGGAGCGTTACACTCAGGCTAGTGAAATTAGCATGCTTTCTCACAAAGGGTTAAACTGACTCTTCCTCCGTCTGCTCACCAAAATTCTGCATTGACAACGGCGAATTCTGTCTGAACCTGACTAGTCTTCAAAAAAAATTTTTTTTTAGAGAGCTGGACAAGAATCCATGGATTACTTTCCCGTCCCCCACCCGTATCTGAACAAGGGCAAAGTAATTTTTAAAAATTGCACACAAAATCCACCTTTGGTTTTGGTTAGAGACTGGGTGCTTTTCTTCTAAGCCTTCTCAGTGTTCCACTTAGAAAATAAATTAAAAGCCTGACAAATCAATATCAGAGATAATGATGTTTTCCTAATTCAGCACCTACACTGATCCCGGGATGACATTAGAGAGGAAATAAAATGCATCCACCCTTGATTAAAAAGAAGGCTAGGAGCCGGAGAGGTGGTTTAGCAGTTAACATCACTTGTTCTTGTAGAGGATCCCTGCTCTGTTCCCAGCATGCACAGGGGGGACACCCACCCACTTGTAACTCCAGTTTCAGGGGATCCGACAACCACTTCTGGCTTCTGCAAGCACTGAATGCGTGTGTTACACTCACAGGCAGGCAAAACACTCATATACATAAAATAAAAAGAAATAAAAATATTTTTTAAAAGAAGGAAGCCGAACAAAATGAAAAAGTGGTTCGAGAATATAGTTCAATAAAATCCACTTCCAAATGCAAATGAGAAAACTTTTTGCCTCATTAAAATTAATTTCCTCCCTGACTGAAGCAACTAAAGCTACTTGTGCAGATCATTCTTGCAACAGCAGTTATTTCGGTGAAGTCAAGTGACATGTTTCCTCAACGCAAGTGTATTTTCAGAAGTCAACAACAAACAGAAAAATTACTTCAGGTTGACACACCTCAGGTTCAGCTGCAATGGTTGTTCTATGGAAATTAGCTGAGGCTTCTGCGAAGGAGAACATCTTTGATAACATCTGCCTGCAAATGTTCAGAACACTCAGCATTTGAATCCATGTGGCTAAGTACAAATGTTAATGACTCCGAATTAGATTGGATGGAGTGTTGAGACTGCCAAGTGTGACAGAGAGAGCTGCGAGAGGGGGAACACGCTGTGTGCTGGACACATTTTTTATTCAGCAGGAATGCTGAAGTGGAGACACTTCAAGGAAATCTATTCGTTAGCCAAAATGATGCTGGTATTTTTAATTTGCTTTCTTGCTTCCAGGCTCAAACACCTGCTAAGTTTGGTCTCTTTAAGAAGGAGAAAGCATGGGCTGGCTGGGATTAAAATTATTCTAACAGAAAAACTGGAGCTGTGTGGTAATTGTTTTAGCAGTCTCTTCACATGAGACACCTCCCTCACAATCTGAAAACTGTGAGTTCTGCTTAACACAGCTTTGTCTGTTGCCGCTGAGTGCATCCTGCTCTCATTATCAAGGGATCTGGGTTCTCGCCCTGCTTTATCTCCCATCAGTTGCGCCAGTGTGGACCATAACGAAGCCCACAACTCACTTCTCACTCCAGCTCTCATCACTTTCCTCTACTTAAAGTCTTTCCAGAGCTACTTAGTGAATCTTAATGAACTGGCCTAGAAGGTCAATTTGCCCTGCTTACATCTCTTGACTCTAAATATGTACCAGACACAGCTCACTTGCTATTATTTATAATAGTTAGTTCTCCAACAGCCCATTGCCCCAATACCTGCAGAGTGCACCTCTGAGAAAGATCAGAGGCCTGGATCAGATGTTCGCATTTTCGTGATGCCCTTTCCTGACACTGGCCTCTGGAGCATCCTGTGCAAGTGGGATCCGCATTAAAACACAGATAACATCTTAAGTGACCTGAAGTGATTGTAGTGGGCTAAGTGACTTACATGTCCACAGACTCTTAGCAATTGGGTGTAAGTATAAATATTACCTGATTTGTGAGCACAGGTATGTGATTCTAGTAAACTGATTCCCCAAATATAAAGGCAGAGAAAACAAAAGCAATGTTATTCTGTCATCTACATGAAAAAAAGGCTCATTAGCCGTGCACACAAAAAATGTGAAACCTGCAAAAAGGAGCTCAGAAGCACAGATAAGGCCCTGGAAGGAGAGAAGAAAAGGGAGCAGAGACTGTAGAATATCTTAGGAGGAGCAGGGCCAGGTGTAGCCCCTGGCACCATGCCAGGAGCTCCCTTTACCTGCACCTGCTCCCAGATACTTGGTATATTTTAAAATAAGGACATTGTATTAAAACAAAGGTTAATAAAACAAAGGGTGCTCCAAGTTATACAAAGAATTCATGTTTACTATTGATCCACAGGTTCACATACAGTGAACTGAATAATATTAAACCTTTCCTGCATTTTTTCCCGTTATTTTTGGTATAGGAAGCTTTTAGAAGCAAAAGATTTTACATAGTTAACTTCTCTTCAAGCAGTTTCTGAGAGCATGATATATTCCTTTCAAATTTTCATTTATATTTCCTTTGGGAAAATAGGCCATTAGACACATATGCCCCGTTTTCATACTTGGATGTTAAAGTCATTTCCTTTTTCATATGTTTTCATATGTGAATACTCTCTCTGTTGATTTTTTTTTTTTTTGGCATCATGCATTTCTAAGTCCACAGTTTCTAAGCATTTCCTGGTGAATTTCCAAAGTGTCTTTACTGCTCTTGGGACACCCACAGTTTTACACAATCCTTTCTGAGCAAGGTTACTGATTTACCTCTGAGGTACCATGAAATCATGATAGGAGAGGCAGAATAGCCTGAACACTAAGAGACGTCCATTCCATAGCTGAAAGGAAGATTGAAAATTAAATGTAGAAATACTGTGATATCTGTGTGTGAGGATAGGGAATTTATTTGAAAAATAAATTTGATTTTCCTTTCTTCAGCCTTTTTATCTGAAACCTTTATGTTTGTTTTCAGGAAAATCTGTGTGATTCCTTAGGGTGCAAACTGATAAGCTGGTTTGGTCATGTTTGTGCTCTTGGTCCAGCAATTATTGTGAGTGAACTTCTGGGTCAGTGATATGTTTTCCCATGCTTTGAGTCTCCCCGTGTTAAAAGGAAACTCATCTTTATCTTGACATCCTTGAAAATTTCACAGCTATTCATTTCAATCTGTGATCTATCCCCCTCCTTTGTCTACTTTTGCCTAGATTTTAAACTCATAAATGAAGCTATGTGATTAAGTAAACCATATATTGAAAAATATAAAACAATAATTTATTCTTTGGCAGGCTTTGTTTTGACCTACATACAATTATTAATTCATTTAAATATACAACTTTCCTTTTGTTGTGTACCACACATAAAAATTATGCTTTGAAACAATTTTTTGCTGGGATTTTAATTCCTTCTACTTGTTCAATGTCTGGTATTGTCAAAAAAATATGAAAACTTCTGACTGCCAAGTCAAAAGGTGTCTTCTCAGTATACTGCAATATGACATTCACTCCTCAGTAAAATGAATCTCTAACTCTATATAACATCTTTAGGAAATGCTGATGTTTGTAAAATTACTATTTTAGAGAATTGTAAGTGCTTGAAAGTCCTTTGTTAGGTGAACAAAGTGAAGGTTCTGAAAGAGTTGTTCTCCAAGTTCTAACTTAATCACTTTATCAAGTATCATATAACAAAAATGATAGACATGGCAGTCTAGTGATATAGTTAAGTAAGATTTCTACATCCATTAAGTTGATGCTCACAGCTGTTTGATAACCACTTAATCTTGCAAGAAATTACTGAGATGGCTTAATTATGCCTCATTCCAACTCCATAGTAAACACTGATAGATATATAAATGATATCTAAATAAAGACTTTTGTCAAAAAGCTATCTTTACATATAATTCTCAGCTATGAATTGAACCTCACTTAGGATCATGTTAGATTTCATTCTAGATTATCCGGAAACATTTGGAATAAATATGAATAGAAGGTTTTTAAAACATTCTGACACTTCAAAATCTTCATAAGTTGGCAAAGATGGGGGCATACTATCGCTTCCAGAAATCTGACCATTGACACACATGGCCCCATGAGACACACGATACCCAAAGGCAATTTGACAATTTAGAAGATTATAGATTATTTTTTTAATGTTCAGAGAATGTGGCCTAGAAATTTGCTTTTAGGATTTTTTTTAAAAAATATTTTATTTTTTATTTTATCTGTATGAATGTATTACCTGCATGTAAGTAGGTGCAACCATGTCATGCAATGCCTGTGGAGGTCAGAATAGGGAATTGGATTTCCCTGAAACTGGAGTTAAAGACAGTTATTAACCACCATGTGGGTGCTGGAATACGAGCCCTGGTCTTCTGTAGGAGAAGCCAGTGCTCTTACCCACTAAGCCATCTCCCCAGCCCTGGTTTTAGGAATTTATCTTGAAGAAACAAAACATCTAAGAAAAGTAAAGTTATTTACATGGAAGGACATTTGTTACATTAACATATTGGGAATTAGAGAAGGTGATGACAGGTGTTAAGGAGTTTATAGTCTAGTCTAGTATAGGCTGAGCACATAAGGCCCAGTGCACAGAATGTAAAATAACAACAGGAAGCACCTCACATTTTTAATAAAAAATGCTAACAATTTTTTGATGTATGTTCTAAAATTCAAAATATATATTTGCTTAAATGTATATCTTAGAAGAAGGTACTGAAGTAACTAGCAGTAAATATTATTATTTGTCATAAGATGGGTGACTGTTGTATTATAAATCATATGGAAATAGAATCCTACAAGCTCCTGGGACTCTGTTCATATAAACCCATAGCAATGATGTCAGCATGCTGAAGACCCATGCAAACTCAAGCAGACAGAAACCCTAGCGTGGAACTGTGGAAATGAATAACAAACCCCAACCTTTGCTGAAGAAATAATGGCAACTGATTACTGTTGGGTGAGGAGCTAATATTCTTAAAGCAAGGGACTCAGGATAGACTGACTGGACCTCAGTGGATGAACTTGCACTGAAGGACATTTTGGGACAGTATCTTGACACAGTAGACCTTAACACAAATGAGAGAATGTATGAATTCCAGTTGGGGGCTATGGAGGAGTGTTGGTCAGGAAGAGGGTATAAAAATGATTAAGATTGCTTGAGATGTTCTTTCTAAAATCCACAATGATTCAATAAAAAAATAAAAAGAGTAAATGAAGGTGTTTCTATACTTTATATGCTCATTTGATAAATATATTAAAATTATTTTCATCTAAAAAGAATTTCTATATGTATGTATTATTTTGTATTATTTTATAAATTTGATATTAATTTAAAAACACTTTATAAGTGGGCTAAAGCTGAAATTTATTTTAACCACTTTTATGTATTCACATACATAACACAAAATAGTATTGTGACATTTTTAGGTTTTCGTTTTTTGTTTGTTTGTTTGTTTTGACAGTCTCAGTCTGTCTGGAAGTCACTTTATGAACTAGGTTGGACTCCATCTCATAGAGATCCACCTGCCTCTGCCTCCTGAGGGCTGGGATTCAGAACCCTTGCCACCATGCACTGGATTACATAGTGACTTTTTAAATGGAATTTTTGTGATTTTCATATGATATAGTGTAATAGTACTTTGATCCCCTCTTTGCACGTCCCCACTGCCCCCACCAAATTTAATGCATTCATATATATATACACATATATACATATAGATATATGTATATATGCATACATATACATAAAGATATATACATATATATATATATATATGTGCCCTGGAGTCTGACTTGTGTCCCCACATACCCCCAGTGTGACCCCATCCACTGAGTCCACCAATATTCCCATCCATGTAAGACACTGTCTTCCCTCCTCCCAGCAACTCTTGATTAACAACTCTTGTTAACTTTCATATTTTTATGTCTATTTATGTGGTCTAAATAGATTTAGTTTTTATATAAACAATCATAAAAATAGTTTTAGTTTTTATATGAACCAATACAACCCTTGCCTCACATTATAATTCTGTCAACATACAATTTGGGTAAGGTCCAAATAAAGGAGTTTGTGCTGAAGAATTTTACTGTTTTCAAGCTATAAATAAAAAACTGGTTATGAGGCTCCCCCAGGGAGAATGTTTAATCATTAGGAGGTCTAGCCTGAGACTCTCTGATGTCTTCACACTTCCAGTAACTCTGAGTGGTCCAAGATGACAGCAAAGCCTGGGACAGAATTTCAGAATCTGAAGTGTCTTTCAGTAACATGTGTCAGGGATGACTCCAAGCTGGCCACTTATGCAAAGTTTCTACTTCATGGTCCTCTGTGCTGGTTAGTTTTGTCAACTTGACACAACCTAGAGACACCTGAGAAGACAGAATCTCAACTGAGGAATTTCTTCCATCAGATTGGCCTGTGGGCATGTCTGTGAGGTGGTTTCTTGATTCCTAGTTGAAGAACCGGATTGGGTGGGGGATCCAGCCAACTGTGGCCTGTGCTGTGTAAAAAAAGGAATTCAGCAAGCCAGAGGAAGCAAGCCAGGAAAGCTGCATTTCTCCTTGGTCTCTGCTTTAGTTCTTGCCTCCAGGTTCCTGCCCTGGGTTCCTTCCCTGGGTTCCTGCTCCCGCTTCCCTAAGAGCAAGAAGGGAACCTGTGATCTGGCACTTGTAAGAAGAAATAAACCTCTTCCCTTCCAAGATGCTTTTTGTCAGAGTTGTTTATGATAGCAAGAAAAAAGTTGTTAGAATATACAGTCTTTTATTCTCCCCACTCCCTCCCTCAGTCCTTCCAGCCTCCATCCCTGAGTCTCAGTGGGTGCCCTTCTTGCATCCTGTCCTCTATCCGGAAAGGAGCCTACTTAGTGTGTACAAACCTCTGATGAACATCAAAGCTCTTCCAGTGCTAGTACAGTGTTCTAGGAAAATCAAGGGAGGGGAGGGAGCTGATGGTAAATTTATTTTTTATCTATAGCATTTTTAAACTCCTTAATACATATGTTCATGGATAATATGTATATTCATGGATAATTTACATGAAAAGGCAGTGAACTTCCATGCTTCCCAAACTTAAATAAATGTGAAGCCCTTTTTTTTTAAAATCACAACACATGTGGCATTCCTGTTTTTCAAGAAACATTTATTATTTTTTTTTAATCCTAAATTCACCCTGACATTTCCTTTTAAGCAAATCTGAAGCATTTAGGGGAAAGAGCATCTTTCTAATGATGTCACCTGCCTCATTAACTTTGTCAGCACAAGATAACTGGGGAGAAAAGAGGAAATCATTCATAAATTTTCCCTGAAATATTACATTATTAAGCCTGCAAACCCCAGTTTATCTTCAGACAAACCTTGTTTGGGTGAAATCTGCAATACAATCCTCCTGAGGTCAAGGAAAATCATTTACCCTACCCTAAAATTCTAAAAGCCCAAACGCTTTGAGCCCCTCCTGTTCATCTACAATGCTGTTGCACCCACCAAGGGCTCCGTCTCCTCCCCCAGATCTCGTCCCATAGTTCTGCTCATCACACTCTTCCTTGTTTCATGTTCTCTCTGATTTGTGAGATTAGACAGCAGGATTTTTCACTCAGTTTGGTAGCACTTAGTATTAAATGTCTCTCTAGCTATGCGCTCCTCACCGGCCACTGTTGAATGGAGGGAAAATATGAGAAGTGAGGTTGAGATGTTCGTGATAGGAGCAGACTTTAAATCTCGATCGATTCTGATTCTGAGACTCAGCTCACATGCCACCTCCTAATGTCTATAATATTCACTGTCACACCTCTGTTTGGTGTGTGTGTGTGTGCGTGCGTGTGTGTGTGTGTGTGTGTGTGTGTGTGTGTGTTAGTATCTTACTGAGTAGCCTAGGTTGGCCTTGAACTTGGGATGCCTCTCCTTCAGGCTTCTGACCTAGCTAAGAAGGGTGCAGTCACTTCTGAAGATAATAGAGAGAAACCTCCATCAGGGCCTATTTCAAGCTGTCAACATTTATTTTATGTGCCTTTCTTCAGTAGATCTTGTCCTATTAACATTGGCAGGCTCAGAACTGAACTCACACAAACCATAAGCACCGTTAAGGAAGACGATGAGTTGCCTTTCTCCTGTCTGTGCACCTACAACATAGCGCATGATCAGAAAAAAAAAATTAGGTGAATGCATGCAAAGTTAAAAATTCAAAAAACACGTGAGACTGACTACACATTAAGGGACTAATTACACATCTGCACCTGATTTTAGTATTAATTGGTTAAAGACAGCTTCAAAACCACAGAAAGCAAAAGTTATAAAAATAGAAGTATAGATAAAAATTGGAATAAATATAGATAAAAAAGAGAAAATAGGTAATGAATACACAAACGTTAATTCCTTCTAGAGGCTTTTACCATTGTTTCGCTGGTTAAAGTAATTTCTTAAAGAAAATTCCTTTTAGGACTGAAAGACCAGCACATAACTAGGAATGGCTAGTGGACTCGTACTTGCTTTAACAATGAGACTCGTTTCCCTGGGTCAGAATGTATCAAGTCATTGGCAGAGGCATATGGGCTCAGATGCAGTCGATACAGATGAGTGCTAATCAAATGTGAAAGCTCTGCTTTGGGATCTGTAGGACTGAGCTAGTGTGAAATGGATGTTGATCTCACAGACAGGTCAGACACCATGGGACAAACAGTGGTCTCTTCTTAGACTTACTATTACATGCTTAGATTGAGAAAAAAGCAAATGTTGCAAACAAATATAAAATATGTATTTAAAATTCAGTTCACATGGCCCAGGCTAAAGGGTTTAACCTGGGCTGTATCTTCTCTGCCAATGCTACAGTTCAGCTAGATTATTTCCCCTGATAAAGCCCCAGGAAAGATCAAAGCAGTAGGAAAAAAACTAATGTGCTGTCTTATGACAGACACCAGATATCATGCTAATGTACAGTTCCTGTCACAGATTAATTTGACGCTTGAACCCCTGAGTCACATCAATATCACAGAGGGTCATCTGAGTCCCTAATCTCAAACATTCTACAGTCTTCTCTGCTAACACAGAAGTCTTTCATCAGACTTGTTCTGTAGTTGTAAGGCATTATTTGTGCCAGGAAGAGTTCCCTCTGCTTCTTGATGTTCTTGGAGGCGGCAGGACAGGAGATTAAATAAAACTACTTCTGCATGGATTGCTAAACTCTGATCATTTCAAACCCGTGAAGCCACATCTTCAGGATCTCCTTAATACTTTCACACAGAAAAATTCTCTGTGCATTTTTACGGATGATTTCAAGTGATTTGACGTCTTTTAAGGAAAAGGAAATTGAGACGACTGTGAGTGAAATCATCATAGTAAGAGTTTTAAAAATAAAACACACAGTTTATTGTTTGATCTCTTATTAGGACCTTGTTGTTTATTATATATCGTTTACTAGAAATGATTCTATCATATAGATCTGAAAATCTAAAGGTTATTAATAGCATAGCTACAGATCAGTTATAGTAAAATAAGACCAATACTGTTTCAGAATAAGTTAATTTTTGCCTTTTATTAGCCTCTCACCAGTTATAATTAGGCCATCTCAACAGATAATTAAGCATTCTGTAAGTCACTTTTATAGTCCTTGTTAGCATTGATTGGTAACCAGACAGCAGAAAATGAATCACCTTCTTGTTTTCAGGTTACCTTAAAACATTTAAAAAATCCTTTCTTATTTTAGAATACAAGAAAATCAATGGCCATGGCCATGGTGCTTTTCATCTACAAGCCTCAAGAAAGAGCAAACACAACAATCTTAGTTTCTATCTTGTATAATAGCTTGATTTTATTTGTAGAAAAGGTCTTTCCTCCACTGTTCACTTTCACATTCATAATTTCAAATACAACATCGGTTCCTGTTGGCCATATGTCCTTATCAATTTACTACGAATTAGTTCTTCCAGATCTCTGGTAAAACAAAGCAACATGGTTGACAGGAAAAAATGGTATTGATATATTTATTTTGAATGTAAGGTGCATTTAACAAAGAAAAGTGAATATATAGGGGAAATCATGGGTATAGTTATATGTTATTTATTTTATTTTGGGATATTTTATTTAGTTTGCTATGCATTTTTTGAGGTATATGTTATTCTCCTGTCTCAGCCTCCTGAATGCTGGGATTACTGTACAAGTATACTCTGCTACTTCCTTTAATTTTTGTGTTCATCAGCATCTCTTTTCAAACAATAAAGGTTGATAAATAACTAGAATTAAGGTTATCCAACCAGAAATCATTTGATTATGACTATCATTTATATAAGAAAATTGACCTAATAAATGGGAAAATTGATTTCCAAGTAATACTGATAAAAAGCACAAAATTGTAAGCCTATTTCTAAAATGTCATGAATTCTAATTCATCCTTTTCTTTTAAACAAATCCTCTCTTAAATTCCCACCTGCACTTAGGACACCTCCTACATGCAGGTGTTTAATGCCTTTTTAGAGTCTGCAAGAATTCTACCAATTATTTATCCTCTACAGGGACATCCATCCCCTCAAGGATATTTTGCTAATGGCTCTTTCCAACATCACAAGGTCATAATGTTCATATGTGGTGCTTCCATCACAAAGACTGAAGATTACTCTTTTGCAATGCACATTATTGTGTGGGTTGATTTTCATAAGACACTTATAGGCCTTTTTTAAATTTAAGCCATTTTATCTTCTATGTCATTAAAAAATACTTGTAAATATGAATTTTCTATTTTGACTTCTTTTAAGAGTATATTAGAAATGAATCCACAGTGATGTGGAGAGTGAGAATCTGAGTAAATAGAATAGCTATATGGAAAATCTGAATATCACTCCTCAAATGATTAAAAGTAGAATATATACTCCAGCAGTTTTACATATTGTCAAAAATTGAAAGCAGTTTCCTAAGAGATATTTGTGTACTTATGTTCATCAAGGAATTGTTCTTAAGATATACAAAGTAGAAAACCAAATATCCAAAACATGTTACTAGATACGTCAAATGTAATATAGCCATGCAATTCAATATTACTATCACAGAAAAATTAAAATTTTAATTTTTTTCAGGAACAATGAGCAGCTGTTGTTTAATGGGTTTAGTGCTTCAATTTTAACTACACAGAGCTTTGAAATGGATGGTGGTGATTGTGCCATCTGAATAGATTTAGTAGTGGACGACATTCTTTAAAAATGGCTAAGATGGAAGCTGGGGTGATGATTCAGTGGATAGCAATCGCTTATTCCCCCAGCATGAATACTAAGGTTCAGAATGCCAGCATCTACACAAAAGTTGGGTGGGGTAGCGGCCCACTTATAACCCCAATATTCAGGAGACAGATTTGGAGCTCCTTGGGGCCTGTTGGCGAGCTGGAAAGCAAAAACAGTAGGCTCTGGATTCACCCAGAGACCCTTCCTCATTATAGAAATGGAGAGTGTTTGAGGAAGACACCCCGCATCAATCTCTGGTCTAAAAGTACCTGTACATACATGTGCACTCACACTGACACACATGTGTCCATACTCACACAAACAACTATATACACATGAACACACATAACACACATGCACACAAAATAGGGGAGATGGTAAATGAACATTATGTATATTTTACCAAAAATAAAATTGAAAATACAAATGGGTGCAGTTTCTAGTGTAGACACAGTGTGTAGACATTGGAGTATCATAGGGGTAATTAGCATGCTGGGGTGGATCACCAGTGTTTCCACCTCCACAGTGCGGTAGTAATGAACGGCAGTGGCAGATGTGTCCTCAACAAAGAAGGAGATATTGTGCGAAAAAAACATAGGACAGAACCTTTGACAGTAAGCTCCACACACAGAGATGCTCTGTGAGTCGAACAGTTCTGTCATGAACCAACTCTGTTATTAATGATGCCACTAGCTCATGACTATCCTATATTTAGTGATTATCAGTAACATGGATATAAATTATCTCAATTATTCTTCATAAAAGCAATTGAAAGTGTATTATCCACACTTGACATGAGGAAACTGAAGCTGACAGATCACTAGAATGTTTTACAGCCAGATGCTCACAGAGACAGAATGGAAGTCCACATCACAGCCTCAGACTTTGCCCATTAGTCATGGTGTCTTTCAGCTTGTCTTCCAGTATTGGATAACAGGGCCTCGAGGACCTAAAGAAGGCCAGAAAATTACCAGATTCTAAGGATTTTACAATATCTTTTCACTGCCAGCACCTTACTCCAGGTTTCTAAAGATTTCTATAGGTTTAACACATCAATCATTTTACAATGAAAGCAATGTCGTTTGACAAATAGCATCAGAAGTCTACCTCTGCAGCTTTTCTGTCACTGAGAATTGACCCAAACTGCCCTCTTGGTCTTCCTTTATCAGCTTTGGTTGATAGGAGCAGTGAAGAAGCTCCCATCCAACACAAAGGTGCTACTGTAGAAACTGTGCAGAAATCTCACAAGTACCCTGGCAGGATAGTACATCCCACAATCGTAGCACTCAAGAGGCTAGGGCTGGATGATAAAGAGTTTCAGGGTCAGCCTGAGCTACATTGTGAGAACCCCCCCGCCTCTCTCTCTCTCTCTCTCTCACACACACACACACACAAAGTCAACACATAAATCTAATGTATGAGAGTATGCTTAGGATCTGTGTTTACAATACAGTTTTCCAAGTGTTTCCATCTTATCTACATAGTAATAGAGCTAGTAGTGCAGAAGACATTGCCAATGGGTAGATTCTGAGATAGAATCTTAACATGAGTAAGTTTAATAAAGAAAAAAATTAACAAGCACAACAGAAAGAAAATCAAGTGAAATTAAAGTCAGAAACTTGATTAGAAATGCTCCATAGAACATTTCTGTGAAATGTTTACTTCAAGCTCTTTTACTGAAGCTCCTGATCAATGAAATGTATTCTACCCATCCGCATACATGGAAGGGAAAGGAGCTGGAGAACACTTGGGAAATGTGAAAGACACACAAAACCACTCAGCAGTAAACTGACAAACAGAAAAGTGTATTGCAGGAGAAATGTGTTTTCAAATGTAATATTCCTACATACAAAAGACTGCTTTAAGTTTTTCCATCTCCATGGCAATGACGATCAGCTATTACTGACTTTTCATAAACAAGCCATTGGTTTAATAGGTTGTTTGACCACCAAAGAAGGACTCTGAATTCATATTCTGAAATAATTAAACATCATTTCAATGATAAGCTGTGTTCTTTTCTGGTAAGGTTCATTTCAGGTTGGAAAAACTTCTAATAAAGTAATCATCTCTAAAATTTTAATGTGTTTTTTTTTAGTCACCTGAAATTGGAAACCAACAGAAGTAAGTCACTGTGTGTTACTAGCAGAGAGTTCACCAGTTCTCATGAATGGGACTTTCATTATATGATTACAATGCTTTGAAAGATATTGACCTGACAGGTCTACTCTCACCCAAAATACTCTTGGTTGCTAGGAATAATATAAAAAAAAATCTTTGGAGATTGTGAAATACTTTTAGACACCAGTATAGTCAATCAATCATCAGTCAATTTCATTACAATAAATGGAATGTAAAATGTATGCTGTATTTGAATAAAATTTATCTTAAAATTATTATTTTACTATCTAAGGCAATGTAACTGCATGCAAAAAAGCCATATTTTAGACAGTGTTGCATATTTTAAAAAGACATGAGACACTGAGGCAGAGGATACTAGAACAAAGAACGTCACTCGCTCCATGAAGGATATGTCCAGAGTCGTATTTCAAAATACTTGAATTCAAAGAATGCATTCCTTCTAAGATACCCAGTGCATTTATTTATAATTTTTCCCAATTAATTTATCAATATTAGACAAACCTTGTTAAATGAGGGAAGATACGAAGAAACAACAAGTGTTATGGGCATGATAAATTAGTGATGAATAAAAAGAGAAGCGTTTACAGCTTCATGTAAACTTGAGAAAAACGGAGAGCTTCAAGTTCCACAGTTAGGTTTGAGTAAATGTGTAATACGAAGAGCACACTATATAGGCATATTCATGACTGTAGATTTTTGTAAATGATTCACACTACTCAAAGTAAAGAATTCAATGGCTACCACAGACTCAGACAAAGGTTTCATCAGATAATAAATTTCTTGAATCAAAAAGGTTTTCCATTCCCCAGGTGATGGCCAACTGGTCACCGAAACAATCAAGCTGTCCTTCATTCCATGCTTCCACACAGGAAGAGGTTCAGACAGTGATGAAGTCTCCTGCTTTCCTTGAATTCAGTTGGATCTCTTTATTCATTGGCTTTCTCTGGCTAGTTTCAGTAATGGAAGTGATTTTTGTCACTTCCCAGATGACTCAGCAGTCTTGGATAGAGCCTCTGCAAGTATGAGCCAAAGCTCTCTGGAACACCGAAGGATAATATATGCAATGAACTTTACATAAAAGGAAATTTTATTTGCTGAGTCACTGAGATTGCAGGATTATTATTGTTGTTGTTGTTGTTGTTGTTGTTGTTGCTCTATTGCCACAGAGTCTCCCTGTAGCCTCAGATGACCTGGAACTCATTATGTAGATCAGGCTGTTCTGATGTCATAAATCCACCTGCATCTGTTTCTCCCCTGCTTCATGTGATAAAGATCCCCATCCATCCTGGTATTTCTCTGCACCATTGTAGAGCAAAGTCAGAGCTCTGAGGCTTGAATTAGAATTCCACTTCCCAATATAAGGAAGAATGTAAAACTTCATTGCTTCAGATATTTAATTAATCTATTCTTCACTACTCCCCAATATATGAAAATGGCTCAATTGTACTTATTCCTGTGGTTAAATTAGGATTACTTTGTAAAAATGTAAAGTATAAAAGAACATTGATCACACATTCACTTTTAAGTAGTGAGGTACTATGGTCTGGCTTCCTATGGAGAGCTGATCCACAGCCACAGGCAGGTGCAAAGAGAAAGAGATAGACTCCCACAGACAGCCAAATCCTTTTTAGCTGATACAGAAAAATGAGTTCCACCCCAGGCAGATGGTGTGTGCTGCTCTCCAAACAGGCTACTTCCCTGGAGAGCAAAGCCATGGGGCCAGGTTCTCCTGCACAGCCAAAGCACACACGCATTTATACTTTAATTAAGGAATGCCATGCCAAGGAGAGTACAGGGAAATAGGGATTCTCAAGAACTGTGAATAGGAGTAAAAATTAATAGTCTCTGAAACATGTTTTGACCATAACTACCCAACTGCCGTGACACAAGGCTCTTGGAAGAATTGATCTTGCAGTAACAGAAAAATACTCTCTACCAGCTCCACATGCATGGCTGGACAGAACCCAGAAGTTAGGACTGAAAGGCATGATAGACTTTACACTCTGTTTAGGACCCATAGCTAGGCTAATTGGAATATGGGAGAAAACAAATCTATGGCTGCTCAAGTTTATACTCACAAGCTTAATGTGTTGTATTTCTTTGCTTACTCTGAGTAGTTTATGAGATGGGTGCTTAAACACAACGAGTTTTTTCATATTTAAGGACTGTTATCATCATTCAAAAATGTGAAAAAAGTTTCCTTTAAAGTTTATGCTATTTCCTTATAGTACAGCTATTTACTTTCTGAGCTTTGTTGAATAAAAAGTGGCCATTGTATAAAACCCACATTTAATAAAAATTTTGATCATATTACAATAAAATGTGAAGAATTAATTTTAGAATCTAATTTATATTGATTTATTTAAAGTATCTGAAGATACTTTCAGGACACACTGACAGGTGACTGTCTGTGAGATTGAGGTTAGCTTACTCTCCATAGAGAGTTCCAGTTCAACTGGGCTGCAGGGTACCCTGTCTCAGAAAAAAAAAAGAATTCCAGTACATTTTCTGAAGATGAACTAATTTCTATTTTTTACTGATTTTGATAACACATGTCTTTTCTTCCTTGCAATTTGATTTGCTGCTCATGTAAACATTTGGATTCTCTTCATGAATGCAAATCTTCTGACTTATTCAAAAGCTACCCCTTTAGATAACTGCTTGGTTAATTTCTGACATCATCATCAAGTCTCAGCATGTAAAACTTGATATGCTAATTGGAAAAACACTAAATACACTCCATATTTAATGTAACTTCCACATCTAACTATATGCTTAAGGCCAGTAGTTTCAGAAAGAAATATAAAATGTTTAGCCCAAATAATCTTTCAAGTCTAGACTCTTTGCTCAGATGCTTACACATTACTTATGTTACACTGAAATACCAATTACAGTTTTTAGATGACTGTCTGACCGTGGGGTATGCTGGCTATGTAATTTGAATCACTTCTTAAGTCAGATGTAATCAAGTAGAGTAAAACATAAAAGTTTAGGTTGGCCAAAGAGTGATAAGTTACTTGATGGAAATCATGAATCTTGGGATAGGCTTGAGCAGGTCCTATGAATAAGCTACATGAATAGAAAACACAATTCCTGTCCCTTGCTACCAGTTCTTGAGATCTGATCTTAGGATGTGTCTTTAGCATTTCTTAGAGCATTTTGAAGCTTTTAAAGAGATCTATATCACTCTTTGCGTTCTAAATACTTAATGCTCAATGCCACCACGTATTCAGCACCCTAAGGTTCTATTTCTAACTAGTTTTGTCAGCGTGAAGGGGTCACAGATGGTTTTTATTACAACATTTTCCTTTTCCTTTGCTTTCTCTTTAGCTTTCTTTTATCCATCAAAAGTAATTCTTTCAACAGCTTTAGGATCCTCCATTATATCTAGCTTTCATAATGATATCTGAGAAAACATATTCATTCATCATCTGTGAGAGACAGAATTAATACATCGTTTTAGAGAACTTCTTTCAAAATGTAGTCACTGTACCCTCCCAAAAGCTTCAGGCAGGAGATGTAATAAAGCAGCTCTTTCTCCAAGGCTGTAACTCCATGTCCCAAGGCTATAATTGATCTTTATTATCTACCTTCACCACTCCTTGAAGATTTCCCTCATTTTAAGCCAATCCTTTGAGCGGATCCAGTGACTTACATAGTGAAATGATCTAAATGCTATTTGTATAAACTTTAGTGCTTTGGAGTCCTGGTTGTGTTTTCTAAGTTGCCTCACTAAGTGATGTCCTGATGGATACCTTGAATATAAACTTACTCCTCTGCACCATCGCTCTGGAGAGACTATGACTCTTCATTGTCATTATGAATGCTTACTTCAATCACTACTGCAACTGTTTATTTGTTTGTTTATTTATTTATTTGTTTATTTGTTTGCCATATACTGTTTGAACTAGGGAGCAATGCAGCTCCAACTTTAATGGTTAACATTTAGCAGATTTCCTATCAAAAGTTTTTCCTGCCTATACTGCAAGGATGTGTGAATGAATTTTATAATCACTCTCTGAGAGCAAAACTATAAAGAGTAATTCCCACTCCTATTCTTTGGTTTCAGGAATCAAGAAATCTACCCAATGAATGCATAAGGCTATATGTTGGTGATTGATTCACTATACATACTACTTTCTGATGATTAACACTTTGACCTCACAAGGGACTATATTTCAGATTCTAATTTAGCTGGAAATATAGCAGCCATTTCTTCTATCTTGGATGTTTTTGGGTGACTGGGTATGAGAATCCCATGTACTTGTCATGATTTGTATGTTTTTTTTTCTGTAAGCTAATTAGGCAACGCATGTAGTACCATGTTAATAGTTTAGGCACATCATCAATATAAAAGACAATAACTTCACCTCGTGTGGTGGTGCACGCTTTGATCTCTCTGTGAGATCAAAGTCAGCCTGGTCTACATACTAAGTTCCAGGCCGACTGGGGCTATCATTGTCTCATAAAAACAAAAGACATTAACTTCCAATAAAATTATTACATGGAGTCTTCCGTGACAGCAAAAGGAATTTCTGCAGTTTATAAATATGAATATAATTAAATGGCTTTTTTGAATATTGATTAATATCAACAAGCATCATAATCCAAAGATGAACCTCAAACCATTTGTACAATATAAATTATAAGAATGAATAATAGTATAAGAGCCAGCTCAATGTGGAGTTTAGCTTATCTTAAGATATTTAATGCCATTAATCACATTTTTCAAAAACGCTAAGCTGAGATTGAGTTCCTTAATAATTCTGTACATGGTTGATAATGATATTAATAATGTTGAAAATTGCTATTTTCTTTACAAATGTGATGACCTCAAAAGTTCCAATATATCTTTTCTAGAATCTGTAATATTCACTCTACTTGTATAAATGTATGATGCTTCTATTACCTATCTACATATCTATCAGGCTCATTCATCACCTCAATTTCTGTAGCCTAGTAAGTAGACATAGATATTATTTCTGATTAAATATTAATTTACACATAGGTAATATGGCACTTGGAGAAATGAAATACTTGTTTGTGAGGTAACTCCAAAACTCTAAGATTGAAAGCCCAGGAGTCTAATAACTGCATACACATAAACATGTGCACAGAATGACAGACTTGAAAGAATTACGGGTTGAGGCTTTTGTCAGTGTCTAAGTTTTCACTCAAATGACATTCACCATCATTAATGACAAAATGACATGTTTATAACCTGTTTCCTAATATTTCCCAATTTACATATCATCTCTTACTCAAAAACAATATTTCGTGAATCATAGCCCAATACTGACTGCACACTAAATCCCCAGCCAAGAGAAAATAGCAGAATTGGAGTGAAATGCAAGAATTTTTCTGTCTTGTGATGGCTTTCAAGGACAGGTTGATGAAATAATTACTGTGCTTAATGGAAACCAGTTTTCTGAAAATAAGAAGCGAGGGATCCATTGTTAATCTTCTTAAAATTGTTCTGATCCAATTTACTGCATGCCTGCCCTGAACCACAGTTGCTTTTAAGTGTTACACCACACATTTGGTGATCTTTGAGGCAAATTTTCAAAGGATGACTATCACTGAATAATTTCCCGATCCTTTCCATTACTCTAAAAGCAAAGTATCTTCTAATGAAATCCAGTCTTTAAGTGATTTGACAATCACAAAACACATTTGCTATATTATCAAGCCTAGTTTTTACACAGTATTTGGAAAATAACACTGGATATGAATAAGGTATTTAAAAAGTACAAAAATACTCTTAAGACTTAGCAATACTTATTTCAGAATATATTTATTACTGATTAATTAAATAACTATTCAACAATTTATTATGTATATAAAAGATATATAATATTACATTTACATTTATTTTTTTCCATCAGAAATAACTATTGTATCTAATATTAATGAGTAAAAGAATAATAAATTCCAAAGGGTTTTTCTATAGACTTATAAAAGTCAAAGTAATGATTTTGAGGTTTATTAGAATTAAAAATTATAGTTATTATTAATGATTCAGGCTATCACATTATATCATTATGATATTTTGTATTATTTTGAAAATTTTAACAATAAGCTTACTAAATTTGCAGTAAGATGTTTTATGATGCTTAATCTTCATTGTTAGATTGACTGAACCTAGAATCACCTAGAAGACAAACTTCTGGGTATATTTCTCAGGGTTTTCTCAGGAGGTCTACCTGGGAGATAGAAAGACTGTCTTCCATGTAGGTGGTATGATCTCATTGTGTTCCTAGTCTGAATAAAATCAAAAATGAGTGAAAAGCACAAAAATATCATCTTCCTCTATTTTCTGACTCTGGACAATATGTGACTGGCCACCTCACGTCCCTGCTGCCATATTCCCCCACTGAGGCGGACCGTGTGCTAAACTGTAAGTCACTCCTCCTTCTTGAAATGGCTTTCATCAAGTATTGCTACATCAATTAAGAAAATAATTAGTAGGTAAAATTGGTATTCGAAGTGGAGTTGAGACACGATAAACCTGACCATATGATCTAAAGGTAAACCTTTAGAAGTAGCTTGTGGGAGGATTGTAGAGGAGTTTGGGTATGTGGGCTAGAGAAGTCAATCACTGTGAAGCATCTTCAGTGAACACGCACAAGTTGTTTTCCTCGTTTTTCCCTAAATAATATAGCACAACAACTATTTATATGACATTTAAAGATATTAGGTATGAAAAACAATCTGAGGATGTCTTGAGATGTATGGAAGATATATGTCAGCTAACTGTTACAGTGTTGTTTATGTTAGCTTGTGGAGAGTCTCTATAAAATACAGTTGAGCATCACCTCATATATGATAATAAACATTTTTAAATCTCTCACATAACTGTGATGGTGAGATAGGTACATACACTCCACAGATAGGGGAAACAGCAACAGTTCAGTTGTCCGGTTGTATACTGTTGAATAGTAGCTTAAGGCCTAGCGTGCTATACTTTTGTATTATGTTTAAAAATGCATTTTTAAAGTATCAGTAAGGAACATTAGGAGATCATGTGATTGTATGATTTCACCGGAGGCCGATTGAGATGAGCAAGCAAAGCACTATTCTAAACCTTGTCTTCAAATTTTCATCATCTAAAATTTAAAAATAGGAAACAGCATCTAAGATAGATGATGGGACGAGATAAAGAGTACAAAGATGCTGAAGTCTGAATTTCAATATATTTAAAAATACCTGGTGTTGAATGCAATGCCATGTTAAAATTTTAAAATAATAAATCTTCTATATATGCCACAATCTTAAGGATTTTTTGGTCTTTTCTTTTGAGACAGTGTCTTCCTGTAGTCACATGCTGGCCTGGAACTCACCACAGAGATGAGGCTGACCTAGGTCTCACAGAGATCCTCTCACCTCTGCCTCCCCAGTGCCAGAATTAAAGGCAGGTACAACCATGCCTGGTGATTCCCAGGGATTTCGATATAGAAAAAAAAAGCATACAAGTCTACATTTACACATAATAATTCACAGAGTATATAAAACCATTAATATGTTTATCCCTGAATGATAGATCAATATTTTTTTTTACTTCTCTGTTAATGCTTCCTGTTATGATTTTCAAGAAGGAGCATCTGTTACTTTGAAAGTCAATTGAAATAACTATTTAAAAGCCTCAGTCCAATAGAATACTGAATAAAGACAATGCTACAAATTTGTCACCTTCAAATATCTAGGTTATTGCTAACATTTTAACTTGGTCCATGATTATAGTATCAGCAGCATGCATAAGAAAAGAAAAACACTGAATTCCCAACTAAACTTACTCTAAATGCATGTTTTTCTTTAGTTATGAGAAAATTATGTAGAATTAGAAACAGGATATCCCACAGGAAATTCTAAGATATCATTGTCTAAGGATGATTAACTTTTATAATAAAGTGGAAATTAATTAAAATAAAAATGGCATAAATGTATGTATAAATCTCAATATGTAGCCATATCATTATTTTAGAAATTTGTCTTTATTTCTGAGAATTTCATACATATATATAATGAAATACGATCATATATACCTTCTATTTCTCACTTCCAAATCTCTAGCACGCCTACCTCCAAATTTCATATACTTTTTTACAACCCACTAAGTCCGACCAGTGCTGCTCATATTTGCATGGGTGTGGGACCATCCACTGGAGCATGGGAAACATCATTGGCCACATCCTTAATAAAGATGAAAGCTATTGGTTACTAATATCTCCTCAGCATGGGGTGATCATCTAGCCCATCTATGCCAGAATTTTAGCTGGTTTGATGTTGTGTAAGTCTTGTGCAGGTAGCCACAGCTGTTGTGAGATTATGATTGGGATAGCCAATCATTGTCCAGAAGACAATGTTGCACAGCCCTCTGGCCCGTCCTCAAGCTCTTACATTCTTTATACTTAATACCAGTCTACTTCAAAACCATTGCTAAGGCAAATTTTACAGCCCAGAAAGCAGAAGCTTTGAAATGCAAATTTCTATCATTTTAAAATAGCAGTGACTTAAAAGCAAGCTACATTTCTTTTTATGGGAAGTCAAGCAAACTTTAGAGTTACACCTGGAGCATTATATAATTCTATTTTCCTATGTTTGGAAAACAAATCTCAGGCATAACATAAATTGTACTTTTAAAAATTATATAGGTTCTTTTTCTTAAAGTCACATACACAGATTCCTGCAGGTCATATATTCATATATGACCTTCATGCACAGATTCCATTCAGGTCAAGATTTCTCTGTTTCAAGACGTTAAAAGTCTATGTAGTGAAAGATATGCATACCTTACATACTTATTGGTTTTGACCATAACAGGCCAATAAACACTAATGAACCTTTGTGAGTGTACTCAGTCAAATATTAGCTACTGAGGATAGAGACTAAGTGTATAGCATGACTCCCTTAACGAAGACTTCACAGTAACATTTCAATAAATGTTGCAGTAAATAAGATAAATTATGTCCAGTAACACCGTAGCAAGTGGTGCTAATTAGAGGACTTTTGATCTTAGAGGGAGTAAAAGAATTATAAATTGGCGATTTAAAATTTATAGTTTACTATCAAATGATCTTGAATGGTATGGTTCTTTGTGAGTTGGTAGCCAAGTCAAGAGGAAAATGAGTGTTCATATAAAGTCAGCAAACATCATGAAGGATATATGGTTTAGGCTTAAGACATAAGCAACACCAGCACGGGATAAAGGTGGTGACCACAGCTGGAGAAAGGGCAGAAGAATGGCGTGAAGGCAGGTGGCCACAAATCTGGACAGCAAAGAAGCTGCAATTAGTTTCATACACTACAATAGAAAATGAAAGGGTGTGAAATGAACACAACAAGAGCTAAATATACTATCTTGTTCCCACGTGCTAGCTAAATCTGTATTCATAATTTGATCTGTATTTGTTTACAGTCCAGAACCGCCAGTCTAGAACTAATATGAGTGTGTGGGAACGAGCAAGTAGGTCCAGCCAAAGAACAAGCCATAACTAGGTGAGTCACTGGGACTGTTGAAGCCATACACGGTATTTGTAAAAAAGAAAATCTGTTGAACAGAAGGGTTGAGAATAGCTTTAGCAAGGAATAGCAGGGAATAATCATTGGGACATTCCCTTTAGTCCACCACAAAGACACAAACTATTTAAAAACCTATTGTAACAATTAGAGTTTAAGATCCCTGCCTGCTAATAATCACAAAGGTTCGGTATCTTTGTTCTGGGACGTTGACTGGTCTGATAGCTGCTTCTGATCATTAGAAAATGTTAATAGAGCAGAGATGTCAGTTTTAAGGCTAGGATCCATATGACTGTGACACCTTTTTTACTGGAGGACTCTCGTCTACTGGCTTTGATGAAGCAAGTTGCCATGGAGAGAGGCCCAACAAGCTGCTGGGAATTGTACTAATGAAATGAAACTCTGCCAACATCACTGGAGTTGGGAACAGATACTTCCCCAGTCATGACTTCAGATGAGACCACATTCCTGAGTGGCATCTCAATTACAGTCCTGTGAAATACAATGAAACAAAGTTCTCAGTCATAATAGAGATTCAAAAAAATAATACATTTGAGAGGTAACTTGTCACCCTCAAATTACCTCTCTGTCTATCTTTCTCTCTGTTTCTCTGTCTCTTGTGTTAGTTTATGTAATGTTCAGCATGGGTACTTCTCTGACCATGAACCACAAGGCTTTTGAATTCATTAGGTCAATCAAGTCTGTGCCCTGACAGTCAGTATGGAACCATGGGTGAAGGGAAGGCCAGTCAGCAGCAGTGGAGCTTGTGTCTTGATGAGCTTAGTCTGTGAGGAACTCCCTCCGTTCTAGAGATGTCTATCGAAGTGGAAATGGGAAGAAGCAGGGAAGTCTCACGTGAACTGAGAGAGAGTGGCCAGCAGCATTTAAGACAACGCCTTCTATTTGACTCCTGTGGTCCAGTCTGGAACATGTGTAGAAAAAGCAGCAATGTTGGGAGCTCTTTTAGGAAACCAATGTTATACAAGAATTGATGATACTGATCTTCAACATTAGAAAGACTTTTCATGAACTCACAACAAAGTTGTGTCCAAACAGATAAGCAAATAACCAATTTTTGAATGCTTATTACACACTAAGATTCTCAATGATTTACATATATTAACTCATTTGATTCCATTTAGGCTTTGTGAAAAGTTCATTATCTCCACGTTATAGATAAAAGGGGCACAGCATTGTTAAATGACTTGCCCAAGTTTAGAAAGTCACTTAAATGACACTGCTGGGTGATTAATTAATTTCAGAGTTAATTTCAGAGTCATTGATTTTACTCATTAGGAATAAATATTGATTGGGCTGCTGACAAATTTGTAGATAGTCCCATAGGCAGAGCTTTTCTCTGCTAAGTATAGCCAAAGTCTGCACAATGTGTACTTGAAAGTTTCAAGTATTAAACTAGCGCTTGCAAGTGTTGCAAGTATTTTGACAAATGGAATATATCTGGAAATTTTAATACTGAAACTTTTCTTCTTGTAAGATTCTCCAATTTAAACAACGAGACTCAATCAAATATGTATTCATGCTGCCCTTTTTCCCAGGCAGATGCCACCTTCAATTTATTAGCAAGTCTTGTCAGTGCTCTCTCTGCGAAGAGGCACTAAATTCAACCGCTACTCACTGCTGAATGCTAATCCAAGCCTCACACTCCCTTGCCAGGGTTTCTGGAACAGCAGTCTTAAAGTTCCTCCACTCCAAGTTTATCTCTCAATTTTTCATTCTTTAAGCAACAGCAAGAATGATTTTATTACAGCATAAGATTCTGCACAGAATTCTCCAAGGGCTTCTGAAAGTTACTTGCATGAAGTAGAAAATCTATACCACACCCCATCCTGTACCCCACACTAGCTCCTGTGTACTCTGGATCCTCATGCTTTCTTATCCACACTTAGTGTGCTAAGTGGCCTTGTTTTAGTCCTTTGACAATATTTCCCTGATCTATTCTCAAAATATTTGTATATGCTAGGACCTCTTATCTCCTGTGGGAATGTTCTATCTTCGTAGCATCACATGGGTATCTCCTTTACATGCATAAGAGCTGGACCAAATTACACCCTGGAAATATCTTATCGTCCCCATCCTATAACATTTCAAAATCTTATGTCTTGAATCCATCTCCCTTACTGTGTCCTCAAGGAAAGAATATTAACTGATTATCACTCTGTTTCCTAAGGCTGTACCAATGCTTAGCTCTTTGATTTTCAGTTTGTTATTTTTGTTGTTGTTATTGTTGAATGAGTCAGCAAGTAGGAATGAATGAATGAATGATTCAAGCCAGTAACTGTATTATGGGACTAGGGATTCAGAAGTAAATAAGACATGCAGCGATTATTGTTAGTTCTCTGAATTACCTTTACTATTTACTTTATAAGTAAATATAAATGGAAACACAAGGAACAAAAAGAAGTTGGACAGGTAGAGTGTGGGGGAGAAAGTGGGGGTCTAGACTATGAAGCATGTAGACTCAGAGAGGGAAGAGGGACAGACCGACTGGAGCTCTAAAAGGTCAGTAGCTAGACTATGCTGGAGACAGGTCCAAAAGGGGCAGAACTGATACTGTGTTGTACAAAGTAATTTCATCCCTAATCCTGTAGAAATGAGGGAACAGTTCTTAGAACTCTTGGAAGATTTCTTAGAAGAGAAGCAACATGGACACAATAAACTGACACAAAGCTTAGAACCTGAATTTAACCAGCTATAACTAAGTTATATGTTAATCAAAGCAGAAATGTAGCTTTGTGGGATGATGTAGGCTAGTTGAGAATGACAAGTCCCTAGAGATGTGAAGGGTGTCAAGATTCACAACACGTCACTCTAGACTAGAGCATACTGACTCAGCCCGGTCAGAGCAATCACTGGTAGGTCAAATGGCAGTCTGACTTGGACAGCTATGTATCTTTTTCCTTAAATCTTTTCATAGAACTCAAAATCACAATTTTGTGTGTGGAAACTCACATTTTCTTTAGAAAGCCTAATTTATGAATTCATCCCAGATTTTGTTTTGCCTCTATAGAAAGACTAGGTGTTGTTTTTCACTTGCATTCAAGAGGCATATAAATCAGATATGTTGTGTTTTACAGAAGTCTGACATGATTCTGTCAGACTACTCAGTCTTTAAAACAAAGGACTGCAGGAGCTGTGCTTATTCTTTGATTTAAAACAAAGTTTAGATATTTGTGTTTTGCCCTTTGAGTGCATCTTTTTCTGAAATAGACTTTTTAAAAATTATCATTTTTATTTTGTGTGTACAAGAGTATTTCCTGCTTGTATTCAAGTGCACTCATATCCTGCAGTGCCCACAGAGATCAGAAAAGGGTGTTGGATCCCCTAGAACTGGAGTTACAGAGGTTTGTGAGCTGCCATGTGGGTGCTGGGAATTGAACCTGGGTCCTCTGCAAGAATAGCCAGTGCTCTTAACTGCTGAGGATCTCTCCCATTCCTGAAGTAGATGTTTTAATGATATTAATGATTCAATGTTTAGTACTCATTATGTTTCTGATTACTTTAAAAATATTCATGGAAAGCTTACCGTATACAGGTGTTATAGTCACAGGCATATGAAGCAGGAGAACATAATTATTTCCAAATAAAGGCCAAACTATGATTTCAGAATCTTTATTTGTGAACAATTAATCCATATAATTCATACTTTTTCAAAAATATATGCAATCCAAAAAATTAATTCAAAATGAAACAAATACTGGAGTATAAACCTTGAAACTGAAACACCTAATAATGATACCAGAAGGAAAACCTTCAAAATATCATTACAAGCCACAGTTCTTTGGATAAGATCTCTGAAGCCCAGGCAACAAAATCTGCAATTGACAGGTAGGGTTACACTGACCTAAGAAGCTTCTCATAGCAAAGCAAACAGCGGAAGCCTGAAAAGGTGGCCTATAGATTGAGGGAAAAGATGTGCAAAGTGTTCATTCAACAAAGGATGTCATCCAGAACACAAAGAACTAAAAAGTCCCAGCAAATAATCTAGTTAATAAATGGGCAAATGATCAGAACAGACATTTATCCAAAGAAGATATGCAAGTATCCAGCAAGAAGAGGAAAATATACACAACCACTTATTATCAGGAAATTCAAATAAAAAGCATACTCACTCTGGGTGGATTGGTTATAATCAACACACACACACAAATAACAAAGGTAAGGAAGAGCACACAGATAAGGGACTCTTATACACTGTTGATGAGAATGTAAATTAGTACAGTCATGATGGAAAACAGCAGTAAAATTTTAAAAACTCACAAATAGAACTATTATGTGCCCCAGCTATCCAACTTCAAGGTATATAAGAAGGAGAGGAAAGGAAATGCGTGTATCAAAGAGATATTTGCATTCCCATGCTAACTATAGCACTGTCAACAACAAGAAGATGAAGGGATCAACCAAGGTGCCCACTGACAGATGAATGAATAATCAAAACCTCTCTCTCTCTCTCTCTCTCTCTCTCTCTCTCTCTCTCTCTCGCTCTCTCACTCTCGCACGCGCGCGCACACACACACACACACTCTGAAATATTCTGTAGCCACAAGGGATAATCCCTTTATTTTTGGTAGCATGAAGGAAACTAGAGGACATTGTTAGGTTAAATAAATCAAGGACAGAAAGGCAAACACCACATGTTTTCATTCATATGCAGAAACTCAAAGGTTTGCCCTCACAGAAGAAAAGAGAACAATGGTCACTGAAGGCTGGAAGACTAAGTGGGGAGACGGAGAGTGGTAGATTGGATAACAGAAACCAAAATACAGTTACACGGGATGAATAAGTCCTATTGGTACAGTACAGAAAGGTGACTAAAGTTCAAGGCTTTAAGTCACATATCTTATAAGGAACTAGGGAATAGTAGTTTAAAGCTTTTCAACAGAAAGAATGACAAATTCATTGCAAACATATATTGACTGACCACACTGTACCCCACAGTGTGAAAAAGTATGCAAAATCTCTTTCCCATTTTTACAAAAATACTAATCACTTAATCTGAGGCTTTTCATTTTTGGTTCTCTAAAGCAGATATATCATGGTAGTGCATGTGTGTTTATCATGAGACTGGAGCTTGCTCATAACTTCATCTGTTTGAATCTAGAAGCATCATCTGTGCCTTTGCATCTTCAGCAGGTTGCACAGAGCTGGGCACACAGTAGAATCATTAAATATTTACTGACTGGAGGAGAGTGAGATAAGATTGACACTGGTCTATTAAATTTTACTATTCGCAATTTATTTAAATGTCTGTGAAATACAGCATTGCAAACTGATTCCATATTTATGATGTACATACACGTTAGTGACAGGCAGTATTTGCAAACTCCATTTCCCTGACCTTTTCTTTTTGCAGCTACATTCTTTTGGGGGGAGAAGTCTCACCTATGCTCATGATTCCCCAGTGACCTGATTTTAAAAAACAAGGATGTTCTTGTTTGTATGTGAATAATTTATTCACATTTTGTTCCACCCACCAATTTTACTGACATTGAAATATGGCATAGTCAACCATATTTTCATTAATATTAAAGTCATGTAAAAGAAGAGCAGAAGCCTGTTTTGAATTAATAAACGTCTTTATCAGTGCAAAATATTTTCATATTATCAAAATTAGCAATGCAGGAATGCAAATAAAGTTCTCCAAAGGTTTGAGAACTTCAGCTCACTGGAATGTAGGCATTCTTGGAATTACTGTAAAACTTTTGTTGCCTATACTGATGTGGTAGATTTGTAAACTTTGAAGTAATCATTCTATTTTTGGCTTAATAGATGGGAAAATTAATTAACCTATAGTAGAAAATATGTAAAATGTTTATAATTTTCCTTCCTTCAATTCTCTCACCTCAGATGCTGGCTCATTTTGGGTCTAAGTTTGCCAAAATTTATTTCCATTTTTCTTGTGAAAAATGATATGCAAATATGCAAATCAGGGCTAGAGAGATGGCTCACTGGGTAAAATGACTGCCACACAATTATGAACATCTGGTTCCAGATCCCTAGTACTCATGTCAAGCAAGGAGATGCAGCATGAATCTGTAACCAAAGCACTGGGCAGGGGGAGTCATGGGAACACAGGCAGGAGAACCCTTAGAGCTTGCTGAATGACCAGTCTTGATGAATTAGTGAGCTACAGGATTAGTAAGAGACTCTCTCTCTAATTCATTAATTTTATTTTTAATAATGTTAGTTTATGAATTAACAAGATGGAGAACAACATAAGAGGACATCGATGTTGATCTCTGGTCTCCCTGTGTACATATGTACATGGGCACATCCATATACAAGTGCACGCATACACAAAGATGTGTACACACAAACACACACACACACAACAAAACAATATGGATTCCATTAGCACAATTCATATCTATCTGCACAGGAGAC
Organism: Eospalax fontanierii; assembly: GCA_035773235.1. Taxonomy (NCBI): domain Eukaryota; kingdom Metazoa; phylum Chordata; class Mammalia; order Rodentia; family Spalacidae; genus Eospalax; species Eospalax fontanierii. Next base: position 42,276,403 of record CM069532.1, read on the forward strand.
AGAAAAGCTTTGACCATCTGACTGTAGCTATTATTTGGTTTCCCATACCTACGGTCCTTTAGCTTCTATCTCTGATTTCCTATTTATCTTTCTTCCCATCTTTGCAACATAGCAACAGGACAGCTGGCCCAAAGGATGCTGAAGAAAAAGCCCTGCTATGAGTGAGTATAGACCAGCAACTGTCAACACATATAATCCGAAACTGTAGGTTATTGCGAGCTAGTCATATATCAAATTTATCATCAATTTTCTGAGGATGGAGGATTACTTGGTCCAATGAAGAGCAGTTGAAACATGAATCAGGATATCCAGATTCTATTCTTTTATTCTCAAATATTCAAAGGCGGAGGAAGAGAGCATGTAGTCCAGCAGACAGAGAGCTAACTAGCTGGGAGTCAGGAAACCCCAACTCCATTTTGATTCCATACCAGGAGATCCAGAATCCATTCTGATTCCCAATTTGACTGTGTTCTGTGATTTCCAGGGATTCCAGGGATCAGTCTATTTCAATTGTCTGCTCTGTAAATTGCATATAGTATATATTGCCTACAACTTGCTGCAGAATTTGAAAGGTCTAATGAGTTATTACTTGTAGAGTGGCTTGTACTTCTGAGGAAAAATAAGTACATACTTGAAGGCAGAAATACTCCAACTTACACAAAATAAAAACCTCTAGTGCACTGAGAAACCACAAAAGAAAACTCAGAATCTTTAGATTTGTTTCCTTTCCTTATCTTTGAGAAACTATGCAACAAAAGGTACAAATTGATGACAAAGTTTAGTTTCTATTCTAATTAATATCAGGATGGCAGTAAGGATCAAAGTTTCCACAGTGGTGAGGCAGCTGGGTGCATCCTGATCAAGTGCTACACACCTTGGTGATCAGTGGAAGATTTAAGAGATAACAGATATGCCAGTCTTAATGCACATCATCTACAACATCCCAAAGAATACACCAAATATCTTGGTACCCAGAATAATGTGTAAATATCTGTTGTGCACATTAAACTAATAGAATTTATATATATGGAGAGAGAGAGAGAGAGGTATATACTTTTGCCTATTCAGGAGAACTTGTCTTTCTCTGAAATAGTTAAACTTACCAGTCATATGGCATAGCAAATACACAAATGAGTCATTATATTCTGATGGGCTGAAACAAAAACGTTAAGACATTCCAGTGAAGTGGTAGGTGGGAAGCCATTTTCTTAATGGTGATCAACATGTCACTACAGCAGAATAAAGGAAAGACTTGCCTTGGAGTAAAATGTAGACATATTTGGTTGAATTTCTAGGAAACAGACAGGGCAAAGTGAACTGAAGTGGTCAGATGATTAGAATGGAGAAATATTGTACACACCAAACTCAGTCCACTCAAAATCAGGAGCACCAATGAATAAACAAATAAATGAGGAGAAAATGACATGATATCATTAATATTTTTTAAAAGGGTGTGCTCAGAAAATTACTTCACCCTTTAAGTGCAGGAGATATCTGGAAATTCAATCTTTTAAAAACGTATTTTTTAAATTATACAGTGATCAGGGGAGTAAGTGAACATCAGTACAGGTACCTGCAGAGGCCAGAGGCAAAATTAGATTCCCCTGAAGCTGAAGTCACAGGGAGTTATGAACTATTCAGCATGGGTCTTGGGAACCAAACTCGGGTCCTCTGCAAGCCCAATATACATTTTCTAACACTGAGCCGTCTCTCTAGCCCGTCCCCCAAATTCATTCATATTAAATTTATTATATTGTCGGGTAAACTTCCATTTGAAGGGAAACAAGATTTCCAATGAATAATTGTCTCAAACAAGATGATACAGTAGGGAGAAAATAGGTTTATTCATTAAATGGCCAGGGCTTACCTTTAGGCTTTTCGGATGGGGGGATGTCTCAGTAGATACAGTGCCTGTTGTGCAATCATGAAGATAAGAGTTCAGATGCCCCAAATCCACATAAAACTGAATGCGGTAGTGTGCATGGGAAATTCAAGCACTCCACAAGATGGGGCGCAAAGACAGGAGAATCCCAGAAGCTCACGGGCCAGCTAGCTTGGGGTAGGCAGTTGTGAACAAGAAGAGTGGAAGGGAGGCCCAAGAGCTGAGGCTGCTCTCTGACCCCCATGCATGCCTGTGCTCACACAGAACACATGGCTGGAATGTGGCTGCTTAGGATGGAAAATCTGGGGTGCTAATCTTCTAAAATGGAGCTAATCACAAAAGGGGAGTTTCTAAAGGAAACACCAATAAGTGTGAATAAGTGCTACAAGGATGGAGATAAAACCAACCTGAAGGTATCTTTAGTTTTCTATTAGCCCTTTAATGAGAAGATTATGAAGATTTTTCCTGTATGTGCAAATTTCTGTTAGTGCATGGTTAAGTGACACAATCAATTTTATAAAATAATTTTTATTGATTCTTTGAGCTTTCATATATTTGACCATATTCAGTCTATTTCTCCCACCTCTCAGATCTGCCCCCACTCTCCATGCCCCCTGACTTTATGTCTTCTATTATTTCTTATAACTATTGAGTCAAATTTATGTTTTCTAAATGTTCTTGGATGTATTTGTCTCCTGGAGTGTGGTCAACCTATCCAGCATCATATCCTTAAAGAAAACTGATTCTCCCTCTCCCAGCAGTTATTAATTGCCAATAGTTCTTCAACTAAGGTTCCCCAGTTCTTGTCCACATTCCTTTTCAATGCTGTCGCCTTTTTCTGGGTTAGGCTTGTGTAAGTATTCTGCATGCTGTCACAAGTACTGTAGATTCATATGTGCAACTTTTATGTGGTACAGTGTTTCATTGTATTCATCCACTACCTCTGGCTCTTAGAATCTTTCCAGCTCCTCTTCCACAAAATGATCCCTGAGTCTTAGAAAGAGAGAATGTGATATAGGTGTCCCTAAGTGGGACATTTCACACTTTTTTATTCTCTGTACATGGACCATGTGTGGATCTCTGTGTTAATCTTCAGCACCTGCAAGAAGAAACTTCTCTGATGTAAACTGAGAGATTCATGAATCTATAGATATAGTGATGTCATTAAGGATCATATGAATTCTATGTCTATTTAGCAGAATAATAGTATTAGATTTTCCCCTACAGTCAATGACCTGTCTGGTCTCACAAGTTCTTGACCCCAGTAACAGTTCCAGTTCAGGGATCCATCTTGTGAAGTGAACCTTAAATTCAATGACAAAATGAATGGTTACTCCCATGCCAATTGTGCCACTATGCATCAGTGGGAATATTTCACCAGGCCAGTTGCTACTGTAGCTCACAGTGTTCACAACGGTGTAAGAATGATAATTATTTTTCTTTTCACATAGTATGCATAGCACAGTCCAGCACTGTGAAAGTTAGTCAGTAGAGTGAGTCTTTGAGGTCAGTACCAGATTGACTTTTCCATGTTTGTTTTATATAGTATCTTCAGCAATAGGGTCTCCATAAAAGAAGGAGAAAAACACAGAGCATTTCCACTAAAATCAGGAACAACACAAGAATGCCCACTGTCCCCGTTCCTGTTCAACACAGTGCTTGACATTTTAGCTAGAGAAATAAGACAAGTGAAAGAGATAAAGAGTATACAATCGGGAAAGGAAGTCAAAGTATTCTTATTTGCAGACGATATGACTCTATACATAAAAGACCCTAAAAAATCCATTAGAAATTCCTATAGCTGATAAACACATTCAGAAAAGTAGCAGGCTACAAAATTAATATACAAAAATCAGTATCCTTCCTTCATATTAACAGAAAACATGCCGAAAAAGAATCCAGGAAAAACATCCAATTTTGATCACTTCAAAAATATCTTAGAGTAACTCTAACCAAGGAAATGAAAGACCTGGATAATGAAAAATTTAAGTCAATCAAGAAAGAATCTGAAGAAAATATTGGAAGATGGAAAGAACTCCCATGCTCATCGATTGGTAAGATTAATATTGTGAAAATGAGAATCTTACCCAAAACAATCTGCACATATAATTCAATCACTATTAAAATTCCAATAAAATTCTTCACAGAAATTGAAAAATAATCTCAAATTTAATATGAAAACATACAACAGAAAAAAAAAACCCCACAGGATAGCCCAAACAATCCTGAACAATAAAATAAGAGCTAAAGGCATCATCATTTCTGATTTCAAATCCTACTACAGAGCCATAGTAATAAAACAGCATGGCATGGACAACATAAAAACTGACGCACTGAGCGAGGGTGGTAGTGGATATATTTGATCTTTAATCCCGGAACTCAGGAGTCAGAAGCAGAGAGAGGTGGATCTCTGTGAAATCAAGACATCAAGATTAGCCTGGTCTACATAGTGAGTTCCAGGCCAACTGGGATACACAGAGACCCTGTCTCAAAAAACCAAAAAAGGAAAAAATAAATACTCAAAAGGGCCAAAAATAAAATAAATTAAACGAGACACACTGATCAATGGACTAGAAGTCAGACTCAAATTTAAGTCTTCTACTTACAGGCCTTGATTTTCTACAAAATTACACATTGGAGAAAAGATACCATGGTCAATAAGTGGGTGCTGGTCAAACTGGGTATCTATTTGTGGAAGAATGAAACCCTATATCTCATGCTGCACAGAACTTAGCTCCAAACGGATCGAAAGACCTCAACGTATGCCCTACATCTGATATAGGACGGTAGTTAATACAGTGGAACTTGTAGGCCCAGGAGAGGAATGTTTGAACAGGACTCCAAGAGCATAGGCATTAAGAACAACAATTGACAAATAAGATCTTATGAAACTAAAATCTTTTTACAGCAAAGGACACCATTATTCAAATGATGAAGTGGTTTACAGAATGAGAAAAATACCTTTACCAGCTATAACTTTGATGGAGATTTAGTATCTAGAATATGCAAATACACAATACATTTTTAATTGTGGTTTTCTTCAAAATAAATTATCATGTTTCTCTATTTATAAGTGCCTTAAATAATAGTAAATCTGATAAGATCAGATTCACTATGTGAAGGATTTCAATATTTATTTTTTAATTTTCCAAAATGAAAACTGTTGGGCTTCTTAGCGAGTACAATTGACATTCAGAAGTATATAGAGTACTTAAGCAATTTTCATACCTATACTTACCTATAGTGATAAACTCTCATTATTTCTACTCAGATATACATGGATATATTTTTCCTCCCCTCCCATTTTATGTGTATGTGCATGTATTTGCAGATATTTAATGGACTTTTTAAATTACAAAGTACATAATATATTCCAGAATTCATATAAGCACTTAGATATATATTTTTTAAAATCAGGCATAGAAGGCAGAGTTCTTTGCATAAAATGATTGTAAATCTCCTTAAGGATACCATTTGCAATTTGTATCACAGACATATACAAATGAATATTTTAAAAGGTTAGCAAATAAAACCTGTAAACATGTATGATTTATATATGTGTATATATAAAATATTTCCAAGAACAAATATAGCTAGTCTTTTCTGTGAACTCAAAGTTGGTTTACTACCCAAAAACTAACATGAGAAATTATTTAAACATAAGATGAAGACTGTATTGCCTTCTTAGTAAAGGAAGCAAAAGCATTTCACTCATTTCAGCACCATTCAAGGTTAAAAGAGAATCTCAGAAAGATACGGGAGGAAGGAAAATTCTTCAGTCTGATAAAAGATATCAGCAAAACACAGGATTAGCATGATAGGAAATGGTGAAACCCTTATACTTTCCCAGAAATTGGACCAAAGACAGGAATGTTCACTATTGCCACTGTTAGAATTATAGCAAGGGGAAAAACAGAATTGAAAGGAATGGAAATAATAATATTCTATGTAGTTGTGAATGATCTCATAAATACACAAAATAAAAAGCAACCAAAATAGAGTACAGAAAATTAGAAAGCTACCAAAATCCATTCATTTGCCAATATCTTGGGATGGAAGATCCACAGGTATTGAATTATTTTTGCATTCTATCAATGAGCAATTTGAAGATGATTATAAAAATTGATTTGCAACCTCAAATCCCATCAACAGTATAAAACTTAAGAATTAATTTAACAAAAGATGTGCAATGCCAATAAATGGAATATCATAAAACATTACTGAAAGAAAATTAGGAATGCTTATCTAAATAGAGATATGTATTTTTTGATGAATTTGAAATCGACAATTCTGCCAAAAATTGGCAATAAATTCGCTGCACAGTCATAATTATTGTAGTCTTTATAGAACAATTTGATCTGTTAATGTTAACAGTTCTACATGATGAGAACAGCTTAAAGTTTTTATTGTTGTTGTTTTTTTGTGAGAGAGGGCCTCACTGTGTACTTCTGGTTGTCCTACAGCTCACAGAGATCTGCTTGCTTCTGCTTCTAGAGTGTTGGAAGCAATGGCTTATACCACCATGCCAGACCCTTGAAATAAAGTTTTAATGAAGATAAAAATTGGAGTAACCAATCAGCCTCTTGCTTTACAACACACACACACACACACACACACACACACACACACTCACACACAAACCATTCCAATTAAGGAGGATGAGGTTAGCATAAGCATAGACATGCTGGTCGGTAAAGAAGATCTACAAGTCCATAAATACTTACTTAATTTTTGCATTGCAAATCAATTTTCAACATAGATGCCAATAAAGGGCTGTGAAGCAGACTCTGTTTACAATAAACAGAAATAGAATACAAAATCTGTACATGTGTATACCTAAATAAGACTTTTGAACCTTTCCTCATATCATACACATAAAACATAAAGTTGATCATCAAACTAACTACACAAATAAGATCTATAACTCTTTTAGAACAAAACTTAGGAGGCAATCTTCATGAACTTCTGTAGAAATCATGGAAAATTACACTAGATTACACATGCATAAACATTGATCCTTCAAGAGAAAAATGAGTGTGCAACACAGAGATGTCCCTTCCGACCTACATTTAACAAGTATTATGAACACTGATGCAATGTAAGCATCATCTGGGATCCTGCACTGGGATCTTCTTTAAGCTTTCACCTCTCCTGGAAACAATCACTCTGCACGCAGATGGTGAACATGGAGATCTGAGCTATGTTTGTAGTTCAGGGAACTTGGAATGGTAGCTAAAAAAACATTTCCTGTGATTCAGTTATATCTTCTATTTCTGGTATTTCTGAGATTAGGACATTTAAAAAAACTAATCCAGCTTTTAAAGATGACAACACACATGAATTATAATGAAAATGAAAGATATTTACCGCAAATTGTTGCTTCTCTGTTCATCTTGACAAGCAGATGCAGCCTTCTGACAGCCAATTTATGTGAATTTTATGTTTCTCCTCCTCTATCTATCTTCTTTCCTCATGACCTATTACTTCCAGTGGCCTGCTGGACTCCTATTTAATGGTTCAATGACTGTATTACACTTTTGCTCTTCTTTGCATAACAAAGTGACTAAGTTAGCAAAATAACTATTTGAAATTAGACCGAGGTTCCCTAAGCAATTCACTATTTCTTATTCTTAGTCATAATAAAACGTATCTAAATTCTGCATTTTGCTTACCAAGTGACTCTGAAAGTGAGCTTCAATTCATTACAAAATTGTCTTTCAAAACACGCACATTTAATAAATTGCTCTTTACTTTAGTACAATAAATATATTTTCCATGATATATGTTTACTTAGTTTTAAATTAGTGTGAACTTAGTAATTTTTAATAAATTTCATTTCTTAAAGTAGCCAGTAATAACAATTTAAAAAGTATATATACTCCTAACTTTCTTAGCTTTAATTATAATATAGTATTAAAATAAATCTTATGCTTTTTACTAAGTTCTTTTTAGGGTTTTAATGAGAACTTTCTAAAGAGAAATTATTACTGGAGGAAGGAAAATAACTGAAGCACTGATTTAGTCTGTGCCATTCTGACAGTGTTCACATCCTAAATCAAAGCATGCAAACATCTTCACACTGTATTAATTAGTATGGAATTTTGAGGACTTACCTGTTATTTCATACTTTTAATCATATTCTCTAAATTATAATTCAAAACTTAACATGTACCCTTACTTACATCATTATTACAGTTTCATAAAACTCTTATTTATTGTGTTTTTTTAGGAAAAGGGTACCCTGTATGCCCAGTTGCCCTGGGACTTGCTATATATACCAGAGTTACCTCAAATGCAAAGATTCACTTGCCTCTGCCTACTGAAGGCTAGTATCACATCTGGCTGCTAAAACCTATTTAGAAATCTTATTTATATACATTTTAATTTTGTGTATAATTACATAACTCTGCTTTGTTTCTTTTCTGTATATATTTCTTTTACTCCTTCATTAGATCCAAATAACTGTTCCTCATTTTGACACGTCAGTTCACTTTCATTATCCCTCAGTTTTCATCTCTTCTCTTACCTTTCATGTTTCTTAGCTCTTGGTATCATCACAAATCCTCCTCCTTTTTTATTAAAGTTGTTTCATGACAGTGACCTTATTTCACAGAGACGTTTATCTTCCTCCGTTAAATTAGAGACATTTTATGGTAATGTGCTTTCTGAAGTCCTCTTTGTAATAAACACAGCCGTTGACCACAACTACAGCAAAAGCTTGGCGTTGCCAAAGAAAGCCAGAGAAAGCTCTCCGGACACCAAAGCAAAAAGGTGCACAGACCTGCACAGAAGGCTGTTGCCCATGAATGTCTGTCCCTGGAGAAGCTAGCACGGAAATCCCACTCATCTTTCACTGATCTCAGTGTCCTGTATTCTCACAGGCAAACAACCAAAACACTGGCAACAGCCATAATCCTACCCAAAAAGAGGGTTACCCAGAGAATTCCCTCAGATCTTGCAAAGGCCAGGCAGGGGCATCTGCTTCTTCTCATTTCCCATCTTGACATTATTTTATTCATTTTTATATTGTGTGTGTGTGTGTGTGTGTGTGTGTATGTGTGTGTGTGTGTTTATGGGTGTCATGGGTGTGAGGATTTCTGTATGTGTCTGCATATACATATGGCCAGAATTCAACCATCACTGCTATTTCTCAGGAGCCAACTTCAGTTTTGTTTTGTTTTGTTTTGTTTTATAACATACAAAATATTTTTCTTAAATATACTTTATGAGAAAAAGAACACCTTAAAGGGTCAAGTTTCATGTAAATTAAATACCATAGCAAATCTAAGAGCAAAAGATTGTGAAAGCAAGATTTAAATAATGTCAGTAAAGAGCATAGCATATTTACATCTTCATATGAGACAACATTCATCAAAATATAAAAGGAGAAAAAATCTATTTTGTAGAAGAATATATTTCAGAATTCTCCCTGTCATCTTATTTAAAAATTCCTCATCCAAGCATATTGGCACTCTCACTAGTGACTAGTAACCAATAGTACAATGAAGATTTAGATTACTCATTCACACTGAGATAAAACAGTACAGCATTCCCGTTGCGAAGTAGTATCGTTGACTGGAAATAAAGATGAAGACGGAGGAAGCAGATTCAACTAAGAGCAACACCATTGTTCTGCTAAAAATTCAGGGGAAAAGAGACTTCAAGCTTAATTCCCAAGTAACACAAGTCTTAAACAAACACTGACAGCTTATCTGAGGCTATGCAAAAAGGAAAAGATGGTAGCTATTAGCCTTATGCTGTGTTTCCCTAAACTCAGCGTAGTCTAAATTCTATGTTTCATTACAGACCGAAACCGGTAAGTGTACTGTGATGCTGACAGGATAGCACCAGTGTGAACTGGAATGTTCTAGAAAATGTTCAGCTGCAAGTATTTGGAATAAGTCAGGTAAAAATAACTATATCGTATTTGCAAAAGAAATATTCACATATAAGATATTCACAAACTGAAAAGTGTTACATAGATTGTGGGGCAAAATAAATATTTAATGGTTGACCAACAGTTAATACATACATACAGACATATTTCTCTAATGACATCTTACTGCATCGTCCCACAAGTCAGAGACAAAGCTGTATCATCAAACTAGGACATGCAAAATAGCAATGAAAAGCCAAGTACCACTTTTTGTTGTTGAGACAGGGTCTCTCACTGGGACTTGGGGCTTGCCAATTAGGCTAGGCTAGCTGACCAGAGCCCAGGGATCCTCCAGTCTCTGCTTCCTCAGTGCTGGGATTATAAACCTCTCCTATTACACCTAGCTTTGTGTCTGGGTGCTAGAGAATGAATTCAGGTCCTTAAGCTTAAAGGCCCATATTTTATTGACTAAACTATCGATCTAGCATCTCCAATTTGACTTTAATGAGCCAGTCATTACTATCAGTATCTCTTCTCAGGAAACTGTCGAGGAGGCCATGTCTGACCATTACTTTTCTTTCTGCTCTTCTTTCCCATGGTATCGAATCAAGTGTCAGGGGGATGTCAGCATTTTATGGGCATTGTCTCTTCACTGAGCAGAATTCAAATATTTAGGTGAATGTTGTCCAGTGTATGCTTTCCCCTGTTCACCACCAATTCAAAATAGCCTGAAGAGAGGATTTTAAATGATCTGAGTATGAAAACTGAACAATATTTATAGTGAGAGATGTGTTCACTAGTTTGCTGTGACAAGTGCATTCTATTTATATACATATGGAGATTCTGCATTGCATCCCATAAATGTACAGAGTTACTATTTATCAATAAAAAGACAAGCAATGGAAATTGCATACAGTGACATTATACTTTTACTAGCACATGGTTGAAATTCAGACTTTGGCTGCCTTCTCCCCTGACAGTTGGCTTGACTGGCTGTCACAGTTCCTTTCCTTGATAAGCAAGTGAGGAATCTGAAAGATCTCCTTTAATCACTATAGCTTTGCTGTAGAAGCCTATATTCTGAAGTATGAGGCACTGTCTTGCCCCATGAATAAATCTGACAGCCACTGTTCAGTTGACTACAGAGATTTTGGTCACCTAAATGTTTTGCAAACCTGGAGGAACAAACATCCTAGGAACTGATGGTGAGACATTCGTCATGTAATGGAACAGTCGGGTCAGGGAGCAATCAGAGCTGGCTGAACTCTCAATCTGGAGAGAACGTATTAAGAAAGTTCTATAATATTAGTAAGCTTTAGTTTCTTAATTTTAAAATTAGTATATTGGTATTTTAGTGGTTTTTTTAAAACTTAATTTAGATCATGATTGGAAAGTGCCCTGAGTGTGGTGTGCAATACTATGGAAAAGCAGTGAATTAGGTGTGATCCAGTTATCCCACTTCAGTTTGAAGATTTTCTCCAACCAATCCCTGGGCTTTTTTTGTAGTCAATTATTACCTTTTAAAGCACTCACATAATCTCAGAAAAAAGCATTTCAAGTGTTTTTGTTAGTTTTACTTATATTTATTTGTTTGAATTTAAAATGTATGTAAGGGTATGTATGTATGCGTGTGTGCGTGTGTCTTGGAGTAGGTCTATACATGTGTGCATGTATGCAGAGGCCAGAGGACAACTTTGGATGGCATCCTCAGGAATGTTATCTACCTTCTTTGTAACAGTGTCTCTCTTTGACTCGAAGTTCATGAATTAGGATAGACTGGCTGGCCAGTAAGCCCCAGCTGTTCTCCTGTCTCCACTTATCCAGGGCCTGGATTCAAAGCATAGCCACCATGCCCAACATTTTCCCGTGGATATGGGATTAAATGCTGGTCCTTATACTTGCAAGGCAAATACTTTACTCACTGAGCAATATAACCCAACCCCTCTTAGTTTTATTTTTATAATGGAGACAAATCTATGGTCCAATTGCATTCTTTAGCTATTACATTGGAGATTGCTGAATTGTATATAAAAAATACAAGACAATATAACAGAATTTAAATGCTAGGAAAATCAGTTAAAAACTATAGTTCCATGAAACGCTTTTGGGATACCAGAATAATATAAAATCTAAAATACTTCATCTAACATGTAACTTTCATAATAACATTTCAGTTGAAAGCACTAAGTAACAGGAGGTAAATATAGTCCTTTCATTTAGTGCCAAATTAGCAAATTAAGATCTATGACTATTTTGTATGAAATATTTTTAAAATAACTTAAATATGTTTGGAAAGTTAGTTCTTTATGGGAATATTTTACTGGGATACCCCGTAATGTCATTAAGAAGTAAACACTGATGTTAAATTTATCCTGCCTTAAAAATACCATGGTCTTCAGGAGGATTTTTGGAAAGTCATTCCTTAACATATAAAAGGAAAATTTTTATTCCTGGATACCTACCTAGGCAGCAAGAAATCATAACAGAGTTTCTTGCTGTTCTTTTCTTAAGATAAGATGAAAAATCACATTAAAGGGTAGGCTTAAAATGATAATTACTACCTGTCTCTAACTAAAGCTTCATGAAGTATTAGAAGTTGAAACCACTGTAGATTTGATCTGCTTTAATGCGTTCAAACTGAAGTTCAAGAAAATGGTGAATGACTTTCTCATACTGAGAGAAGATCACTAGAAGATGTGCCAAGTCAAGGAACATTATCACAATGGAAAGCACATGTTCTTTCCCCTCCCAGTAGAAGGAGAATCTTGTGAAGAATTGAGATGTGGTCTCATCCTTTGTAAGTGTGCTCTATAAAATAATTGTTCCTCCTTCAACATATATGTGTGTCAAGGATGACAGTCAGGTGAACTGTGGATTGTCTTCAAGTGGCAGGTTCCCTGTGAAAGGGTATTTAATAAACAATTGGAAATATATTCACAATGACTTTATCAATCAGAAAGTCGAAGATACCAGCTACATGCTGAGTCTATCATGGGAATGCTTGTCTATGAACAGCTCCTCTCTTATAACATAAACCCTCCTAAAAGAAAATCTAATATTCCGGTTTTATTTTAGAAAATCACATGGACACTGAACCCATGTAGCTCATGATACCACTCAATAGTACTCACTTCGGTGAATTCAAGAGTAATCATTTTGTATAAGACAGACACACCACCACACCACCTCCATCCCTCACATAATACAGAAGCAACTATTTCCTGTTGTCTTCTCAATTGAATGCCAGCGGTCACTTTGAACCAATTATGAAGATGATCATATAAATTTTAAAAAGCACCTCATTGTGGTCAATATAACCTCATCATTTATATTCCAGATACTGAGGAGGTTTAACCTTTCACAAGCAGGAGACCCAGGAATCATTGCTTCTCCCTCACTCATATACATCAGACCTCTGAAATCAGTTGTAGAAGCCATAGGTTACAGAAAAAAACCTGAGGCAGAAGGTTGAGTAACTGACTCAAGTCCTCAGTGCACTATGGAGTTGGTATAAAATCTCAGATAACTGACTTCTACCTAAACCAAAATCATATCATACCATGTCAGCCATTTTAATAATATACACATTTCAATAAGGACTCAAATCCTCCAGTACCTATATTAGATCAGAAAGCAAGAATTATTCACAAACTTACCCATGCAGCTGTTATTTTTATTGTTCTTACAGTTTACTTAAAAATTAAATATGAACCAACTAACTTAAAAATTATATGTTTCCATGGTCTTTCAGAAACTGGTGCTGTTACTTGTGTTCTTGACTCAACAGTGTCCCTTCCAGATATTCCATTTATGAAGTATCTGTGCCTGCTTAAGAGATTTTCATTAAAAGAAAGTAACTTTTGTCTATCCATTTAGCTAGAAAAAATATCATCACTATTTTCACAGAGAAATAATTGAGATTTGGAAAGTAATAAGCAAGTTAGCTGGATATATGCAACTAGCAGTGTGACATTGTCACTGTATTGCAAGAAACAGAGTCTGTTTTCCATATTCTAACTCTGGCTTTGTGAAACACTCCACAGAAGAATGAGAAATACGGTACGGGTAAAACACGGGAAAAAATAGCATGCCAACAAGAGAGAGAAAGGCCTGGGCACAAGCACTTTCCCAGCCATTCTATTAGGGACACTGAGATCAGCCCCCACTTCACATGAGCCCCATGTGGATGAAAGGCCACATAGGGGACAGGATCTGAGACTCTGGCTGACAGCATCCTGATCACATACTATAAGATCAAGATTGTCCTGAACTGTTGAATAGGCAAAAAAAAGGTGGTGCAAGTAGCACGTATCACTCACACATGAGTTGTGATGAGTGAAAGAAGCCAGACAAAAGTCCCTACACTATAGCTTTTGTCACTGCATCATTTGTGTAGAGTGGACATTAGAAGGCCCTGAACTATATGAATTCTGGATCCAGGAACTTACTAGGTAGACCAGGCTTGCCTCAAACCGAGATCTGCATCCGTCTGCCACCAGAGTGCTGGGATTAAAGGTGCACACCAGTACTCCCCACTGGCTGCTCTTTTTGCCATTGAAATTATTAGAGTAGTTATCGGGTTTTTGAGTCTCAGTTTATGCTGTACAACATAGATATAACAAAGTTGACGTTATGTTTCCATGTCTTCATCCATGGCCTGAGATAATAGTTCAGAGGTAACTCAAATAATATCTGTAGGGCCTGGCACAAAACAGGCCATCAACAGAGGGAAACAACTGTGTAGGTGATGGTGGTCCTCTGTTACAGGGACCTATCTATATTTATGACTGTAGAAATTGACTCTTGGAATTCTGATTGTAGATTTACATCGGGTCATATGCTTTTCTCCGGAGATTCTCAAGTCTAATGGGTGATGACATTTTTTAACAATTAGACATTTCCAGGATGTACGAATCCAAGCAGCTATTAATAAGGTATTTATTATATGTTGAATATAATCAAAAAGATTTTCCATGTAATCATTAACATCGTAATTTCTAAAAGGTGTTTAATACCAACTAGAATGATAACTTGCAGACTGTTGACTCACCTTTGATTTAGGAGGCCTACTGTTATCCTTCTTATTACCTTTCTAAGATCCGAGACACTGTGGAATTTTGGAATATTTTCATGTCTGGCTATCCCTTTTTAATGAAAGCATTTGCTTAATCTTGATTACACCCCTACATCAAATTCTTTGAATTAAAAAAGCCATCTGAAGACACAGATTCTTTGGGTGCTTATGAATGAAAGTACTGAGCCAAAATACTAGCTCACACCTACATGAAAAGCAGGCCCTAAAAACAGAAGGCATGATTTCACTGGAATGAGCAGAGGAGTCTCAATTCTTGTCCTCACTAACAGTTTCATAGAGTAGATGGGGCTTGGCCAGAAGTAAGAATAAACAGGAAGCCCCACATCTGCAAACAGGAAAGCTTTTACAAAGGTAGTCATGACTATAGCAGGACTCATGAGTTTTATATATCCCTTGATCATGACCTGATGTCGTATTGGAAAGAGTGAAAAGACAGGAGGAGTCAGAAGTACAGTCAGTGATATTGACTGTAGAGCAAATCCTCCTCATTCTGTGCAACAGAATCACAGACAAGTAGGCCAATTCAGTTCAGCTACGTAGTTGACTGATTTTCCTTCTTTGGCATAGTCATAAGGAAAATGAATGTATCTTTATATTGCTAAACAAATTACATTCTCCTATTTTGCATGTGTGTATGTGCATGTGCACACACATGTGCAAGTGCTAATGTATTTTTTTAAGCATCATCTAGAGCTAGTACTTTTAAAGTTGAAGGATCAAATGTTTGACTCTTCAGGCTTAAGTGGGGAAAAGTAAAAATGCATTCTTGTTTAAAGTGGTTTCACGTATAATTAAAGCTTTAGGCAAGGAGTAAAATTTCAGGTTGAGTTTGATAGACAAGATAAAAATGTCTTGGTGAATTGCAAAGAAAACTGCTCTTCTTTATTATAAAAGTTCCTCATATGAAGAAAAAATAGTGCTTAGCCACAGGAGAAATTGTCAATGCCAAGGGGTAAAGAAAAGTAAACTAATTAAAGTTCTACATATTCAGAAATGATAAAGGGTCTTGGGAAATATGGAAGCAGTGCTTTATTCACCTTTATGATTCTAGAAATGTAATATGGAATAAAGCATTGTCAATTTATGTTTTTAATTGTGAAACCAAGCAATTGATATTTCTTTAATCAGGGTAGACCGAAGGAGATCATCACGGGCTTTTTTTCAATAGGCCCCATAAGAAGTAAATTAGAAACTCCCCATTTATGCCTCACAGGGAAAAAAATCCATTACATTTGCTCTTTATTGGCATAATAGTTCTTCGGAATGGTGTACAACCAAGCTTATATTTTACACAGGCATGCTGATTGAGTTCACCTGTTGTGATCTGTTTCAAGCGTTTGCATTTTCATTTGCAGCTGTAGAGACTGCCAAACCCAAGGCATTTACAAAGAGATTTTTTTTTCTTTTGTTTTGCTCTTAGTTCAATGTTAAAGAGAAGTTATTTGAGTCCGGGAAGCTCAGAACTGACAATGGGAGCTTTCTCACTTATGAGGTTTGGGATTAGCACTTCCCGGTACTTCCCTGTGATCAGCACAAGGCTTGCCTAGCTTCGCTCACTGTCACATGGCTGAAACCTTCTACATGTATGTGCTCAGTAGCTGGGGTGGGTAGGGGTTTGGGTGCTTCTGGCTTGTACTTGCAAGTGAAGTTTGCTCAGTAGGCCAGAAGATGTTGGTAGGTCAAGAACACTCTAGTCTTTCTTTATACTGGCGCCCAATGGAAACCAAAGATGGGAAAGCACCTTAAACAGGCACACACAAGACGCATCAAGCGGGGAAAAGACAATGGCACATTCAGCAAAAGTATTCTGAGGTCCAAGTGGCTGTCTTAGCTGTCCTGATATGTCATGCCAAGGAGTTCATTTATCTTTTGAAAGCACAGAATATAAGAAAAGAAAATTTCTCATGACATCTAAGCTCATATTAACACTATGCTGTATATCTTTAACTCTTTAGGCAGAATCCTACCTAAGCTATTTTAAGCAAATAAACATTATTTTACTGTTAAACGTGTTAAAGTGCTAGTTATCAAAACTTTATTAATCTAACATTGATGTTTAACAAGTTTAGTTTCAAGAAACTTTTTTCGAAATATACCAACTTGTTTCTGACAGTGACAAACAAGGATAGGGGCTCCATGTAAATTCAGTCACAGATGAGAAAGCTGATCCTCACCTGTAATACAATAATAACTGATGTCTGTTAACATAGTCAGTTTGTGAAGAGGCCCTGGTGGAGTATCAGTGTTGAATGAAAGGCAAGTTCTGTTTTTGTTTTGTTTTCCCCCACTACATGTGATGTCCATCACTTTGCACCTTGGACTTTCTAAAGACAATAATAGAAAATGTAACATCACTTATGTGCTTGACATGACTGCTGTCATCAGCTGTGTCCTTCCCTATCTCTGTGCCCACTGAAACTAAAGCTATGATATGTTTAATTACTGAATCAAAAATTTGAAAATATAGCTATTACACCAAGTATGATTCTGAGAAGCAGATCATTTAAAAGATGTTTTTACATCCTTTATTATTTTTATAAAGCATAATCAAAGGGAGTTTGCTTAGAGGAAGAATAAAGGACAGTATACAAAGGAGCCCTGATGTGCTTATGTGTATGAAACCAAGCATTTCAGTTTCTATGTGTTAGTGCATGTGTGTATAAGACAGAAACACAATTTCAAGGGTGTACATTTTTCAACAGACAATACTTTTCAAACTAGAAGTACAAAACCATGTTACTTCAATGCTAATTAGGTAGTAAAATGCATTTTTATTCTACTACTATTTTCCATTACATTAACCTTCTCATCAAAATGTGTTTATATACTAAAGTTTTTTAACAACTGAACTTCATGCAAAAGGTTTAGAATGCTTTGGATAAAATGTAAACCTTCCAACAGGGCTGTTATTTTGTACCCTATAGAAAATTTTGAAATGCACATGAAATAAGTACAAAAGTAGCTATTTTGATTTAAGTACATTCCAGAGAAGCTTGATTCTTGATAAAAGAGCAAGATTATACGAAAATTACCATTATCTACAGAAACATATTTTGCATTTTCTATTTAAATTATTGTGGAACAACATTTATAGCGAATGTTTACCCAAAGAATAAAGCCTTACACATTAGTAATTAAAGCCTTTTAACAAACCCTTCCAATTTTCCATATGCAATTTTTGCCTTTTCAGCCAGTTTCTGCCACGCAGTTTGGTAAATGGGTCCCTGGTTTACCCACTGTTCTCCATGACAGTCATCTCTTTGCCCTCTGACATGTATGCTCTTGAGATGGTCATCCTGAGAGGCCCTCTTCCTTTTGTCTGCACATTTCAATGAACTGAACCTTTTAGGATCAATATACATATCCCCTTCAAAAGGCTGACCACCTGATCCTCTTCAGCATATTCCCTGCCAACTCCCTAGGATCTGATTATCACCTAGGCTACATCTGGATTAGTAATGCCACAGACACTGCAGGACAATCAGGACCTTCCTAGGAAGCACTTCAGAGCTGTTCCTATACTGGGCATCTGTGAATAGGAGGAACAGGGCTGAGAGTCATTTATCACCGATTTATGTTTAAAAATATAACTCTGTATCCTGATTAGTCCTCAGTAGAAAAGGGAAAATGACATGGTGAATAGAGCAGATGGCCAAACCCTGCGATCCAGGCAGAGACAGGAACCTTTGATTATGGAGGACATGGCTTGGGAGTTTTTAATCCGTCACCATTATTTTAAGAGTGAAGATTAAGACACTTGAGAACATTCTCAGCCTGGAGACTGGGCTTATGGTGTGACAAGCCCAGTCCTGTTGGTAGAGATAATAAAGCTGAGCCTAGGTTTACTGGAAGTCGCCTTTAAAAAGGTGAGGTTCAGGCTGAAGGCAAGGAACGAGAATCTAGTTCACCACAGAAGGCTTCCCTCAGAAGTGAATCCTGTTTAGACCTCCAGGACTGTTAATGCATGAGGCCTCTGTGAAGGTGTAGTGTCTAGACTTTGAAGTTTCAGAGTGGAGTGGGAAGAGCTTCCTGGTCCTGGGTGGAAGGTTCTTCCACAGAAAAGAGTGGGGATATTCTCATAGTCTAACATCATGCTCTGTCAAAGCTTTAAACATAGTTGCACTCGGCATTTTAGACTTCACTGGAGTGATTTGCATTATTGGCTTAAATGAGAACTGCCAGGATGGGGGTCTCTTCTGCTCTCTTTGGAAGTCCCAGCACACATCATGCTCAACACAAAGGAAAAACTTTAGAGTGAAGAAGAAAACACACAAAGTAAAGGAAAGGATGGGTCAGAGCTGCCATGAGTAAAAATGACCCAGAGAAGCAGCACCAAGATACATAGACAGAGATATGAAAATATAGCCATTGAACATATACATTTATCACCAATTTTGAGGACTTCTGAGTTAAAACATTTTCAGATTTTTATTTATTTATTTTTTTTCTGAGGCAGAATCTCCCTGTAACTCCAGCTGGTCTGGAACTTGCTATGGAGACCAGGCTACCCTTAATTGCATAGAGATTCACCTTCCTCTGCTTCCCAAGTTCTGGGATTAAAGGTAGGTACCACCATGCCCCATTCACATTTCCAAAATTGTAAAGTCTCTTTTTATAACTGGTTTGTCTTTGTGCCAAGTAGCCTGCCTAAGCAGTAAGTCCTGCAAACAACTTGCTTGGGAAATTCCGTTTTTATTCTTTGATCAGTATATTAAATAGTAAGGTTTATATTTGACAGTCTTTTACGCATCCTTATGTATCAAAAATCAACTGAGGTTCCTAAAGATTAAATAAACGACTGCTGTGCTCACAGCTGCATAGCCTGGACAATGTTGACTCAGTTCTGTATGACCCTTACACAGGAGCTTTTTGCTCAGCAGAATGCCTGGAATGCCTGTCAGGGCCTGTGGTTCACAGTTACTAATTTCCAGGGCAGGCCAGGGGCAGGCGTCCGATTTGCTTTCAAAAGGAAATCCCGCAGTGTTTATCAATATTGACACAGAGCATTTGTCCTAGACTTCACAGTGTTCATAGCCTAACATAATTGATAGTCACACTATGTGAGGAAAAATAGGCCTGACCACATCAGTCCAATTTATACGTAAGAGATTTAAATCTCAGTGGTTAAACGGCATGCTTAATCTAGCAGCTGGTGGGTGAAAAAATCCAGTCTGATTAATTCAAAATGTGTACAGTTGACTCTGAATTTAATATTGAAAACCATCCATTTGTTTCAACTAATGCATTACCATTAAAATAGTATGGATTATTTTATTTCAAGTGGAGATACAGAACATTTACACATAAGAACCAGGAAAACTGGAACAATCAAAGGATTAACAAACTCACTACAAAGGTGGGAAAAGCTGTGCTGCTTTTTCTATATATACATGAGTTTGGGTTGTGATTATCTTTCTTGCAGTACAATGCCTTGTGTTCACATCATTCACTTCAGACCAATGGAATAGACAGATGATATGCCCCAACTTCATGGACTAAAGTCAGGTTAATAGCATATTGATTATTTACTGAGTTTCCACTGACTTGAGGTTTTCTGAGGTCCCTTCACCCTCTACTATCACCCCTAAAATTGTTTTATGTGCCCAGATTTCCTTCAGAAGCTACAACGCTGAAGCTGTGAAGTAAAATCACGAAAAGTGACCTCATCAATGTGCAATTTTCAGAACCCCTCATTTCACGATTCAAATTCATGGCTGAAAACCACAAACACCTCTTGTACGAGGAAAGGTGCTCACGTCATTTCACTTAAAACAGAACATTTTTCTGTGTAGCCTAGAGTCCAGAGGCCTCCAGGACCTAGGCATCCATACTGGGGAATCCAGAGGACAATTTTACCCTCATCTGCCAATCTGGGCTAACTAGAGTTAGATTGCAGTTTTCGGGACTAATGAATGTACTAGTCTCTGTATAAGGTCTGCCATCTAGTAATGAAAATACTTTAAGTTTTAGTGAACAGCACGAGCCAAAAGTGATTTGATTCCAAAGACAGCCAGTAATGCCATCTCATTTTGAGAACTGCATTTTCAGGATGGCTTGCTGAGGTTGGAAAGTATAATTTTGGCAGAGGGCATCCTGCTCAAATCTGTAACTTACTGCAGGGATAGTGAGCACCTTTGAGATGAGATAATGCTTTCGTGGATGGACTGCTGTAAATAATGGCAACTTGTTTCCTGTGCGAAATAAAAGGGGAACTTAAATCTTTAGGTAAGTTTTGGGCTTCTTCTGCTTGCCTCACAGTCATACATCAAAGGATCCCATTATTTCAGTGTGAGTACTAAATTGTAACTCTGAAATGATTTACCCCAAAAGCTTTGATTCAGAAGGATGATGAGTTTCAAAACTGGCAAGATCTAAGAACAAAATGATCAGTGTAATCATCAATGATCAAAATGCTCAGTGTAAAGAAAGTGAGGAAAAACATTCTGATAAAAAGTAAATTTTATATGCAGGGCATGGTGGCATGAAACTTTAATCCCTGCCCTCAGAGGCAGAGGTAGATGAATCTTTTGAGATGGAGGCCAACCTCGTCTACAGAGTGAGTTCCAGGAAGACTTGGACTAGGGAGACCCTGTCAAAAAAAACAGGTTATTGCCACAGCCCTTATTACATGCCAGAACTTGGAGTAAGAACCTATTGCTGAAAGCAGGCCATACTTTGGACACAGAACTTGGAAAAATGAAGTTGGAACTGATCTGGAACCACTGCCCTGAAGACTAACTAGCTCTCAAACTTTTGGAGGACAATATACAAACTGCTGAGGGAGGACATCTATGGTCAAACCCCAGCTTTAAGGCCTAATAAACACAAAAATGTAGTGGCACTTTTGTCTTGGAGGTAATCAACAGCGACCTAATTGGACCTAAAGCCCACTTAATGGGAAGAAACATAGCCAAATAAACATAGCTGGAGAGGTTTTGGATCTTAGGGAAAACTTTGTCACATCCCTAGGCTAAGGTAATTTTTTTATCACATGTTAAATATGGATCCTTATACTTACAGAGAAGTAGGCTAGTCACCACTCATCAAATAAACTTCTTTTGTAACAAACGAAAACTATCACCAAGTTCCATAACTGGTCACACACAGAGAATGTGTCTGGGAAATGCTCAACCCTAAGTGAACCTCTACACCTCAGTCTCACGGAACAGAGAACAACGGTAGAGAAAATACCAATGTCATTCTCAACTCTCATCAATGAAGCTCCTTCATGCCACAGAAGGTAATGAACACAAAAACACACAAATGGACCTAGTGTAGAGATTAAGAGTCTGCAGAGTGTGGGACCCTGAATAGGACTCCTATATTAACCCACCCAGACCTCAGGGACCATTGTGGAAGAAGAGTCAGAAAGATTTGTAAGAGCCAGGGAAGGAGGTGCATTACTATATGCTCCTGGGACCTTGCTCATCTGAATCTTCAGCAATGGTGTCAGTGTGCACAAGACTCATGCAAACTCCAAGAGACAAAAACCAGCATAGAACTGTGAAAATGGGAAGGAGGCTCCAAACTTAGCCAAAGAACTATTGGCAGTTAATTACTTCTGGGTGAGGTAAAGCTGGTCTTCTTTAAGGGAGTGACTCCAGATAGGCTGACTAGATCCCAGTGGATGAACTTGCCTTGAGATACGTCTAAGTACACTAATTTGACTCAGTAGGCTTTAACATAAATGACAGAATGCATGGAATCCAGTTGGGGTGGGGCTGGGGGGCTATCGGGTGGTGTAGAAGGGGGAGGAGATAAAAAGTGATTAAAATATTTTGTTTGAAATAAGCAATATATATATATCCCTAAATAGAACTTAGAGAATGTGCCATCTTAAACCAGATTTTATCAAAACTCACTCAACTGTTCACAAAAGCTGCAAACCAGCTTATCTGATTCTGTAGATTTATTCTTCCAAAGTTTAGTTTATTCTGGAACAAAAATCAGAGGAAATTTAAGCCCCAGTGTTCACTCAATATTATTAAATTGAATTAATTCATTTTCTCTCTCAAATCAATATTTATTTCAGTACCAAACTGCAAATATAAATAAGTTTTACATTCTTTTTTATTTTTTTCATTGGTCTTTTTGTTACTTTGAATTTCCTTTAGAAAAACGTATTTTCTACTAACAAAGGTACAGACATAATAGTAAAGTCCACCCATTAGAGTGAACAGTTTTTGAGTTGAGATAAATGCACACAGCCGGTCAATCTCAATTACAGTTAAGATGCAGAAAATACATTGAATCCAGATATTTTCTTAGTCTTTCTTAGTCACTCCCTTTCCTGCCTGCACCTGACAACCCACTTAGCTATAGTTTGAGATCCATCCACTCCCGTCTGTAGCTGTTCATTCGCTTATAGTGCTGAATACTCCTCGGTTTTGTAAACACAGTATTAACCGAGTCTGACATTAAAGAACATTTAAATTATAAAACTCTAGTCATGTCTTTTTTCCTTATTGAGAAAATCCATAGCAAGACCTATTGGTGCACATGTGTAATCCCAGCCCTCAGGATGTAGAGGCAGAAAGGCAAGAGTTCTAGGCCTTGGACTATAGAGTTAGACCTTGTCTCAAAAATAAAAATATTATTACGTGGTCAAATTCCCAATTTTGATCCCCCTTTAAGCCTCTGAACTTGAGATTAAACTTTTTTTCTGTGAATGTTCTTAATCTTCTGTTACCGTTTTTATTCAGTTCTCTTACTGCTGTGAACTTGAAGGTAGACAGTAAAGCTGTTGATTTTTTTCAACATCACTTTCACATCTACATTAAAGACAATATTTATTAATAAATGCACATGTTCCGAATAACAGAACCTGTCTGAACCTCTTATCACCTTATTAAGGGACTCAGGCTGTTTAACTTCACCTCTCGGTCATGTAAGAATGTGAAAGCTATTTCTTCATAGAGTAGGCAACAATTCCTTCCCTCTGCATTTAGCATTGAAGTCGTGCTTATGCCATGATAACATAACACTAGATTGTTTCAAAATTAAATGTCTTTCTGCAATTGGATTTAATAAAATATAAGTATTGTTCATTTTTGAGACACACAATTATTTATCTGTGCCTTTATGTGTGTTCTGAATTTAGTAAACATTTCATAAAGCTGTGATTTTATGACATTTCAATTGATTACCATCTTCATAAAACAACCTGGAAACATGAAACAAGAATTGAAAACAATACAATTTTAAAATGAAGCCTGAATATAAATAAATATATAATACTCAGCTTTTATCTATTAAAAGTATAAGCAGGCATAACCCTAGTTAAACAACAAACCATAGCTCCAACAACTTGTGATATTATCATGTGCTCTGAAAATCCAGAAGCAGAGAAATTATTGAAGATAAACCTTCTGCTGAGACTTCTCCTCCATCAAGGAAAAACTATGTATCTTATCACAAATGTGAAAGAGAAAAAAATGTTAGTGCAAAAGTTCAGAAAAAAAGTTATAAACTGGTTCTGTGCTTTAAAAAAGAGAAAATATTTTAAGAAAAAATTTTTGTCAGAAACACTTTTGACACATAGACTCCTTTAGTTCAGGCTGACGTCACACTCAATTTGTAGCCTATGGTGACCTTGAACTTCTGGCCTTCGTGATCCTGCCTTGTGAGTTTAGGGACTACATGGGTATGCCACCACACCTGGTTTATAGGAAGCAAACATTGCAGGTGCAGCTATTTCTGATACTTTATGAAATAAAATTTAGATAAATAATGGCAAAAATTCTCTGTATTTAACTCAATATTAAATATTACTTGTGAGATACATGTCTATGTGATACAGACTATTTTATTTTTTAAGTAAATTTTTAAATAATAAGGTGAAAAGCCTAACCTGGGTGTCTACAGTCTTCAAATTCCTATTTTGCTCTCCTAAGTTGCAGTAAAATAAAATGTACTCACAAATAACGTATTTAATATTGAAGTAGAACAAAGAAGTTTCTATTATAAAATATTAAAAAATAGGAAAAAGGAGAGGATAAAAGGGTGACAGCTTCATAATCCATTAGCAAAAGGAGAGCAGGTTTTAAGAGGTGAAGGGTCAGGGCAAGCTGCTGATAACAACTCACTATAGGAATAAATAGGATTGTTTAGAAATCTTCTATATCCTGTGAACTCAGAACAATAGTATGTAGTACAACAGAGATATGTGAAATATTAAATGAATTCAAATGTGCTAAAATTACATAAAACAGAAAAGCTGCATTAAAATCTACATTGCAGTACAGAAATTTACACATAAGAATTTATACTGCAGAACATAAAATTGAGGAACTGGAATACACAGAAGATTCTCCTAGAATGCAACAGAAAACCCAAAGATTTGGCAACAAGAAAAATACCATTAGGTATAGAGGATTAAATTCATCACCTATTCTAAGGGTTCTGGTTGTCCTTGAAGTGAAAGCAATAAATAAAATCATGGCCAAATAAAATGATAATAATTTTTTAAAAAGCTATGAAAGTTTTACTATGTATATAAGCACTAACTTCATTCTCAACCCCCCCCAAAAATAAAAAGAAAAAAATAAGAAAATAACTGAAAATGATCTGTATGGGGAAGGATCTTGAAAAAACAAAGGAAGCGAAACAAGAAGAAAGACTGTAAGATGAGATGATGACAGAGAAGGGAGAGAAAGGGAAAGCAGAGCTGGGGAAAGGGAATCATTAAGAACACAGCTGCATTCAGATAACAGAAGTTTGCTTTGCTAAAGTAAATATGTTGTCTGGAGTTGGCTTTACAGGGGTGTGAGGCTCTGGAGGCCAAAAGCACCATTCTGTTGATAGAGCTCTGATAACAAGATGGTGGTGATGCATCAGGTATTTATCTTCGAAAACTGAGCCTACAGAAAGGTTAGGCTCCGTTACAGCTCAGCACACATAATACAACGGCCGCAGTTTTTTAAAGGTCCCTTAATATTTACTGCAGATAATCTTGAAAATTAGCAGATTTACAACTCAAAGTTCATAAGGACTTGGATTGGTGAGTCCACTTTGACTGGGTTAAATGTTATGGGCTTTTGCAGCATGAGGTAGCTGACCTCAGAACAGTTCCAGCAGTTTTCCTTCTCTGTCTGCTCCAAGTACATAAACAAGAAATGAGTTTCCTCATTTTCCAAATGTTCCTGCTGATAGAACATTTTGTCATTATAGTGATCGTGTAACATAATAATCGGTGCTGTTTCTTCTGTGTGGGGTAAAAATATTGAAGATGTTAATGAAAGAATTATTAATGATGTTACCTTTCTCCATTTATGAAAGTCCTTAAAGAAATTAACATTGCCAGTGCCCTTATAGTGTGTTGAATGACATATTTTATGTTTTGTTGCATTATATAGTGAAAACCAATAATTCATTTGGCATCAAATATTTTATAATTTTGAATCCTTCGCCAGGAGATATGAATACTTAATTCTGTTTAAAATCAGTATATGACAAGACAGTTATAATGATGAAAACTAAGATACTTAAAGAATAAGAAGATAGGAAGGAAATATATTCTAATGTAAATCCTGAAAAGGGTTTCTATAAATACTAGTGATGTAGTGATGTTTTTTGTTCTTTATCTTCCTTCCTCAATGTTTAAATGAATGCATTTTACTATGTTTTAAAGAATTCTTAGGCATACAATACATTATTATATACTACCATATTCTACAATAGAGCTCCAGAAATGATCCCTCTATTTAACTAAACTTTTGAATAATTTGCCAACATTTCTGCACCTCTTCCTTGGCAGTCTCTAGTAAATGCCATTCCATGCTTTGTTTCCTTGTGTTCTACCATTTGCCATTCCACATATTAAAAAGTTTAGGGAGTATTTATTTTTTGTGCTGGACTTTTTACACTCAGCATAATATCCTCAGACTTTATTCATTGTTGCAAGTGACAGGATCTCCTCTTCTTTTAAGGCCAAATGGATTTTGCATTGTATATAAAATATCCTTCTTTATGTATCCATACCATATATATATATATATATATATATATATATATATATGAATATATATATATTCAGACTTATTCCTGGTCTTTGTTATTGTTAATAGTGCCTACAGTGAACTTGGGAATAGAATTCTCTCATCAAGATGCTCATTTCACTTTGGGGTGGCAGGGGTTTATATTCAGTGGTAGTATTGCTGGAGCCTATGTTAGTCCTACTTTAAAATTTTGAGAAATATCTGTATTATTTTTATAATGTCTACACTAAGGGATTTATTTTTATACACAGTCTCAAAATGCTTGTTATCTCTTCTCATTTCAGTAACAGCCATGCTAACAGGCATGACATGATATGATCACCGCCGTGGTTTTAATATGAATTTACACGGTAATTACCCATGTTGAACATTTCCCATATGCCTATTGGCCATTTCTTTGTCTTCATTTGAGAAATTTCTTTAGTCATTTGCCTATTTAGAAAACTAGATTATTTCTCACCATTGAATTGTTCCAGCTCTTCATACATACTGGATAATGGCCTCATCACATATGTACATGTTCTTCATAGGTTGTCTCTGTCTCTTCATTCTGCTAATTTCCTTTGCATAAGTTTGATAGAATACACATTTGCCTACTTTACCGATGCTTTTTGAATCTATTCAAAAGATTATTGTCCAGATCAAATCAATTAGTCTTCCAATAGTTTTATACTTTTAACCCTACATCTAAACTTTAATCCATTTTGGATTTGTTTTTGTACATAATGTAAGAGCCTCATTTTACTTTTCTGCACACAGATAATGAGTTGTCCAAACACATTTCTTGAAGCCTTTGTCAAAGATCAATGGACTGTTAACATAGATTTATTTCCTAGCTGTCAGTTCTTTCCATCAGTCTATACGTCTATTTTTGTGCTACTATCAGTTTGTAATAGATTGTAAAATCAAGTATCATGACTCCTTCAGGTTTAGCTTTTGTTTGTTTGGTTGAAGATTATTTTGGCTATAAATTATCATAGCAGGGATATAAGGCTTTATATATATATATATATATATATATATATATATATATATATATATGTAATGTCTCACTGCAAGATTTATAAGAATATAAACTGGAAGTAACAGATATGCCCATTCCTTCATATAGAATACTATATGAAAGCTAAAAACTAAGTAAAGTATATTTATGTCAACTATTAGATAAATCCCAGAAAGGCATGGAAGAACAGAATTCCCAATAATGGCTCTTGAAACTCCATGGAGAAGAGAAATCATTGTGTGAACATACTGATCTATCAGGCAAGCCGCTACTCTTAAACAAAATACAAACTCTGGTCCAACTTTATGCCCAAAATGAGAAGGCTAACAAATTCAGAAGAGAAGACCTGTGAAAATTCTTCATAACCAGATTTCATAATTTTTTATTCTTTATAACTTAAACAAGTTGAATCATTTCCACTAAAGCTTCACAATCACCTCTAAAGCATTGCTATAAATCTTGATTTGATAATTGAATCAATTAATATTCACATTAAGCTATGCCCTAATTTGTTTCACTGTTTTCATTTAATGGAACTACAACAGAACATATTCAGAAATCTATTCATTCAATTCATTAACATGGTTAATAAGAATTCACTTTTCCTTATACTCCAATGGGTTGTAAAGAAAAAAAAATACATGAAAAAGTTAAACTCACATCCTTCCTTATACAGAGAAAGAAAATGAAATGAGAAATGACCTCTGGGTAAGCATTTTCCCATTATTATAGAACAGTATATCATTTCATGCATTCTTTGCTTTTATTATTTCTAATCTTATTGCAAAATATACAATAATTACTAATTAAACATTTTCTATTTTCAGACCATGAAGTTATGTCTTCTGCTTAAAAAGTTAAAACTATCTCTTTGTTTCAACTAGAGCTAGTCACTGAGATACCAAATTTCCCAATGACTTATGACAAATGCTGGCTTGATGAAAAATTAAGTTATTGGCCAGAAAAATTAATTTTCCTCCAGTCCTTGAAAATCACCTCAGTGTGAAAATAATTTATTCTTTCGATGACAGTTATCTCTCTTGCGACATTGATATTGATATTGATCTGCAATTTTAGAATAATGTATTTGATCTACCGCAACAATCATTATTTGTAGTTGAGCCCCACTTTGGCATGGAACATCACAGAATCAATGGCAGATCCATTTGATGAGGTGGAACTACATCTTGGCCCAAGTCTTCAAGAACAACTCCAAAGGTGATGTTAAGCCCAGTATGTTGAGAAAGACTAATTATTTATGGTTCGAGACTCCATCAGTGAGCTCCACACTTCGTCACTACAAAGGTTTTCAGACAGTCATAAATCTAAGTTCTGGCTCACAAAGCAGGAGAAAGACATACTTGAGGAAGTGGGGTCCACTGGCAAGACTGATCATCACCATGCCTCTTCACTAAAAGAATTCAAAGTCCCAGATGATTTTCTTGTGTGCACAGGAAGAAGCAGACGGTTGGTGTTAGCATCCCTAGATATAGGTCACAAGGCACTTTTCCTGCTTTCTGGAGAACAGATCTCAATTATAAGAGATGCTTTTGGTGTTTACATTATGCACATATTAATTCATATATCCTCCCTTCCTTTGGAGTCCTTTGCCTGGGTCGCTGATGTACTGTTTTCCACTTGGTCATTGTTGCACTTGAAGGATATCCTTTCTGTTCTGCATTTCTTCATTCCTGTGATTCCTGCAGTTTCTCTTCCACCTGGGAAGCTGTCCTTGCTTTAAGCAGGGCACACGATATTCTCTGCAGCTGCTTCCTCATTACGTTTTGTCTAAACATTTTCCTGGTGTTAATGATCCATTTTCCTTGCTTCCTAGAATTGCGAGAGAACATTTGAACCTGGCATGATAGAGATAGAACTGATAGAGAATGCCCAGTTTATTTCCAAAGCTAGAAAACATGATAACTGAGTGATATAAGAGTCTGCTTTTATCCTTTTGATTCTACCCTCTGGTCGTATTCTGTTTCCAAGTACTGGTTCTGTTGAGAATAATTCTCACAGCATGCCCATTTTTTAGCTCATTCATCCATTTTAGACCCTTCATTCATTCATCCTTTCATTCACTGCCTACAAGGATGATTTTCCATGGCCCCCTTGCTGCAGGTGCTAGAGAACCTCGGCAGACTGATGTGGAATGGACCAACAGCCGCAGTGCGTTATGACATGGCTGGAACAAGCAGCTCATTAAGTGTATGTGGCCCATCCTGAAAGGCTTAGGAAAGCTTCCTGGAGAAGCAGAAGCAGAATTATCGGCCAAACAGATGCTAATAAATGAAAGGAGACTAAATGAGCATTACAGGTAGGAGAAACCAGATGTACACATTCTAAAGCCAAAATGAAAGATGTGGAATTTAGTCCTTATTGACACTGCTGGGAATATCAGGGGAAATTTTAGTTTTAAATATTTAACTCCTTGTTTTTCACCTTATATCAATTGTCCATAAATGAATAGACACTTGGTTAAAATATTAATCATGAAGCACACACATACTAAGAATATGAGTCATTAAGTTTACTTAATTTAATGTCTCTTTAAAATCTTGAGTTATTGTTTTCTGCTTCACAGTTAGGCTAAATAAACATTTTTCAACCTCACTTGTTCATTTAATCATTATACAAGTACTCATTACAATCGTACTTCTGAGCACTTCCTTCACAGGGCTTACTCTGTCAGTAGAGGGAAGGAAATATCCACAAAAACAAGCAAATAGTTATGCAGCCTTTCACATATAAACATCAGAGGCAATGAGGAGCAAATGATCCATAAAACTGAGACCAAGCCACATAAAATGTTAATTTAGCAAAGTACAGTCAGAATCAATCCAAATACTAAAAGTTACTTCTAACAAATGGCGTTGGTTAGAGTTCTTTTGCAAGTTACTAAATAACTGTGAGACACTGATTAATTTTCTATAGTTGGACTGTTTGTTAGAGGAAGGTAGAGAATCTACGACAGCTTTGGGAAACATTTCATGTTGGAGTTGTGTGCTCTGGACATGCAGAAGCCAGACCCTCTGATCCTCCTGCCATTTTTACTGGAAGAGTTGTGATAGGTTGTTTAACCTTCTAAGAGCATCACTACCTCTCTCATAATAAGAAAAAGTGATAATGATAATAATAATTATGCCAAATATAGGCTATGTGTAGGTTAAATGTGTTGAATCTACTCTAAACTAGTTAATTAATGCTGGACTCAGGACAGTACATGACACTTTCTAAACACATTCACTCTTTGTATTCAGCTTCATTAAGAAAGCAATAAGGAACCTTGCTGTTCAGGATCACCATGAATTTTATGTACTAGTTCTGTTCCCTGTGCTTTCAATAGCTATTATAAAAAGAACTATTATTGCTGTACTACACGGATTTCAAATGGCAGAAAGTTGATTTCTTCTTAAATGACCTGGCCTTACTATACTATGATTATAATGTTCTTTCATATAAAATAATCATGCCAACATCCAGAGGAAGAGTGATGACTACCCACTGTGATTATTATCAGGACTCAGTAATCAGAGCAGGCGCCTTCTTCCCTCTTCCCTCCCACGCCACCTCCTGGTGGCTGCACACTGCCTGGAACGAGCTCCCAGGACCCATGCATCTGGACTGAGACTTCTATATGCTCAAGACAGTGTTCTGACGTGGGCAGCCCTGAGAAAGTCAAGGATCAAGTTGCAGATTATATTGACAGACACTGAGAAACTTGGCACTCACACTGCCCCTCCTTTGTCGTTTATCTGATGATAGATTTGGAAACAGCTTCTTTTTTTTCACCAGGAATTTTAGCACCAAGCTCCATGGAACTTTTACAAAGGAAACAAATGTAAAGACATACTTTGGTCTCCCCTTGTCTCTTTTGAGACAAAACAGAACAGCAACATCTTCAGTGAGTATTGTGCAATGTGAGGGCCCCTGCCATAATCTTTGTTTTAACCTTATCAGGTTTACTAAGAGTTCATGAGAATTGGCAATGTTTGGTGTTACTCGCCTTGAGGTCCAAGAGTAGACTCATATTGGCCTCTGCCTCTGCCTCAGTGTTCTCCACAGAGGAGGCATGAATAACCTGTTGGTGGATGATGGCCATTGGTCCTTTTGATTGGATGGTGCATGGAAGTTTTGGTTTCATCTGTCCTCTTTCCCAGAAATAAGAGTAGGCTGAAATCTTGTGTACTTGGCTCTGTTGTGCTGGTTCTAAAGCTCTCATTTAAATACTGGTTCATACTCTAGTCCAGGAATCAAGAACTGTAAATAGGTATACTTGACCTTACCATTACATAGAAGCTACAACTTCCATTAGTTTAAATTTTTTTTCTTAAGGATGGCCTCTAATTCACTATAGTTGAGTATGATCTTGAATTTCTGATCCTCCTGCATCCATCTCTCATGTGCTAGGATCATAGGAACCTACTACACAAGGCAATGCTGGATATCAAAACCAGGGCAGTGTACATACTAGGCAAGCACTTTACAAAGTGAGCTATTTTCCCAAATCCCCATTAGCTCTTTCAGTGAAAAAGATGCTGTAAATGAAGTTTCCATATGTCTCTGTATCAGCTGTTTCTAAACCAGGGTAGTTACAATGAATACTGTTTCCAGTTCAACATTTAGGTCTTTAAAATAGTTTCAAAATGTAAGGATCTTATCTAAGACAGTAGTTCCTCAGATGTTAAAGGCATCTTTAAGGAAATGGCATCTCCAGCAGCAGTTACCTTTTACACTAGTGTTTTTGTTTCTTTTGCCCTTTGTTTACCTAAGCAAATCTGAAATCTATAATTTGACACTAAAATGACAATCAATAGAGGCAAGTTATTATTTGACATTTCAAGACAAACAAAAGCCACTTAAAGTTTAAGTATATCTTGTGTTCATCTTTTCCTTATTTAGTATGGTACAGTTGTGGGTGAGCATCCTGGGATGCACAATATGAAGAGATGCTGGCTGCAGTTAGTCATCTCCAAGAGAAAAGGTCAAAATTTAGGAATTTATGCCTGGAAATGCAAATGCGAACTCATTCCTATCTACATTTAACATATAACAGAATAAAACTTTTCCATTTGGCTTACGTAGCATTTTGTACCTTATCAACCACCATTAAAATGCATTAAATGGTTCTAATAATGAGCAATTGACCTGAGCAGTGCTTCAGCTCTCCAAATCATGTCTAATTTCTATCCAAAAATGAAAAACAGCCTAATTATCAAACTACTAACTTCAGGTCTTTTGAGCATACTACACACACACACACACACACACACACACACACACACACACGCACCAATGATATGAACATTAATTAGCTTCAATTCTCCATCCTAAAAACATATGGTGCTTGTCAGTGAACGTATAAGTGACATAAATCAGTCCTTGCTTTGTCTCTATTCCTGGGATATGAACAAATCCCAGACTTGATAAGTCAGATGAGCCTTATTCTTTTTCAGCATTATCTTCATAGCATGAATTACAACATTGTAATGAAATAATTAAAATGATTGAGTATATTTACTCTTAAATATGAACAAAAAATGAGACCTAGTATTTACTCTAGTCTTACAAAATGTAATATCCTCAAAACACAAACAGCCTGATATTGTCCATATATGTTACAGAAACAAAATAGGTACATGTTAAATTGTTAACAACAATTTAAATATAAATTTGAACTAATAAGCCATGTAATTTATTAGATTTTTAAGTAGAGACAACACATTATTTTTGAATGAATATGATATATGTCAATTTTCTTCTTGCCAACTTTGCTGACATTTAACAGAATTTGAGGTATGGGGCCCAGGAGAATTGGAAGGTGAGGACACAGAGGAAAGCAGTTCAGGTCACAGAAAAAGGCCCTGGGCAGCATTTAAGAGCTTGGCCTTTATTTTACAAGCTCGAGTTTTGTAACATGTCTTTCTCAAAGCAGTAACATATATTTTATCAAATATCATAATTTTATTTAGGGTTATCAAAATTTTTTGTAAGCAAGAAAAAAAAAGGAAAAAATGCCTATTCTAGGAATTCTATAAGCCAATACGGAATTCTATACACAACTAAGCAACAAGAATTTTTCATGTCTTAGTGTGGTGTATGTGGAGAGATAGTGTGTAAGGGAGGATTTGGGTAGTACAGTGTAGTATATGGATCTACATATAAAGCATCTGTGTGTTTGTACATATGTGTGCAGGTGCGTGCCCTTGTGCATACATGTGGAGGCCACAACAGGCTGCTGTTTTGTATTATGGATTAAAATTGTAATTTTCTCACTTAGCATGCATTAAGGAAGTTAAGCCAATACCATAAGCACAAACAGGAGAAAGTGTCTCCTCCTATTGTTCTCCACCTTATTCCCTTGAGGGTGTCTCTCTGAACTTGTTGTAGCTAGGCTGAGGTAGCTGACATGCCCTGAACCTCTTTTAGCTAGCTCCCAGGACACACTTGTCTTTGCCTTCAACACTGGATTTTCAGGTGAGCATGGTCATGCCAGGTTTTACATGGTTGCTGTGTATTCAAACTCAGAGCCTCATGCTTTCACAGAAAGGTACTCTTAAACATTAAGACATCTCCCCCAAGTCACATTAACAAGAACTTTGAACATACAATTCTATGAAGAATTTCTCCTTTTTTTTTTTTTTTACAATTGTTGAAGGATGTATTTAGAGAAAAGTCTTAGTTGGGCATAATGGTACAAACCTTTAGTCACAGCACTCAGGAGGCAGAGGCAGGCAGATCTTTATGAGAACAAGACCAATCTAGTCTTCTTTGGGGCGAGTAAAGATGAAATTGGGGGATGGTTCTTATGTAGAACTACTTGACACTGCATAATGTACTTTGGAAATGTTTAGGAAGATGGGAACCACATGGAAGTCTAAAGATGAGGAGTGACAGTGATTCAACTGTGTTTTAGGCAGACTATATTGAAGGTCACTGGGAAGACGGTGACATGGGGACTGTGGAGTCTGTTAAGACTCCTGAGCAAGGCCAGAAGACAGCAGGGATAGGAAGGGGGCCATTAAAGATTAGAGAGCAAGCTCAGCAGGACTTGATAGCTGGGCTGTTGGGAGAACATAAGCAAAGCACCATCCTTATCTGAAGTTTAAGTGATAACAAGGATGAGTGCCAGCCCTGACAGAGAAGGAATTGTCTTAAGCAAGCAGAGAAGTGTGGTAAGTTATGACTTTTGAAGTTCTTTCAATACTCCTAACAACTATAAGTTTTTTGGCTTTATATGTAGATTTTCTTATTTTAATGATGAGAAAAATGGGATTAAATTGTAAATTTCTCACTTAGGGTACATTAAGGAGGTTAATCCCCTGCCACAAGCACAATAAAATGAAGATTTTCCTCTCCTTCCGTCTTCACTCAGAGAATGGAGAATTTATCTGTATTCAAGTTCTTAGAAACTGTTTCATGATGGTCCAAGACAACATCTAACTTTCTTTTGAAGAAATGGCCAAAATGTTCCCCATCAGTTCCAATGGATTTTCTTCAAAATTCTGAAGAATAAATTGGCCAAAAGGGAAGCTAAGAAAAGGAATTTGGCCTTAGGAGTCAGAATTAGGTCCTTATC
This sequence comes from Eospalax fontanierii, assembly GCA_035773235.1. Taxonomy (NCBI): domain Eukaryota; kingdom Metazoa; phylum Chordata; class Mammalia; order Rodentia; family Spalacidae; genus Eospalax; species Eospalax fontanierii. The sequence continues at coordinate 42,311,834 of CM069532.1, forward strand.
ACTGAGACCATTTGTATTTACAAAGTTCAAAATATTGCCCCAGAAAACTACATTGTTCCATTTTAGAGATCTTACGTACTAACAACAGAGATATGAAGATAAACTGCCCCGAGTTCATGATTTAAGATAAAATTTGTAGTGACATGAAATACAGAAAGAAGAAAATTATTACATTTGAAAGAAATGCTTTTAGATGCAGAAACAATGGTCCGCAGACCTGCGTTAACTGACCCCCGGTGGCACTAAGGGTTGAAGATGCATGAGGAGGGTTTGAACAGCCCTGTTTCAGGAGACCTGTGAAAGCACAGTTTTACTAACATGCAGCATGCAATAGCATACTTTTGTGATCAAAGTATATCTGCATAATTAACATTTTAAATTAGTCAATATCAACCACATGCACAATTTCAGTATCACCTTGACAGTTTGCCAATTTCGAAGACTAAGGAGAAGGCTCAGTTGGTAAAGAGCCTGCTGCACAAGCATGAAGACCTGAGTTTGAATCCCTAGCACCCCTAGAAAAGCCAGGTTTGTTGATAAGCCTCTGAAACTCTAGCACTGGGAGGGTAAATTTAAGGAGGACCCTTGGGACTTCTCCCCAGTCTAACAAATTGATGTGCTCCAGGGACAGTGAGAGACCCTGTCTCAATAAAACAAGGTGGATATCCCATGATGTGGTTTGGCAAACAAATGCACTTGCTCTGAAGCTCGAAGACCTGAGGTCCATCTGAGGGACCCACTTGGTAAAAGGAGAGAAGCAACTCCCACAGAGACCATCAATCTCTGCATATGTTCTATAGCATGCACATATGAATGTACATGTATGAACACACAGAAACATAGATATAATATGTAAATGTAGATTTTTCAAGGTGCAGAGTAATTAAAGAAGACACTCAATGTCACTCTCTGGTCTACATAGTCACCTGCATGCATATGCATCCATGCATGCACGCATGCATACACACACACGCACACATAAACAAATACCCATAACATACACATCAACCTAAAATGTCAGAAAGCATTAATCCTCCTTATGGAGATAACAGGAAGATTAATTTATTCTGAAGCACCTGCTATTCACACACATTTGACCTTTGGATCATATTTTTCTTTGAAACTACTTTCCTTTGATCCACGTGATGCCTTTTCAGATCCTGTTAAAGGTACAACTGAGCCTACTATGTGATCCTAGAGGCAAGGCATACTAAGGAAGAACATTAACTTTCTACCAGTTTAAATCTTGTGAGGAATATTTCAAAGTTTGCTTCTCCACTTACAGGAATCAGGCCTTCTAATTACTAAGCAGATCTGCTATTTCCAGCTTGTTACGTCTCTGGGGAAATAACAAGGGAGTATGAAAGCGTCCCAGGCTTCCAGTGACCTTCCACAAGAGACTCTTTCCTGTTGAGAAACAATTCTTCACAGACACCTCAACTTCTGGCAGTGAAGTGTCAATGCTCTTTGTTCTGGACTAGATTTTCTATGACATTTGGACAACCAGTAGCCTTGAAATACAGAGGGTATCTCTTTCTCAAGAAAAATGCTGGAGTGCTCACTCTCCAGCATAATAAATAAATATCTGCCTCCAGGAGAAAAGGCAGACATGCTTTTTTGACCATGGGAAAAGCCCTAAGTCCTTAAGCTCAGCACTCTTCTGCACTGTGTCCCACTGCTTCTACATATGTCAGATGACCAGGCCCCTTATGTTCCCTGTAGGAGCTGTGACTTAAAGGCAGCTGCATAGATACTGACACCCTGGCTACTGTGGTTCCAGTGTGTAGTGAACTAACTCTCTTTCAGCTCTTGTCCAGGAGTCAAGCTTCTACCATGAAACTGCGGCAGCCTAACTTGCTACTTTGCATTGCAGTAACATCTCAGACCTTGCACAATTCTAAAAATGATTACCGACTCCCCAGTTACTCATCTGGAAAAACAGACATTTGGAGATTATTATCTTTAGTTCCCCTTCGAGCTTGATTATTATTAATAATGTATATTAAGAATATCAATAGCCATGGCTGGAATAGTGCTTATTGTATAATAGCTCTTAAAGTTGTTTTTCCAAAAGAATTCCATATAAATTACATCTATTTAATCCTCTTCAAAAAAAATGATTGTTCTTTCTTTAAAGGCACAACCTGCTATATTCAGAAAATCTTCTCCTTTCAAACATCTCCCTGCCTGGTGCATGTTGCCATGGTTTTTTTCCTCATCTTTGGCAAACCACTAGCCTTATAAGTGTTATTCATCTATAGTCGGAACAACGCCCTTTCAGGAGGACCAATCCTGCCTCCATACACAGCTGCCACACCGCTGTTTGTTCCCTGGCTGCCCATGACAGCCCTGCGTGCTTTAGAATAAATCTGTCATTATTTCTTCATGGCATATATCCTCATGAAATCACAACTTCTGAGGATCTGAAGGGAAATTTCAGAACTTTAAGTCAAACAGAAATGTATAGATAGTGAGTATTTGGTAAAACACAGCAAGCATTATGTTCAATTTCATATATGTTGTATTACTGGGTTGTTCTAAAATCCCTTTAATTTAGGAAATAATTTGTATTTACTAATGAGATACCAAAGGAAGAAAACTTATATCTATTCCAAAGTCACACAAACTATAAGTTACTTTACCAAATACTTAGCGTATGAATGTAATTATATATATTTTTGAATGTTTGATCATTCTGCTTAAGCCCCATCAGCAACATGTTCTTGTATTTTTATCATAACCAATATATACACAACATAAAATTTACCAGTTTAATGTACATCTCAGTAATACTAAGTACATTCACATTTTTGTGTAAGCATAACCAACATCTGTCTCCATAATTTTTTTGTCATCTTAAACTAAAAGTCTGAACCCATTAAAAAAGCTTCCCTTATCTCTGTTCTTCTGTTCAGGTAACCACCATTCTATTCTTTGAATCTATCAATTTGATTCATCTATATTCCCTATGTAATTTGCCTTTTTGTGTCTGGTTTGTTTCATTTGGAATTCTACTCTTAAGGTTGTTGGCATATATGTGAATTTCATTCCTTCTTAGGACTGAATAATATTCCATTGTATGTCTATATTGCATTGTGTTTGTCTATTCATCTGTCAGTGAATGTTTGGTTGTTCTGCTTTTGGGAAATTAGCACAATGCTACTACAAATATAGATATGGAAATGTCTGTTTATGTTTCTATTTTTAACTCATTGTATTTATAGTCAGAAGTATAATGGACAGCATATAGTAATTCTGCTGATGTTTTGAGGAACTGCCACAGTATTCTCCACAGCAGCTGCATGGTTTTACATTCCCACAAACATACATAGGAATTCCATAAAGTAATGTATCTCAAACCACAGAAAATTAGGCCTAATTTGCTCACACAGGTGAAAGCCGCTCCAGACAAACCACAGAGTACATGAATGTTGTGGGTTAGTTCTTTTAGGTCCTGAGAAAGGGTAACAGAAGGATTCATGTCCCTGGACAAGGTTATGTCGGATCTACCCTCACCCTTTGAGATTCAGAAGGACTAAAAGTAAATCTTCTGGATGGACTGAGCCTAGTGGGCCACATTCTCTTCACCTTGCTCCAAAGGACTTTCAAAACCCTGATGACTAACCCCGGCTTATTTCTTCTTCTTCTTCTTCTTTCCTTTAACTGTTCTTTGAGAATGTCATCTATGAGAATTGTGTTTACAGACTCCCTGCCTCCTGTCCCCCACGATTTCTCCCTTCTATGGGCTCTTCTTTTTGTTTCTTCTTTCAGACAGATCTTGACATAATTTTCCTCTGTGTTTGATTCTGTGGCTATCCAGGTCTGCGATTAAGACCTGTTTAGTGTTCAAACCAAATTTCAACCACTTCTTCCTCCAATCATACCTTTCCTAAAGTTTTAAATTTTTTCAACATTACCTAAATTTTATGTTTGAAACCAATGCTAGCCACCAAGTATTTCTTAATTTCTACAATTAAATCACAATGTCTTCTCTAACTCCTATAGCATTTTAATCTTTATATGTTTTATTCAGTTTTTCTCTAACTTTCCTAAATCTATGCATTGTTTCCAATTAGCCTGTCCAAATTTTTGACCTCCCTGGATCTTGGCAGCTTGTGTGAACTTTCCCTAGCTAGGAAAAGTATTAACGAACACAACTGTTTCATTTCCACATGAGGCAACTTGGGAGATGATTAAGTTCTCTACATAGATTCCTTTAAAGATAAACAGTAGTCTTACAAAATAATAAATCCTAAGCTGTAAATACTTATATTTTAGACATATTAAAAATGATTATTATTACAAGTGCATACTCTAGTCCACAGTATGTTTGAATAATGTTTCTTCAAAGAATTTGTAGACATGGAAGTAGAGGAAGATATTATATCAGCTAAACTGTAGTTGGTAATCTTAAAATATGGGACACTCTCCTAAAAGTCAAGTGTGTTCAAGACATTCTTTGTCCCTGTGGCATGAGACAGACTGACCTTGACTTCTATTTTTTTTTCTTTTTTAGTTTTATGTTCTTTTATTTTTATGTACATTTTATTGAGTATTTTATTGACTTTTTGTGCATTTCACATAATATATCTTAATCAAATTTTGAACCCATCCTCTAACCAGGCTCTTCATAAGCCTTCAACGAATTTCATACATTCTGTCATATATGCTAAGGCCTATCCATTCAAGTACTTGTACCTCGTTACAAACTCTCACAAGCAAAGCGTCCTTGTACAAAAATGTGTGGTGTACACGGAAAGCCACAACTGATCAAGGTGTAGAGAATAAGAGACTGCAGAGTGCATGTTGCTGGATGGGACTCCTCAGGGACCTTTGTGGAAGAGAGGACTGAAAGACTGTAAGACCAGAATTAGCGTATGAACATAAGGAAACACAGGCTTTCAGACATCTAAGGACTTGCTCATATGAACTTGCAACAGTGGTGACAGCATCCACAAGACCCATGCCGAGTCAATCTGACAACTCTTCTTTTTCATTAACGAGATGTCTGGTGAACATACTCGTTTTTCAGGCCCATCTTAAAACTCATACCTCAAGAAAGGGAGGTGCTCTAGATGAGGGAGGCTAAGGAAAAATGCTGTGAATCTCAGCTCTGTGTTCTCAGGGTGACATGAACTCTTACTGGGACTCATTCACCATGTGGATGCTGGGAATCGACCAGGGTTTTCTGAACTAGCAACCAGTGTTTTAACTGCTGAAACATCTCTTCAGCCTCTTCAAACTCTTAAAATGTAATAATTCTTCTGTCTAGTATTCTATTTATTTAAACATCCAGTGTATCTTCACTTCCTGATATTCTATCTGAATAATGATGAGTCTCTTTCTTTAACTTAAAGTTCATTTTATTTCCTTAATAAAATGGGAGAGATGAATAATAGACTCTTCTTGCTCTTTTCGCTATTTTGTGGCTTCAAGACTAAACTAGTCTTGAAATTCATCCTTTGCATTATTCTTGCTTTAACAAGCTTTACAAAAATTTTTCTAAATCATTAATTAAAAAAATACCCTATTTGAGGCTTTTATCTGCCATTATTTTTATGTTTAGACATTTTTAATCCTTGCTTCATTGTGCACATTTCCTTTGATATTTTATCTACTTCTACTTGTCAAAAGGTTGATTCATTAAAAAGCTTTTTGCACTCCTACTGAAACCTTTCTTTCTGATCCTTATTGATATCATTTATAATGCAATAGTCAGGATTTGCTTTTTCAGAGTATTCCAACCATTATCAGATAACCTCTTTTTTTAGACTCGTTTAACACTGCAATCATCCTTTTACTAAATTTTTCTCATGCCTTCTTTAGAAAAGCCAGAATTCTTATCTAGGGGTTCCTCTTTCATTTTTTCCCAACTGTACAGTCTGGGTTGAAAGTACACTTTGCTTCTCAGGCAGGCTGAATTCAAGAGTAGCTCCTTATCCTAAATAATAAGATAATTATAAACGCAATTTTAAGTTGTATAGCATGTCGATAGCCCAACAGCTCTGATTTTGTTGTACTCATGGTAGACAGCTTCCAATTAACATTCCCCATCAATTTTCTACACTCCAAAGCCAACTCAAGAGTTTGCAAGTAAAACCACCACTTGGAACTCTGCTGTCCATAAGCTAGTCTTACTGTTGGCTATTCATTCACTTCTCTAGATGTCCTCAGTCCCCCTGCTGTAAATTATCCCTTGTCTTTATGATTTTCGGGTTGACAACAATGAGTGGCAAAGTTGTCATTTGTTTGATACAGGCACAAGCAACTGACCTTTTCAAATACTATATGAAGGTCACTGAATTATTACATGTGAGTCACAGAAAACTCACTCTGTCTCTCTGTTGAAACAGCTCTCCTGGGTCTGTGTATACATGTAAGAGATCTAGGTTCAAATGGACCTTTCTGGCAGTGTTTAGAACTTAAGACATCTACATTTAGAAGTCTGGCAGACTTGGCAATAGCCACCACCTGTCATGCCTTTTCTTCTAAAGTGATGAGGACTGACTTCATCCTGACAATATTCAGCTCCTTTTCATGGCACACACCCACTTATTCACTGTTTTATAGTTTGAAAACTCTTTGAATGCATACTAATTATTTCCAACATTATTTTAATGCAAGAAAATAAGAGTTGCTAGTTTAATAGGTGAATTTAGAAATTAACAAAATGTGATGATTTGTGGGCTTTTATGGTTCACTTTCAGTTATAAATTTATGTATCTATTAGATTTACCTATTAGTTTTAACACAGTGTCTACTGTCTGTTTAGTAAACTAAAAAACTGGCCTTAGTTTAAAATTGTAAACATCTGGGAATCATGCACAAATAATCACTTGTATAAAACATGTCTATAAAATACACATTATATTTAACATTTAAGTATTGATATTCAATCATCCTAAACAGAAGTCTTAGAGTTGGCGATACTTGACACTTTATGTACCTGTAGGCAATTGTGTTGCAAAATAATGCAACAATTGAAATTGCAGTTTTAACTCAATCACATAGCTCATAGCTTCCCACTGCCAAACTACACAGAAACCCCACAAAAACATAGAAAAGATGAAATAGAGTGCACCCTTCTCTGTTGAGAACCTATTTATTTTCCTAGTTTCAACTTCATAATTTTTCCATGGTGGATATGTGAATTTAGATTTCTGTGTACTGAAGTAGCAAGAACCATGAAATAGCTAACTGAATGAATGAATAAATTAATGTGTGACTGAATAAAGTGATAAAATAATTGATAAAAAGTATACAATGGTTAGCAAAGCTGCATGCCTTAAAATGGCTGTTCTAACTCAATAGAAGTTCAGTGAAATATACAGAGTTTGAAATTGGGCAAGTGTTTGTTTGAATGGATTCCTTTGTCAGCTGTGTGATGTTTTTATCAGTTAAGTAGAATAAAGTGATTTTACTATTATTAGTATCACTATTATTTTTAAGACCTATGTATAAATGTTAATATACGGAGCTAAAGAAGAGCAATTCCTTGCACTCATTCAAAAGTATCTGTTAATGGTCCCCATCTCCAAACATTGAGTTTCAAAATACTTTGAGATTTCATCTTAGCCCATTCAAAATTGCTAAGATCAAGGAGCAACTGACAATCTGCTGGCGAGCATGCAGGGAAAAAGAGAACCATCATTCATTGCTGGTGGCATTGAAAACTGCTGTAACCACTATGGAAATCATTTTGGAGAACTCTAAAAGGGATTAAAGAAGATCTACCATGTGAGCCAGCTGTACCACCCAAAGGACTTCATGTCCCACTACAGACGTACTTGCTCAGCTATATTCATTGTGGCCCTTTTCACAATAGATAGAAAATAAAATCCTCCTAAATGTTTTAGAACTAGATAATGAAATTGTGCATAAACATAATTGAATTCTAATTCAGCTGTAAAAATGTTAAATCATGAAATTTGCAGGCAAGTGGATGGAACTGTAAAAATTTACAGAGTGAGGTAATCCCAACTCAGAATGACAAACATCTCATGCTTGTGGCTCTGAATCTTTAGATGTGAGAATATACCCTACAGTAACCAAGGAAGCCAAGGAAGTAGAAAGAGAACGAAGAGGAAAGTTGAGAGAAGGAGCGCTAGAGAAGAGATGAGTGGGACACAGGTGTGATCAAGGGGGAGATGGGAAAATGGGGGCGGGGCTTTAACTGGAGGAGGCAATATAGAGGGAAGGGGAAGGAGAGAGAACACCAAGGATGTTAGAAAAAAAACCCATAGTGAAACAAGTACCTTAGATGATTTAAAATATCTCCATTGCCAAGCCTGGGAGACCTCCATTCAAGTATTTGGTCAGCCTAGTCCCAGAGACTCCCAAAACAAGAAAGGGTATTGTCACTGCCCATAGTTGCTTCCCAGAACTTAAAGATGAGGTCCTAAAAGATACCACACATTTTTGACACAGAAAGCAAAGTAATTAACTTGGTATTGACCTGGAAATCTCCTGCTTGCAGATCAGCTCTCCTGATATTGGAAAGTGCTATGCAAGCTACCAAGGGAGATAAATAATCAATAGTTCTATCCAGTTGTGAACCTTCTGAGTCTGGCTGACCCAACAAGGTATTCATAAAGGTGCAGTAGTGGTCCTTTAATCATGGGGATAAACAATAGTTGTCTAATTGGACTTAAAGACCACTTAAGAAGAGAAAATTCATGCATGGTGTGGTAAACCTAGCCATGGTTGGAGAGGTTCTCTACCCTACAGGAAAACCTAGTGTTGTAATTCCCCTAAACCAATATAGTTTTTATCTGTATGCTGAATTCTTAAATCTACAGATAAGTATAGCTCTCCCCTCATCAAAGAAGCTTCTCTTTTTAACAGGTGAAGATTATTATAGGGATCTACAACTGTTCAGAAAATCACATTACAAAACCAGGACTTGGATGCAGCCACAGGTCAGGGTCTAGGTATCTACTCTAAAAGATGATGAATAGGAAGTAATCTAATTATAATTATACTATCTGCATAATAAGTTTAAAACCAAGAAAAAATATATGTAATCTCCCCAAATCCAAATTAGCATTCTATGCTTGAATCTTTTGCACTTTGAGTTTTTATCAGACAGGTTTCCTGTATGTGTAATATTCTGTTTCTTCCACAGATGTCTATATTGGCATGTTAATATTTATATTAAAATAAGCCTTGCTCCATCTTTCTAATATCTGCCATGACTCCCATTGGATTCTAAGAAAGTAATTCTTAACCTTTCAAGGGCAAGACTTCCTCTAACGGACAGCCTGGCCCAACTTTTGACATTATTAATATATTCTTTTCAGAGAACATTACAAAGAGTGCAGGCAGCTGTGCCGTGCCGGCTGCGGCTGCTGTGATAACTCTTTCTGCATTCAGTACATCAATGAAAGAGCAGCCCTGTAATTTGATGTCACCAGATGAGAAACATCAAGAGCTGTGAGAGGAGCTTTGTGCATAAGTCTCCAGCTTCTGTGTAGTGGGGGCAAGCTGAACCCCAGCAGTATGAGACTGGGTGATATTTCAAGGGCATTAATGGATTCAGGAATCAAAAGACCAAACAGTTTTGTTACGGTAGAAAAGCTTGATTTAAAAAGGTTTCTATTGCATTGGTTTGTATGAATAGAGTCTGTATTCAAAAGGATATTGGAGTCTGTAACAGATTCAATTGTGAATATTCAGTGTAGGAATTTCCAACAGAACCATACACAGTTCTGGGCACCAATAAATAATATACTTCCAAATTTCCCAAAAGTAACAAAGTAAAAATCCAAGACTTCCTCTCCCCCTACCGTCCTTTCTCTTTGGCATGATGATTAAGAAGTGTGCTTTTCAGGTTTTGAAATTTGAGTCACAACTGTAGAGACAATCTCTTCGGTTCTCACTCCTACTTTTCCATAAACATTGCAATCAGTTTTCTCAACTAGGAAAAGGTTATCAAGCATGTGAACGTTTTTCCAGTCATGACAGAAAGAACTGAAATTTGTTCTGTGAGTGGGAGGTCTGCATTGTAGTCCTCTATGTCAGTGTGCATTTATTTCTGTATAACTTATAGATCAATAGCTTTCTAGCAACATCTGTATAGTGGTTGGCAATAAAGACTTATATATAACTGAACATAACAGAGTTAAATGGGAAGTCAGAAACAACACAGAGAAGTGGGTTAACATCCTATTTCATCAGATTTCATGGACTCCAGACAAAAAATGAACAAAGGAACTAGGCCAGAGCTCATGGGTCTCACAACAGCTAGCAAAACCCATCAGCTCTTCTCCATAGACTAGCATAGACTAGTTTCATTGTTTTGTTTTGTTTCCTGGCACTAAATTTTCAGATTATTAAAGCATAACTAAATTCATCTTGAAAAATTATAGAAGCACTGGATAAAGGCTAACGACATTTCATTGGATTACTTTTGAGTAAAAGTAATTTCTTTGGGGACTTAATCTTCTGCAATTCAAGTAAATTGCTTTTGATGCTCTAACTTGACAAAAAAGTCAGCAAGTAGCAACGTGACCTCTGTTGTCTTTCAGTCAGTAACATAAGGGTTTTGATTAGGTGAATTTCAGGATTTAGCTTTATTTTTTATTATTAATTCATCATCTAAGTCCAAATGATCACAGGATGGGGTCCCTATCATTTTCTAATTTTTTGAAATTAATTACATCATAAATAGTTTTGGAATCAAATCATGTGCATTATGTAAGAGTCTGCCATAGACCTGAAAAAAGGTCTGCAGAATTGTTGAATTCCTAAGTACATACAGTCTCAGTCATGTGCATGTAGCAGAGTAACATTGGAGCTGTGTAGTCACATGTGTAGTCATGGTCCTGTAAGATTACAAAAGAGCTGAAAAAGGCCAAATAACCTCATAGCCTCTTAGTACCATTGCCACAGTACAGTACACGATACACATGGTACATACATACATCACCATGATTCAGAATGCTGTATTACATCGGCAATGATGATGTGTATAAATAAGCCTTTTACTTATCAGTCTTGTATACAACTGACTATCGTATGTAATATGTAAGACTTCACAATGATAATGAAGGACTGCTACTGGTATATGTATGAACTGTATTGTACTTTTTAATGCTGCTTCAGAATATATTCCTTTCACAATTTAAAAAAATTAATTGTTTCCTGTAAAACAGCCGAGCCACGTTTGGCAGCAGCAGCCTCACCAGTACCACGGTCACTGCATCACCTTGATTATATTTGGTGATTGATCTAGACTATCGAGGTTTATCCAACTGCACTCTGTGATGTTTGTACAACAAAATCATCTGAGGATACAGTTCACTATCATTTTATGATGCTTCACTCCAAATAAATATTTAAAATTTCTCACTGCCACTTTAGTCTTTAAAAGTTTCAGATTAATAACTAACAAGTAAGCTGTCTGTATGCCCTGTAAATTTTAAAATAAGCTACACAGAAAAGTTTTCATGGACAAGAGTGCTTTCAAGGGTAATCTAAAAGCTCCAAGGTATATAACTGTAATTTCTAGGTAAATAAAAATGTAAGTACCATAATGGGTAGCACATAAAATAAAGCCATCAATCCATTGTGTTTTGTAGCAGCTGTATCTCAAGTCTATTTTAAAGAATGGATACAGAATGACGAACTCTCTTTAGCCATACTTTCCTCAGCTTCCTTTAAGCCCTCTTCTTGCAAGAGTTTCACCTTGGCCCTCACCAAATCCAATTCTTGTCAGGCATGCAGATCCAAGCCTAGTAAAAAACTTTCTTAGAAGAGTAATAGACAATCACCTCACCTTGATATAATCTCCCTGACTTATTGTGTAAGTCAGCTTTTCATTGCTATAAAAAGTACCTGAGGGGAAAAAATTTTAAAGGAAGAAATTCTTAGGTTTTAGTTATGGTCGGCTAGATTTGCTGTTTTCAAACCATGTTGGGTAAACAGGAAAAGGAGGGATCAAAAAGAAGAAAGCAGGAATATGACCCATGTCAACTACAGTGACTTTCTTCCAGTTAGATCCTACCTTCTAAAGTAGTGCCACCATCCAGGGACTGCTCTTTTACTGTGACTCTATGGTAGACATTTCATGTTCACATCAAAACTCCTGCCCACAGCAAGAATTTTGTTCAGTCAGTTTAACACAATAACCTCATTCTTTTTTTTCTGATTTCCATCAATAGTCCTTCAACCTGTTCACTGGCTTTTATTAAGGCTGAGAACATAGTTGCCCAAAATGCAGTGATTTAGTATTCAGAGTTGAAATGTGGATTAATTCTCTGAGGGATGAGCCAGACAGACCAACTGTGGATAAACACCTCCCTCTCAGGCTGGGTGGTACCTTGCAGGAGAAAAAGGAGGCGCTTGGAAATCTCTACGGCCTTCCCAACCAGTCCACTGGCTTTGGATGCAGCGGGAGGGCTGAAGGCATTTAAGTTGAGGATGATGCGAATGGGCCCTTTTTTCTTCCCCTACTTGCCATTTGGGTCGGACCGCTGGGAAGTGGCAGGATCTAAGCCTAGTTGTGGCCTTACTGGTGTAACTTAGGGACTGCAGGGAAGACACCCATCTTCTGTAAGTTACCCCCTACCCACCGCTCTGTTAGAAAGCCCAAGTAAATTAGCCAGAATTTGCCTAAAGTGTGAGTTGGGGAATTTGTTTCTCATTGGCTGTAGGACCAGGGGAGGAAGGGACCATACTTAGCCCCTCCCAGGAGGAATCCTAGCAACAAGAGTACTTTGAAATCAAAGACACAGATGAACTTCATAAACAAAATGCTCTCTCTGATCTCTTCTGCCTTCTTTTTGCTGTCCCTTGTTTCCTCCAAGTAAGTGCTAGAAAGTAGATCTCTCCCCTAAAGCGAGCCGTAATTTCTAGACAGGTCACTTCCAGGCCCTGTCCTTCTACTTTGAAGAGTCTCAAATGATGAGGATCCTAGCCTACCTGGAAGCGGGATTTCAGTACAAAGATAGCAGTGGATCAGACACACAGAGCTTGCTAGATTCCTCCATTCATGTTTCTGTATGGCTGTCTATTCTTCATTGTGCCTAACATTTTGCCCTGGATCTTTGGGACTCTACCCTCTCAAACCATAAGCAAAATAAATGCTTCTTAAGTTGCTTTTAATCAGGTATTTAGAAGTAGCAATGAGAGTAATAACTAATACACACTTCCCTTGCTGATGCCACTTAGAATTTAACAGCATTTTGATGGAAGAAAATAAATGGAAATTTGTAATATTTCTTTAAAAAATAAGGGAGCTAAATATTTTGCAAGCTGATTATTGACAGAATAAATTAGAAAGAATTAAACAAAAGCTAGTTATTTTTTCATTTAAATTTAAATCATCTCCATACTTAATATCTACAACTTAACTTTCAAGATCAAAGCTCTCAGAGGTAATGGTCAGGGTAAGGCTGAACATGTAAGACCCCCAGGGTAGAAGAAGCATGACCAGAGCTCTCTCTCACTTCTGATTGGATCCACTCTACCTTTACCTCTACATAGCTATTACACTGAGCATCTTAAAACATAAGAAGAGTCCTAATTACCCAACATAAAGCATTTGGGTAATATCTTACTCACTTGGGAAAAAAAAAGAAAACTCCAAAATTCCACTTGGCTCAAGAGACCTTGCTAGATGGACTCCTGTTCACTTCTACCATCTCAGCCAACATCCTCAACTCCTCCTCCTCTCACAAGGCCTCCCTCATCTGAGCTTTAGCACTCAAAACATAGCAGCCACCTCCTGACCACAGGACCTTTGTACTGTTCTCTATCCTGTCTCAAGAACGTTCTGCCCACTGTCCCAGTCACAGACAGCTCTTTATTCTTCAGGCTGTTCTTACATGTCATCATTCTGTCTAGGCGTGTCTGTTCTTCCTGGGGCTGGATGATCTCAAAGTTCTCTCTTCTGTCTGTTTCTTCTTCTCATGACATTAATTGCACCCTATAATCATTGTATCTGTTTGTTGACTTGTTCTCCTCTGTATCCTTGCAAAATGTAGGCTCGGTGATGGAAAACTTGTGTTATCTGATCATTGATGCATTTTAAGCACTAAATAAACACTCATCCAGTGGATATTGGGGAATGATTCTGTATTTTATTCTATAGTTGCTGCAATAATACTATAGACAAATTCGTTTTGTGGTCATTTTTCCATTTTTTTTTCTATTTCAGATCTTCAGCATGAGTATAGATTTTTTTTAATTTAAGTTTTTAAAATTATATACTGTGGTAACTTCTGCAAGGACATATGTTTCTCACAACCTACCAAAATTAACAAAGTTTTGTGGCTATTTCAAACTAATGTGTTATTAAAGTAGCTCAAAGTTAGCAGACACATCCCTGGCAAAGAGCATGTAACATTTATCTAGAGATGCTGGATTTGTTCTGCTTTGTCTGAGAATCCTCCAGGCAAAGAACTGGTGTGAAAAGTGCTCTCATATTCCCCTGATAAATCTGTTCCCAGAGCTTCCTGTAAGGAATACATTTTAACAAGAAATCATTGTGCCACTGTGCTCCACAAGGCTCTGTGTGCCCTGCTCCTTCTAAAGTGGTTATTTTTCACACTTCAGTTAATGGAGTCAAATTGCAGTTGTGAAACTAATTCAGCAGACTTTTCAGAAATTCCTTGAGTTAAAGACAATGGGAGGAGTGGAAAATAATCAAGTTGGACTAATGTATTTGAAGAATGATGTTTGTTTTAGTTATATATTTAAAAGAATGTGTATACATATATGTATATATATAAACATGCAGATTATATATATGTGTGTGTGTGTGCATGTGTATTTACATGTGTCTGCATGTGCTATGTGCCTGATGTATACTGTATATTTGTACTGCATGTTATAATAATGTAATGTAAATGATGGGTTTGAACACAAATTGAAAACAACTACATTTGGGAGTAAAAGAGACAGAAGCAAGTGCTAGCAATTACATTGCAAACATTTGTATTCCACTCCTCGTATGAACCTACAGCAATGGTGTCGGCATACTCAAGACCCATGCCAACAGAAGCAGACAAAAGCTCTGCATGGAACTGGAGAAATGGGTAGCAGACCCCAATCTTTGCTGAAGAAATATTGGCAACTGACTGCTATGGGATGAGGAAGAGCTGGTCTTCTTAATGTGAGGGATTCTGAGTAAGCTGACTAGACCTCAGTGGGTGAACCTGTACTGAGAAACACTTGGGGACATTCACTTGGCCGAAAAAAACCTTAACACAGATGAAAGAAAGTATGGATTCCAGTTGGGGATCTATGGAGGTGGGTGCCGGTTGGGGAAGGGGTATAAAAATGATTAAGATTTATTGAAATATTCTGTATGATAATTAAATAAAAAAGGAAGAAAAACGAGTACTACTCACATGCTTAGATCATTAACGTCTTCAGCACACTGTTCTGCCACGTACATTGGATTATCATTTTTTAATCTTGGTTTTCATAATCACTTCATAAGCTCCTTGAGGGTAGAGAGAGATTGCTTATTTATCAGTTTGTAATAATTCAATTAATGTGATGTATAGGGTTAAAGATGGTCTTCCAATTAAGAATGTTCATTGGGGCCCATTTCTTTTCCCTTTCAATTTGGAATGAAGAATCTATGATTATTTTGTCCAATGAGAATAGTAGAACATCCTGTTCTGCATGTCTGTGTCTGATTCTCAGGTAGCTATCAGTTTCCACTTTCTCCCTATTGATACTCTTCCTTAAGTATGAGTTTCCATAAAAGAATTTGGACTCCTTTGCTAGAGAGAATATACAAAGAGTCCCTAAACTGTGTGCAGAGAGAAGTCCTCCTGAGCTCACCTGATTGGCTGTTACAATGAACGGAGAGCAATGTATAAACCCTTATCAGGTACTCTGGACTAAGTACTGGTGAACTGTCACAGGGCAGCATAGAGAGTTTGCCATACAATGCCAGATATCTCAGATTACAAAGTCTAGAACTCTCACTATGTGGACAGCCACAAATAAGTTTCCTGACTCCTGCTCTGGTATTTGTGGACCCTTCTCAGCTATCCTTGAGTGGCAAATGACAATCTGTAGAGTAGAGTCACTTTTCACACAATCCTAGCTTCTTCCTAGCCTATAACAATCAAGTGCAATTAAGGATTGCTTTAGCTCTCTTGCTTATACACAATGATAAGAAACAAAGTCACTGAAAGTGTGCTGTGTTCATGGCTTTAGACCAAAAGTGGATGGTAACTAGAAATGCCTCGTTGGAGAATTAACTGGAAAGAGATTTTTCGCAGTGATTATTATGAAGCCTTATAGAACAGTGATTACACATTATGGAAAATATTGTATATTTCATCTGTATTCGTAAGACTTCAGGCTTATTTTTGCATGTAAGAACAAAGAAAATGGAAAAAGAATCTAACGAAGTTTTAAGCCTGTCAAGAAAGGTGATCTGTCAAGACAGGATACAGGAAAATGTCAGTTTGCTTTTGAATGCTTGGGTGAAATCTGAGAAAAGCTATGAGTTAGGAAAGAATCTGTGAACTAAGTCTGTGAGCAGAACTTAGAGGAAATATAAAGAAGCCAAGATGGACTTGGAATAAAAAGAATCCTGTTTCTCATCTCCATTCTCATTAATAAATAAACCTGCGAGTTCAGAAATACTTGTCCTTAGCACAACATGTGACAAGCTGCTACTTGTTTAACATGACCATGCAGTTAAATATCTCAAGGATGGCCATGTGATGTGGTAGTCCATGCCTTTAATCCCAGCACTGGGAGGCAGAGGCAGATGAATCTGTGAGATTAAGGGCAAGTCCAGTTCCAGACCAGCTCAGGCTACAGGGAAACCCTGTCTCAAATCATCAAATTATCATGATCATCATCTTACGGATGTTTTTTCATTGATAGCACAAAGAAGAATTAAAAGGAATTAAGAGTAAGTCAGATGTCTCAAGAATATGATCCCATGAATCTTAAATATATGCCTGCTGATCCTTTTCAACTAGAAACAATTATTTGTATCATTTTCCAATGATATCTCTAGTCTCAGGTTAAAGGATATAAAGAAGTGTATCAGAAACAAATGTTTGTGTTGTGCTGCTGTTCTTTGCTGGGCAGAATTACCATTTGAATCATAGGGGTATCAAAAAGTGTTTGTTTAATGGGAAATGAGGGTGACTTCAAAGATGAAGTGTTATCACTGTCTTTCTCAGAGCACAGAATTGGACTCTAATCAGTAAGCTAGCAACTGTCTCTACATAAATTTAGAATTATAGTAACTGATGCATGCTCCCATTGTTATTGAAGTGGACTATTTGGGTTATTCTCCTTCTGTCTAACCACAATATATTGCAGGGAGAATACTTAGATTGTTCTTCTTTCTCTCTTTTTAAATCTTTTTTTATGTGTATGAGTGTTTTGTCTGCATGCATGTAAGGCACTCCTATCATGAAAAGCCCACAGAATCCAAAGAAGGACTTCAGATCCTCTGGAAGTGGAGTTACAGATGATTTGTCAGCTGCTATGCGGTTGCTGACAATTGAACCCAGGTTCTCTGGAAGAGCAGCCAGTGCTCTAAACCACTGAACCATCTATCCAATGCCAATAAAAATTGTTCTTCTTGACCACAGGCTTTTCAATGGAGGAAAAATCACATTAAAGTGGCTCATTTGTGGGGTGACATGATTTGCCACATCCAGAGCTCAAATTCAAGGCAAATCTGACGCGTGGGTAACATGGGAGGAATACAAGCGATCTGTGTACAAGTGAATGGGAGACAAGACTCCAGCCCTCCACAGAGAGTTCTGTCTCTCACCTTACATTGGACGGTGCTCTGTGACTACACTGGCCAATGAATACAGTAGTAGCTATGGCCTGTTGTTTTGGAGGTTTGTCCCTTTTAACACTAGAAATAGCTGATTTGGGGATCCTTGATACCTTGATTTTACAGCTTTCAGTTGCCATGTAAGAGTCCCTGAAGAGTCATGTAGAAAGGTGCTGAGTTTATGTGGATGGTGAGGAATAAGCTACATCCAGTCTTATGGCTGGAACTGCAGCTAATTCTTATCCTCCAGCTGAGCCCTTGGCTGGGTACCACCACGGAGGTCACAGGGTCAAAAATCATATGCAGTCAACTATGAACCCAGAAAATGCTGAAATGAAAAAGCAGTGGTTGTTTGAGGATACTTTACTCAACAGCAATAGATACTAGATGTATTTCATACTGTCACTACGTATGTACAGCTCTATTTTTAATATTAAGAGTTAGACCAATGTTTGGTCTCTGTTGAATGAAGAAAAGTCTTTGTAGATGAAATCAAGTTAAGGAAAAAAAAAAACTCATTCTGAATTGTGGTGGACTCTGATCCAGTAACCGATGTCTCTATAATGAAGTAGAAAATTTGGACACAAACACAAAAAAAACATAGAGAGGTGGTTGTGAAGATGAGGACAGAGATGAAAGTGGCATGTCTAAAAGACAAGGGGCATCAGTGACTGCTGTCAGGAAGCATGAGGGTATCTTGCCCTCCAGCTCTTAGAAGAGAATAGCCCTGAAGCATTTAACTTTAGAGTCAAGATCCCAGAAGTATGAAAGAATAAGCTTCCATTGTTTTAGGTCACCTGATGGACTTTGTTAACACACCTCTGGGTAGCTAATATAGTCTCCTACAGTGAAGAGAATAAAATAGAGTGTTTGTTTATTACTAATGCTGCTGAAATAATGCCATTGACCTGTGCATTGTCTGTCTCTACACTTAGACAACAAATGTTATTGTCCTGTTTATAGAGTGGTAGGCATTCTGAAGCACTGATATTGCTATAAATATGTATCATTAAGCACTTTACTTATGGCTTTGGGCCCAAGTGTCAGTATCTAAAGTTTTTGAGATGAATAACTGAAAGCCCTAGAGCATCTTCACAGGGCCAGCATATATAGACTCAAGTATGCTGCCTGCATCTCCACAGTGTTCCAGTCTCCACAGAAGTGTGCTCTCTTCTGTGATGATACTACAGCCTTTCTCGGACTCCGGTCCTCTAGGCACTTCACATCCACATAAGGGCTGAGGAAAAGGCAGAGTCATAAAAGCAGATAAAACTTAGTGAGATAAGGCCAGTCATTCAGTGACAGATAACTATAATTATTCTCTAAAATGGGATTTGGAAATTCTCTAAGGCTTTCAGTTATTCATCTCAAAAACTTTAGATAATGACGCTTGAGCCCACAGCCATAAGTAAAGTGCTTAATGATACATATTTATAGCTATATCAGTGTCAGAATGCCTAACACTCTATAAACAGGACAATAACATTTGTTTAAGTTTAGAGAAAGGCAATACACAGGTCAAAGAAAAGTGATGAATCAGGTCCACACTCAGTAGGCCCTTCTCCAAAGTCTTACTGAGACCTGCCTGATGAAATGATGGCGTATCAGAGCATTCCAAACGGGACATCACTGCATTTCTTCACTGGCATTAAGACTCACACAATCCCTGTTATCCCTACAGAGTACACAGTAATTGCTTTATAAATATTAAAAATGTATGTCTTATTTCTAGATGGCATTCATTTGATCAATGGGACATGTACTATAACAAGCTAGTAACAGATTCATCTGAGCTATAAAAATAAATAATGACTATGTGATAATCTTTCGATGTACAGCCAAGAATCATTTAATTCTGGAGTCATAAAAGGTGAAATGAAGCACAACCTTAAAAATACCTGTGAATATTTAGGAAATATTCTTCAGAGGTTGGTCACTCTAGTTTTACATTCATTGAAAAAAAAATAAAGTTCACAAGTGAAAACTCATTACTAAGACAACATGTTTCTGTATCATCTATAATGGAAATCTTAAAATATATTAAAATAATATTTGTGCATTTTCAAAAATAATGTTTTGACATGCTATAAACCATTCTGGAAACAAACTTCTAAACAAAAGCAAAGTCAGACGTAGTGGTGTACACACAGCTGTAAGCCTAGCACGTGGGTGACAGAGGCAGGAGCATCAGAAGTTCAAAGCTGTGTTCAGCTACATAGTGAGTTTAAGAGCAGCCAGAGGAAAATGAGACCCTGTGTGAAAAAAGGGAGAGAGGGAAGTGGGAGAGAGACAGAGGAAGGGGCCAGCCATGTCTATATAAGACCCCATGTCAGAGAGACAGATGGAGAGAGGGAGAGGGAGAGGAAGAGGGAGAGGGAGAGAGAGAGAGAAAGGAGAGAGAGAGAGAGAGAGAGAGAGAGAGAGAGAGAGAGAGAGAATGAATCTGGTATCCTAGTGTCTTATCTCAGGGTTTGTGAGCATCCTTTGGGCCACTTACCCTTTTCAAATGATCATTTCCTATCCTACCTTACTGAATTACCTTGATGAAAAGTGAGAAAAGGTGTATAGCCCTTCCCATGGGAACTCAAACACAGGGCAGGGGTTACGTTGTCCATTAGTGTAACTAGAAAAGTAAACCCCAAGTCACTGTACAACTTCCATATCCTTTCTACTCTATGCTGAGGTTTTACAATTTTTGTGAGTTGGTTTGTGCTTATTTCTTTCTGGTGGTAAATTTTTATTTTTATTCAGATTATAAAATTATAATATCCAAAAGCAGTGATTTATTAGCAGTGGATATTTAGGGCAAGAGTAGCATGTTTTTTGAAATCTAAAGCACATGTATCTGAAATATTCTTACTGATCTTTAACAAAGCCTGCTAAGCAGGAACATGGGGTTAAGAATGTAATAGCTGGAGAAGCAGCTTCTTTGTGAAGTGTTTATGATTTCACACATCTCCTTTCCAAAGTCTTTTTAGCAGTTCTGACATAAGGCTCCATTGAAGTTTCAGTTGGAATGCAGACAGGTTGAAGGACACACAAGTAAAAAGGCTCGCTATTAGAATCAAGATGGAAATAAATCATTAATTGTTCCCTTCAAATTCAGACCCACATCATTCAGTGAATGCACTTGACCAGGTCACCTAGCGGAGGAATTGCCCTGGCATCAAAGAAACTTCTGAGAGAAAACGTCAGCCCAATCATATCTAAAAGCAAAGTTAAACAGGATAAAATAGGAATTTATTTTTCATTTAAAAAGTGTTCTTACAAAGCAATCTTTATTTTTTCTTGCACAGATAAACACAAAATAGGACAATAACCTGTTGTTTCTGAAGGTGTAAATTACCTGTCAGCAGTTCAAATGTGGATGTTTGCTTGGTAAGTCACATTCCAGTTGACCCGGGATAAAAATCAAATTGCTTCCTATGGCAGAAAAGAAATTATTCCAGCTTTTCCATGTCTCCAAGATAAAGGATTCATAGGTTTAGTACTTTCTTCTTTGTATTATATTCTTCCTGGTGAAAAGGTGGGATATTTGAATATCCTGTTCTGAGACCAGACGCATGTCTGCAGTGTCTGTTTAGGCCTAAATGTTGAGCTGACAGTTCCAGGAACAGGAGCAGTGGCTCTTGCTCCTAAGGAGCTTTGAAACCATGGGAGAGAATGAATCAGAAATGGAAAGCTGTGGGGGATGAGAGAAGGACAGATGGAAATCACAGACACAAACACCTGTGTCAGGCAAGGCACCTCATAAGCTGTCTTCAAAAGCAAGTAAGAGTTTTCTGAGAAAGGGACTGCATCCAGTCCATAGAAGGAAGAATTCAATGTGCAAAAATAACTGCAATTTCCTGTGATACGACTGCACATGATACAATAGGAATGTGAGGGGGACAGAGGAGGAAGAAGAGGTTAGGAGGTCAAAACGGGAAGGAGGAGAAGGAAAGAAGGGAGGGAGGACAGAAAATTTAGAAAACCTATTTGTGTTCAAACTAAAGAGCATGGTCTCTGTCCTCAGAGACAGAGGAACCAATGGACACACAAGAGCAGGTAGGCACGTGATACACTGTTGGTTTATTTATTGGTTTGTTTAAAAGAACTCTGTGTATGCACAGAGCATGACTAGGAGTAGAATGAGTAGGAGCCATCACAAAATTGAGGGAAGACGGGCTTAGGGTTTACTTACACTGCCCAGAAGGGAAAACAAAAGAGAAGAGACTAACAAGGGTTGAGATCCTAGAAGAGTTGTAAGTGACAATGAGGTGTGTTTTTAACTTGAGTGACATGGGCATTTGGAATGTCTGTTGACTAAACAGCTATAACCAGGATAACTGTTAACCAGGGGAAGGAACAAGTACCAGTTAGATGTCCCAGGTTCTTAGTGTAGAATCTGAAAGATGAATATAATGAAACATACACATGACCATTGAATTCTCATGTCAGTGTTTTAATGAGCCTCAGCTCCAATTTGTCTTCTTCCAATACATTCCCACAATGACTTTTGTAACCTGTTACTGACCAGCAAGACCTTGTATCTAGTCTTGCCTGGCCTCATACTCTGAAGGGAAGTCATGCGCCTGTTTGAAAGTCTTCAGTCGCTGCTCTGTAACTTCAGGATGAAAGAGGTCTTCCTATTGTAGCGTGCATGTTCATTCCTCACCCAATCCTCGCTCACCTCCCATCTTTGTTATACCTCACTTCCTCCTGGTCACTGAACCTTGACCTCAGCTCTTACTTCTCCCAGCCATGGGCCCTTTGCTAGCTCTTTTCCCTCTACCCTGAATACTCACACCTCCTGCTCCACGTTCTCCTCTTGCTCTCAATATTCTCTTCCTGAAAGCCACAAATTAATCATTCTTTCTTTGCTGCTAAGGCTTACCTGCTCCTTCTATGAGCTTTCATTGAATCTACTCTTGTTGTGGTGATATATCAACGCTTCACAAGTTTTCATGAAATTTCTGAAGACCGAAGTCTCTTTCTCATCCATGTTCCTCTATGTTAGTTAACTATTGCTTTATAAAATGTATTATCAGTTTATTAGAATAAACAAACAAGCATCAATTATCCCATAGCTCCAAGTCAAGAATCCAGTTTCTTTTGTAGGAATGCCAGCTCAGGTCTTCCATGAAGTGGTGTGACAGCTGGAAAATGATAGAGCTGAGAGGATGGAGAATGTCCAATTAACTCACAATGGATCATGCTGTAGGGCTGCAGATACATGGTTTCCCAGCAGACATTGAATCAGGACAGGTAAGTCCAACTTGGACGTCTTAGACTTCACTAACTAACCTCAGAAGTAATGTGCCATCATTGCTATAATACTCTGTTGTTCACACAGACCAGCTTTGGTACATGTGGTCCCTGCTACACAAGGTGTCTGTATCCAAAAATAAATAATTAAACACCATGTGGGAGGCTGAATTCCAAAGGCTCCAGTGCTTAGCAATTAACACACAAAACTTACTAAGTAAATATTTGAGAGTGAATTAATGACATAATGGGTAAATAAAGTCTGCACAAATTTCAGGATAATTACTCTGGAGCATTTATAGATATAAAAGACACATTTTCTATTTTAAATGTATTTTTCTCCATAAGAGCATATATCATAATTTCTGAGGAATCATCTTTGGCATAAGACAACTGCTACAGTGTAGATTTGTTTAATGATATGTAAATACATATATAAATATATATTAATGGTGTATATAAATATAAACATTAATACATAAATATAATATTTTATATATATATAATTTATATAAGGCCTTATTCCCAGGAAAATAAATAGTCAAGGAATGTTTGTGAGATAATATCAACATCAACTCTACCAAGCCAAGGGAAAAAAATCTGCTACCCACAGATTCTCATGCTTTACTTGAATTATGAATTGCCTCAGTATTGGTATTAAATGGTATTTTGAAACATTTAAGTTGATTAAAAAGTATAGAAAAACAATGTCTGAAGTAACAGGCTCATTAAGTTAGAAAATGAAAACCATAAACAAAGTGAAGGATATTAAGCTATTTTATCTTTCATTGGACTTGTAAATTTTATAGAAGATAATGCTGAGCTGAATGACACATAATTCAAAAATGTCATTATTGCAATAGATTTAGCTACTGGAACTATTTTCCAGCTATACTACAATAAATGCTATTTAAAAGTTCTATAAATTTTTAACCCACAGGTAAAACTGACAGGCATTTCTCTGTTTATAAAGTACATAAATTAGAATAAAAGATTGATTACTATATAATGTAAGGTTCAAATTTGTTGTTAATGTGCTACAGGCACAATTGACTAAATCATTATATTAACTGCTTTCATATTACACATCTAAATAGAAATGTGTATAAGGAAAACCTTAAAATATTTCTGAAAAAAATTACAAGTGTCACAGAAACAGAACATGATCCCATGTTCATGGATTGACATACTTAATGTTAAAATGTCAAGTTGTTGAAGACAACCTACAAATTCAATGCAGTGCCTATCAATATGTCAATGATATTTTTAATAAATAGACAATTACATATAAAGTCATATTGAATTTCAAGCGACCTAGACTATCCAGAGCCACCTGTAAAAAGGACAAAACTGGAGGACTCTGATGACCTTATTCCAAAAGGTACTGCAAGAAGTGATCATCAAAACAGCATTACAGCAAAAAGGACAGTGGAGTCTTTCTTACAGATGACCAAAAGATTTGTTTACAGTGATGCTCATGTTATGCAATGAAGAAAAGGCAGCTTCTATAATTGAAGCTGGCAAACTGAATGTCCAGAGGTCAGTGAATAAAGATGGATTTTTACCAAGCAGCATACATAGCAATTATTCAAAAATGGATCCAGCACCTTAAAAGAAATAACACGATAAAAGTTTTACACCAGCAGATGTGCCAGTGCTTCCTTAGAAAGGCACATATCACACACACACGTGCACACACACACACACACACAATAGATCATTTGAGCATCCTGAAGACTATTTTTTACATCAAAGGAACATATCAACAGAATAAAGCAGGCAACTGATAGAATGGGAAGAATATTTGAAAATCATGTATCTGACAAAGAATTAGCTCACATATGCAACACTTCCAAACTCAAGAACAATTCTGATTCATAATTTGGCAAAGAACTTGACTTGAAACCCAAATACCAATAAGCACAGGAATAGCATTGCAGCATCAGTTAGAAAACAAATCAAAACCGTTGGGAGATACCATTTTGCACTAATTAAGATGGTTTCCATTTTAAAAGCATTTCAAAAAATGATAATTGACAAGGAGGTAGACATTAGAAGCTTGTGCCCTACAGGTGAGAATGTATGTGATACAGTCACAGTCAGAAACATTAATATACAGTTCCTTAGGAAAATAAAGAGAATTACCATATGGCTTGACAATTTCTCTCCTGCATATATGCCCAAAAAGAATTCACAGCAAGTATTAGATATCCATGTTCATCACATACTCATACAATAGCCAAAAGGTGTAAATATCTCAATGATAGAATGAATGATGAGCTGGTAACCTAGTTTCAGGACAAAAAATAAATATACATTGACCTTCATTGAATCAACTCAACCAGAACTCATTTTCATAGGGAAGTTGTAGCCTTCATACTATCACACCTGAATAACTGCTAGTGAGGACATAAAATTAATGGAGATGTAACTATAATATGTTAAATTTTCTTTAAAGAAATTTACGTTAGATACTTAAAGAAAACCAAATCATGGCCAGAGAGATGGCTCAGTGGATTGAAGTACTGCTCTTGTAAGGGACCCAAGTTCAGTTCCCAGTACCCAGGTTGTAACTACAGCTCCAGGGGATGCTTTCTTCTGGCCCCTAATGGCACCTGCAACTCATATGCACACATCCACACACAGTCACATGTACATAATTAAAAATAAAACAAATCTTTTAAAGAAACAAAACCAGAATTAACAAATAGGAAAAGGGGAACAAACATTGCAGGATGGCATTCTTTTTACAGTGTATCTTTTTTTCAAGATCAGAAAGGGCTTAAACGTCGAAAATTTCCATGCCCACAGTCAAGAGACAAAATAACCTGTTTGCCATTCTATACTGTCAGCAAAACAGAAAACTACATTGCCTTCTCAAGGGTGGGATACTGAGATTTATAAAATTGTTCATCTTCAAAAATTCCACTGCCCTTACAAGGGAATAGTCAACATTATGTGTCCCTCGTTGTTCAGTTGGTTGTTCTGGAATTTAGTGTCTTCTTTTTGCTTTTTATAGAGGAAAAGATATCTAGTATTATACTTAAGTGACTTAAAGGAAACTGGATATTCAAGTTTTAGCTCCTTTTTATAATAAATGCTTCCTAAAAACATATAAAAATTTACATCTATACAAATTTGCTGAAATAGTCTATTACAAAAATGTCCATCATTAATTTGTCATATTGTTAATGCTTTGAAATCAAACCGGTTTGGTTTTGAAACATTGATTGAAAGGTCAGATTGGTTTAATGGTGATTATGACAGAAAATGTTTGATGCAATTTTGTTACTCACAAATATATCTCTAGATTGCATTCTTTCTTTTAAAATTTTAAGTATTCATACATGCATATAATGTATTTTGACCAAATATCCCCAGTTCCTCTTCTTCAACTGCTCTCCTATCCCACACATCACTTTCTCTCTCAGCATCATGTACACTCTTGGTGTCTTTTAAATACCCACCCTTAATGCCACCTGTATGTGCATGGGTATAGGACTATCTACTGCAATGTGTGCAGCCTCTCAGGGCCATCAACTGAAGAAAACTGACTCTCCCATAACAGCCATCAATTGACAATAGCTCCACAGTTAGGGGTGTGATCATTAGTCCCTTTCCCGTTCGTGGTGGGAATTTTGCTGGTTTGATCTTGTGCAAGTCTTGAGTATGAAGCCACAACTGCTATGAGTTCATGGGTGTAACTATGCTGTCGTGTGCAGTATATACTACTTAGGAATTGCTGTTTTACTGATGATGTCACTGCCCTCTGGCTCTTATAATCTTTCCACCCATTCCCTCCTTCACTGATCCCTGAACACTGGGGAAAAGGTGGTGTGATAAAGATATCCCATTGCTTCCATTTAAAAGAGCCTAGCTAAAGCGTGGTTATGATCCCACTTTGAATGCACTTCGTTTTCTAGCAGTTTTAGGGTTACAGATAAGTAAGTACAGAGACATCCTTTACCGCTCCCACTACCCAGACTTCAATATTACTGGTATCTCCCCTCTTTGTGGCGTATATGCTGCACTTATGAGTCTGTAATGACACATATTTGTTACCTATGGCCCATGGTCTACATCAGTGTACATTCTGGGTCTGTAGATTTTGATACACGCTGAACTTGTATCCACCATTAAAGTTTCCTTCAGAATAGTCTCCAGGCTCTACAAATCCTGTATGCTCCACCAATTCAGCCCTCCTTCTCTTACCCACCCCCTGCTCCTCAAAGCCCTAGCACCTACTGTTTTCTCCTATAATCCTAGTTTTGGTTATTTAAGAATCCTATAGCTTCTATCCTTTTCTGGATAACCTTATTAATTTAGTACCATGCATGTATGCTTCCTTTATGTCTTTTTCTGTTCACTAGTTCATGTCTCTTTACTGTTGAAGGATATCACATTGCTTAGATATATCAGTACATTTACCTCTTCACTTACTAAAGAACATAGTGATTGTTGCTAAGTTTTACCAGTATAAATAAGCCTTCTATAAACATTGTGTGCAGGGTTTTGATGTAGATAGAAGTCATCATCTCTTCTGAGAAAATACAAAAGGAACATGATTGGCAGGTCATGCTCTAACAGCATGCGTGGTTTTATGACAAATTGTCAAGCTGTCTTGCAAAATGTTATAGTCATGAATATTTGGCCCCAGTTGGTGATACTGTTTGTGAAGGTTTAGGAGGTGTAAACTTGATGGAGGAAGTAGGTCACAGGGGGTGGGCTTTAAGAGTTCATAGCCATGTCCTATTTCCATTTTTTACTGTCTCTGCTTCCTGTGCCTGCTTGAAGATATGAGTCCTCAGCTTTCTTCTCCAGCTGTCTCTACATCTGTGCTTCCTGACCTTGATGAACTCTTATCTCTCTGGACATAAGCCAAATAGAGTCCTTATAAGTTGCCTTGGTCATAGTAGTTTATCATAGCAACAGAAAAGTAACTAATACAGTCCACAATTTCACTAGTGTGGGTGTTGCCAGGGTTTGGGATTTAGAAAATCCTAATGAGCATTTAGCAATATTTTACTATTGTTTTAATTTACATGGCTTAATAGTTTATGATATGGAATATCTTTCCCTATGTTTACTAGCTATCTATAATAAACACTTAGATAAGATATCTGCTCCAGGTTTTTTCATATGAATGTTATTTTTAATAAGCTGTTATATATTTACTAATTATCTATAAGTTTATTCCCCATGTATTTTCTCTATTTCCATGGTAAGCTCATATTAAAAGAGCTTCATCAATTTTCTTTCTACTTGTATGTGATTGAGAAAAGTTACAACAGTGCCTTAAATAGTGTTTCTTCAGCATGTTTAAAGAACATGTCCATTTGAAGTTCTTCCCACTTTACGTGAAAACTTTTGAGAGGTCTAGGTATACCTGTTGCAGTCATTGACAACAAATGAGCATACACTTTTATTCAACCTAAAAAAACAAATTTTGAATACTTAGACCAATTGGCAACTTCATGAACATATACTAATTTCAAAATGCTCAAAAATATTTAGCAGCTCCCCAAGACTTACTTGCATATTTTCTAGCTGGACACTCACAGGATAAAAACTTGCAGCCATAGCCTTGATATACTAGCCAAGATTGCCACAGCCAATGTCTGCCTTCTCCTACCTTACATGTCTGCTACTTTCAAACATTCTTAAGTTTTAGATAGCAAAGCACAGGTCATCTCACTAATTCTAATTGTCCAAGATGATCAGCTTTAAACCTCCCTTGATAAACAACTTCAGTTAAGTACTATGAACAAATCACTCACTGCAACAGAAATTAGAAAATATCTATCCTCAATGTGTACACTGGATCCTTGCAGCTACCCTGGAAATTGGGATGAAGACATTTAATAGTTTTGTCCTTAGATGAAAATGTAAGTACCATTTCAGCAGCAGAATTACATGCAATGATGTGGTTGTTGACCTTGGTTTTGCATTGCAATCTGTGCCATGCATTAACCCCGGAATCTGACTATGGAAGAACATGCCATGAATTCTCTTTGAGATATTTTCAATTCTAGCTTCTTTTCTAAATAACTGTAATATACAGTGAAGTAATGACTGGTGCTTAGATACCATGTGCCAAAACCAGATTTGCTATCTTTGTGTGAAAATCAAGAATTGTGTCCAATGATGGCTCTGTCTTAACACACCTATTAGGTCTTCTTCTGCAATGAATTTTTAGCAATCACCAAGCTATTCTAACCTCTCAGTAACCCCCACATATGGAGCACCATTGTGGATACCAGCAAGCTAGGTAAATACTCATTGATAACTTCCACCCTTTGGGGATTTCAACATTTATCCTCTTGAAAGAAATTTTCTACCAAGACAGAATTCTATGCTGTGTTCATGATTATGATCTCTGTTATACAGAACTGATAGATTGAGTACAGTGTAAAATGTATACTGAAAAGTGCTGCAGTGCATGCTTTATTCTGACTACTGGCAAACATTATTTTGTAAGACATAACCATGCTAATAGACATACCTCAATGAACAGGATTCTCTTAGACTAAAGACTGACCTTCAAAGAAAATTCAAATCATAACCCAACACAAATAAGATAACTAGTTATCAGACTCAGCTTTTTCAAGTCTGAAACACTAGTGAGCAATGCTGTTAGAGGCAAGTAACGGCAACTGAGATGTATGTCCCTTTCATATGGAAAGATCTACGTCATATTCACAATTAGCCTTTCTTCTGGACAAAGTAAGCTAAGGTCAAGGAACAAATCTGGTTTCCCAGAGAACACTAGGCTCCCATAGCAGGCACAAGGACATGTTGCTAGAGCAATGTCAGTGGGCAAAGCAGAACCTAACTGGAGGTCTCACAATGGAGTACCCACATTACAGTCACAGTAGCCTTCATAGTTCTGAATTAAGTCAGCAGAAAGGCAAATGAATGTTAGGTGTACTTCCTAAGGTGCTGTTAAATATTTAAAGACCTAAAATCTACCTAGTAACTTAATAATTTAATTTTCATCCTCCTGTGTGGTATGAATTTGATTAAATATTATACTAAGTGCAGAATATATTAAATCTCTCCCTAACGTGTGACATTATTCTTAGTGACTTTATAGGAATTTAAGAGATAAATTTTTGGGACTGACAAAATGGCTAAGCAGGTAAAAGTGATTGTTGTCAAGCCTGTTGACCTAAGTTCAATCCTAGAGACACACATGGAGGAGTGAATCAACTCCTGCAAGAAGTCCTCTGACCTCCACATTCATACCATCTCATTTGCACATATATAAATACATACCCACATACACAAATGAGTGAATAAATGTAATAGAAATGTGAGGAGATAACTATTCAGAAGATGGACTCAATCGCTGTTGCATAGTTATAATGAGTAATAAGAGCAGATTAACAGAAGTAATGATAAAAAATGCCCAGGTGGGAGTTAAATTATTCACAGTGATATCTCCAGTTCTTTCTACATAGAAGATCATTAATAAATATTTTTGTAATTGATAAATAAATGCGTGGAAAATATGGAACATTCTGGATGGTAAATGCACTGGGTATGAACAAAGGATATACCTTTGAATAAAAATGCTTCAAAAGCCTACTGAGAATACACATACAGTATATATGTGGGAGTATATATGTATAGCTGAAGGCTGTATAAAAAGAAATGCAGTGCCAGAAAGGAGACCTCCCTTTGAGTTGTTGGTCAGGGTAGTCCAAGATATCCACAAGATAACACAGGAGAATTTCTTGATTGCCTCCCAAAACTACTACTGCTACAGCCCTTGACTGCCTCCCAGTAAGACCCTATTGCTAAAGATAGGATATATGTCAGACACAGGACTGCGAGCAGTGGAGCTAGAACTGATTTGGAAGCCTCCTCTCTGAAGACTAGCTCTCATAGCATCAGATGAAACTATGTGAGGTGTTAAGGAAGAAAAACAGCTGATTGTCCAACCCCAGCTTTAAAGCCTAATAACCACAACAAAATGACAAGCACAAAAACTCCCTTTATTGGTGCAGTAGTAACACGTTTATCTTGGGAGTAATCAACTACTTAATTGGGCTTAAGGCTCACTCAGTAGGATGGAGCTCATGGGTAGTGCTGTTAACAGAGCCAAATATACATGACTGGGGAGCTCATAGGCCCTAGAGAAAAATCATATCTGTCAAATCTCTAGGCCAAGTAACCTCTTACTGTATGATAAGTATATATCCTTACAGTTACACACAAATGTGCCTCTCATCATTCATCAGAGAAGCTTCATTTCTTTGCCCAATAGATGAATTAGAGTTTCACATCTAGTCAAATGCAAAAAATAAGTGTCTGTGAGATGCTTAGCCCTAAATAACACATCTACAATGCAACCTCTGCACCTAAGGCTCAAGGATTATGGCAGAACAGGGATATGGAGAATATTAATGCATCTTGCAGCTCTCATCAGGAAAGCTTCCTCATGCAACATGGGATGATTAACACAGAAAACACAAATGACCAAAGTACAGAGAATAAGGGTCTGCAGAGTTTAAGTCCCGGGACAGGACTTTTACATTAAACTTCATCCACTCATGGATCAGGGGCCATTGCAGAAGAAGAGGCAGAAAGACTGTAAGAGCCAGGCTAAATGAAAGACCGCAAGGAAACATTGTTTTCCAGGTAGCTGGAAACTTGTTTAAATGAATGTACAGCAGTGTGACAACATATACAAGAACAATGCAAACTCAAACCAAACAAAAAACCAGCATAGAAGTGAGGAAGTGGGTAAGAAGCCCCACCTCAGTTGAGGAACTATTGGTAATTGATCACTGTTGAGTTAGGGAAGAGTTAGTTTCCTTTAAAGTAATGATGCTAGAGAGGTTGACCAGACTCCAGTGGATGGACTCACCAAGGAAGATTTGGGAACACAAACTTTACTCTATAAGCCTCAACATATATGACAGAGTTCATGAAATCTGACTAGGAGGCAATGGGCCGGACGGATAGGGGAGGAGGTGCACATAAGATCAAGATGTATAGGCTGAAACACACAAAATTTCAATAAAGTTTTTTAAATGCTGGAATTCTTACAGCAATTTATAAAAAAAAACTTTTATGCATTTTGAAACATGTTAATGAAATATTTAGAAATTCCTCAAACAGAATCAAACTGTTTTAGGTATTTAGTCTTTGTGTCAGTTATTCAAGAGAGTAAAATCTCCGGGTCCCATCAAGCCCTTGGTAATTAATAGTAACTTTTTCAAATTCTCACACCTTGAGCACTTACTTTTCTAAAGAAACATTCTGAATTGTATCCCAGTGAAATTTATGAGACAGCTATATGTCAAGCCTTGCATAATTACACTTTTCCCAGAGCTTTCCAAAAGGAAAATCAGAATTCTAAATAGAATTCTGTGAAAAAAAAATGTATTGGTATATGAAATATGTAACGTTTTTGTTTTAAAGACTTAGGGCAGTGAGTTCACTCCATTCAGTCTGAAGAAATGATTTCCCAAGGAACCTGCACACTACCTATTTGACCAGTAGCAGGGAATGCTTGAATAAAAGCTTCCAGAATCTAGTGTTTGACAGCAATTTCTGGGATTCAAGTCACATATGTATGACTAGCTTGTAACAGACATGAAAAGTAAGTAGTATGTGTTTCTTTGCTTGAAGTAACTGTTAAGATATAGACTAGAGTTGCTCCTTCAGCTCTTTAGCTTTCCATGTGTCTGTTCATCTGATTCATTTAAACATCTCTCTTCATGTCAACTGTCAGCTATTCTTCCCTATTGAAAACTGGAGCTTGAAACATTTGACAGTTTATTAGGAAGTTTGAATTTCAGCCTCAAACACAGTTTTCCTCAGCTAGTCTCTTGAAGTTCACAAGCTGAGATTGTAAGCCTGGAGACAAACCCTCATCTCCAGCATCTCTTCTCCAATGAATCCAGAGAAATTCTTATACATTTACTCATTTCCTCATTTCCCAGCACTGGTCCTGTTTAGCTTGGTGATAAGGATGTCAGTGGGATCCTTCATTCAACTTAAAGGTATCCAGGGTTGATAGTATTATCAATAGTTTTTGCTTCTTCATATTTGTCATATTTCAGATATGAAATGTATTAAGGACATGTATTGGCCCTCAATGCAGAACAGTGTTTAGTGGTGGGGCTTTGAGGGGAATGATTGGATCATGAGGTCTCTGACCTCACTAGTGGAATGATAGAGTCATAAATAGATGAATTGTAGAGAAGTGACGGAAACTTTGGAGGGTGGTAAAATGTGGATGAAGTGGGTCACTGAGGACATGCCCTAGAAGATGTGCTTTGTTTCTGTACATTCCTCTGTCTCTGTTTAATGACGGCCATAATATAAGCATGTTCATTCCATGTTCTTCACTCAGCAATGTCTCCCTTGCCAGAGCCCCAAAGTCATAGAGCCAGGTGGCCAAGAATGGAAGATTCCAAAACTGTGATTTGAAATAATGCTTTTTGTTTTCCTTTTAATTAGGGATTTTGTCACAGCAAGTCAACCCTGATCACTAACTTCCTCTTTTATATTTTTTCTTCCAAACATTCACATATTTTTATGTAACTGATATATAAAAGATTAAGTACTTACAATGGGTTCTACTTCCGTTGTCCAGTAGCTAGAATTTGAAACAAAATCGCTATGTCCTATTTTAAGCATTGCCGTCTGTTTCGGATAGCTTCATTTGTCCACATGACGGGGTGAGAAGAGGGATATCAGTTGGGTTTGAGACACCTCTACTGACCTGTCAAGTGGGCAGGTCTGTGAAGCATGTTTTCGATTGCTGAGTGACATGGGAGGGTCCAGTCTGCTGTGGGCAGGTGGTCCTGTGTGGTCTAAGAAAGCAGGCTGAACACAGGCCACTGGAGGGAGACAAGGAGCCGCACCTTTCTTTGGTCTGTGCTTCACTCCCTGTTTGCAGGCTCCTGCTTTGTGTTCCTGCCCTGATTGCCCTTGATGATGGACTGGGAACTGTAAGCCATATAAGCACTTTCCTCCTCAAATTGGTTTCTGTCAATCATTTTGTCCTAGAAGTTGAAAAGTAACTAGAATACCATCAAACTGAAGCATAGTGAATCCAACACCATCTATTCCAAAAACATAAGGCAAAGTACTTCATTAAGAGTCAAGAGAATTGAACATAGTCTTCCTCCCCTTGAATCATACTGACATCTTACTTCCATAGTGTTTACTTTTCTATAAACTTTTATCTCAAAACTTTTGCTCCACTCTTCCTAATTCCTTGAACTTATTTTTCTATAATTAATATTTCATTTTCTATCACTGTGGACCATTCTCTTCCTAAGTAACCTCTTAAAGTTCTTTTGCTTTGGCTTCTGCTTCTCAAAAGACACTACAGTAAAATGACAGAAGGGCTGTAAGTGAGGGTGTTTTGTTGTTATTATATTGATTTGTTTTGTTTTGTTTTGTTTTGTTTTTGCAAGGAAGAAGAATGAAATTTAGAATATAGCTTGAGAAAGAGGCCTACTTCAGTCCAAGGCATATTTCAAGTAGATACTTTTATAGAAGATGGTATGGAAGTCAAGGACCTCACATCAGTCCCCTAGTCTTCATGCACAGTGAATCTTTGAGTGGTCTCGACATACTCTCAGCAGGGTCACTGTCCAATTTGAAATCTACCTCACTCAAAGCTCTAGCACCAGAAATCATACACAACAGTGAGAAAGTCCATAGTCACAGTGGTCCATAAGTCCTCAGGAAAAGCCTCAAAGGATGAGGTCTCCTGTCCTCCCAACGGAACACAGCCATGTGAACTGAGGTACTATGGCGTGTGCAATAACATGGACATGATATGCTAGTATAGACCCACCACTGTCATCAGAATTAATGTAGTCAGATCACAGTTAGACCCAATTTTCTCAACTTATAACAAGGGTTAACTATGTCTGCCTTTGTGAGGATTAACTGAGAATTATATTCTTGAGATACCTAACACTAACAGGGTGCTTTTTTTACCCTTTCTGTCCTCCTGCCTCTACAGGTTAGCCAACATCCTTCTCTGTTTTTCTCTCTCTCTCTTTATCTCTCTCTCTCTGTCTCCATCTCTCTGTCTCTGTCCTTGTCTCTCTGTGTGTGTGTGTGTGTGTGTCCTTGATCCTTATAAAAAGTGGTATAATATCTGCATATAACCTGTGTGCTTTTTTGCCATTTCTAGATTACTTAGAGTAGCTAATGCAATGTAAATTCTATGTGAATAGTTCCTCTACTCAATTGTTGGGGTAAATCATGACGAAGAATGTCTTTATATGATCAGGTTAAATGCATTTCTTCAAATACTTTTAATCTGTAAATTTGCCTACACAAAAGTCATAGACACAGAGAGATAATTATATTTTTAAAACAGACTTACCTTAGCATTGAAATATGAAAATACAGAAAATAACATGTTATATTTATAATGTTTCCAAATTTTGTTTTCTTTTATTTTTATATATTTTGTGTGTTAATTGGTCTTTAAATGATCTAATACCACATCTAAGTGACAGTCCTTCAAGGCGTGAGATTTCAGGTGCAACACAGAAGTGGGATTAATTTGAAAACTGTGTGGCATTGCTCGCTCTTCACCCACCCACTTTGTTGTGTGATCTGATTATGACTCTGGGTTCGTTTCTGTGGTCCTCAAGAGAGGAGTAGCTCTGGTCTTCACATCTACTACATTCTCTGTGACGTCTGCCGCAGTGCTTTCTAAGGTGGATGGTTCCTTGTCAGACAGGCATATACCTTAGGTCTATAGAGAAGTGATCACACAGCTCCAAGGGGAAGCAGCAGAACCACGACCTCTGTCACTCATAGACTGGTGAAGTCCTTCAAGCAATGGCAGCACTGACTTTAACTTCAAATCGACTTTCAACACCATATCAATATTCATATGCAAACAAATAGCGTTTTCCTACAATACTGGAATTAATGTCTGAAACTTTCATTGTAAGGTTGTAAACTCAGAGACTTCCCCTATCTTGACTTCTCTTTTTAACCTAAATCTACTCTGAAAGATGACTGCTTGTGATGTAACAACTCTAGAAAAAGAGCCAGCAACATGATTTTGCTTGGATTGCGGTTACTGTAACATCATATTTGCCTTTCTTCAAAGTCTCAACATTTTAAAATAGATTTCATTTATAGTTTTCTCTTTGTTTATACTGGTGCATGCCTGTAATCTTAGCACTTTAGAGGCCAATGAAGGAGGGTGGAGACTTCAAGGCCAGCCTTAGCTAGACAGGGAGACTATGTTGTTTGTTTTTTTTTAAAGACATCTTCTCTCCTTTTAGCATTCAATTGTCTCTAACATGGAAGCATTTTATAAGGGTCAGTATAAAGAATACAAGGCGAAAATAAATCACAGACAACTTTATTTTATGAAAGTAAAACCTGCCAGGTCACTAGGCCAACAGAGTGCCATTAACATTTCTAGTATATGAAGCATCAACTTTAGCATTTTCTTTAGATATCAGAATTTATGAAATTAATTATGGGTTATGGTAGAATGTTTTACATATATAAATACATACCTAAGTATACAAATATTTTATATAATATACCTTACATAAATATATATTATAAGAAAACATTTTAAGCAGAATTATGAGAAGTAGACAAATTTTAGTGACATTTTGGTTTATCTATTTTATCACAAATACCTGGAACACTTGAAGATGTACTGGTAGACCAAAAGTTTTGTTATACATGATCTCACTCATACATGAAATATGAAACATTGGTGTCATGGAAGCTGAGAGGAGCATGGTGGGAGAGTAGGGCATTGTGGGTTTGGGACATGTTGCTCAACAGGTTCTAGATAGCATTAGAGAGGAGCAAAGAGTCTGAAGACCTGAACCATCCTTACAGTAGAAAGAAGAGATAGAAGAAAAGGTCACAAATGATTTCATTACAAATAGACAGAGAAAGATGAGTGATAAATAATGCTTAGGTGGTGTGAAAAACCAGAGGGAAATGTATTAGTTCAAAAGGCTACTGAAAAATGCACATATAATACCTGTACATGAGTACATGCATATAGCTGAAGGCTATGTAACAAGAAACAGGACCAGACAGGAGAAAGCGCCCTTCCAATGGTCTGAAAGCATAGTCCTAGAAACTCCCCAAATAATACAGCCTATTGCCACAGCCCCTTTTTGCCTCTCAGTTCTTGAATGTAAGGCCGTATTGGTGAAGACAGGACATACTTTGAACACAGGACTTGGTGCAGTGGAGCTGGAATTGACCTGAAAGCCTCCTCCCTAATTCTCATAGTTCTGGAAGCCACTATGCAAGTGGCTAAGAGAGAAAGCCAATCAATGGTCCAGGCCCAACTTTAAAGCCTAATAACTGCAACAATGACAGCACAGCAAACTATATCGGGGCAGTAGTGGCACTTTTATCTTGGGAGTCATCGATAGCTTTCTAATTAAACTTTAAGCTTACTCAATGGGAGGAGATTCATGTGTGACACTGTAAAATAGCCAAATAAAAACAGCTGCAGAGGTCACAGAGCCTAGAGAAAACCCTACCTCTGTCTCATCCCAAGACAAACATAATGCCTTACATATACTAACTATGTGTCCTTATATTTACAGACAAGAATACCTGTCATCACTCATCAAAGAAGCTTCTTTTATAACAGATGAATTCTATTAACAGAATTTTACAAGTTACACACAGAGGAAGTGTCTGTGAGATGCCCAGACCTAAATAACACATCCACAATAGAAACTGTATATCTAAGACACACAGAACATAGTGGAACAAGGGCTTGAGAGAATACTAATGCATCTCTCAACTCTCACCAGGGAGGCTTCTTCATGCAACAGAAGGAAATAAACACAAAAGGCTTAGAGAATAAGAGTCTGTAGAGTGTGTGTGTCTCTGGATAAGACTTATATTAAACCTCATTCACCCAAGGCTCAGGGACCATTGTGGAAGAGAGGGAAGAAAGATTACAAAAGCCAGGGGTGGTAAATGATCTTAAGGAAACAGAGTCTTCCAGAGTTCTGGGAACTTGCTTATATGAACTTACGGGAATGGTGATAGCATGCACAAGACCCATGCAAACTCAATCAGAGAGCTTGGAAAATGGACAGTAGGTCCCATCCTTAGCCAAGGAACTATTGGCCGGTTATCACTGATGGGTGAGTGAGAGTCTATGTTCTTTAAGAGAGTGATGCTAGATAGGCTGACCAGGCTCCAATGAATAAATTTGTACTGAGGGATGTCTAGATATACAAATTGACTCCTTAGGGCTTAACATATATGACAGGATGCATGAAATTCTGTGGTAGGTTATGGGGGTGCAGAAAAGTGGGGGCTCTAAATATGATGAGGATATATTGTATTAATGTACAAAATTCAATAAGAATATACATTAAAAAATAAATAAATGGTACTTATTGAAGGGATGAATGACAGGGTGTCATCGAAACAGTGCACTATATGTACAGGTATGTACAGCACAGAATATCTCATGAATATGTACAGATTTTATGTTCTGTATCAGTTAAAAACAAAATTTTCTCCAAATTTCAGATTTTCGCTCTAAACTAACACACCTGTTTGAAAGATCTAGGAGTCCTTCTCGTCTTCCCGACAATCCATTACACAGAACCTATCCAAAATGTGTTCACTTTTATATAAAACAGAAGATCTGAATAATCACACTGACTTTGAATAGGAGTTTACACAGATGGACACTCCAAGCACACCAAGTCCCACGTTTGTATTCGTAAGGTCATGAACTTAGTGGGTTGGGGAAGTATCATGCAGAATTAACAAACAAATCTGCTTTTCTTCTGAAAGATAGCTTAGAAACTTTTAACCGTTAGCTTCCTGAAGTGTGCCCTGATCTAAGCAAGTGATTCATTTACCTTTCACCAAAAATTAGAATCTAGAGACATATGAGGCTCTGTGCTTTTCAGTTGTATCTGAATGGCACCCATGCACATTATCTGCATGGGAAATACTCCAGCAAGGCAGCTTTCCATCTCAGTAAACACTGGATGCCTCTTAAAAGCATATGTGGTTTGGAAATTTATAAAAAATCTTATTTTAACATTTTTTTCATGTTATGTTTGCAGTTTCTTGAATTGTGACTAAACAAACTGGTTTCCATTTGAACATACAACAGATGTGCAAATAGTGCTTTTTAACAAGTCAAAATGAACACCATTTTCATAAAATGAAATATTTTTTATGTAGCTTGAGTTGAGCTTCATAATAGTTGAACATTTGCGGTGCTGAAGTATGATTTTTTTATAAAGCACAGCACATTTTCTACACAGTTTGAATTTCACTAACTTTTAAGTTTATCCAGGACAATTTGCACGCCCTTTTAACAAAAGCACATGGTTGAACAGATTATACTACCTTCAATAATGAAGGAATTAATACATATTTTACTATGAAGGCAGCCTAAGAATCATCATGGGATAGGTAGACATTCGCTTTCAGAAGTTAAATCCATGATTGCGTGGCAGAGTTGATATTTCTTCAACATTTAACTTTTTATCATCAACTGTCCTATTTTCTGCTAATGGTATCATCCTATTTTTTTTTCAGGGATCAGCCTATTTCCTAACTGCAGTCCTTTGAATCCTCTGACTCTGGTTTCTCATCATTACCTGCAGTCAATTCATTGCAATTTATACTATTCTCTGTCCACAATGTCTCAGAAGTATCATTTTCCATGCAGAATGCAATTACTCTAGCACTTGGTACCTCTCTCCAAGATGTTGCAGTGTACCTTTAGATGTTCTCCTGAGCCCAGATCTGCTCTTGGTAGAATCACCTTTACCCAATACTGTTCTTAACAGTTGTTCTACATGACATCCTTTTAAAATCTTCACATTGAGGTATAAGAGAAGTACTTGTTTTTAAAAACTATATCAATGCTATATATATCAATTTGTCCTACAAATAGATACAGACATCTTTATTTTATTTATTTATTTTAATTTTATGTGTATGAGTGTTTTGCCTGCCTGTGTGTAAGTACACCACAAATGTGCAATGCTCCTGGAAGCCAGAAGAAGACAATGGATTCTCTGGAACTGGAGATAAGGATGGGTGTTAGTTACTATGTGGGTCTTAGGAACTGAACACGGGTCCTCTGAAAGAGGTAAGTCATCTCTCTTGCTCCAGATGCAGACATCTTAACCTCTATACTTGGTGTACCATTTGAATGATCCCTTCCTACAAATACCAACTTCTGAAGTTACTTTATTCTTCTCAGGTACAGAATGAGGAAAGAGGAAGAAAGCCACCTGTCTTCATCAGGTAACACTAGACCAACACGAGGCTATCTTTACAAAAAGTACTGAAAATACAGAATGTTCTATATACTCATTCAGAGTATATAGAAAATATTTCCCATAACTATTGGAAGAAACTGATTTGACTCCAGCTACAGTCTGCTGACTCCACTAAGCCATTGAAGACTGAGATCGTTAACTTAATGCTAGGTTCTCCTGACTTGTGGAGTCCTGTGTCTGAAGAAATGGCATGACCAGGTCTTAGTAACTTAGTCACTTCTGCCAGCTCCATTTATCTTACACAGTCTTCTCTATAACTTTAGCAAGGTCCCTGGCTCCAGGACCCAGGTTTGACCCTTCCTTCAATTTAAATTCAGTCAGTTCTCCTACTCTACACCCTGAAAACACGTACCTTACCCAGGGGTACTTTACCTGGCTGTGCTCTCTCTTCTTATCTGCAAAAGCACTTTGTATAATTCACATGATTTCTCATTTTCTGTCTAGAGGTTTCTCCTCTCATATTTCTTGAACATTTAATATCACTTTGCAGGACATAAACAACTTGGGGCCAAGCCTTATGAATTTTTCATATTCCAGAAAACTTAAAATAGTGCTCACACAGGAGTCAAGTGCAACACATATCTGTAGAGTTTTACTTTAAAAAATCCTGCAAACCAAAACTTCAGTCAAACTTCTGCTGCAGATGTGGTTTTGTTACGAAAGCTTCCCCAGGAACCATCGGGCTAGCCTGGTTCTCTCTGTTTAGCCGTCTGGTCTTGAAATCAAGATCCTCCTGCCTTAGTCTCTCAAACGCTGGGAGAGTATAGGAGCATGCCACCACTTTTGGGCACCCAGACTTGTGTTTAATTCTCCCTACAAAATTACAAGGGTTCTGTATCCCTGGTGTTTAATAAAATGTCTGACTCACAAAAGTGTGCAAATGGTCAAGCAAAAGAGGGGTGGGGCAAATAAAAAATGTAGCGAAAGACAGGGAGAGGAAAGGAGAGAAAGGAGAAGAGACAAAGCGAGCAGGAAAGCAGCAAAGAGGAGGAACAAAGGAGATGGAGAGCGCGTTTCATGCAGCCTTGACTTGTCAATTTCTAGTTCAGAAGAATGAAGATATTCATTTTTATACGAATATACATGAATTTTATATGAATTTATATGAAGCTATCATGTTTATAAGCAGAGAAGGAAGTAAATTATAAGCAAAATAGTCCATTTGCTTCGCATTTCAGATGGAATCACCTATCAGGCAGGTGATGGACTGTGAGTAATCTGTTGTATGTCAGCTGAAGTCTTGCAGAACAGAGGTAAGCTATCCAGAGTCATCCCCTTGGTTCAGCAGTCCAGTTTCCCCTCTGTGCCTCACGTGTTTGCACCAGCCTTTGCCAGAGCCATACCATGAGACCTCCCAGCTCCAGAACCTCATGAGTCAACACAACACTTCTTATTTTCCTTTAAATTGTAGTCTCTGGTGTTCTCTTAAAGAAGCAGAAAATGGACTAAGATACATATTTTAATAATTATGTAGACATGTCTACCTTGACCTAGGGCAATAATTCTAGAAAATTGGATGATATATTAAAGAGAAGTTACTTGGGGCAAGTATAAGAATAAAGTGAATTGGAAAACCTCAAAAAACAAAAACAAAGCCAAAAAGAAATGCTTGTCCCAAGATACACTACCTTCCTGTAGCCCCTGACTGGGGCTGATGGAGCATGACCGCCTCAAGCATCAGATGCCTTCCCACTGAGTCGGTCCAAACTTGGTTGGGATAGACATCCACACACACCCAGTAACTCACACTCACACCATCTTTGGAAGTCTTCCTACAGGTAGCTAAGTCTGTCCTATTTCAATTTAAATATAAAAATGATGGCTTACCTAGAATCCCATGACTGTTCAGAGAAAAGATGAAGTCTTGTTCTACTTTCTGCTTCCTTGCTCCTGGCAACTTCTTAAAAAGATAATTCTAATGACATTTTTAAAAACTGAAACTAGAAATAGGTTATTAAGTACTCCCTTGGAAATTAAATCTATAGAATTGTAACAACTTCTGCAATGTGAATCAAAACCTTTATTTTATGCGTGTATAATCTTATAACACTAAAAATAAGACACTAGATTATGAGCTTAGGATATGTATTTTGTCATTTAGGTAATATTTTCAATATGCGTTTTAATTATTATAAAATTCTAACAATGAATTTGGGTCAAAGTGATTCTACTTTTCAAGTTAAAACTTTCAAAAAAAAAATATGTTGATTCCTACCCTAGAAGAATCATGTCCAGTTGGAGATAAAAGTGGAATGACTGTGATTCTCTGACCAGTCAGCTACAGTCCTTATAGCTTTAAATTACACATGCAAATTCTTTCAGCACATTAACCTATAATTCTAAAAAGAGTCTTCATTTTAAGGTCATCAGTTCTGCAATTAACATGATCTGGATCAGCAAAAGCTCACTTGGGTACAATGAAGTATAGTGAGATATTGTCAGCAAGTACATTTTGGGAGAAAAAAAGTACCTTATCAAAAACACCAGAGGTAAGAAACGCCTCAAGTAGAAATTAGATCTTTAGTCATGGAATGTTTTTCAAGCGTTGGGTGATAAACCTGAGCAAATTAGAACAGGGAGCTTTATTCACACTGCAGAGCAGTTCTAAGGCTGTTAGGTCCAGGGATCACTCTGCAATTTCACACATTTCATTTTAATTGTCACAGAATTAGTAACCAAAGAGCACAACTGTTGTAAAAAGAAACAGTAATTCGTCAACAGGAGACCACACTTCCCAAATGTCCGTGATCATTTG
Organism: Eospalax fontanierii; assembly: GCA_035773235.1. Classification (NCBI taxonomy): domain Eukaryota; kingdom Metazoa; phylum Chordata; class Mammalia; order Rodentia; family Spalacidae; genus Eospalax; species Eospalax fontanierii. The sequence goes on from CM069532.1 coordinate 42,354,924, forward strand.
GATTCTATGCCTTGCTTTTAATAGTGACAAGAAGTCAAAACTATGACCAGGGAACTGAATGAAGTTCTTCACTATGCACTCCTCCACCCATAGAGCTCAGGCAGTGGCTCAGGTGATTTGCAGCCTAGATGCTTCAGGCATCATGATGCACGATTCTCTAGTAATAAAGTGTAGGAGGAGTTAACAACCCAAATCCCTGGGTTGTTAGGATGGCAAGCAAACAGCAAACATGAATCTTTAAACAAATATGCCCTAAATATTTGGTTATGGTGACTTTAAACTCCACCATCATTCTGATGTGTTTGTTTATTAAGAAGAAAACAAACTCTAACATTTTCTCTGGAGTTCGCTGTGTAAGCTCTATTGTCTCTGAAGCAAGGTAGAGGATAGGAGTTCCATGTTGATGCAGTGCATGTTTACTGAGTGCCTCTATGTGCCCAGCATAGGACAAGAACCAGGAATCATTCTCAGATCTCCAACCTGCATACTGGCATACTTCATGCTCCCTGACTTGTCTAAATACAAGAAAGCATACAGTTCATCAAAGTGAAACTTTTTAAATTAATGATTCCATTTAACTTGTTATTAAGTCAGTGTTTAAGGAGAATCTATAGGGAGAATAGTTTATGTGTAATAAATGAATTATTTTTCAGAATAGCATCTAGAAAGAGTGCTTTAACTTTGAAATATTGATCGGTACATTTCCCTTTGATGAAAAGGATTGAAAGACAAGTTGGAAACCCAGCTGAGGTAAAAAGAAAGGATCTCTGTTCTTGATGTGGTTTAGGAAAGTAGAAGAGATTAATGAGCAAGTATGGAGAAGTATTTTCTTCCTAATGAATAGGTAACCCACATGAATGCTCTGGCTTGCCCATTTGGCAAACCTGAAAGAAACCACTGCCAAGTCTGGCCTCAGTGAACAGCCTCACTTGGAAATTCTGAGCATAGAATATGCTGTGTGGAATGCACATGTTTATGTGCTTAGATAAGACTGGGTCCATTCAGAGTTGTATGGCTCTAGACAGATAAACATGTTTTTATTCATATGGAAGCCTTATATAGTAATTGGAAAGTGAGAATACCTAGCATTAGGCATGTCATCCAGGTGCATTGTAGTATAGCCTGTGATGACCACTACCACAAGTCAAGAATTTACAAAAAGTACACTCCACTGGAATTCTTGAAAAACAATCTAAATGTGAAACCGTATTGACACTTGTAGTTAGATTTTATCTTCGGTGGCATGGAATATACCCCACACACTGACTTTTATTTTTATTTTATATGCAACCTTGAAAGAAGGATAAGTTTACACTGACAAGTCTATTATTTTCAAAGGGATGTTGTTGTTAGTGAAGGCCGGTAGCAACTATAGAACTTACATGTGTACATTTGAGTATGCACAGGTGTGGGTGTGTGTATGTATGACACTGACAGGGAGAGGCAGAGAGATACAGAGAAAATGAGAGACAGAGAACAAAGAAGAGATAAGTAGGAATGATAGAGAAGTTGAACAGCTTTAATTCTCCTTCAAATGTAGCTCAGCTTTACTATCGAGGTAAATAAATCCTGACTGAGTTCTTATCACTCCCACGCCCTCCAAGGCACTTACCAACAGTCATAAATTGCATGAGACCCCAGAACTGTGGGAAAGCAATGCAGACAGTGTCCCTTCATAAGAACAGCATTCATTCTGTTCCTAACTTAATGTTGCTGAGTGGACAAGTACCAAGCCTCTAGGAGAAGGATACCAACAGGAAGTCTACAGGCTTCATCTCCAGCAGCAACACAGGACCTATGATCTGAGACTACTTGCTTCTCAGTGTTTATAAAACAAAGTTTTAGAGAAAATAACATTACTAAAATACCTTGTACAGAAGTCAAAGGATTGAAAGGGATTTTTGGTACTTGGGGGCAACGGAGGAGAAATATGCCAGGGGAAACAAGTTCTGTGTCTTGCTCTGTACAATCAAGGGTTACTAGTTATTCCTCTGAGACTATTACTGAGCTCCATAAAGTGGCCAGGTGAGAAAGTTTAAGTATATTGACCCACTAAATCATTTTACAAGGGGAAGGTTAAAATTATTTGTAGAAAAAAATCACAAAGAACTTAAATAGAGAATGTTGTTTAGGACTACTTGGAGCCTGCACTTTTTCACAATTATTTTTCAGACATCAAAGTCATCCAGAATTCATAAAAAGACAAGTATTATATGAATCCATTGTGGCTGAAAAAAAGCAGCATGTATGTATATTTGGTTATACACTGATTTATTATTCTTTTCCAATTTACGATCCATTTCACTAAGGATGAACAGTAGCGCAGAGACTAAATCAAGTCAGTTTTCAATGAGTTCTTGTGAGAGATAGAATAGATATAATTTATGATTTATGAATTTGCAATCTTATAAAATGTGGTAGGTTGCTGGAAAATTAATGAGCCACCTGTGAGTTTCTTCCTCTTCTTCATCTAGCAAACTCCTGTGCATGGACTGTTGCATAGTCTTGTCCTCTGACTGGTAAGCTGAACTGGTAAGCTATACTAGACAGATTCCTTTTTCCCAAGTTTGGTTAAATCTGTCTGCTTGGATCATCATAAACAAACTTGACTGTTGGTGCTCCACAGAAAAAGGAGGGACAGAGAGAGTCAGTCACGCCTTCTAACCAACCAGTGGTCCGAGGTATTCCTGTGAGAGGGGCTAAGTTTATGAGCAGAGGCTAGCCTCTTCACCATCTTGGGTAGCTGTCAGGAGGTCATAGGGTCCCTATGGGATGTAGAATTTGCTGTGTGGTCTCAGTACTGGAGTACTACCCCCACTCTTGTAAGTAACCTCTTCATTCATTTCTCTGTAAGCAAGTCCAAATAAACTCTGGTTTCTCAAACTGTAGTTTGGTGATATTATACCTCACTTTGGTGTTAGGGACCTAAAGCGGAGGGGATTTGAATGCCTCTCGCACCTCCAATTTTAGAAACAGTCCTTCAGGTCTAAGCATAAGTATCACTGCCTTAAGGAAGCCCTTATCATCTTCTACACCCTTCCAAACTGGTCTGTAGTAAAAATGCTCAACAAAATTCAAACAAAAGCATAATTTAAATAAAATCAAGAATAGTTATAGCATTTGCCATTGAGAAAGACTAGACGATGAAGGCCAATGAGGGGGTCAGAGAAGATGGCATCCAATCCAAGAGTAAGTTGGAATTAAAGAAGTAGAAATGTCAAAACCAGATTTTAAGAAAACATAAACAGAGACCCAGAATTGGTCAATGTACAGATAATAAGAGACTACTCAATCCTAAATGGGATACCAATATCACTATCTTCCCTGCCAAGGCTCAGGGATCACTGTTGAAGAAGGCTCAGAAAGACTGTAAGAGCCAGAGGTGGTAGATGAACACAAGGAAACTGTGTTGCCTGGGCATCACAGCGCAGAAGGGTTGCACATATGAACCCACTGCACTTAGAACAGCATGCACGTGTCCCGTGCAAATCCAAGCCATACAGGGGTCCAGGATGGATGGGGGAGGTGGAGAGAAAGCCTCAGCTCTAGCTGAGGATTTACTGGCAACTGATAGAGGCAAGGAAAGGGAGAGCCTGTTTTCCCTTTCAGCCTTGTAAGTTGATAGATCTACAAGGGGCATAGACCCACACTCAAGGGCATTGGGGAGCACAGATTAGTCTTGATAGACCTTTATAAAGGACAAATAAGAATAGAGAACATGAAGTGGGGAGCGATAGTAAGGTGTGAGGGGAGAGGTTCTGATCATGATTGAAAGACATTGCTTGAATTTCTCAAACCAATACAAATATTTTTTTTTAAGGAGAAAATAAAAATTTCCATCTGGAAAATAATTTCCTCAAACCCTTGCACATCTAATCAAATTGCAGACTCCACATATAAAACAAAACTGTTTTTTAATATTTCAATTTTTTTATGTTTTTGGGTGTTTGCTCTGTGTATATGTAGGTACCCCTGTGTTGTGCATTTCCCAAGGAGGCCAGAGTAAGGTGCTGGATTCCCTGGAACTGGAGTTACTGATGGTTGTTAGCTATTATATGGTTGGTGGAAACTGAACCTGAGTCCTCTGCAAGAGTAGCCAGCACCCTTAACTACTGAGACATCTCCTCCACTCCTACCAGAGTACTGTTTTTAAAGTTCTTTTTTCTTATTTGATGACTCCGTAGATGGCACTTCTTGTGTTTTGATCAAATCCCCTCTGATTCTCTCCCCTTTTATTTTTCCTCGATTTTTCACAAAATTTTTCCGTCTGAATTCATGTGCTCCCTTTTTAAGCCGACTGAGCCCACTTAGTGCTGTACATAGGTGAAGGGGGATCTACTGGAGCACGGCAGCATCTCAGGCCTGCATCCCTGAAGAAAAGTCACTCTACTTCATCCAGCAGCCATCAATTGGTAATAGCTCCTCAGTTAGGGGTGGGATTCGTGAGCCCCTCCCCCACCCATCCTGGAATCTGGCAGTCTGATTTTGTGCAAGTCTTGTGCACACAGTCACAGTAGCCATGAGTTAATGTATGCCACTGTCTTGCCGTGTCCAGCAAAACTTGTTTCACTGCAGATGCCCACTATCTCTGGCCCTTACGATGCCTCTAAACCTCTTCTAAGATGATATCTGAGCCTTGGGGGAGAGGTGTGATATTAATTTTCCACTTAGAGCTGAGCACTCTACCTTTCTGTTAATTCTCTGTATGCTAACCAGTTGTGAGTCTCTATATTAATTGCCCTCTACTTCAAAAAGAACATCTCTACTGAGGGATGAGAGATACCCTAATCTATGAATATAAAGATAAGAAATTAGGGTCAGTTAATTCCTATGTTCATACAGCAGAATAATAGTATCAAGATCTCCCATGGGCCTGTGATCTAGCCAGTCACTGGTTTATGTCCAATTAATCATACTAGGCATAAGTTCCATCTTCTGGAGTATTAAGTCCAAGTAGAACGTATTGGTTACTTCCATAACATTCATGCCACTAAAAATCATAGACGATGAGCTCTAATTTTACTAAATATAAATTTTATTGAATAGAAAATTCAAGCAATAACATTTTGTAAGTTACAAACTTTTCCTGAATGGTAAAGCTACAAAGTTCTTACTGCAGAAATAAGTCATCCACAAAGGCATTTATAGTTCCTTTCACCAGCACCACGTTATCAATGCTGGTGACAGCTTGGGAGGAAACTAAACTGCCTATTAGAAAAATACATTAATCTTGACCAAATAAAGTGCTTAGACTAGTTCATACAGACTAGGGTGAGCAGAAATTAAGATATGCTAATTTTTTACTATTCCTTCAGTTTAGCACTGAGTATCCTAAATTCTTGAATCACCAGAAACAAAGCTGAAAATTTGCTTAATTTCATGTTTCTGTCTTAAAATCATAATTAATATGGCATAGTAAGGCATTACCCATTTAAGCATCTAGCTCATCTGAAAGCTTTCACGTGAATTTGTGATTTCAAAGTTTCCCCTGAAATCTATATTGTTTTGGATAAGCTATCACTGGAAACAGATGTAACCCAGGTCATATGTAACTCAGGTCAAGAATCATGAATCACTACTCTCTTCCCTATTTGACAGATCTTGTAGAAAAAAAAAAAAAAGCTACAGGAAAGTACCTGTAATACTTTCCACCAATTTTCTGGAGACAGAAAGCCATTGAAAGTGAAAAGAACAAAGTTCCTTCAAACTCCAAAACCAAAAGGATCTGTTTGCTTCTTCTGTCACAAACATCATGGAACAAAGCCCACTACATTAATACCATTAAATTATAGAGGCTTCTAGAGCATAAACTAAATGGCACTGAAGATAACAGGAGAGAAGGCTGTGAAGTTGACCCTCACTCTGGAACATCACTGGTTGGGTCCACCCTAGGAGATGGCTCTGCAAAGATGGTACTGGCTTTGTAAAAGGCCAAGCAAGATATCTGCAATCACATGCTTGAAAAATATAAATAATCCATTCCTAAAATGCCATAGAATATTATTAATAGTTCAATTCTGCTGCAGTATATTGCATGGTGGACTCATTTATGGTTTTTAAATATTTAAAGGAATGTCATAGTGAAAAGTTTGGGGTATTAATTTACCAAATATTGATATTTATTTTATTAATTTCATAACAAAATATTTCTTGCCAATATTTTCTTAGGTTGTTGTTTATCGCATATTTTTATATTTCATGAAACCATAGATTCATTCCTTTCCAAATTCTCAATCTTAAAAACTATCTAGAATTTTCTTTCTGTTGTGAATGTACCTAAGGTGAGGTTTTCTATTTGTCATACCCAAATTCCTGATAATCCTATTTAGCAATTTTCATTAACTTCAATGAAATCTCATAATGATTCCTTTGCTGCTGACTAATTTTAAAGTACAAACACTTTCTGGGATAAATATATCTGTTCTTTTTATAGCTATTTCATTTATTTCTATTCATTTGTGAGTTTGTTTTATTTTTTAAATATTTTCTATTTATTAATTTTTATTTTATGTGTATGAGTGTATTATTGCCTGCATGGATGTAAGCATACTCATTTTGTATGTCTACAGAGGTCAGAAGTGGGTGTCAGATTCCACTGGAACTGGAATTACAGGCAGTTGTTAGCTGCCATGTGGCTGCTGTGATTCAAACCCGGATCCACTGTAAGAGCAGCCAGTGCTTTTAACCGCTGAGCTATCTCTCCAGCCCCTTTATCTGAGAATTCCTTACAAAGTATTTTGCTCACATTCTGACATAGTCCCCCGTCCCTGCTGCACCCTATTAACACCCTCCACTCAGCTTCATGTCCTTTATTTATTATTTTTCTCTATTTACAGCCTGATTGAGTTTTGTACTAAAAGATAATTTTTGTTGTTGCTGTCGAATTAGTATTTGTTCACCTCAGATTTTGTTGGAGTCTGAGTTTTGCCACATGGCCCAGGCTGGCTCAGACTCTTGGTCTCAAGATATCCTCCTGCCTCAGCCTTCTTAGGACCTGTGCTTACAGATGTGCATCACCATACTGCAAGAGACAGACGATCACCACCAGCATTTCCCAAAGCTATCATTGAGAACTTACTGATCAAGACGAGAATTCAAAATAGCACACCAATTTCAAAACTATTATTTCACACTAAAATTATGCTAGGAAGCTGTGTGTCTTTTTGAATAAGGAAAAATGTGGCAAAAGCAATAAAAAGAAATACTATGCCTACATATTGTTAAATTATGTCTTCTAATGAAAATAAAAACTTTCTTTAACATATGTAAGTGAATGATAACGTCAAGGTCTCTTTATTAAAGATTTGTGTGATATGCAGAGTTTCCTTTCATAAGTCACCATCAACTCCAAAAGTCACAAATGTGAGAACTGCTTCCTTGGTAAGAAATAAACATCTATCCCTTTTCATAAAGTCCTCCAAACAAATCAAAGTATTAAAAGTTTGCCCTGGGGTTTAATGAGTTTATTGGGTTTACTTATGGAGCATGTGTCAGGGATTACTGACTGGAATGTGAGTAACCCCAAAGTAGCCACAGTAGAAAGTCTTCACCCAGCAAGAATGATGGTCTCCCACATTTGTGTAGACAGTAACAACTGGATGTTAGGAGTTTCAGGAATCTCCAGTGAAGGTGTGATGATGTTCTCCATCCCTCCTTCCAGGAAGAAGTGTCACAACCCCTGCTTGTGATAGATTCTTGCAAGCAGGCACAGGTGATCTGATAAAGAATGCAGCCGTTTTGCTTAGAAGACCAATGGCATTCTGCAAGAACAACCAAAAAGGTGTTTCTCTAACAGTGCTTGAATGTTACAGAAATGGATATTCATCAGTTTGGATGCACTTCTTCTACCGTGTATTGGACAGCTTTAGTTCTCAACCTGACACATCTGGGAAAAGGAAACCTTATTTGGGGAATTTCCTCTATCAGACTGGCTTGTGGCCATGTCTGTGGGGCATTTTCCTGATTACTGATTGCTGTGGGAGGGCCTGGTCCACTGTGGGTGATGACACCCTTGGCAGGTAGTCCTAGGTTGTGCAAGAAATCAGGCTGAGCACGGGCCCAGAGAGCAGGCCCATAAGCAGCATTTCTGTTCAGTTCCTCTGCTTCAGTTCCTGCCTCCATGTTCCTGCCTTGAGCTCCTACCCTGGCTTTCTTCTTTAACAGACTGTAAGCTGTAAGTTGAAATAAACCCTTTTCTTCCCAACTTGGTTTTGATCAGAGTATTTTTTTATTTCCCACAGCAATGGAAATAAAACCGGAACACAGGGGGAATTGATGTGGAACAAAAAGTGCAATGATAAACTAAAATCCATTTGATCTATACTTCGTGCCTTTGATTCTGAGATCTCATTTGAGGGGCACTCACCTCAACAAGGCAATAGCCCTCTCAGACTGCCTCGGAATAGCCCTCTATGAAAAGTACTCAGACCTTTCCCAAACCCTCAGCAGAGCTGTCTTTCTGGCACAGGCCACTAAACCAAGCTGTTCTGGCTCCATTTATTGTGAAACGGCCGTAACACTGCCTTCATCTGACACCCATCACAGGAGAGCACTGATCCACAGCAACAGGAAGCAATTATAGCAGCCTGGGAGAGAGGGAAGCCTTTTCTCTTCTTCACACAGCTTTCAGCCATGTCTCAGTAATGTCTGAGAACATTTTCTTTACAAAAGATAAATGATGAAATGAAACATATTCAGTCTTGTCCACAGCTTCGTGTTAGTATACAGACACTGGCAGTTAGTATCATGAGACAGTACGTATTTACACAATGCAGGAAAGCTATGTCTTAGAAGTACACACCCCACATCTTCTTATCTCCAAACTTATTTCTTTATTTATTTTAATAATATTTACTGAGTACCTACTATGTCTCGGGAACTTTGTGAGAAGTTAGGGACAGAACAGCAAAAATGGAGATAGTTTTCCATCCATGCGCAATTCTTGGGGTTTACACAGTGTACACAACTTAGTAACAACTTATGCTGTATGCCCAAGGGACAGAAATACAGGTTGAACTGCTGCTGCAAATTCAAGCTAGAAAGGATCTTCTTTCTTTAAAATGTCATTATACTGACCCCTAACAGATAGGCAGGTTGAACTTGGAGGTGTAGCATGTGGGAAAGCTCAGGAAAGGAAGAACTCAGGGAACTGTGGAAATCATACAGAAGGCCATTATGGCTGTAGTACAGTAGCCAAAGGGATATCAGACTGGAGAAAGAAGCAGAAGGTGGCAGAAGCTCTGCTGGAAGAATGGAACACACCAGATTAATTACAGGGGCAAGGCGCTGGCAGGATAAGGATGGGGGACATCAGAATCAGACCTTGGCTATTCCTTGCAAGATCCAAATGGCCAGAATTTAGAAAACAAGAACATATGGAACTGTCTTCTTGGAAAGCAATGGCAGGGGTCTATCTAAAGGTCGTCAGACTCGCAGCAATGGGATGGAGAAAAACAACCCTTAGGAAGAGTCATTTGGAAAGAGAACTGAAAAGATTTGGCACTGGATCTGGGAAGAGTGGTAAAGAAGACAATGGGGTGGTCAGATTTCTGTTACAAGCACCTGGGCAGATAAAAAGCACAACAGGTGGAAAAGAGTGAGTTGAGGATCTGGACAAGGTACAGGGAGGAGAAGGCACAGAGCTGCACTCCAGAACCTCACCTGAGGGGGCCGCAGAGGAAGCAGCAACTTGCCGCTTAGATCTAGAAGCCAGAGGAAGGTCTGGCCAGAGGGAAACTGGGGAGCTTTGGGCCTATTTACTTTCTCTCTTTTTGATGTAAATGAGCTAGGTATACAAGTCTAAAATTGTTTTCACACTAAACTGAAAATTCAAGGTTTCAATCAGTTGAAATTAATGTTTTTGTTCTCTTCTGAAGACGATAGTTGCACTACTACAAAATCTTTTTCTTTAAACTCCAGGACGTGGATAATATCCTGAATATGAGATATGTATGCATGTTTTTTTTTTCAAACAGAAAGCACATGAGATTTCTTCGAAATCATTACGAGGGTAGCATTTTCAGTTCCTACCACGTCCAACTCCCTGATAAATTTATGGTGCCTTGGAGAATCCATATTGACACATTTCATTGAAGGAGAGCTTTATACCAAAGTCATTTGTCATTTGTATACATCACTGCCCCCAACTTCAATTATACCCCAGCAGAAGACAACAGCAGACTTTCTAGCAACTACTGCTTCAATTTCTCCATGAACAGGTACTCATATACTCTCTGTCTCTACAAAAACTCTTCTGTGGTCCAAACACAGAAAGAGTTGTAGCTCCAAATGGAGGCTGTACAAATCACAGCAATGAGATACGGTGACTTGGTCTATTCAAAGCCAGCAATGCTTTTCAAATGATTTCACTTAGTCTTGGAAGACCAAACAGAAATATGTTATCAATTTAATCCTCTGATGTTCTCGATGGCCTTGGCTGATGTGGAATATCTAAATTGGCGTGTGAACATATGGAATTCTGATGACTGTAGTAGCCTGTTTTCTCTCTGTGTAGCCACATGCCACAGAAGGGTGATTTATGAGAAATAAATGTTTATTCTGCTTATAATTCTGGAAGTTTGGAAGCCTCTGACTGAAAGGCAGCAGCAGGTGAAAGAGAGCCTTCTTTTTGGTAGGAACTTTGCAAAGTCCTAAGGCAGTCTGGCATAAAATATGGTATGAGGGGACTATAGGGGAAAGGACTTTGTGTCCCGCTGAAATGTACTGAGGCTAACTTTGTATTGTTCATCTAAGTGGAAAGAACCGTGAGAGTGGGAGGTTCTGAAGTGGATCCTGATGTGCTGAAGAAATTAAGGAAGCGTGGTGCAACTCAAGCAGTGCGACATCACGGAAAGGACACCATGTGTGGGAAGCCGAGATCATGCAGGACTGTGGATTCCTAATAGGAAGTGTTCCGAAGATCCTTGGTAAGATTCGTGTAACTTCGTTCTTCATTGCTCTATTATTGTTTTAATGGCGGATTTAGGATAGCATTCCTGCTTGTGTTTCATTCCTTTATCTTGCTTTTGTGTTTTTATTTACTGTATTTTCTAAAAGGAGAGATACAGACACAATCCACAAAAAAATTTCTAAAATATAAGCAAACACTAGCAGAAAATATCATTTTGAGTATCTGTGTTCTAAATATGGATGATTATGACTCGGTTGCTCCTGTTAGCCCCTCAGTGCTATGTGGCTGGGTCCTCTATTTAATGTACTTGAGTTCATCGGTCCAGAGGACAACACTACTCAGGTCCTAAACCACCCACCCATGAAGATCAACTTGCCTCTTTGTGTTCAGATTTGAAATCACAGAATTCTTTCTTAAATCAGAAACAATTTGCTATGGCATCAGTGCTTACTAAGGAGTCATAAATACGTACTGTAATTTACCAAGAACACTAGTATTGGAAAGTGATGGGTTACTAGGAAACTACTCATTCTAATTACACAAGTTCTACTGTGTTAAAGCAAAATATAACCAGGAGACTCCTAAACAACACTATCTCCCAGCTACAGAAACTTCTGTCGTTGAAATATGGTTTTGTTTCATGTCTTCTAGCTTTGAGAGTAGGTATTATAAAATTTATTAAGTTAAAAAATTCTGTATCTTGTTTTACATACATAAAGAAATCAAGACATTTACATTGTATTATGCCATTTCTTTCCAGAAGGTTAGCTTAATTGAATGTATGTCCATTTATCTCCAAGGTAATGCTTATATGTTTTGATTTATCAGAAACTAAATATTGAACATTTTGTTACAGAAGGGGATAATATGGTAAATTTAAGAAGCTCAGAAGCAGGATAATGGGAAAATTCTAATCTTCCTTTGCCAATGGATGCCCAGTGTTATAGCTTCTTTCCTTTGCCCTGTCTTTTCTCTATTTCAAGTTCAATTTGATTTAAGAAACAGTTATTGAATACCTTCACTACTCCAAAAACTTGGGCAGTTATTGGAATGCAGATATAAACTGATATTTTGTACCTTAAAACAATTATGTAAATCACTGCAGAAATATAACAGAAATAAATGTGCCCACACATGCAACACATAAACTCAATTGGCTAGAAGAAAAAAAATCTGTCTAATTTAGCATTTTTAAATAAACAGGTAGAAAAATTGAATTAATAAATCATGCAAAATTCTAATAGAAGAATAGTGTCACTGTTTTCAAGGTGTCTAATCTCTAGTTTATAAGTCCAGGTTAAAGAGACTATACAGTGTTGGAATCTATAGATCCTTAGGTACCAAGGTTCTTCCAGACTTCAAGAGATAATATTAAGAACAGGCTTTAACATCAGAGTCCAGCTCACACAGAGCCTCTGAAAGCCACTCTTCTGAGGGGCACCAGATGTCCTAAATCAGAGCCGGCCAAGAAGAGAAATAATAGAGAACAACCCAGAGCACACACCAACATCCAGGTTCGGACTCAGGGACTTTCTAGTGATTGCCTTCCTTAACCTGATCTGGTCTTAGTTAGTTTCCAGTTGTTTGTTGCCACCTCAGTTCTCATTACAAAGACCCATGAAAACAACATCTTACACTTGATAATGAGATACAGGAATGCTAGAATTTTCCAAGGCAAGCAGATATTATTTACATAAGTGAGAATAATCACGCAACTTTTCTCCACCACGAAATACAAATTCAGTAGAATTATTTTGCCAAGAGTTTATAGCAGACAACTTCAGATCAATGGTTAAGAAAGCATGTATTCTCATTTTTATAGTGACTTTTTTTCTTTTCTAGTGAAAGTTTTATCGGGGGTTTTAGCATCTCTAAAACCTATGAAGCATCAGGGGGAAGATTAAGAGTTGAGCTTTTGTGATGAGCACTGAAGGGCCTGAGGACAATGCCTCTTCATTTTCCAGAAACAGCAATATACTTGAAATGAAATTATAGAGTCATCTAAGGCTCTCGCGGACTTACACTTTAAAATGTAGCTCTGCTCCTTTTCTCTAAAGAGAATCTGAACACTGAATGGTCAGTCTTCCTCCCAGCTTACTCACAGACACGTGCTAGCACCTCTGAACCCAAATGCCACTATGTTCACTTGGATCGTACCCATCTAGGAAGTTCTGCTGGCCAAGAAATGCTCCAAGTTCAGAGTTTATTTCTGAATCTCGTTTAAGCGATATTCATGTTTTACCCAATTCCTTCCTTAATGGTGATTTTGCTTCCTCTTTTCATCATTATTTCTGGATGTTAAGTGAACTACATAATCCCTAAAACTGAACAGCACAATCTCAGAGATTCCCCAGAACAGTAAGGACAGCACTAAATGGAGTAGGGAGACGAAATGGCCACCACAGTCACATCATTTTCCCCTAAATCATAAATCTCAGAGTGTTTCAGTTACTTGTTTCGTTGCTGTGACAAAATACTAGACCTAAGCAATTTAAGGAATGAAAGGTTTATTTTGCTGATGGTTCAGAAGTTCAGTCTATCGTAGTGTAGAAGTCATGTTGGCAGGAAACTGAGGTAGCTGGTCACATCTGCATTCAGGAAGTAAACATGGATGAATACTAGTGCTCATTTTCTCCTTCCTCTGCAGTTCAGGAATGCAGGCTAGTGCATACTTCCAAAGTACCACCCACATCGAGGGTGGGTCTTCCTACCGCAGTTAACTTAATCTCAATAATTCTTCACAGGTATGACCAGAGGCTCCTCATTTAAGCAATCCCTCACAAGCAGGGCCAGAGGCATATCTCCTAGGCGATTTAAGATTTTTGTAGAATTGATAATGAATATTAATCACAACACTGGGGTTCCCCAAAAATAAAGTGATCAAAGACATAGCCATCCAAAGTATCAGAAATGCACTTTCCAGCTCTTCTAATGCTCCATTGGCCCATTCCATCTCTGAATGGCCTTTCATGATCTTCTTCGGGACTCCAGGTTCCAAGGACAACACATCTGGATGCCATTCTGGGCTGTGTGAAGGTCTGAGAAAGGAGAACTGGGAGAATGAGTTCATAGAGAGAAGAAGGGGAAGCTCTCAGTCTCACATGCAAGAGCACAATTTCCAAGCTAATTTTAACATATCATCTCACACTTTGGCTGCTCTTCTCTCGCCATTTTAAGACTACTCATTTAGTTAGCACTTTACAAAAAAAATTAAAAATGCATCCCAGGATAATCAAAGAGTTTCATGTGTTTAAGTTTTTTTTCCTAAATTACATAAAACACAAAAGTTCTAAAATAAATATTTATACAAATATCACCTAAAATAACCTCAAAGATTATGCCCCATAAAATAGAGACACTGTGCAAGAAAAGAAGGGAACATTAACAATATTTTATTTTTTCAATTTGCAGTATTTTAGAAAGTAGGAGACTCTGGTGACATACTACTAGATGAAACACTCAAGATGAAACACTCAAGATACTTAAATATTCAATACTTGGGAAATTCAATGGCAAATAGACATGATGCTAAAATTATAATAACAGGCAACACCAAGATCCAGGGACGTGCAATGAGTGCCTTGTCTATTTTTTCCCCTCTAATGCTGAGGACCAAACCTAACACCTTGTACATGGAAAGTAATTCTCTACCAGGGAGCTACATTACCAGGGAGCCACACCCCCCAAATTTTGTTTTTTAATGAACATAAGTATTGAACTTTGAGGAATTATACTTTATGATTTCTTTTTTAGATAGGGTTTCACTGTGTGGCACTGACTGTCCCAGACTCGCTATGTAGACCAGGTTTACCTTGAACTCACAGAGATATGCCTGCCCCTGCATCCTGAGTGTTGAAATTAAATGTATGTACTTGATTTCTGTTTTTTTATGGTTAAAATTTTTGCATACTTTGCCTGTTCAGAAGTTATAATGTTATTTGTCCATGTTTTATCCTAGGAAATTATGAGCTCAGTTTTAATGTTTATGTCTATGATACATTTTCAAATTACTTTGTGAACAGAGTGAAAAAGTGGTCAAAATTCTCATTTTTACATGTATATCCAGTGTTCTAGCATCATCTATTGAGAACAGTTTCTTTATTCTCTTAAGTTGCCAGGCGCTTTAGTGAAAACTTCACAGACTGCTGTATGTGACTCTGATGCTGAATCCAGTCTTTGTCCATCCCATGCCAGTCACCCTGCTGTGTATGACCACTGTAGCCAATCTTAGAACCAGGTCTTATGGCTCCTCTAACTTTGTGCTTTCCAAAATTGTTTCAGGTATGTGGGGGTTTACACTGTATATAAATTTTAGGATCAGTTTATCAGTTTATACTCCAAAAAGAGTTCTTTAACATTTTTTCATTTTAAAATATTTGATGTAAGTATGCTACATATGCAGCCTGTGTTTCTAGAATACTGTAAATACTAAGTTGTACATTCTTTATATTCTTTCTTTAATCTTTAATTCACTAGCTCTTTTTCTTTTCAGTGCTTACTCTGATTCTAAGCCCAAGAGAGGGTGTCCAACAGATAGGTTTATTTGTCAGCGTTTCTTTTTTTCTTATTCTCATTTCTTTGCTGAGTTCCTGTGTGAATTTATCCATTATTCCCATGAGAACTCTTAAATCCTGAACATATTTTTCACAGAGCTTTGAAGGTCCTTGTCTGCCAGTTCATAGTCCTGACCATCTTCAGGATTGTTTGTATTGTATTCTATATGTCATAAATCTTATTTTTATTGTGTTGGCACTTTGCATAGCTAATAATTAGTCTTTAATTTATTCAAGATAGTTCGAGTTGTGTTGAGCCCTGTAAAATTTGCAACATACTGTTCCTTTGTCCAGCAGCTGCTTAAACTAGTGACAAGATCACTATCGGAGGGAGACGCCACTGGTTTGTTTCCTGTGTCCATTCTTCATTTGTCAGTTCTCAAACATGGCCTTTCACAGAAGCAGTTGACTGACCTCTGCTATAGAAGGACTCTTTGCTCCATTCCAAACCCAAGACTCCCAGCTCTATAGGACCTTTGTCTCTCTGGTCCCTGTCACTCTGGCAGTAGCCTTTGCTGAGTTGCAGCTCAGGGAGCCTCATTCTGAGCAATTTGGCCTTTTTCATCATGAAGAATCACTCTTTGGGTGGCTGCTTCTCTCTGTTTATCACCTACCTCCTCACATCAGATTGACTGCTGCTCTCTGGTCACAAACCTCAAGTCCCCTGTGCATACTGGGAATGTGCCTGTAGAATCTCCTTTCTATCAAGATCATACATGGTCCATGTGACACACTGCAAACAACTGCCTCCTCTTTCACGTGCCACCTTACTTATAGCAAGTTTTCAACACCAGGGAGTTACTTCATTCTAGCTAGGAACATAAATTTAGAGGCAATTAAAGGAGGATTTTTAAAATAAATAAAGTGAACTTTATTCAAGAACATAGCCCAAGTCCTTGTTAACTTGCCTTAATCCATCTCATGGCTGGAAAATATTTAAATCTCCTTTTTTTTTTTTTTGAATTTCTAACTAGAAAGGCAGCTTTGCATAAGAAAATTTCACCTCAACCATAAGAATGACTCTGCATCAAACAAATTGAGAGGCGATGATAAATTTCCTTGTCATATCAGGAAGGTCTCCAAGGGAAAATGACTTATGTCTCCTAACGAGAGGCCAGTCACCATCAAGGCAGGGAGGGAGTGTCTGCCACACCAGACAGCTCAGCAGGTCCAGGTCGGTGGGAAGATTTCTCAACAGTCATCAGCAAAGGTGGTCTTCCACCATCCATACTCCTCTCCCCGGATTTGCACGGATCTCTACTTAATTTCTGAGAAAACTAGATGCTCAGAAACATGAACCTCATCTCTTCAATTACAAATTAGCAATTAGATAGTAAATGTCTTTGGACCGTATCACTTTAAAGTGTGACTAAAGTACATCTGTTCTATGATAACAGCTTCTATTTATTTCAATAGTATCCATCCTTAACTTTCAAAAGGAGATGGTTTTAGGATATCCCATGGGGGAGAATGGTACATTATTAAAACGGAAAACCAAATAGAAATTTCATTAATTAACAATCAAGTAACACATATCAAAACAAAAATGCACAACACGAAGTTCAAATGGATAGTCTCCTATGTGGTAAAAATATGGAGTACTAGAAAAACTAAAATTCAAAATGGCATCAAAACACCCATTTCACTTTCAACGACAGCAAAGTGTAGAAATATGTGAATCCTAAAAAATGTGAAATGATTTTTATAATTTAATTTTTGAGAATTGATACACGAATATTGTATTTTCATCATTTCCTTTCCTTCTCTTTGTTCCACGTCCTCCTATGTATCTCCTCCATTCATTCTCAGTTTCATGACCTCTTTTATAATTACTGTTTTATTGGGTTTTGTTGTTATTGTTGTTTTTTTTTGTGTGTGTGTGTGTGTGTGTGTGCATGTGTATACATAAGGCTACTTGATTAGCATGCTCAAGGCCCTGAGTTCATTCCCAAACAAATACCACCACAATTAAGAATACACATACCTCAAACACACACATACACACACACACACACACACACACACACACACACACCCTGCTGAGTCCATTTAACATTGCTTGTATGGACACGTATTTATGGCTGACCATTTCAGATTGGATAACCTGCCAGGGAGCATGTCCCTGAAGAAAACTGATTCTCCCTCTTCCAGCAGTCATGGATTGCCTGTAGCTCTTCATCTAGAGATGGGCCTTCGGAAACTCCCCATCCACACTGGCATGTCAGCTGGTGCCGTCATTATGCAGGCCTTGTTTAGGAAAGCATAGTATTGAGATTTCATGGATATAGCTTCCCCGTCCTGTCTGCAAGACATGACCTAGCACCATGCTATGACAGAATAGAGAAAATTAAAACCATCCCTACTTAAAGAAACATCGAAAGTCACCATTCTCATATGCTGAAGCCTGACTACTAGTAATTAAAATCACTGGATTTTGAAATTTAACCTTTCATAGCATGTGATTACTATCGGACTCGATCTTGAAAGAAATAGAAAATCTAATGATATAGTAAATTTTCAGTACTCAAAATTCAACATGCAGAAATAGCAAGCATGATGAAACACACGAGGCCTTCACAACATACTTTCTCTCAAGGCTGTAACTGGACCTTGGGACAGAGGTTGGGGGTCATCTGAAATACAAGATATAATTGATTTGTAGCATCTTTCTTTAGTCCAATTATGTTACCTAGCAATGTAGTGACTTTTCTCCATTAAAAATAGACATACTCACTTATTAAACACATAAAAATCAGAATTGATATAACAGATTCGTGCAGCTCTTCTCTCAGTGTGCAACTCTGTTGTGTCTTATTCCTTGGGTTTAACCTGAAGAAAACATGCCCTGAGTTTTTGCATTGTTAAGTTATAGCCTTGGTAAGCTTTTCTTCAACATCTTAAAAACCATGAAAAATTCCAAGAAAACCATTCATAATAATTTCAGATTTTGCTGAGAAAATATTATCTGATGTATTATGTGCTTTTAAAAATAATTAAAGGATTACATTATAACAATAGTTTTAGAATTAATTTTCTGATCTATAGTATTTGTGACAAAGCTGCAATATTTCAAGTAATATGACTGAGTAAATTATATTAAATAATCCTTTAAATATAAATTTAAAAATAATTCTCAGACTGGAGATGTAACTCCAATGTAGAGCACTTATCTTGTACACAAGAGACACTGGTTTTGATGTCCAGCAAAAAATTATTTTAGAAATTCTCTTACCTCTTTAGGATAAATAATACTTTATAAGTTTTCATAGTATTTAGATTTACTCTATTAGTTCATTATTAGTTGCTCTTTAAAATGAGAAAGAAAGAAAGAAAGAAAGAAAGAAAGAAAGAAAGAAAGAAAGAAAGAAAGAAAGAAGGTATAGGTCAGTAGAAGAACAGTTAGTCATCATGGTCAAGGTCCTGAGTTAATTCCCCAGCACACCCACCCCAAATACACACACACACACACACACACACACACACACACACACAGACACACACACAATTGAAGAAATCTATGATAATAGAAGTAATAGTCTTATAACGAGAGAAAATAATTAAAGTTACATAATTTCTCCAATTTTTTAATATTTTAATTAATTCTTGAAGAATTTCAAATGTTATATTTTGATCATATTCATGCTTCCTCCTCAAACTCCTTCCAGATTCACCTCTCCTTTATTCCCTACCCAACCAACGTTTGCCCTCATTTTTGCAAGCCCATTGAGTCCAATTTTTCCTATCCATAGTCTCTTGGGTGCATGGCCATCCATTGGAATGGGGTCCGCCCACCCGGGGCCACACTCAAAGTAAACTGACTCTCCCTCTCACAGCAGCTATAAATTGCCAATAGTTCCTCAGCTAGGGGTGGGACTTCATCCCCACCCACAACCCAGGCTGGGATTTTGTGTGGTTCGAGCTTTCATTGGTTGTTTACATGCTGTCACAACCACTGGGAGCTCTTAAACATTAAATGCTATTCCATCATGTATTAAAAGGAAATTGGACTCTAGACTTACACAAGCCCATCTATTGTAGGTTTAGTTAGAATTTTCTTAGAATAAGAATTAAGATTAAAAAAGATTTCTCTGCAAAATCATTCTTAGATATAATCCTCTTAGATTAATGTCTTATTCATTCTCTTTGCATATTTGTGAGAGGTCTAGTGGAAGTCAGCATATCTCAGTCTTTCCTGGACAAAAGGGAAGATTTACAGACTTTCCTTTCCAAGAGGATGCCAATGAATGGGCCAACAGAGGGTCTGAGAACCATTTAATATTCATGTGGCCATGACACAATCACGCGGGCATTTATCTGGGGAAATAACTTGAAAAAGGAAAACAGGGAAGACTAAAATGATCATCATTTCAACACACTGCAAAACTACTTGGACAAATAAATGATTAACTAAAAGCCTGCTTCTTATGACCAATATTGAATGTGCTGGAATAAACAGAGTGGCAGGACATGAACCATAGTAAACAGCAATCTTAATTTCAGAAAGAAGTACAGTCCCTTCTTAACTCACATGAAGAAGCACTACTTCTGTCAAGACAGAAAACTGAAGCCGTTTCATAAAGTAATTGATCTTCAATCCAAAATATACATATTAAATTAAACCACTGGCTATTTCAAGCTAAAAACACAGGTATGTGATATAGTGTAGTTTTAAGGCATCTTTCGGTTATGTTAGGTGACACAAAGTCTAAATGAGTCTATTTTTTATTAGATAACAGAAGTGGAATAATTAGAGTTGAAGAAGTTCTCAGCTGTTTGGAACGATTGGCTGAGATCAACAAACTACTACGAACAGCCACAGTAAACAACTGCTACTCTTGGATTTTAATCTAATAGTGCTTTACACATATAGTCAGGCTAGTCAAATATTTTTCTTGAGTCAAATCTATTCTACCATCTTTATTTATCAATAAACTCTATTTTAAACACAATCACATCCATTCATTTATGTGTTGTGTGTAGCCACTTTCATACTAGTAAGAATAGAGTTGAGGCTTGGGAGTCAACTCAGTGTGTAAAGTCCCTGCTATGAGTTCAGGTTTCCAGCATCCATGATAAGAAAAGAAGGCAAGCATTGTCGCACAGTCCCCTAATCCCTGTGTTGGAAGACACACAGATGAATCCCTGGGGCTGTCTGGCCAGCCAGTCTAGTCAAAATAGTGAGCTCTAAATTCAGTGAAAGACTATGTCTCATAAAATAAGGTAAAAAGCAATACAGGAAGACATCTTTACTTCTGATCTCTATATTTTTATGCACAGGCAAGCTTATCCACATGTGCACATACCATACCCTACAAACAACAAGAAGAATAGTGTGGAATGGTTGAAACAGACAAATGAACCTGTGAAGCCTACAGGGTTTACTTCAAAGGCCTTTACTGAAAAATGTTTACAAATTCTAGGTACAGAATGATGAAAACTTACATTATCGATAGGTTGTATGAAGAAGATCTGGAGTTGTAATTGAAAATCTGATAAAATTTTAGAATCTTAGATGACATTCACAGAAATAGCAGTAGGCAGTAATACTAAGGCTCCATCCTTTATGTCACACATGCAGACACGAGACTGGATCAAGTTCCACAGCAGCAATGACAGAGATAGCCAGGATGAGGGAAGTAGCCATGATGGAGAAGGCCAGTGGATGGGCTGGCTGTGTGAGGAATGGGACTAGAAACTGATAGCTCTTAGTTTCTTTGGAGGAAAATGATGGTGCTGATAGTAACAATTTCTGAGCTTTTGGTAAACTGTAAAGAATTCATCACTTCTACTCTAGAAATAAGCTTTTACTAACCACCTTGGCTACGTGAGACACTATGGTTCTGCACTTCTGCTAGGTTGGAAGGCAGACTTCCTCTATAGTTTAACCACTAGAGAGTTATGTCTTGAATATTGGAAATCTTATGACTTGCTACAGTAGAAGTGTTGTACCCAGCAAGCCTGCTTCTAACTATACTGGGACCAGATCATCATCCCTCTGACTTACACAGATCTTCAGGGACTTTCCTTAAGTGCTAGTGGAGAGAAACCTAGAAGAGTCACAGTGTTTTGAGATTCTGGGAAGCCTTTGAAGAATCAGTTGAGCTGAAAACAAATTTTCTGCTTCCTCTAACTTTTTTTTTGAAACAGGATCTCACTCTATACCTCACACTGACCTGGAACTCACTATATAACCCAATCTGACCCTGAATTCATGGCAATCCTCCTGCCTCAGCCTCCACAATTTTCTCTTCTTGGAAAAAAGGGATTGTACTGGATGCTATAATACATCATTTTAACAAAATTTAAAAGGAAAAAAAATATCCTAAGTTAATGCTGGCAATTAACACTTGACATCTTTAATTACATGGATGCTATAGCTTTAAGAAAGCATTACACTTGGCATCCTCAGTTAATACGTCCTTGTGAAGCTCCTACCATTGACATTTCAGAGACAGGGTTGGTTTATGCAGCTGGGTCCTTAGGTAACATTGATACTTTCTTCAAGATATGAACACCAAGGTTCTTATCAATTCTATTTCTCTGAAAATTTCTAATTTCTAATTTCTGGACCTGCCATCAATCTTGGGTCTTAAGCATAAATAAATTACAGAGTTTATTGCAGTAAAATATTTTTCGTGGTCCTATCTAGTTTTTATGGACTATCTTGTTAAAAGATTTGATTATAGTCAGTCAAAGAATGTACTTAAATATTGTCAAAAGCAGGTACTATTAAATAAATAATTCCTGTACATTAAAACTGAAACTGAAGTATCTTTTGAATACTTCCCAATGTTTTTCAGAGAAAATGTTCTGTAGTTTAAGCTCTAACTATAGATGAAAAATATGTATGCTTTTAATGAGCAATATCTAGAAATCTTAACTATATGCCTAAAATAAATTTTAATTTTTCTACAACTTTTTAAAAGAACAGGAAACATAAATTATTTCTCAGGACCGCATTACACTTCAGTGACCATCTGTTTCAATATTGCAGCATTGGCAGAGTCACATGTTTTCAGAGTGAAAGCTGTGAGGTTTGGATTACAAAACAGTGGGGCAATAGCATCAAGGCCTCCACACATGCTAAGAAGAATAGATTAACATCCCACTTTAACATAAAGCATTAGCTTTATTTTATATAACACACATGGAAGATCTTAGAAGATAGATGAACTTATTTTGCTCAAAGTTTTCCTTTGTTTTTATAACTTCTCATTAGACCTTAAATCTGATGAGAATGTTAATTATATGTTACATACATGCCAGGGTTGTTCATCAGAGGTGGTATTGCTGACGTGGGTGAGTGTTACCAAATTCCACTTAAGTCAAAGTTGCTGACCAGAGGTAATTTACAATCATACATAATTGACAGTATACAGCCGTGGTAGTAACCAAATACCTTAAGGCAGATCCAGGGTAGCTTGACAAGTCATAAAATCTTCAGAAATGTGACATAAAATCTACGTATGTGGCGATCAAAGATGTACATTTTCAAATTGATTTTAAGCTCCCTATAAGGTAACTACAAAGCATGCCTTAGCTAGAATTGAATACCACCTGCACCAAAAGAATATTGCTGAAGATAATTGGGACTCTATGCCCAGCTTGGTAGTAGAATGAAGAAAAGCTCTTGTCTATATGTAGATCATCTACTATTCTTCAAAAGCAATTTTCTAGGGAACTGAAATATGAGAAACCAAACAACCAAGAGAGAATTCCATGAAGATGTGTTTTAGTTTACCAAAGACTTATGTTCCAAAGACGTATTAGAAAGCTAGTTGTTTGGGGGTAAAAGCCAGTCTTTGTCAGATTGGAGATGTCAAGGTAGGCAAAATGCTGCTGGTAGCTGAGAAATGTTAAGAAAGTCACAAGCTGTAGGCACTCACCATGCACAGGAGTTTTATTCAACATGTTCCACATCATATCCAACTCTGTGAGGAAGTAAGGGAGCTGTCTTTGACTGCTGGGTCAGCAATGGCAAATGTTATATAGTGTCCGTTTTGATGACCTGAGAAGACCCATGTTCCAGAAATGTAATGGCTATGATACAAAATGTTAAGATATTTCATATTACCTGTTAAGAAAGGCTAAGGAAGGCAAGTTTCCCTGAGGCAGGCCTCAGATTTCTAACATCATACATGCACAGATCAGCCAACCAGACCACATAGGCAAACCAGGCTTTCAGCCAACAAGTGAACATGAACATTCACAAGGCAGAGCTGAAATGCCAGCTCTGTTTACCTCCACGTGATGTGTCCCTGTGCAAGACAAGATGCTAAATTTTGCTATGTCTCCTTTTCCCTACGAAAAAGAAATAACATTATCTATGTGCCATGTAGTTGTATTAAAAACAAATAAGGACACAAATACCTAAAATAATAGGTAGCTACCTATAAAGCTGAAATATTGTTTGATTTCTATTTATTGAAGCCTACTGTAAATTTCAGATTTTGTGGAACTTCAGGAAAAGTGCATAACAGCCTTTCTTGCCAAGAGAACTCTGCAGGGGCTATGCTCCAAAGACTTGCACATAACCACGTTGCAGAGATTGGGATGCTAAAGAGCAGACAGGGAACACAGTCCAGATTAATTACACACAGAGAGGAATGTCAGAGTTCTTTCCAGATGAAGAGGCAGTGATCAGGGAGGAGAGGCTCCTTTGCATCTGTCCATTTCTTGATGAAGCTGGATATTTCAATGTGAAAGCTGGAGGCATGAAAATGCTGAAGAAGGACTACGAGCAGGATAGAAAACCAGAAGACACCCAGGACACTGAGGTGTCTAACATAACTGAATGTTGCTAGATTTTTAGATAGTGTCTACTTCCTTTCTGATTCTTTTTTTTAAATCTTGAAAATGTAATAGATATTTTTTTTTTTATCTTACAGAAGAATACAACAAAATACACTACATTCTGAGGAAGCTCCAGAAGTTATGAGAATAAGGGGGAAATTTGTATAGGCTGCAATGTCCATAACCTTAATTCCTGACCAGAAAGCTAACATTTACATATTTATGACAGGTTACATTTATGACTTAGAGATAAAATGAATCAGGAATTAGATGTGAAAATTGTGAGCAGAAAAACTCTATCAGAGAAGAAAAATTGACTAACATCAAACTAAAAAAATAAAAGGAGCTCTCACAGAAAAAACTAGATGGACGAAAGCAAGATATACTATCTTGTAGGGGTTAATGCTTCTGAAAAGAAACCTCTCTGACACATCCACAAGCTAGCTGCTTGGGATTTGATCACTGAGTTGACAAGGAAGACTCACAAAAGCCTCAGCAAACCTCAAATGCCTGCTGTTTCCTAACAGAACAAACCAACGGTCACACATGGCGTTATCAGACAAGAAACAAGAGAAGTGTGCTTAAAGTGCTCAACATCCTTAGCAAATCAAGAAATGCAGATAACAACCACTTTAAGATTCCATTCACCCCAGTCATATGGTTAACATCAAGAGAATGAAAACCACCAAATGCTGGAAAGGATGTGGAGAAAGGGGAGCAAACATTCACTGCTGATGGGAATGTAAATTCGTGCAACCACTATGGAAAGCAGTGTGGAGAACTCTGAACAAAACTAAAACTGAATCTACCATATGATCCAGTTATTCTATCCCTTGGCATAACCCAAAGGACTCATCCTGTTATAGAGATATCTGTACATTCATGTTTGTTGCTGCTTTCTTCACAATATCTAAGAAATGGAACAATATAAATGTCCCTCAGCTGAAGAATGGATAAGAAAAATGTGGTTCATTTACACAATGGAGCTCTATGCAACATTAAGAAAAGACGAAATAACGAAATTTGCAGGAAAATGGAAGGAACTAGAGAATTTTATATTTAGTGAAGCAACACAAACTCAGAAAAGAAAGTGAAGTATGTGCTCTCTCATTTGTGGATTGCAACATAAATCCCCTGTATGTGAGTACAGATCCTGATGTAACACCAGGACCCAGGAAAAGAGAAAGGACACACGGAGGTAAAAGAAAAGAAAGAATTCAAAAAAAGGGGGATAGCAAGGGACAGATGCCAGGGCAGGGCAGAGGTGGGGAAGTGGAGCTTCAGCAGGAAGAAGAGGAGGGAGAGTCATGCAGGGCTCATGGAGTGGAGGGGAGGGAGGGGAGGAGAAGGGGCGTGGAGGGAGGAGGCTGTTAATGGGGGGAGGAGGGGAATGATATGGGTGCTGGGACTGGGAAATGAGGAGGAGGGAGGATAGGAGAGAAAAGAACAGCAATGAAGGAATGGAGGATTAGAGAACCCAGGGGAAATGTGATGCCCCAAACCCTGAGAAATGCACAGTGTGTAACATCTGTGTTCCTGGGGGACTCTGACAAGGAACACAGTGCCATCCAGAAGGCACCTCCCTTTGTGTGGTTGGTGAGACTCCCAAGAGACTCCCAAAATAATATAGGTTATTGAAAAGTCCTGGGTTATCTCCCAGTACTCAAAGATAATACCCTACTGCTGAAGACAAGGGATGCTTGAGATGCAGGACTCAGAGCAAAGGGGCAGGAGCTGATCTGGAAGGCTTCTACCTGAAGTTTAGCTTCCATAATGCTAGATGATAGCCTGCAAACTGCTACGGTGGAAAATCCACCAATGGCCCAACTTAATCCTAAATTCTAATTACTGTAACCACTGGCACCGTACATTACTTCTATTGGTACAGTAGGAGAATTGTAATCTGGGTGGTAGTCAACAATTATCTCATTGGACTTAAAACCTAACTTATGGGTGGCAGTGTAGACTCAGCCAAACACAAAGGGTTGGAGGGGGCATAGACTCCAGAGTAAACCCTATCTATCTCTGTCATATCTCTAGACAAGTGAAATTTCTTACCATATGTTAAATATGGATCCTTATATTTGCAGACAAACATACAATATACCACTTATCAAAGAAGATTCTCTTTGAAACAAGTGGAGGCTATAATGGATTTCCACAGCTGCTCAGATACAGAGAAGGTACGTCTGTGAAATGTCCAGTTCTAGGTGACACATCTACAGTTGAACCTCGACACCTAAGGTCCATAGAACACAGCAGCATGAAGGGTAGAATGCTCACTAGTGAAGCTTCCTTAAACAATATAGTGCTATGCACACAGAAGGCCACAACTGGCCAAGTTTTATAGACTAAGAGACTGAAGAGTGTGTATCCGTGGATAGGACTCCTATATTGAAACTTATCCATCTATATCTCAAGTATCACTGCAGAAGAGGGTGTGGAAAGATTGCCAGAGACAGGCCTGCTTCCTGATCTTAGAGAAGCAGAGACTTTCAGGACACTGGAATCTTACACATTTGAACTTGTGGCAATGATGGCATTGAGCACAGAATCTATACCAACTCAAATTAGTCAAAGGCCCAGAGTATAGTGATAGAAATTGGTGTTGGGCCAGACCTAGACTGAGAACTATTGACTTCAGATTACTCCTGGAATTGCTACATAACCTGTACAGACTAGAGTGGATGAATTTGCATTAAAAGACTTCTGGACACAAATGCTTGACTGGCTAGGACTTAACATGAGGTCCGGTGGAAGTGGTGGGGGATTTGAAAGAGGGAGTCTAAATTTGATTAAGAACTGTTGTATTAAATTAATAAAGCTCAATAAAAATAAATAAATATGTAAATAAATAAATAGAATAAAAGGTCCTTCTCCACATTTGGGGGAAAATGTGGACAAGACATGTAAATCTTACATGTCAGTCACAACTCTTTCTTTTGCTATGACTGTCTGGTGTAGTCAATTTTCAAACATCTGTAGCAGGATATCTTTGATCACCCGACTAATTAGGTGATACATTTATATCATACTTCAAGGCAGAAAAAAGAAAAATGACACTGATGCTTTATGCACGCTCAGGGCCAGTTTACAAATACTCTACCCAGTAATATAGTAACCCAGTAATAATACTGCATCACGGAAAAGGAAGTGACAGAATCCACCTCTTGCCAATCAACTTGTCAGGTGTCAAGGACCAAAAGAAAGTATCCATTTTCATTTTAAGTACGAGTGCCATGTTGGGAGAAATAAACACAGTAAATAAAGTGTACAAAGCCAAGTAGAATAGTGAAATGCATTTCACTGAAACAAGATTTACAGAAGTTTCCACGCAAGTCATACCAGATGGTCACAAGCTGTTTTTTAAGTTTGGGGAGGGGATCTACACTTGACAGCAAAGGGACAATGTTTTTATTGAGGACTGTAATGTTTTATTTATTTTTTCCATTTTTGTTGAAACAATCATACTTATTTATCTACAGAGTCTAGATAAAGTTAGACTTAGCTAGAGAGCTTTTTAAAAAATTTCTTTCTTTCTTTCTTTCTTTCTTTCTTTTTTCTTTCTTTTGGTCTTTTTGAAACAGGGTCTCCCTCTAGCCCCAGGTTGCTTGGAACTTGCTATGTAGACCAGGCTGGATTAAAAGTCTTTGCTCTTCTAAAAAATAAAATAAAAATCCCATACCCCTGCAGCTACCTCGAACAACTACCTTCATTCACAGTGTTTTATACTCAAACCATGATGGGTTTTTAAGAAAAGGCTGGGAACCAGTGCTTTTAAACACCTCACAGAAATTCAGATGACACGTCTGGCCTCTACTCATGCTTTACAACAGGGAATCAGGACAAGACAGAGATTTGCTAATGTGCATTTAATCACCAAAGATAAGGATGCCTTGCTTTTATTCTGTAATGTTTCTAAAATTGTGTTCATTAAAAGCAAGCAAAAAGAAAGACATCCTGGCAGAACAGAAGTGACACACACCTGATAATGAGATTGACTTTACCTGTTATTTGGGGCTCTCGCTGTTTCTATGGCTTGGGATTTGTTGGTCTTCCATTGCACATCATTTGTTAACGGATCTTCTGAATTAGGAGCACTTAACAAAGCCTGAAATGATAGCAGACCTGTGTGGATCTGCAGTGCTGGGAACCGTGTATTTAGGGTGGATATTCTTCTGGAAGGAATAATTAAAGTTTAAAAGTCCTTCCCTCAAAGTGGGGAACCTTGGGGCCAGCAACAAAACATGACAATAGTGGGGGTTGCTCTCATTTAGTTTTTCTTTAATACCAAGAACTGGTTCAGCCAACAAATGCTGGATTTCCTTGATGATCTGTGGGGCAACCAGGCCATCTTGTCAGATCCCAAATTCAGCCTTTGCTCTTGTCTCCGGCTGCTCTCCTCATGGCAAAAGAAGTCCGTACTGATTTCTTATAATATGAATTTTATTAACAAACATCTATTGTCTAGGATCACGATCCTGAAGCACTGTATAATAAAATAATTGGTTGTTTGATGGGCTTCCTTTTTGCCCTTAATTTTCTATCAACTAAGAACAAAAACTATTGTGCAATAAAAAAGATTCCTAAGCTAAGGGCTGTTTGACTTTTTTCACTAAATTTCAACAAATTCATATTGCTGGATGTGTTTCTAAATGCTTGCTCTCTCAGATACTTATCTGTAACAGAGCCAAAACATGGAACAAAACAAACAAACAAAAACCAAAAAATCAACCCAGCACTGCATAGTGACACTAGTGTCTGGAACACACTTTGCCTAGCAATTTCAACAACTTTGACATGAGTGCTTTGCTATTTTGCCTCCTGCAACCCAGAGCATCCTGGTGATACAGAAAACAAAATTATGCATGAGAATTCACTGAGTAACTTGAACAACTGCTAAGTATGAATGGAGGTGAACGAGAGCACTCGCACTGTGGGGAATACAAACTCAAGTGTACTAGTTACTTTTCTACTGTTGTGATAAAAGTGTGACCAAGACAAGATAGAGGAGAGTTTCTTTTGGCTTACTATTTAGACAGAGTTCATAGTGTCAGCAGAGGCAGGACAGTAAGCAGTCACAGCAGAGCTAAGAGTTCATGTGTTCAAGCACACGCAGAAAGCAGAGAGAGCAAAACTGGGCATTGGAAGAGGCTGTGAACTCACAAAGCACAGCCTCAGTGATGTGCTTTCTCCAGCAAAGATGTTTCTCCTTAACATCTGTAAATAGCACCACAAACTAGATGTCTTCAAATACATGAGCCTATAGGAGACTTTTCTCATTCAAATTGGCACAGTTAAGTAAGACAGATCCCTTTGCATCCTGAAAACAGGGTGAAATGTTTTATGAACAATAGAAGATAAACTAAGAGCTAGAGAGAGGCCTCAGGGCTAAGAATACTTGCTGCTTTTGCAGAGGACTGGAGTTCTCCTATCACCCACATTGTGTGGCTTATAACTTCCTGTAACTACAGCTCCAAAGGATCCAGTGCCCTCTCCTGGCCTTTGAAGGCACCTGTACTCATGTGCACATTTTTATACATAATAGATACACATAAATAAAACGAAAACAAATCTTTAAAAAGAAAGATACACTAAAATGTAAAAACATTACATTCATAAAGGACATAAGCATTCATATTAATTAATGTAGCATGCTATCATCTAAGAGAATCGTGATTGAAAACACAAGAAACTCTTAATATTTGACCTAAAATCAATGAGATTTCAGCAAGATTCCCTGATTATTAATAATCTGTTAAAAAGCAAAAGGATAACTTCTGTGGAAGAAAAATACTTTACAAGAAAATTGGATCAAGCCAGGTATGGTGGTACAGCCTTTAATCCCAGCAGTAGGAGGCAGAGACAGGCAAACCTCTGTGAATTCAAGTTCATCCTGGTCTACATAGCTAGTTCCAGGGCAGCTGGGGCTATAGGGAGACCATATCTCAAAAAGACAAAAAAAATGAATTAAGTAGTTTTCTTTATTGTTCCATTTCTAATACATATATTCCAATGTTTGTGCTATAGAAAATAATGTGCTATTTGTTATAACTTTGAGACTAGAGTTGTTATAATATAAAGATAATATGATAAACTGCAAAGGTACCTGCTGGAAAGGTGCTTGCTCAGTGATGACAAAAGTAAAGCCTTTTTTAACTCTTTCTTGGGACATGTGTTGCAGGTCTCAAGACTTTGCCTTAAAAATGCATAATTTAAGAATAATTCACATGACATCCCTAGTGTATCTATAGTTTTGATAAAATATCCATTTAAAACCCAACATTATTTTCATATATGTGCATATTCTAAAGATAGAGATCACAACAAGAAAGAGAAAGTGTTCTTACAGAGGAGAAATCTTAATTTTTAATTTGGAAAATTACCAGCAAGCTTACACAAATCTGGAGCTGTGGCATTTCACACTCTAAGTGGCAGTTTTAAGATTTGTTTCTATTTGTACCTTGTCCAAATTGTTTTATTTAAACTTCAATGTGTTATTAAACACAATCATCCTTTTTTCCCTTTTCATCAGTTTTGTGTGTATGTGTGCATGTGTGAGTATGATATGTGTATGTGATGTATGTGCTTGTGCATGCATGTGTGTGTATGTGTGTGTGCTGGGTCACAGATCTGTGTGGGGCATGAACCAGTGTATACATGCAAATCCATGTGTGCCTGGTGGCCAGAGAAGGGTGTCCGGGGTTCTTTTCTGTCACTCCCATCTATTCTTTGAGGCACCGTCTCTCACTGAACCCAGAGTTCACATTTTTCAGTTAGACTGGCAGTTAGAAAACTCCATTCTCCAGCCTCTACCTCATTCATTGCTGGGGTTATAGGCATGCCAGACCATGTCTGCTCATTGCATGGGTACTGGGTTCCAATTTCTAGTCTTTGTGCTTAAACAATAAGCACTCTTTCTATATTTTAAAGATGTTTTTTAATTTTATGCATATGTGTGTGCCTGATGTATGTATGTGCCTCACATGTGTGCTGGTGCTCTTGAAGGCCAGAAGAAGGCCTTAGACCTCCCATCAGATATGGGTGCTGGGAACTAGCCTAGTTCTATGCAGGAGCAGCAAGTGCTCTTAACCACTGAACCATTTCTCTAGCTCTTCCCCACCCCTTTAAGATTTACTTTATTTTTATTTATGTCTATGTGTTCATGTCTATATGTACATATGAGTACAGGTACTTAGCGAGGCCAAAGAGGAACTGGATCCCTCGGAACTGGAGTTGTAGGCAGTTGTGAGCTTCTCAACATGAGTGCTGGGAACCAAAGCTGAGTTCTGGAGGAGCACAAAGCTTTTAGTTGCTGTTATTTCTAAGGTCTCCAAATATACAGAATGGGGTCATGAGTGGAGTTCTGGATCCTGGCTCTGTGTTCCCTTCTGCTCCCCTTTAAGGAAGGCAGAGGATGTTTCTTGAGATGCTAAGAAAAGTAAGAGAAGAGTGAATAGAGGAGGAATGGACCAAGGAAAGAAGAAGCAAGTGGAGGATGACGTCCACAAAAGAGACAGTTCCCTCTGATGCCGACTACTAAATTCCAATCAGCCTTGTAAGCAATGAGGTATCCTGAGAGCTCATCTTCAGGCTATGGCAGTCCTGCCTTCTACTTGAATTCACTAACATTCAGACATATAAAATCTCATCACAAACTGGGAAAGCACTGTATAATGTTAGAAGCTGAATTGTTTCAGAGTTTCATTGATACGGATCCTAGGTCACTCGATGACAGTGTCAATCAGTGTCAATCGGCACCAGCGGACTGCAAGAAATGCAGCCGGAGCAAGCTCACCGGCTTCCCAGTGAGCAGTGCTTCCCAGACGTTCCCACCCCATGTTAAAAACGTGTATAAAAGAGGAACCAGTTCAAATGCTCAAATAAAATATAAAGCACATTTACTTTCGTAATCAAATACAGTTCAATTACTTCACATTTACCTTAGAAGTAGGTAAATATCAGAATGCTTGCTTTACAAATCGTAACAGTTGTGTCTGCAAATGTTTATTGCATCCTGCAAGAAGTATTAGTTTGCCACCCACAATGACTGCTTCCAGATTTTCACACAAGTAGCTCATTCTATTTTATTCTTCAGATCACCATAGAAATAATTTTCCAAATCTTCTTCCAAGACCATCACAACACCTTTTGTTCAGACAGCCATGTTTGTAGAATGCGTTCAATCTTGACATTTTTTAGAAAAGGATAATTGCGAAGTAGTCACCACAGTGGATTTATGGTGGAGAGAAAAGGCAAAGGGAGTTACACAACGATGCGTGCATCAAGTCTCACGCCCCAGGTAGCAATTTTTTAAATTATACAGGAAGTAGACAATTAATAGTTGATCACTTATGTGCCTAAATTAATGCCAAAGTCTGTAGCAACACCTTTTATGCAACTGTTTCATCTGAAACATGTGATCTGTGGGTTTCTGATGCCACTTATCTCAAATTTCTAGAATGTGTCTTTACTTTCTCAGGGCTCCTTTGTCAGCTATATGGGTAGATAAGGCCAGATCATAAAACACTGCTCCAGGTGGCCTCTGAAAGTCTTGATTAGAATGTCACATTCAAGAAAATAGAGCTTAAGAAGAGAGAACCATGGTGAAACATCCAGGCTGCAGTCACAGGAGTAGGAGCAACACTCACTCACCACCAGCCCCACTTCCCTCGCAATAGACAAGGAGACACATGAAGCTGCACCTGGCAGCCGCATGAGAAATATGCAGCATAATGAAAACTAGCATAGAGACCTGCGTAATTGCATCCTTCTCAGAGGGAAGAAACTAATACAGAAAGCACCAAGGCAGGTTAGCTGAGCAGAGTGCCAACTTAGCCTCAACAGTATCCCACTATCTATCTGCACAGCCCAATAGCATACGGGAGACTCACTAATCATCAGCTTTCAAAACCCAGGAACTGCTAAGAAAGCTTGGACAACATGTCCATAGAGTGAGAAGTCAATCATGGTTGTGAGGTGCCAGTTCCTCTAGAAAGCCACCAAGCACGATTACTACTGTTCATTCTTCCATCTTCTAAAAAATGGATCGAAGTATATGATTTGTAGTCTTAAGAGAAACCACTTGAAGAATGGAAGTCTCATAACTGGCTTAGAAGCTGGATTGGATCATAACCCAAAAGTGGGAAAATGATTCCAATGATGAAGAAACAGGGATTAAATCAAAAGGTAGAGGGATTATTTTCTTTAATAATCTGATAGATAAACATGTGACCCTGATAATTCACCATTAGTGTAATTTGTCTGTATTCATTTTCCTTTGCAAATACAAGTGTCTCCAACTTACTTTATCTGATTCTTCACCGAGTACTTTGTAAAATACTTCACTGTAAGTGATATGAAACCATCACATTGCCTAGTACAGAATGAACTGCTGTAAGCATGCCAGCAAACTTGCATTCCAGTACTTACTGCTTAGAATATTATGTTGCTGACATTCGTTTTGTCTCTGCTTCGTTTACTATTCAGATCTTTGTATCTAGTGTTATCATTTGTTCCTAATGGAGTTTACATATGAGTGTGTAATCTAACCTAACCCCCGAGCACCCTTTCCTCTATGCTTGAGTGGCAGAGAAAACAGAAAGTCTGAATACCATGTAGTTCTAGGACTTGCGCAGATGCTTGGCGGTTGCACTTCTTATATTTGCAGATGCAGCTTCTGATTTTTTTTCTAATTTGCTACACACACTTTTCACTCAGCCCGAGTTCATCCAAACGACTTATTTCTAATCTCACCAGCCTATTTCTACTGCTCTAGTATGTCAATTTGTGATCAAAACATCACATTAAATGCAGCTCTGAGGTTGCTGGTCCTGCCTTCCAGTGTTATGTCCTGCCCACCCACCCATCCACAAAGGCAGCTTCTACTTGGAGAAAATCATGGCTAGAGCAGTAGACCATACCTGGGGCAATTCTTACACCTAGGGGAAAGAGTCTCCCTCTTTGATTAGTCTCTTCCTTTCTTGCTTTCCCCCAGTTTCGTCAGAACTGCTTATTAGATAGGATGTCTTTTTTCCAGTGTATGCTTTCAGGTTTTTTTTGTTGCTATTGTCTTTTATTTTTAAACAGTGACTTTCTTCTGTTTGTATTAATTTGAGAATTCCATACAACTTATTTTGATAAATTCAGACCATTTTCCCCTTCTTACCCCACTTTACTGCCCCCTGATAGCATGCCCTCTACTCTAACTCATCTTTACATTTTTTAAAGGCCTGTCAAGTTAAATCTGTGTTTCCCAAGTGCTCTTGAATGTGTGTCTGTCCCTTGGATTCTGGTCAACCCACCAGGATCACATTAGTAGGGAAAACTGACTTTCCTTCTTCCGGCTTCTATCAGTTGCCAACAGATCCTCCGCGAGGGCTGGAGCATCCTTCTCACCTCCCCACCCATGCTGGGACCCTCTCTGACTTGGGTTAACACAGGTCTTGTGCATGCTGTCCTAAGTGCTTGGATTCCTATGAGTCCCATAAAAATCACAGTTCTATCTCATAAATGAAATGCTAGCTTTCAGTCTTTAGATAGGTATGTTTCAGCTGTAAAATCTTTACAGATCAGAAAACTAATATGGGGCCACAGGGCGTGTTTCATAGGAAGAGAGACAGAACACAGTGATATAAGTGGGAAAGAGGAATAACAGGACAGGTTTGACGGGTGGGGAACGAGAGGGTAGAGCAGAAAAGGGAATAAGAGGAAGGACAACTAACACCAAAGGCCTTCAGACAGAGTCAAATGAAAACCTACGATAGAAGTCTCTTTCAATATATTCATATACAATATAAAGAGCTCCAATGTAGCTGCCCTTCAGCAGGGGTTCAGTGGCCCTAACAGACAGCACAGGCTAGCAAATGAAAAGCCCCATGCCAAAAATGGACTCCCTCTTTCAGAGTTGTTGATGGGAGAAGTCCCATAGATCCTTGTTTTTCCTTTCAATTCAGGTCGCTGAAATCATATGCATAGCAAGCGAGTCGATTCAAATCTGAATTTCAGATTACCCCCTCATTAGATTAAATGAAACAAAGAAATGAATTTGTTTATAAAAAGGCTTTGTACCACCTCCCTAAAATCATTTGATACTTTTCAGTGATAAAAATTAGAATCAACATTTTACAATGAAAGTTTCTTATGACAATTAAAAGTATAAAGTTTATGTGTCTGAAAATGCACTTAAATGATCTCTTTGGCCTTGGCACAGCATTCCACATATGAAAATGATAGGATTTCCTAAGCTATAACAATACAGAAAATAAATCTCTTGAACTAAAATTCATACAGATTTTCTACTAATACCAAGACAGTTTGTTTTAAGTAAGGAAATAGGAGGTATACACTGACAGGAAAATGAAACTGCTGAAGCATAGCATGGCTTATAACTTCTATTCAATCCTCAAAACTTCTGTCCTCTAACAGAAGTACCACTAGGAATGAAAGAGTTAAAAAAAAAGTGTGTATAAACACACTTCTGATCTACCAAAACAAATGAATAATAGATGACCAGGCTTCTTCCACATGATGTAGGGTCTGTGAAATGTTATAAAACATTAAGTTTCCTACTTGTGAAATGTTTCAATAGGGCTCACCTGTGAGGCATCCCTGAGGATAGCTCTATCTGCATACTTCCAACCACAGCTCTCTGTGAGATGAAAAGGCTGTTAGGGGATCTTGACAGGCCCTTAATGGTTCCAAGTCTCCATCTAATGCTTCTCTCTAATAGGTCTGCATTTAAGACACTCTTTCCACATTGTGGTTACAACATTCAGAGCTTAGCAGTCTAGCACTCCAAGGCCAAGGAAGAGTTTCTTGTAAGATAGCAAAAAGATTAGTGACTGAAACTTCAGGAGAGAGAAGACACTTGGGTACAGATTCCAGTGGGATTCGTGGGTTATACTGGGTGGTGAGAAAGCATGCCAGGAGTTGTTCATCTGTTGGGGGAAAGTGGAGCATACTGAAAGTTCAGAATCCTTGACCTGTACAAAACTTGCATTTCATGTTTTTTTCACATCAAAATGCAGTAGGGTATCCCCTGAGGGACCCTAAAAACAGATCACTAATGAGAAAAGCTACCTTCTACTGAAAGAAAAAGAAACAAAACAAAAGTTGTTTTCAAGAGGTCAACCATCCCTACTCATGAATCACATCACCTGCATTACACTTTAAAGATCTTATTTATCATTTTTATTTTATGTGTATGAGTGTGCTGCCTGCCCCACATGTATGTAAGTGCACCCGTGTCATGCAATGGCCAGCAGAAGTCAGAAGAGGCCTTTGGAGTTCCTGGAACTGGAGTTACCGACAGTTCTTAGTTGCCAGGTGGGTGCTGGGAGTTGAACCTGGGTCCTCTCCAAGAGCAGCCAGTGCTCTTAACCACTGAACCATCTCTCCAGCATCTACCTCACACTTTAAAAGTTACTTTCATGTAAGGAAATGACTTTCTCAAACAATTATCCTTTAGAACATCTTTGGCAGAAGCTCACATCTTTTAATGCAGTCATCACACCTCACACACATAGTTCTCTTACCCAGGTTTCTACATTATACTATGACTCAAAGCATAGCATGGTTAAAGCATCAGAAATGTACAAATGAGAAGCCCACGTCACTTCAATATGCTGCTTAATTTCCTCACATTTCAGGTTTCTCATCTGCAAAAGGCAATCCAGTAATCCTGCCTCATGAAGACATTTTTAAGAAAAAGGAAGAAATCTGGCATGTAAGTAGATTTTGGTCCATGTTGTAGCAAAGATTACTTAAAAAAAATGAATATTACATCCAAAATATGGTCTCAAATAAATCTTCTTGAAGCCTCCTTTGGCCCTGAATAGTTACTAATCTAATGTGGAGACAGTGAG
Organism: Eospalax fontanierii; assembly: GCA_035773235.1. Taxonomy (NCBI): domain Eukaryota; kingdom Metazoa; phylum Chordata; class Mammalia; order Rodentia; family Spalacidae; genus Eospalax; species Eospalax fontanierii. Next base: position 42,392,045 of record CM069532.1, read on the forward strand.
AAATAGCAATTCAATTCGTTCCTGACTGAAAGCTCACACGTAGGTGTAAAAAGGCATTCAAATCCTTTTATTGTTGATCACCTGACATCCTTGTGGGAAGAGTTCATTAGGACCAATAATGTAGGCAGGTCACTGGGTTTTTGGAGTTACTCCCTCCTCCTGGGTCAATCAATAGATAGTAGGAAGAAATTACTCTCTCATGGGGAAGGATTTTTGTTTTAATCAGTTGCCTGGTTGTGAAATCTGTGAGCCTTTATTAATTCTGGATCACCTACTGACAAATCAGTTCACTGCAAAATGTGTGAAGACTTCAGGAAGATACAAAAATGACTATGTGGAAGCAGTCAATTACAAACTTTTTTGAAATAAGTTTGTAAATTATACGTGAATGATTTTATAGATTCATTCAAAGAAATAAGTGAAATATTTATGTTATACAAAATGCTTTCTATACAACAATTAAATAGTTAATGCATTAATTAGTTATATGCAAAATTAATTAAGGGTTTATTTATGAGTTCCTCCTCATACAAAGAAGAAAACTGGTATTCTGATGAAAGACTTTGCCTCATGGTATGTAGTAAATGTTTAATTACTGCCTCTAGAAGACAGAAGGAGGACCTGTTTTGTGACATTTGCATACCCCATGATGAAAATACCCCTACCATGAAGGTATTAGATGGAAAACTTGAAGTAAATGCTCAATGAACTACACATTCCTATATAGAATTCCTGCCAAGTGGTACTATAAATGCAAAGATAACACGGGATGATAAATATGCTGACTTTTGATGTGTATTATTTTGCTTTTAAATAATTTAATTGTAAACTCATATATTTAATTTTTAATAAGGCTGTATTTAACAATTGGCTTAAAATATATCTGAAAACCTAATAGTAAACTCTTCCCAGTTGGTAAAGCTGGCAGCAGCCCACAATTGCTCCAGCTTGCTGTTCACTGTCCAGTCTAAGAGAAAATATACAGCAGAAAGAGTTGAAACTGAGGCAAAATTTCCATTCTCAAGAATAGTTAGGAAAGAACTTTCGGTGTTGAAAGGGCCCGTGTAATTTCATATTGGGAACAAAACAGCTCTTAAATTATTCTTAAGAAGCTCTCATATTAGAATGTTTCTTTTCATAAAACTATAATTTTAAAGATCTTCATCAATAATTTGTATTTTAGGAGCTGAGTGTGGTAGTGTATGCCTGCAATCCCAGTACTCAGGAGACAAAGTCAGGGGAATCACAACTTTGTGGCCAGCCTAGGCTACCTATAAAATTTTATCTCAAGTTTGTGTGTGTGTGTGTGTGTGCATGTATGTATGTAGTAAAAATTTGAGGAATAACTGCCATTAATGGCAATTTTATATTTCCCAATATTTTAATTAAGATCGTTCATAGCCCACTGGTGCAATACTCACATCGATGATTAGGAATAACGTCATTTTCTAGTTGGATTTAAGGTCTACTTCATAAGATGGTCTATATCTGACACTAATACAAGCACAGGAATCAGGCTGGACAGGTCACAGGCCACCGAGGAGAACCCAATACTATTATTCTGCTAAATAGACATAGTGTTAAACTGGTTCCTAATGACTTACAGTTATACCCATAAATTAAGGCATCTCTCACCTCTCACCAGAGAAGCTCTCTTATGCAGTAGATGATGATGAACACAGAGACACACAACCAGCCAGTGTGCAGAGAATGAGAGGCTGTAGAATTTTTACCCCATAGTAGGACACCTACATTAAACTTCCCCTCCAAAAAAAAAGGCACCATTGTGAAAAAAGAGACAAAATATTTTAAGAGCCAGAAGTGGTAGATGAACACAAGGAAACAATTTTCTAGACATCTGGTTAGTTACTCATATGATCTCACAGCAATGGTGACAGCATGTGCAAGTCCCATATAAGCTCAAACTATACAAAATCCCACTGAACATGGGGAAGTAAGTAAGAAACACCAACCCTACCTGAGGAACTACTGGAAACCAATGGTGTTGGGAAGGGACAGTCAGTCTCATTTAAGGATATGACTCTTGGTAGGTTGAACTCTTGAACAGGTTCCAGTAGATGGACCCATACAGAAGTTCATTTGGGACAGAAATGTAACTCTATAGGTAACATAAATATAAATATATAACAGAGTATATCAAATCGGGTGGAGAGTAATAAAGAGGATGCAGATAAGGGATGAGATTAAAATATGTTGTTTATATCAAAATATATTGTATCTAATTCAATAAAAAACAGGAAAAAACTTTGAGAAAAACAGTAATCTGCTCCAAATCTATAAACTTTTTCTCTCTTATTGCATCAAAAAGAACAGCAGTATATCAGTTCAAGGGCATCATTTTCCCAATCTGTACCAATGCTTTCAGCTACATGTATTTCATAATATTCTTCCTGAAATGTCTATTGCATATTCTGACTTCAACTAGATAGGTGTGATCCATGACGTGACATTGAGTCCAACTCCCATTTGACTTTAGTATATTTGCAAAATACACCAAATTTAAAATGCAGATTAGTTTGTGCTATGGGTCATACCTGTATTACCCTCACATTCATTCTAAATGCTAATCATTCATAAAGAATTATCCTTGAGCATACATGATATTCTTCTGTGAATGCATGAAGGCTTGCAGGCACTAGCACCAATTAATGTTAATGGGGATTAAAAGCATGAAGTTTTGAGGTCCATAAGAAAGAACACAAATCAGTTATTTGAAAAAGAGTTTCCATAAATCTTGTATTCAAAACATAATCACAACTATATTTCCTTCCTTCCTTCCTTTTTCTTTTTTTCTTTATTTCTTTTTCAACATATGTATTAAAGCTATAATGCTGTTTAGAAGCACTGTAAGAAAACTCAAATAGGCAATTAGATGAAGGACCTTTATGATTTTCCTTTTAATCCTCTCACTGTTTTCTGAATCTAAAACTAAACATTAGCCAGCTTGATTTTCAAAACAAGTAACAGATTGGTCCTCCTATTATACATCATTTTGACACTGACACTAGGCATTGAGTTCAAATGCAAAACCAAAGGCACCATTTCTCCAGTACCATATCGAGGCCTTCCTAGTGGCAGGCAGAACAAGCAGTGATGTCAGCCCAGTGTCTGAGCCCTTCTGTGCAGTGTGCAGTTAGCTGCACTTACTGGAGGACCTGGGTTGAGTACAGCCTGCTTCTAGTCTCTCAGATTCTTTTAGTTTGCTGGTCTTGTGTTGTCATCATTATTCTCCCCAGCCTCATTACAGCTTCATGGAATGTTTGGGATCAGGGCATAAAGGAAAGGTAGATGCATCTACTGTCTTTCATCCTCCTCAAATGTCTTTTGATTTTGCATTTATAATCTGGATTTGTCTGTTTGAAATTTTATCCTTATGGACTGGAGATTTGGTTTTTAATAAAATTTTATTCTATAACTCTATAAACTCATTGTGTATATTTCTATATTTCATTCTATCATAATAAGGTTTCTTTACACTCTGGCCTAGAAATTGCTATCTAATTCAAGTTCTCCTTAAACCCAGAGTGATTCTCTGGCTTCAGCTTCCCTTGTGCTTGGACTGTAGGCACAAGCCACCATGCACAGCTTTAATTTTTAATTTCTATTTCGTGACTTTTATTAGGCATGTGCTATCTTGCTTCTTTAGCAAAATGTACTTCGTCTGATGAAAAGAAATTTGGAAAACTAAATCTATATAGATTTATTATTTTTCATGTTCATCCAAATTTCTACAGAGGAACCATGCAACATTTATGTGTTTTTTTGTTCACAGTGCCAGAATCTTTAGTAGTGTTGACTCAATTTTTTTATATTTAAAGTATTTAAAATTCTTCTCATGATGAAATATTTTCTAGAAACATAGTATACCCAGACCCATTGTAGGGATATTGTGCAAAAGAAACATGTGGACAACTCATGTTTTAATGGCAAGCAACACTGAAGTTCCGAGGATAAGAAATTAGTTTCTTAAATATATCATAAAGATTCTCTGCTTTTTAAAATATATTTTTGCTTTATGTGTATACAAGTATTGTGTGTATTCAGGCAAGTGTACCTGAGTTGTGCAATGCCCTCTGAGGACAGAAGAAGGTGTTAAATCCTCTGGAACTGGAATTATGGACAGTTGTTAGCCACCATGTGGATGTTAGGATTTGAACTCTGGTCTTCTTCAGTTCTGAGCCATCTTTCCAGCTCAAAGAGTCTATTCTTGAGGAAGAAAAAGCAAAGCAAAAATCTGCATGAAAATAACTAGAATAAAAATGAGTTGATTAAAACTGGAGACATTATTTTAAAAATCAATAGCACCTTACAAAGATTAAAATAACACAGGTTTACATAAATATTTCCACTTCAGTGAACTTCGCTCATTTCTATTTTCTCAGCCTTACAACCTTGAAATTCATTCAAGAAACTGCGTGGGAATCTGAATACAGGTTCCTTATAGAATGCTGAGATTGGCCCTACAGAACTGATAATACAGTCTTGGGGAACTAAGAAATAATTCTGTATGGATGGGATATTTAAGTTAAATGGGAGCTCAACCTGAAACATGACTTTTTTAAAGGAGTTGTGTGATGAAAATTCCATTTCATTAATATTAGACAGTCTCATAGAAGATAAATTCAAAACATCTATGGGTGGGACAGGAAAGCTAAAGGAAAGATTTAGGAAGAAAGGAATCACAAATTAGGTTTTAAACCAAGGAATGTGACACGTTAGTCAATGAAATAAAAAGTGAAATAAGTAACTATAGCTTGAGAGGAAACTCCTGACAACAGAACTCTGTTTTTCAGGAGTCTTACACCATGAATCAACACTTTCTCATAACTACCAGAAAGTAGTTATGAGAAAGACACACTGAAATTAATCACAATCAAACCATAACTATGAAGACTCTGGTTGGAGATCTATTGGTCACATAGTGACTGTAGTTAATGACATATACTGAATGTGTGAAAATTGTTGAGAGTGTCAATTCAGATATTTGGAAATCGATAAGCTGATTATATTAATTAGCTTATTTGAAACCCTCTACATTGCATAACTATATCAAAAAATTCACATTGTTCTGATAAGTGCGTACAAATAATATTTACAATTAAATATAGTAATAATAAAATAAAGACTTTAGTTTGTAGAGCAGAAATAAGAACACTGCTCAACTTCACAAACAGGTTTTAGAGCCATCTAAGTCTGTACTAGAGAAGGAATACGAAAACCACTAACTTCAAGTAAGCCCTTAAGCCATGCAGTACAAGACCTCAGGATTCTTGAATTTTAAAAGGAAAAAAAAAAGGCATATCCGAAGTCATCATGGCAGCAAACCTGTCATGGTGACAAACCGGGACTGGCCATTTGCTGGGAGCTTCTAACTGGGCTTCCATCCATGTGGGAATGAACTTAACCCAGACTTGATTAAGAAAGAACACAAAGCCTTGTCCACTACATTAATGTCACACATCTCAGTGAGGGACATTTACAAGAAGAGAAACACAGCCACCCTCCAGGACCACAATGGATTGACTCCATGTTTTCATACACTGAGCCTTCAAAAGAGAAAAATACTTGTGATTATCTTACAGTTAAGGAGATCCAAAGGGTCAGCCATGCAAGTACGGCTGAGTCAGCCCAAGAGACCCAGTTTCTCCCTGTTTACCTGTTTACCTTCAGAAATGAGTCATGTGTCCCCTTGACTAATTTCCACAGTACTCACATTATAAAGTGTCATTATTAGTCATGATTTCAGTTTCTCTAACTTGTCTACGTATCATAGGAAGAAACTGAGTGTTGAGATAGGAAGACAAAGGAAATTAAATGATAAAGAATTATATTGCACAGCAGAACAAGAGCAACTGAAATCAAAACCAGGCAAAACCCAAAGCTGTCATTATATCTCTATAGTAAAAGGAATGTGTTTCTATGTTGACTGTTCAGTATCTCTGGTAGGTAAGCTGTACATTTCGTGTGACTTACTGAAAATTTACCACAGCTATACTGCCCCATTTAGTCACCACAGTCCAGTGTCAGAGGTGCCCTGCTCACAAGATGGTTTGAAATCAGAATAGAAATGTATGAAACTTTGCTTTCACTGTCAGCAAATAAATGCTGATTTTCTCTAAGTTGAGAGGATGTTTTCTAACATAAAAACAAAACCCATCTATATGTTAATGGCTGACTGTTTTAGTGTGTCTCTCAGGGTTCCTGTGACTATAAATATGTCATCTGAATTTTGACTTTTAATGCACTGACAATAAATATGGCTTTCACCTTAAAACAATACAAAGTATAATGAAATTCCCCAGTAACAACATGTCAAGTTTTGTTTTATATGCCCTAGAATCTGACATCTGTGATGGTGAGAAGATGCCTAACACTTTGTGGGAACAGTAGAAGCCACAGGACATTCACCACTTCCTCAAGACAGCGCTGAGAAAATGGTTTTGAACTGGCCTGGGAAGTTAATGGCAGAACTTTGAAAGATATAATTAAAGCTCATTTAAATGTTATGATTAGAAATAAGTTAGTAAACATATGATCAAGTATTCATTTTAGGTCTAGACTCTACATATCTGATAATAGAATACATGCTATAATAAAACACTCAAAATTAAAAGTATCCTTACATAAAATGTGCTTCAAAGTTCTTTGATGACTTGATAGTTGGGGGAAATAGTAATGAATGACTTTTTCTAGGAACAATCACTTTGGAGAGCTTCTATGGTCATGGCTTTGTGCAATTCCACTCCTTAATCTTGTCTATCAAAGTTGGGAGCATGAATGTAAAATATGGGGCAAACATGTAAGTTTGCATGGAGAATGATAATAATGGAACCCAGCCAAAATGATGCAAAGAACAAAGCAGAAGGCAGATTCTACAAATAGAAACTCATTCACAGAGAGCAGCCCAAGCAAAATTGGCAAATTCTCTCCAACTGGATTTCCCAGTCTGTATGTTTTCATTCAGGAAGGAGTGAAGTTCCCATTGGAAACCTCTCATTTCTTCAGCTGCAGGGAGAAGTGCCTGGACTATCAATTTGATGATTTTGCATCTGAGTCTTCATAATCGTGTGGGTTCTCTGCATCAAGTCTGCACTTGGTTACTGCTTCATAAGCCTTCCAAGGTTTCATAAGTCTTCCAAGAGCTACTGGGAGTTGACAGAAGCATGAAAGGGAGAAAGGACCTCAGCTTTCAGTGGGAAGAGCACCAGTTCTAGGAAGCTGGGCCTTTCAGGTGGCATGCTGGAGCAACTTACAAGGACTCAGAGAGCCAATTTCTTAAGTTTTCAAATTTCTGTGAGCCATTTGTTAAACAACCATTACTGAAAAATGAATTACACAAATTTAGAGAAATCCTATTCAAAATAGAGGTAATATATTTTTAAAGATTATTTCTTCTTAATTACTTTACCATGTTCTATTTATCTGTGCTTTTGAGGTTGTTTATACCTCTGATTTTATCTGCAGAGTGAAAATATTATATAAAGGTATATTTGAAGTATTTATAGCAAAGAAACTAGAACATGCTACAAATTGGGATGTGACTGATTGTTTACTGATTGTCTAGACTTAAACTTGTGGGTATACAAGGAAACAGAGTTTTCTAGACAGCTAATCATTCATTCATATGAACTCACAGCAATGTTAATAACATATACAAGTCCCATGTAAGCTCTGAAACAGACAGAATTTCAATATAGACATGAGGAAATGGGTAAGAACCCCAGCCCTACCTGAGGAACTATTAGTAAGCAATGGCTTCTGGGAGGGAGAGTCAATCTCTTTCAAGGGTTTGACTTTTGATAGGTTAAACAAGCTCCAGTGGATAAAGTCACACTAAATGATTTTCGGTGACACAAATTAGACTTTCCAGGTACATATATATGGACACATATATAAATAGAGTGCATTAAATTTGGTGGAGAGTAGAAAGGGGAGGTGAAAACAACTGAGGGGATCTAAATCCATTTAAAATATATTTTGAAAAAAAAACAGAAAAAATTGATTAAAAAGAAAGAAAAATGGGTAAATATATTTCAATGTTGCATACAGAAACTACAAATATTCCATATCTTTGTCAAGAGAAATTAAGGAATGCTATTTTCACTGCTTGAAAATTATTATAAAATTCAGAAAAAAAATCTGTGCATGGCATTGATAAAGATCCAATATCACTTCCTTGTTTCATCCTTCTGTGCTCCTTAGAGTCAATAATAATATAAACCAAACTTTAGATCCCATGTATGAAACAAAGTTTGTCAAATTCAGCAAAAGGATTCAGCCAGATTTAATTTTCATATCAAATTCACACTAAGAATTATTGTCCATTTTATTACTGTGATTCGTCAAAGTAGTACCATACTTTATATAATCAATGACCATGTCTGGGATAATGATGGGTTAGATAGCTCTGCTTTCTTTGGTTTAAGATCTAGTTATTAAACACTTGTCACCCTACCACCCCTATCATACAAAACTGATTGACTGAACAAACTGTTTAATTTTATGAGTTCCGCATCTGCAAATCAGTGAAATGGGTACCTTTATCAGATAGTAATTTCAGAAGTCAAAAGAAATGTTTATGTCAAGAAACGGTATAGACTGCAAAATTAGGTACTATAAACATTTGGCAAATATGTTTTACCTTCTAATACGGATACTAAAATCTTTCAGGATTTGCAAAACACAAAAAATGTAAAACACAAAGCAGTATTTTATCTCGACCCTCAAAGTGCTTACAGTCTAATCATGACATGTATATGTACATAATGAGATCGTTTCAAAGAGGATGAAATACATCATAATAGAGTAAACCTGCAAAAGGAACACAGGTGACTACCTAGAAGCTTGAGGGAGACCATAGAGAATATGAAGCTTTCAGATGACACTTGAAGAATAGATTAGATTTATTTTGATGGAGAAATGGGAAAGAAAAAACATTCCCAGCTGATGCATGAAACCTCAAAACTACTACCTTCATAAACACTATAACTAATGCAAATTTAAGTTATGACTATACTGATAAATGTGCATGAAAACCTTACATATTATTATATTTAAAATTGAAATTATACCATTATGGATTACACAATCCAGTGCAATTTACAGTCTTACAGAATCAAAGGTTGACTGAATTTATTCAGTTTTCTAATTTATAAGCATGTCCATTTCTGAAATTCAAATTTTAAATTGTCCCTGTTTTTTTTTTTTTTTTTTGATTACCTGAAAGAACACATTTATGCTAGAGTGAATTTTTAACTTATGTTTTAAAAAAGAACTATAAATATACATGGCATACGTTTTCATAGTCTGGAAGGATGGTCTAATCGACTTAGAGACAAGTATTCACTCACTGCAAACCAAGAAATTAATTTTACTCAGATTATGGATGCAATGAGTCCGTATAAAAGGAAACTTTTAAGGGAAGGGGAAACGTGGGAAGCAGAAACGTTTAAAAACCTTCAAAGAACAAGGACTAACAAACTGCGTTATGGCGTAGTTACATCTCTAGGTTAATGAGCCTGGCAAGAATTGCCATTACTCAGTAAAGTTCATTGAAAGCGTTTTCCCTGGCTTGTCAAAATATGCTAGTTACACCTTTTTGTTCTGTGACAAAACAAACGAAATGATTCAAAGAAAGTGTGGCATGTGATGGAGCAACTACAGAATCTCTTCAGTGCAGTGAAAAAGACATGCATATTAACCTCTCACACAAGAAAGTCAGACACAGGAGGTCTGTGGCCTGGACCTCTGGTGACCAAAGAACAGACTAGCATTGGTCCTGGTTCCAAAGGGACCATGAGGAGTTTTTGCCTGAAACCAGAAAGGTCTTTCTCTTTCCACTCTGGATTACCACTTCCCATTCAACTCACTCCCTTGGCAAGACAAGCTGGAGATGCCCTTTCACTCTGTTCTCTCCTTATGACAGCTGTCAGTCTGACGCAGCCTGAACATGCAACATTTCAACAACCCCTACAGCAGAACTGAAGGCAAAGGAGCAGAAATTAAGGATCCCAAGCACACAGTCATATCCAGAGTCCAAGACTCCTCAACCACCACCTTCCCAGCTGCTCAAAGTAGGAACCACCAGAGAGCTGAGGTCCTGCTCTAGAAGCTGGCTGTCCTCATGCAGGTCCTAACTAAAACAGATCTCGTTACTGAAAATCACAAGATGAAAGAGCTCCAAGCGCCTGAGTAACTTCTGCGGAGGTTGCACAACCAGGTGTCCCACAGAGCCACAAGGAAACCGCACACTCCCGGAGCGCCACGCTGCTGCCCCCGACGGCTTGGTGAGGCCGGGCGGGGGCGCAGTGAACCCCAGCGCCGCACCAGAAGTGAGACCGCGCCCTCCCGCGGGCAGGAGCGACCCGGCGAGAGGCGCAGAGATCCTGGCAGGGACAGCGGGGTGAGTCCCGCAGGCCGTCCAGCTCGCTCGCGGATCCCTCGCCTGGAGCTGCGGGCTCGAGAAAGGACCCCACAAGCCTGTCGCGGAGTGCAGACCAGTCCCAGAGTGGGGGCGCGGGGGACACTCACCAGCTGCAGTGCGCAGAGGCAGATGAGCGAGCAACGCCCGGTGCAGCAGCCCATCGTGTCGCCGGTGTCCCAGCAGCGCTCTGGCCAGCCTTCGGCGAGCTCAGGCCGCGTAGCCCGAGACTCCGGAGCAGCGTCCTCCCGGCACTCGCCCGCCCCGCGCCGGCTTCGGGCCCCGCGGCGGCCGTTCGGCTGGCTTCTGTCGGGCTCCGGGCTCGCCGCCGCCTTTGTTAATCTCCCGGCAGGGCGGGCCGAGGTCAGTGCGGCGCGCAGGAGCCGCGCGTCTGGCGGGGGTCCCTGCCTCCCACCGCGCGGGGCTGCTTCTTGGGGAGGGGGAGCCGGGCGGGCGGGGGACGGGAGGAGGCTACAGATGGTGAGTGGGTGAACGTCTTTTAGGGGAGGGGAGTGTGCAAGCGGTGGGCGTCTGGTAAGTGCAGTGGGCTGTCTGGGTCGGGGTGTGCGCGAGTGTGTGCGGGTGTGTGTATGTGTGTGTGTGTGTGTGCGCGCGTGTGTGGTGGGAGGGGGCAAGGAAAGGAGCGCCACTGGGGACTATCGCTGTGTCTGACTAGGGGATTGGGGAGAGAGAAAGGGACGGCCTGCAAGATGATGAGAATGAATATAAATGAGTGTGAACCTGGGCGACTGCGAGCCCAGGGAGCGCCAGCCACTGTGGAGAGGTGGGCTGGGCGTTCTCGCTGGAGGTGAAAAAGACCCGAAAAGCTTCTGCAAGAGAGGTCTGAGTTAGCTGAGCTGCTCCGGAGGTGGATAGGACTAGTTTGCTTTGCTTTTGCTTCGGTGTTTGGGGAGGAAGCGCCCAGTGGGAGCCCTAAGTCACCGCGCGCCAATGAGCATAGGCCAAGGACCGGAACCTTCCCCAAAGTCCGGTCTGGACTGGGCGGCGGGCGCGGCGCTACCAGGCGGCTCAAAGAGGCACCCGGCACGGGAAGATTTTGCTCTCAGGCGGAGGTCACTTTTGCCCTGTGGTCTGCTACCCGCTAGGCGCTCTTGCTAGACTCTGCAAGGCAAAGTTGGACAGAGTTGGTTAGCTAGGGACGCTGTTAGGGACATTGTGGCGAAGAGATTCTTCTCCACTGAGCCCAGGTATCAGCGAGAATGCAGAGAGAACTCCCTTAGAGCTTTAATTCAGACAGCCCTGAAAACGCTCACCAAGGTGTTGAAAAAGAGAAGACAGGGAAGAGAGCTTTGTGTGGCCTTTCTGTTGCAGTGAAGTGCTTCTGAAATAAAGATAAATATGAAGTCGTACCAGAGAGAAATACATCGAGAAGCGTTTGGAATTAAACTTGATTCTAGATAGTTAAGATCCCAAACTCAATGTGAATCCTAAAAAAAAAAAAACTGTTGCTCTCACTCACCCACAGAAGAGAGCAGACCCCAGGATTTAAATTTCCCAAGGGTTCAGTGCAAGCAATTCAAGAACACTCCACAAACCTCAGGAATCGACCCGCTGACCAATTGTGTCCAACAGGGACAGAAACACTTTATAACCCACTGCTGCCCCGCTGGACTCTACGTTTATAGTTTGAGAAGGACCAGCAGAAAGTTCTTTGCTCCATTCTCAGGGATTAGTCAAACCATTCAGGCATGAAAGAAAATTCGGTTTCAGTTTGTCTTGCAATTAAGTGTCTCCTTACTTTTCTTACAGCACAAATATTTATTATTTGACAGTTTTAGGTCCCAAGACAATCCTCTCATGTTACCTCTGAAATTATAGTGGGGACACATGAGTTATGTCCGGTTGTTAATGAAAGCTGCAAAAACGATTATTTGGGATCCACTTCTGTTGGTCTCATGAGAAGAGGAAAATGGAGTCTGTTTAATTTTTTTTTTAAACCCAGTCTTTAAGACAGCCGTGATGAAGGACTGTGATGGAACCCAGTAAACATACTCAGAGATTCTCAGTAGATGAAAGGAAGCAATGCAAAGATGAACCCCGGAAAACAATTTAACACATTGACAAAGGACACTGCAGAAAGTCTTTGACCCCACTAGGAGTTGCAGAAGGCAGCTGGAGAAGAGTGAAGGAATGCGCATGTCTTCCAGAACTTCTTGAAGTTTCTTTATCTCCTGAGGTTGTGATGAATGATCATAATAGAGTCAGTGAATCTTCTCTCCAGATCATGTAAGGTTTATCCCAAACTATTTTATTCATGATTTTATTTATTCAAGAACCATGTTCTGAGTCCTTGTCAGGTGCCAGACACCACCTTAAATGTTTTGTGTGCATTCATTCATTTGATCCTTGCAACAACCCTATGAGGTAGGTGCTATGAGTATGCCTATGCACAGTCTGTGCCTGCAGGAAGTGGAACTCTGATGTGACCACAGGGAGGAACAAGAGTGCCAGGCAGCTGATACAACTTGAGAGCCCCTGAACTTGCAAGGTCATCCTGCTGCTACAGAAACTCGGAGCACAAGTAGCCCTTATCCACAACACAGAAAATTGTCCTCTTAGATGTAGCTGTGATAATTTTCACTGGTGTCATCTCAAGAGTCAGTATCACCCAGATGGTGTGATTTCAGAAAACCACAAGTTCCCTTGGAAATCTGCCTCATCTCCCAAGAGAGCCCAATTGGAGACTATTTTCTGTGTAATTTAAACCACTGAAAATGCATTTGTCTTAAATAACATTTTTAAAAGGTAAGTAAGTTTAATAGCAAGTCTGGAGATTGTGTGAAGTTTATTATTCATACTTTATTTCCCTTTGCATTCTTTTATTCTTTTCTTCTAAATACTCTAAACCTTGAGCTGAGAATTTGTTCTTTTTTACTTCGTTCCTCTTTGCACCCTTCTCTATAATATTTCCTATATGCCTCTTCTCTCACCTGCTGATTATAATAATAAAGGCCGGTCATGGCATCATAGGACTTCCTCAAGCTCCACTGGAAGGAAGGGAGACCAGATGTATGGAGGAGGCACCATCCTCTATGAAAGGCTGGTACCAAGGTGAGGTGGCTTGAATGAAAAACGGTCACCATAGGCTCCAAGTAATTGAATACTTGGCCCTAGTTGTTGGGGCTATGTGTAGAGATTTAGGAGTTGCAGCCTTGCTGGAGGAAGCACATTACTGAAGAAGGCTTTGAAAGAGCACAGACATACCACCCACCTCAAGTTTCTCTCTCTGTTTCCTATGGATGTTTGGAAGATGTGAGTACACAGCTTTCTGTTTGATTGGCTCTCCACCCATGCCTTTCTGCCATGATGGACTCTTAGACCTCTGGAGCCATAAGCCCCCGACCCCAAACTATTCCTTCTATGAGTTGCATTGGTCAGGGTGTTTTGTCACAGCAACAGAAAAGTAAATATTACACAAGGTCTGTCTTTAAGTTTTCATCCTCTGAGAAAGAGGAACTATGTACTTCTTAGAGAAAAGAGATGAAAGTAAAGGAGATCAATGAAAAGGAATAAGTTATGGACAGAGCTTGAAAAGGAAACTGGACAGGGAATAATCTAAGTAGAACAGCCCATCAGATATACAGTTGCTTATGATTTTTCTAGAAGGCAGAGAAGCCACATTGCTTCTGAGCCTTGTCCCAGGGAAAAAAAAAAATGATATGATGACAGGACTTGCAGGGAAGACCAAGCTTTGACATTTACCATCCCCAGCATGGTGGGTGGAGCTTGCCCTGTGGCCTCATGGAATCTCACCTCCTGTTGCATCCCAGAGAACCGTTTACTGAGTATATCCACTTGCCTTATTTTTCCCTTCATACACATTTTATTACTATGATTTTTCTATATCCACCATTCAAATACGCTGTGGTTCCTCTTTGTTACAATAAATTCAATATTTTTTGAAAGATGAATGACATGTACATAGTTTGAGATAATATTCCATGTAGAATGTTAAATGCTATTGTCTGAATGTATCTTCCAAAATTCATTTGGTAATGTAATTGCCTTGTGGCACAATTAAGAGGCAGAACCTGTCAGAGGTGATTAGATCAGAGGCTCTCATGAAGGGATGCCTTTGTTATGTGAATGGGTTAGTTATTAAAGGAAAGAATCCTACCTCTTCCTGTCCCTTACTCTGGTTCTCTGATTGCTCTCCATGATATTGTCATTCATCACATCACATTACTGTTGTTGTTTATTCATTGTTTTTCTTCTGTCCTATTTATTGGCTTCTTGGTAATGTTCTCTTGAGAAGCTCTAATGCTGTCTCCCTTAATATTGTAAGTGGAGAAGTTTTTCAATGAAAAAGATAAGAGGGGGAAGAGAGCACACCTACCTGAAAGGCCAGTTCTGGAAGTGCAGATTTCTGTACTTCTAAGCTGAGTTTCACCTATCCAAAAGGCTTCAGACCAAAGGTGTTTTGGAATGCTTTCACATATATAATGAAATAAATAGAGCATAGGGCCCAAACGTAAACATGCTACTCCCTTATATTTCATAAATTACTTATACATCTAATCTGAAGGCATTTAAAAAAAAAAAACTTGATTGAACTTTGACAGCAACATGAAATCAGGTATGGAATTTTATACAAACTGCCTCTTAAATTCCAGATTTTGAGTATTTTGGATTTTTGATCTTCATTTCAGCAATATTCAACTTCTAGAATTTGAGACACTTGCTTTTAATTTCTCCTTAAATGAAGATTCTCTCTAATTAAAGTTTCAATTTCTTCACAGTTTTTGTTGGTTTTGATTTTTACTTTGGCATTTAAGATTTCTGGTATTACATTTTTCTATTTTTCAGTCAACTCTTTACATCTTACTTAAGTTTTCCATCGCCATAGTGAAGTTTCTGGAAGTACCCATAACTATGTACCGTTTCTGTCACCTGCTTAATATTAAGCTCATTCTTGGGGCCTTGGTAGAACAAATCAAGTAAATTCCTCTCTACACCTTCCTCCAACTGATGTCATTTCCTGAATAACAAAGAGCCTGCACAGACAGCATGCTAGCTCCCTTGGAACAGACTGCAGACAACGTGGGAGGTGTGCACTTGACACTGGAAGCCTGTAAAGGGTTGCAGAACTTAAGCCCCTGTTGAGACCATGCTTTGAATTAGAATCAGTCCACTTGCTAAGCATGAAAAAGCATATCCTGGAAAATTTAGGAGGGAACTGCAGAGAGAGATATGATTTCTCTAACTTCTTTTTCCCTGATAAGAGAAGTATTTCTCACTGTTGTAACACTTCACATCTTAGCATTTAAAAATCCTTGTCAGAGGATGATTTCATTAGAAATAAGAGGAAATGGGGAGGCTTGTATGCTAAAGGTTGGTCAAGAACACTGGAAATCCTAAAGCATAAAATTAATCACAAGAGAGAAAAACAGCAAGGAAAATTCTTTTGGTTCATCGCTATTTTAAATTATTTTAAACTAGTTTTGAAATTTAAAGAGATAGTCCAGTGCCTCTTGCATTTTTGTTTGGGTTGAAGTAAGTCTCAGAGTTGTGTCTGTGGATGCAGGTAATTTGGGCCACTAAGGGATTATTATCTCAGAGCCGATTAAAGGCTAGCTTTGAAGCTCATCAAGACCTTGTCCCAAAACAAAAGCAAAACAGCAAAGAAGGGCTGGGAATTAGTTTTTGGTATAGCACTTATCTAGAATATCCAAAGCTCTAAGCTCAATCCCCAGAATCCCCCCAAAATATTTCATTTAATACCAACTCTAAACTGGTTTAACAACAATCTGGTTATCATAATGAGTATTACAATATAGTGCATTATAGTTTCCCTGGTGACATGCATTGATCAGCCCAGCACAGACAAGTTCAAGTAGTAATAATTGTGAGTCACTGGGGATTTTTTGTGTAACATTCTTGCAGGCCTACTATGTGTTATGGGAGCCAAAAAGACAATAATCAAATCAAGAACACAAATGCTTCTTTATTACCATTAAAGTTTAACTCAACAGCCTTCTGATTTCCTTAAGATTCTAGGTTAGCTTAGACTAGTGCTCACAGGGGCTCATCTGAATCCCTGAGTTCACAGTAATAAGAGAAAGGTGAAGGCAGCAGGACTGGGCCTGAAAAGAAAATCTAATACAAAACCTCAGGGAATAACTGCCACCCCAAACATTTCCTATGAGCATTTCTGCCATGCATGTATACATGGCTTTGCTCACTGCATTATAGTAAGTGCCCCAAAGTGGAGACAAGATACGCTTTCACTACCATATTTAGCTGAAGAAGACAGTACTGAACATGTGGAGAAACTGACTATTAGAACATGGACTTGGGAACACTATTGTATGAAGTTTTTCCTCTGATGGTCAGAATGAACTGGGGCAATTGGAACACAGCACAAGGAGCTTGATTGACAAAGGAAGAGACAATAGAGTGAGCTACCTCGCCCAATGAACCAGTGACTTGAGTTGTATGTAGGGGGAGGGACTAAGAAGGGAGTGAGAAAATCTGAGAGAAAGAGGGATGGAGCTTCCACATGGTTTGACATCTTGGGAGAAGTCAGCAGAATTGGCAGTTCAGGTGAAAATGTAAAATTTGCTATCTGGCCTCTGTTAGAGGATTCTGCTCCCCTCCCTGATAATTGCTCTGTAAGAACCTCAAACAAACTCTGGCTTACCAAACTGTAATTTGGCAAAATCATACTTCATTCACTTTGTTTGTCTGGACCTACAGAGGTGGCTGCACATAGCTCAAGCCTCTGAAATTCTTATGATAAACACATTTCCTCATATCTGTCTTTTGAAGAATGAGTCCTGTGCTAGATAAGAGATTACCAGTAAGAAGAGTGAAAAGTAAAGGGATCCCTGTGTTATTTTTATACCATTTCTAAATGTATAAAATTGTTGGGGGTCCCAGCACTCAGGGCCAGCCCAAGGGGGACCAAAGGAGCTCCACCGTGGGGAGGGGGTGAGTAGGTGCAGAATCAAGACAGGCACTCTGGGAGTTGAATGGAAAGCCAGCAGTGGTGGTCTGCTGCAAACTCAATTATTCAAGAAAGAGCAGAGATTCTTATAGGTCTTGTTAGCCAATAGCCTTCTGGGGTGGGGTCCTGACCACAGCCAATTGCAGTTTGTTCCCAGGTGGATCAGCTTCCCTCCAGGTGCTGGGCAGAAACTGGCTTCACAACCGGTGTAGATCACCACACCCATGAGAGCCATTCTTCCATTCCTCCATGCAGGTGGCCTAGCTAGGCCCACCTGTTGGAGACCAAGTCACCTCTGTCTTGCCCTTCTGCAAATGTAATATCCTGATACTTGTTGATACCAATTATGTAAATCAGTCTCTTAAGTGCCTTTTAGAGTTTCTTATTGTTTAGCAAATAAGTTCCCCCACCTGTAGCCATCCTTGGCTACACATGCCCTTGACTTCTGGTTCTTCCAGTGATTTGTTTCCTAGCAACCTTAGTCCACGCCCTACCTAGCCCCTGCCTCACCTTTTAGTGTCTTCCTGATATTCACATAACCTTATGATGGGCTTTTGTCTCTGTTAATTACCACATTTCTATATGGATGTATCTGCATTCCTGATTCCCCAAAAACTATAAGTACCCCCTGAAACAATAAAGCATGCGGCCTGATTGAAGAGCTCAGGTCGTCCTTGTGTCTGTTGTATGTCTGTGTGTTTGAGCGGCCTGCGGCCTGCAGCCTGCCTGTAGAGCCCAGGTCCGTCCATCCTCATGTGTCTGTCTTGTGTGTGTCTGGGCAGGCTGTCTGAAGAGCACGGGTCATCCTGTGTGTCTGTGTTCATCTCTGTCTTGTGTATCTGCCGCCTGAAGAGAGACATTTTCCCAGGTCCGTCTGTCCTGCGTGTTTGTGTTTGTGTGTCTGTTCTGTGTGTGTGTCTGTTTGCCCCCACTCATTCCAGGTTTCAGAGTCTCATGTCCACTGCTGCCCGCTGGACAGGACACCCACCCTACATTATGCCCAACATATCCCCCAGTTTGATTTTTAGCCAAAAAGGAAACTGGCTACTTTTTCCTGGGGTCTTTTTATCCTAATCTTCCTAACCAAATTCTGCCTCCTATTCTTACCACATTCTCACCTTTGAAGAGATCACCCCTATTGCCAATAGGGAACTGGGGCGATGGATAACTGCTCTAGCTTCTTCGAAAGCTGAAAGGGGATGTAGATTGTGGCAATTGGAGTACCCCGTCAGTGAGTCTGTATAAAAGATTGCATAACTATTAACTGTAGGGGGAAAAGAAAAGTCCTTAACTGGTGCCTGGGAGATATGAAAAAGTAAATGCAAGAGTGGTCAGAGAGATAGGAAACCAGAAAAGTCACCATATGCTATACAGTTAATCATTCACTCCCTCTTCTGAGATGGAGTTATTAAACAATCCATGTTCATTGTTAGAATCCACTGAGACATGCAGACAGAATGCTAGAGGTCAAACTGCCCCATGTCCCAGTGGGAGACTCCCACAAATCTCCAGCTTCCATGAGAGTCTTGCAGTTGGCACCCAAAAAGCCTTACAGGTATGCATCAGCCTCCAAAAACTCTACAGTTCTACAGAACTGCACTCCAACAAATGTCAGTGTCCAGAGCCTGTCTGTCACACAAGTCCTATTTACATTGGACTATTCAGGACTAGCCATCTTTGGGGAGCTTGGCTTGATGCTAAAAAGCTTGCAGCAGGGTGGAGCAATTAAAACTCAGAGAGGTCCAAGCCTGCCTGCAGACTTTCAAAAGCCAATTGCAGGGCTAATTAACATTTGAAAGGTCTGAGTCTGCTTGAGCCTTCTCAAAGCTTCACAGCTAATGCTTACTTACCACACCAGCTGAGCCTAGAGGGCGGTACTGGAGAACCATTTGGTGCTGAGCCTGTAACCCGCCCACAAAAGCTACCCCTCACCGCTGGGGACCTGTGGAGCCTGAAGGGCGAGCTCAGCCCGAGGCTTGGTCTTGCAGCTGCAGCCCAGCCCGCAGAGCGAGCTGGAGCAGTTTTAAACTGAAGATGGGAAAACCGGCCTTCCCCAAGCAGATCATCCACAGGATGTCTCCTCCAGAAAAGCTTAGCTAATAGCTTCACCCTTGTTCCTGAAATCTAGAGGGACTTAAACCCTCATTTGATTCCGGCCCACATAAACCAAAAAAGGAAGGGCCAGCACAAGCTTCTGAACCCATGTGCTGGCATGTGCTTCCTTTAGGGTAGGGAAACAGAAAAGGGAAAATGGGAGGGGTCCTCCTCCGCCCTTGAGGACCGACAGCACACAAAAAACCAGGGGCCTATCCACCAACGGGCAGACAAGGGGCATCTTACCCATGCCAAGGGAGGCAGAGTTCCTGTTCAGCCAATCGTAGTTTGTTCCCAGGTGGATCAGGTTCCCTCCAGGTGCTGGACAGAAACTGGTTTCACAACCAACCTGTGGAGCACCATGCACACAAGAGCCATTCTTCCATTCCTCCTGGCAGGTGGCATAGCTAGGCCCACCCTGCATTATGCCCAACATAAAATAATTAAAAATACATAACAATAATACACAGTGTGCTATGAGGATACAGCAAACATTTGGAATAGAAAATTAATTGCACTTCAAATTTTTTATTATCATTTTCTCTCTTCTAATATTTTCATATGTACATAAAATCCTAAATTGCTGTGAGTGAACAAAAACACCATATGTTTTATTCTTAAAATCACTGGCATAAACTTTCAACTCAAAATGAATTTGTTCTATTTTTTTCCTGTGTCTTTTAAGTTTTCCTGTTTGTTTTATTCTTTTTGGTACTAGGCATGGAGGAACCCTGGGTCTTGCTCATGATAAAGATGACCTTTGTTGTTTACCCTCATCCCTCAGCTTGTATAAATTTTTATTCAGGAAATGGAGGGGAATTTTAAACAACCATCAAAAACAGTAAAAGTTGCCTAATTTCCCTTTATGCTGTTAAATGAGAGTGTGAGATAAAGCAGTCCTTTGTTTAAAAGATATACTTGCATGTGGCTGGAGAGATGGCTCAGCAATTAAGAGCACTGTTTCCTCTTGCAGAGGATCTGAGTTCAGTTCCCAGCACCTACATGGTGACTGACAGTTGTCCTGACTCCAGTTCCAGGGGCTCTGACACTCTCTCCTGACCTCTCTGGGCATCTCATGGCACAGGTGCACTTACAGACATGCAAGCCATACACTCACCCACATAAAATAGTAAATAAAAGATATTTTTAAATATATAATAAAAGCGTTGATAATGATGAGTGGCATTAAGAGCTGAACTATATCAATTCTCTATGCATTTGTTAGAACCCAAATGTGACCTTAGTCGTGCTGAAGTCCCACCTATAAAAGTTTAACTCACTCACCAGAAGAGAGCATATTTTTCCTGTCTTTGCTTTTTTAGTGTCTTTTCTGTAATGTGCCTATGCTGAACAGTAGTTAGGAATTGGTAGATTTTGAAAACAGATGGAGATGCAGCTCAGTTTTTAACTCTGACTTGACACAGATATATTTGTCAAAATAATTAAAAATGTACTGAAATACACCTGTTAGTTGAAAAAACAACTCAGGTATGTGCATATAAGTATCTCAACCTGTGGCTTGTAGAAGATGACTTTTAAATACCTCAGTTCTATCATCTACCCTTAAGAAGATGTTTCTAAAGTATTCAGAATTCCTCCAAGGTTGAGTATATAGTTCGGTGATATAGGGTGCTTGCCTAGGATGCTTGAGACCCAAATTCAATATTACCAAAACAATAGAGTTCTCAGAATTGGTGGGCAACAATGATGATCTGTTTCATAATCCACGTTTTATGAGTTCTTGCCTTTTATGGTTTTATTTCCGTATTTTACTAGCTAACATGGTTTCCAAGGATCATCTTCTGAATAATTAGCTTGTATTTGAATTCTTGTCTCAGAGTTCTCACAAAAGTCCAAAGAAAAACATGATTATACTTACCTAGTTTTCCCATGTGGGGCATCTGGATCTCTAATGAGTAATCAGTAAGATCTAAACACATTTTTATTACAAGAAAAATAAGGTTTATTATCCCCCCCCTCCTTTTTGAGAAAGGTGTCACTATTTTGCTCTGCCTGTCTTGAACTTGTTATGTAGACCAGACTGACCTCAAACTCACAGAGATTCACCAGTCTCTGCCTACCAGGTACTGGGATTAAAAGTGTGTACTACCACACCCAACCCAAGTTAATCTCCTTAAGTGGAAATCTTCTTAAAGATGTTTGAATCCAGATTTTACAAAGAAAGTGAAGAATTAGGAGATAATGATTGAACCCACAAAATAGGTCCATTCGTATACATATTATAAACAGTAACAAAAGTGCTACTTGTTAGTAGTAGTACAATACTACTTGTTAGGAATTCTGCATAGTGGGAATTTCCATCCCCTATTCACTGAAGATCTGGGCCAGCCAGGCTTAGCAAGCAATAAATAGAATCAATTTTCAGCATTCTTGCTAAGATCAGTTGTAGTGTCAGTTTTTGTCAGTGTATCCGTCTATATTATTATATCTGACGAGTCTTCTTTCTGAGGAAAATGGTTTAAGTGGATATGGGCTTCAGAGCAATGGAATAAGAGCCTGCTCTACCCAGTTCACTCATCTACTTGGTATTGAAGTACCTTCTAGAATGTTAATACCCTTAGGGAACTTAAAAATAGATAATTAACACTAACTGGTTGGTCACATGTGTTTCACTCATGGTTTTAATGGTTTTTTCAAAGCTTACTTGTTGGTATCTTCTTTTTGCTATTTTTCTATCTTGAAGGAAACAACTACTCTGGAGTCAAGACCCTTGTTATAATTATGTTCCAAATATTTCTAGTTTCTGTGTAAAAAAGCATGTGCTCTCGGACTTAGCAAAAGATACCACTGACAAGGCTTCTCCTGCTGCTGGCCCCAAATGTTCCCTGTAAAAGCTCATTTTCTCCTTGGCAGAGCTCAGTTCCTTTATGATTTCTTATAACAGAGAAGGGGCCTCTATGTGTCTGCTCCTTTTGTCAGGAAGAATAACGTTCAGATGTTGTCTTGCTCTGAAATGGATCAGTAATGTACACCTCATGATACTTGCCACAACTTCTACCTTTACTGCTTCACAGTTTAACTCCAGGCATGTTATAGCATACTGATGCATGTGCTGGCTTCTTTCTTTAGTTTCTAGAATAACAGATATTTCCCAGGTTGAAAGACAGAAAGTAAGGAAGGAGCTCACCTCAGCTTACATCCACTCATACTAAACCAGTTGTTCTTGGCTCAGTCTCTGCAGCCTAAATATCCCTTCACCTGGACAGGATTGCTTGTTCATTGTAGTGCTTGCCCATATTTGTGACTCTAATATGCTATCATTATCTTTTTCTAAAACTTTATTTATTTATTTTTATTTTATGTATCTAAGTGTTTGCCTAGATGTATGTATGTATGTATGTATGGATGGATGGATGGGCACAATGTGCCCTCAGTGCCCAAAGAAGAGCGCATCTGATCCCCCTGAAAGTGGAATTACAAATGGTTGCAGATTCTGCAAACCAAATCCAGGTCCTCTTCAAGAGCAACAAGTGCTCTTAACTGCTGACCCCATGCTATCATATCTTTTAATCAATACAGTTCTCATACAACCCCAGAGTTATGACTAACACATATGCTTTGTGATCTCTGATCTTTTTCTGTCTCTTTCTCTGTCTTGTAGCTGTCACTTATCAGGAAAGCACATATAAGGAATTAAGAAGAATAGTTTTAGCAGATAAAACAAATATTCCAAATTTCAGTGACTGACACTCTGAAACATTATCTCTTAGTTATGCAAACATTCCTACTTGATAAGTACTTTCCTTATGACATCCCAGGCACTTGGAGCCTTCCATCTGTGATCTGTAGTTCTACCCTTCTCCCACTGAACAGGTGTTCAAACACATGTGCCTAAAGGATATTTCATATTCAAGGCAGAACAAAAGTTACAGCATGTTCATTCACCTTCCCAAAGCTACTGCCACCTGCCATGAAATGTGTAGAACCCAAATTGCTAGTGTTCCTTCTGTGTTCTAGAAACAAACATGGTCAGGCTTGAAGCCAAGCCCTCTAGTTTCATTTCTGTTTCTATAATAAAACACTGACCAAAAGCAGGAACTTGAAGAAGAAACCATGAAAGAACGATGCTTAGGCTCATAATCAATCAGCTTCCTTATACAGTCCACATCACCTGCCCAGAGAATAGCACTGCCCACACAAGCTAGGCTTTCCAACATTAATTGATAATCAAGACAATCCCCCACAGGCATGTCCAAACCACTGTGATCTGGGAAAAATCTTAACTGACACTTCCTCCTCAGGTGACTCCAGGGTAGGTCAACTTGACAGTAAAAGATAACTAGGATCCCACCCCCTCAGCCTAGCTTTTACAATCCAATCAGGCTACTATGGCAAAGCACTGTACAGTGGGCGGCATATGAACAACAGAAGAATTGATTTATCAGAGTTCTGCCAGTGGAAAAGTCAAAAATAAAAACACCAGAAGATTCATCTGCCAGTGGAAAAGTCAAAAATAAAAACACCAGAAGATTCAGTGTGTAGTGAGTGCCCATTCTTCATAGACAGCCCCTTCTAACTGTGTCCCTACACAGTGAAAGGGAATAGTTAATACTCAGGGTCCTATTTGTAAACGTAACAATCCCACTGATAAATGTTCTACCCAGGTTGCCTCAAAAAGGCCCCCATTTTCAAATAGAAACAATTTGATGATAAGATCTTAACATATGAATTTGGGTTGATTTACAGTCAAGCAGTAGCAGCTGGACCACAACCAGTTTCTACCAGTGAGCAAAAGCTAAGTGTCTATAAGTCACTGAGCTATTGGTCTGTATTTGCTGAATAGTGTTTGTTACTGAAGTAGGTTGAAGTCTAGAAATTTTGATATGGAAAACTCAGATGTGAGTGGGAACTACAGGTCAGGTTAGTTCCATCCTTGGCAAGAGAAAAGTGAATAGTCAATCCCATGAGGACAAGCCATCTATAAAGACTTTATTATTAATCATTCCCTGACCAATGTGACAGGTTGTAGAATCTCAGTGTTTCACGAGTGGCAAGTAGCTGTAGGCCTAAACACAGCAGGGAATTTTAGAAAGAGTAGAAATCTGCATGTAAGAACGATGAAAATTTCCTCCTTCGATATGCATGAATCTACACTGGATACATTCTTTTCCTTTGAATTCATTACTTCATCACAGTATTAAAATGGGTCACAAGATCAGTCCAACGCCCCTACTTGTGATTAATATAATTAATGAATGAAATAACTGTTAATATATTTATTGACTAGCAATAAGAGCTATAGCTGAGTATAGATACCATGATTAGTATTCTGTGTATCTATAAGATTGTTTATTTTTCCTTATATTTCTGGTGTGTACAATACTAATTGTTGGCCATTTCTATTCTCAAGATGTTGAAATGATGTTTCTTTTCAAGAAAAAGAGGACAAAATTTATTGTAAAATCAAGGCTTGGAGTAGTAGGCATCTCAAGTGATTTTCATCCCTTGTTTTAGTCCAGCTAATGTGACTACTTTTCCAGTGATATATGCCCTCTGTATATGAATAACAATTGAGGGCTTGCAGTAGGTGTTAAAGAGCCTTGCTCATGACAGCCCCTGTGTGCTATGATATAATAAGTGACAACAAGATTAGAATTATACTATTTCTTTGCTGAACTAGGGAAGGCATAGTGAAGATAACTGTGTTTAACCATATAAATACTGTGCTTTATTTTCCTGGTAGAAAGAGAGGAGGAGATGATTGTAACGTTTATCAATCACATTAGGTTGGGAAACTAAAATTCTTTTATTTTTAAACACTTGACAATAACCTTCATTATAAATACAGAATTATAACCCAAAGGATAGTCATATGCCAAACACACAAATATTCCTTCAGAGCTCATCACAGGCATAAGTCTTAGATCATTTTATGTGCTTGCCCTGCTTCTAGTTTGCAGCACATGTAGGGGACTCAAGACATGTTTGTTGACTGGAAGCCCAGGTACATGGACAATGGTGAGGAAGAGAAATCTCTGACGAGGAAAAATGGGAACCACTGAACATGCTTACCTAAACTGTATGCAGGTAATTAAACAACCTTTGCCATTAGATACTTTTGCTCAGCCCAACAAGGGTCTCATTCTAGGACTTTTGGAATGCCCACACAGGACCATCTTGGATATCAGTCTGTTGTCCTTATCTTTTGCATAGACACTATTGAAATGTCCACAGGATCATCAAAACTTTTTAGCAAATCCTATTTTTAATACAGTCTTTTCTTAATGTCAATTGGGTATTTGTTCCAGGATGCCTTGATGGACAGTAAAACCATGGACCTTAAGATATACTGTATACGTGTATTAGTTACTTTTCTGTTGCTATGATAAACACTATGGCCAAGGCCACTTTATAAAAGAAACAGGGTTCCAGAGGGCTGAGTCGAACCTGGCGGGAAGGGTGGCAAGAGGCAATCAGAACAGAAAGCGGAGTGTTCACATCTCTAAGCAGGCACAGGAAATAGAGTGAAGTTAGAAACGGGACATAGCTACCAACTCTCAAAGACTGCCCCGGGGGACGGACGTGTTTTCTCCAGCAAGGCCCTACCTCCTAAGCATTGCATGACCTTCCCCAAACAACTGACCAAGTGTTCAAATACTTGATGCCTATAGCAGAAACTTATTTAAATTGCCACATGCATATGCCCTAACTATGTCTTCCAGTATATTTGAATTCATCTCTAAATTGCTTAAAATTCAAGGTAAATGCTTTGTAAATTTTTGTTATAATGTATTGTTTAAAGGTGCCATGCCCATGTTTAGAGGTACTAGCCCATTTTCCTCTAATATTTTTGACTTCAGATTGAGTGATTCTGTGGATATGGAACCCACAAAGGCCAAGTATACATTTCTTAAAATACAGATACAAACATTATCTAATTTTAAATTCATGTGCTTATATCTGATTCTAGGAAATAACATTCTTCATTGAACTTGAACCAGTTTGTGTAAAATGATTAACATACTAAGCATTTGGAAAGGAAACTGAAGCTCAGGCAGAGTTTTACCTGAATACTTGGAAAGGACAGTGCAGAAGGAAGCAGAGTCCTCCTTTTATAACCAGCAGGAAAACCTACTATTAATATGGATCATTTAAGTTATTTTACATGAAATACAACTGGATCCTTTGGGCTTCATTTCTTTTAATATTTTATTTTTATTATATCTTATTTTCTGTGTATGAGTGCATTGCCTGCCCTCTGCCCTCAGAGGTCAGAAGAGGGTCTCAGATCCCTTGGAACTGGAGTTACAGATGGTTATTAGCTGCCAGGTGGGTGCTGGGAATTGAACCTGGGTCCTATGGAAGAGTGTCCCGTTCTCTTAAGCACTGAGCCATTTCTCCAGTCCTTGGGCTTTATTTTTTAAAGAGAGACTTTTCTCTATTCATTGCTAAAGGACACAGGAAGTCAGGTATGTCATTCTCATTAGTGTCTCTTCTAAGTCATAGGATGACTATCAAAGTCTATGGTTTGAATGTGAAATGCTGTTCTTGGAGACTGTGTAACCTTTCAGAGATGAGGGTTCGGTGAAGAAGTAGGCTACTGAGGCAGGCTTTGAGTTACAGCCCACCTGGCTAGAGTGCTCTGCTTTGTGGTATTTGCCATGCAACAATCAGCTTGTCACTGAATTGACCATGGCCTCCCCTCCATTCAAACTATGAGCCAAAATAAACCCTTAAGCATTTTCTTTTTTCTTAAAATTTCTATCTTAGATTCAGTTTTAATTTTTATTTATGTATTATTCATTATTATTCTTTGTGCCCCTTTCTCTGTCTGTTGTCTCTGAGTGCTCATGTGCCAAGGCATGTTCATGGAGGTCAGAAGACAGTTGTGAGTGTACACCCTTAGTTCTTACCTTCTACTTTGTTTGAGACAGAGTCACTTTGTTGTTTTCCACTTCATGTGCCAATGTAGCTTGCCTGTGAGGTTCCAGGGATTTTCCTGTCTCTGTCTTGGATCTCACAGTATGATCATTGGGATTGTAGATACATGCTAGCACGCCTGGCTTTTATATAGGTTCTAAGAAATGCAAGTCCTCACAATTGCACAGCAAGTGCTTTACACCACTGAACACTCTCTTCAGATTCTTGTCAGATATTTGATCGCAGTAAAACAAAAGTAATTGACCCATGACTTAAACACAACAAATATTCTATAACACATTACCAATATTTTAACCATAAATATGATTAGAGGATCAAAAAAAGGAGATGCAGATGGCCTATTCATTACGTTGGAAATCAAAGAGTAGTACTGTTTGGCCTTGAAAGACAAAAGGACACCTCTAGACACCCCAGACAAGAGTCTAAGCAAAAAACTGTCCTCAGTCTTTATGTTCTTATCTTTTAATGCATGCAGCAGAAGCCTGGCTAAGGATGTCAGGAGGCTCCGTAGCAGACATAATGAGCAGGTGTTGTACACTCCCACCAGCTGTGCATTTCTAAACTTCACTTTAAACCATGGGTGTTAATCCTTTGTCTATGTAGTTCTCAGAGCTGGGGCCCTGCTGGATGACAAAGGACATACATTTCACCAGACAAGGCCTAACTGAATTTTGTCTTCTCCACAGGTAATTAGCAATCCCATGCCTTGGGCTGCTGCTTTGTTCTCAAAGCCTTTTGCAGGTAAGCCCTGGGCCACTTGTACAAACACAACTCCTGCTATTTGCTAATACAAACCAGAAGTCTTTTTGTCAAAGACCAAGCTTACTATTCTCAGAGGACACATTAAAAATTTACCTATTATCTAAAATGTATCTGTAAATGTATACTTCATTTTATAGTCATGTAAAGATTTATACACAACAGGAAAAAAAAATTAAGAGTTGGATGCAAACTTCAGCTGAAGTCAAACAAGGGGATGCCTTGGTATTTCAATTAATGGGGATTATGTACATATTTAAATTAACATATTTAAATTATGCATACTACTTGATATTTCCATATGCATATATTTTCCACAATGATTGAATAAGTCAAAAATCATTCTTATCAAATGCTCAAGATTGTGCCTCTTAAGAAATTTCATGTGTACTGTTCAATATTATTAACTATAATCACTGTGCTGTGCACCAGCTCGCCAAAATTCATCCACCTTACATAATTGAAACTGTACCCCTTGACCAACAGCTACTATAATCCTCTCCTTGACCCCTAGTACCCATCATTTTACTCTCTGTTTCCATAAATCTGACTTTGTAGATTTTATGTAGAATTAAGATCACACTCCATTCAGATTTCTGTGTGTCCTTTATTTCCCATAGACTATTGTCATCTAGGTTCTTTTAAGATGAAAATGAGATTTTCCATTCTTTTCTTTTCTTTCTTTTTTTTTTTTTTTTTTTTTTTGAGTAGAAAAATTACAATTCTAGACTACAGTCCATCAAAGTAGGAGGAATTCAAGGCAGTACCTTGAAGGCAGGCCTGTTTGACATTCCCTACAATATTATTTCTGACCCAAACACTGACTTCCCAGCTAAGAAGTACAGCAGAAACAGTGAAGACACTGCTGGCTCAAAGGCTGCCTTCCTCTCAGCTTATTTATAGCTCAGGTCCCCTTGCCTTGGGATGTTATTGCTGAGTGGACTGAGCCCTCCTGTGTCAATTAGCAGCCAAGATAATCCCCCTATAAGCATGCCCACAAGCCTTCTGATCTAGGCAATTTGCCAATTGAGATGCTCCTCTCAGATGACTTTCAGCTGTGTCACGCTGACAGTTGAAGCTAATCAGGCCAGGGCTCTGTTTCTACTTTCAAAAATCCTGCCACCCATGTAAAAAACCTTCTAAGAATTGGAAAAAATGCTTGCTATTTAATCTGTTCAACATTACTGATTAATTTTATTATTAGAATAAACATTTTGGAAAAATATAGTTTTTAAATTTTCTTTTTTGAACTTTTTTTCAAATTTCATACCATGTGTTTTGATCATATTTTGACCCTCTCCAGTGTCCCTTCCTACCAACCCCACCCATAGCTTTTGATAGTATACAGTAATATGCACATTTTCTCTGCCTGTTTGTACCTTAATAGACATGTAAGCTAAACCTATATCTTGTCTATTATGATAACTAATCTTTCATAAAGATTTTGCTTATTTTTATTTTATGCGTATGAATGTTTCATCTGCATAGGGTTGGACACCTATATTGAGGACATACACAAATGCTCTTCCCATTCTATAGGACTCCATTTCATTCTACTGATCATTTCATTTGTAATACAAAAGCTTCTTAGATAGAGGCTGTTCCTGTTGTCTAGATTTGCATGTGTTTCTTATGCTTTTGATCTAAAAAATTTGTAAGTAGATTTAACTAAAAAAATTCCCATACTCATGTCAGGAAGCTTTTAATCTATGATTTTTCTAGTAGTTTCTTTCTTCTTTTTATTTTATTTTTTAATTGCAGGTCCTATATTTATCTCTAATCAATTTTAAATGCTTTTTGTGTCTGGTGTGAGATAAAGTTGCAGTTTCCTTCTTATGGAAATACTCTTCTTGCCCTATTGTGCATTCTTTTTAAAAATATATATTTTATTTTAGTTTTTACTGTGTATGAATGTATTGCCTTCATGCACGTGAGTGCATCCATGTTGTGCAGTGCCTGAGGAGGTCAGAAGAGGGCCTCAGATTCCCTAGAACTGGAGTCTCAGAGGGTTGTCAGCTGCCATGTGGGTTCTGGTATTTGAACCAGGTCCTCTGGTAGAGCAGTCAGTGCTCTTAACAGCTAAGTCATCTCTCCAGCACCCAATTGCGTTTTCTTTATACCTTTTGTGAAGATCAACTGATTTTAAATATTTATATTTACTTTTGAACTGAATTCTGTTATGTTTTTATGTCAGTGATTCACTGTATTTTCTTTTCTTTTCTTTTCTTTCTTTCCTTTTGTATTTTTGAGACAGGGTGTCCCTGCAGCCCCACTTGGCCTGGAACTCACTAAATAGATAGCTCATAGAGATCTGCCTGCCTCTGCCTCCAGAGTGACTGAAGGCCTGTGCAACCATGCCTGGTGACACTCAGTTTTGATTGCAGTAGCTTTGTTTGTTCTACAAGTTTGCATTGTGTATTTGAGATTTCCGTGCTTATATATGAATTTTGGAATTAGTTTTCTATTTACATAAAGAATTCTATGGTTTAGAAATATAGCTTAGCAGTTAAGAGCACTGGCTGCTCTTGCAGAAGACCTAGGTTGGGGTCTCATCACCTAAGTGGCAGCTGACAACCATTTGTAACTCCCATTGCATAGGATCAAACACCCTAGTCTAGACTCCGTGGGCATTGCATGACATGGGTGTGTTTACACACAAGCATGAAAAACACTCATACACATAAAATAAAAATGATAAATAGAAATTTTTAGAAAGAATGGTAAGATTTTATAAGGGTTACATTTTCAGTTTGGATAGTAGGAACATTTTATCAATATTAGTTTTTCTAATCCGTAAACATGAATGTAGTAATACTGTTCTCTGTGATGTAATTTCATCTCTGTTGTGCTGATAAAATATTCTCATAAAAAAAGCAACATTGGACCAGTCTCCCAGTACTCGGGAGTCAGAGGCTGACAGATCTCAGTGAGATGAAGGCCAGACCGGTAACTTCCTTAACTTATGACTTTCAGTGCCATACTAAACAAAAATGGCACGATGGGTGCCTACCTATGTTCCAAATTAATATAAAAGCTATAGAACAAAATATTATCGATAAAATTGACTATAATATCATTAAGTTTGCACAAAATAAAAAATGGTTAAATATAGATTCTGAAAGCACAAAGTGGTACATGACAAAAGTATAGAATTGATATGATTAACAACTTAAAATGAATAGCAGAGAGGCCATTTTATTCTAGTCTGAGGAATACCTGAGAACACCCTTAACAACATCTGTTTTCAGTAATTATCAGATTTGTATAATGCCCATCAAGTTGTTTGAGCCTTCAACTGTGAGTGGTTCTGGATGACTTAAAAGTCTGAGTTGTAATCAGAAGGGAGTGGCTAAAATTGAATGGAAATTGAAAAATAGTTAGAAATCAAGTGGCCAAAGTATGTTACTTCCTTAAACATGTTAAGAATTTAGATTTTAAAACGTGTAGACCAAACCCCCAAGTTCTTCTCAAGTAGTGATTCAAAGATCAATCATGTAGAGTGGAGAGAGGGTGGCATTACAGCTGGTTGCTGCTGGTTTCAACACAATAGCATTTAAGAACAAAATACCACTGTTTAGAAATACCTAAGATGAACTTCTGTAGATACAGGCACAGGCAACATTGGGGTAGATGTCTCTCCCACTTTTGAAGATCTTTATCCTCTTGGGAGTGCCAGGATATGTGTATGGGTAAAGAAGAGATAGAACTTGTTTACAAACAATGTTATATTCTAGTGGGCACAAATTTGGGGTGAGAATGAGCAGGCAGTAGTTGATAGCAGTCCTAGGGTCAGAGCCTTAGCAGCTGAGTACAAAGATCTAACTTCCGGGCTGAACAATCAGGTTTCCAACATGAAAGGAATGGAAATTTATCAGCCTAGGTAGGTTTTCCTAGGTTTGATATAAAGATTATTGTACTCCAGGAATTGGTAAAAACTGACATGGCATAATCTATGAGGAATTTCTTCTTTGTAATGCCCTAATTTTCTCCTAACATATGGAAAGACCTGAATCTCCTTCTGTTGGTCCTTGGTATGGCTAAATTTCCAGCAACATTCCTGCCTCACAGATCCATTTCCAGATGAATACAATTTATGTGCCTCTCCCCTCTACTTAGGGAATTCTCCGTGCACTACATGGCTCCAGGGAAATGTCAGTTGTTCTGTGAGGTTATCCAACTGCTCCTGCTTTCTGGCAAGCCACACCTAACTCCTTCTTCAATTCAGGAAGATGAGTCAATGAAGTAGAAGGTGAAGTGGTATGGCAGAATGGAATAGAAGTAGAATCAGTGTGCCATGAGATTCCTATGGCCATGTCGTACGTCCATCTCTAAAACAAAGACATTGGAAAAGCTTAGTTGTAAATGAAGACATCAACAACATTTGTTGGCAATTGAGAGTCAGCACTATGTTCTGGTTAGAAATTATAAACTCATATTACTTGGGATACAAGTTTGCTCTCCCACAGATAAGCTTTATGACTTGGAGAGACTTAGTTTGCTTCCAGATTCCTTTTTAAAGGGAGGAGGATGGAAGAGGCATTTACATGCATGTCATGAGAAGTGAACTGATATAAAGCAATTGGAATGGCTTGCGTCTCAGATGAGTGAGCAGGAAGAGGTGCAGGTGCAGTTATTTGAATTAGCATACTTTACAAAACTGGGTGATTGAGTCTTACTGAAGGTTGATGCTGAATTTGGTTATACAATCTTTTATGTATCTTTATTTATTATTGTTATATTTTTTGTGTTTCTATTTAAATATTTATTATTATTTTGTATGTGTATATGTGTAATGCCTGCATGTATATAAGTGCACCCATTTTGTACAAGGCCCACGGAAGTTAGAAGAGGGCATGAGACAACCTAGAACTGGAGTTACAGGTGGTTGTTAACCAGCATGTGGGTGCTGAAAACTGAACTTCTGTCTTCTGCAAGAGCAGCTGGTGCTCTTAACTGCTGACTCATCTCTCCTGACCAACATAATAATTTTTAAATCATTTTAGTTATTTATTATTTAATTAAAAGAATGCTAGTTATTTGTCTTAAGAGCTTATCTCATTTTATTCTCAACCCATCTTGGAGAAAGAAGTCTCTGTAAAGTATTAAGAAACTGATTCCAGCCAAATACAAATATAGGTTTCCAAAATATATTTAAATTTTCACTGAAGCTCTATTTTTCCCTTTCTATTTCCTGTTCTTACAAGCATACATATTACTACAGACAAGGAGTTCTTATGTTCATTTCCTATTCAAACCACGTGGCCATTAAACATTGGTAGCTTTTCAGACAAGGTTGCAAAGTGAAATGTATTCAGTGCTGTAGCAGAACCTGACTCTTTTCCTCTACTGGCAAAAGCTGATTTTAGGACTTGAGGTCTATTTATTAGTTAGCAGGCTGCTGAGGACAGCATTTTGTGGCATCTGTTCCTGGAAATCTTACTAGCTCAACACTCACCAATCTATCATAGCTCCACAGAGAAGGTGATGAAAAGCAGGCCCCAGTCTCCCTGCACTTAAAATTGAAATTAGCCTGATTGGATTGCACAAAGAATCTTCTACAGTCAACTCTGGTAGACTTAAAAGGACTCAAATACTTGGAGGAAATGAACCTCTAAAAGCTATGAGTCTGGCACAAATAATACTATTTACTCAAGTTGTAAAGGAATTTAAATTAAAAAAAAATGTTATGGAAGATTTCAACAATTACTGTATTTTTCTTTATATAGCATCATGCATTGGTAGTAAAGAATGAAATAATTCTGAAATTCAACTAGGCTAGTAGTTGGCCCTTTACATTAGGCCTGATGATTACAGGTGTCTAGAGGTTCAGCTAGGTGAAACGCTAGGTTATACAAGGCTGCAGAGTGGGAAGTCAGTTTAAGGAGCCGCTGCTGCTCGGTGTCAGCAGATCGCTGCCTTGTGAGGGACGAGGGGCTTGTGTTAGATTCGCCAAGTCAGCTCTGAAATGTAACAAGAAAAGACGGAAAACAATTTTTATTGAAAGCAATTTTTCTGCGATCCCTTCCAAGTTTCCATAGTTCTGATTAGTTTATATTGAGTGAGGTAACTCAGATAACCCACATAGCACTGCACGTTTTCTCTCATGTGTGAATTCTAGTATCAAGTCTTTAGTGTGCTTAATTTGGAGAACTTGTAGTGCCAGGCAACTTTAGAAAGAGGCCATTCGTGAGAGGTGAGGGTGAAGAATGATATTAAGGGAGGAGGGACAGCAGAACACAGATAGCATGAAGGGATAAGGAGAAATAACAAGGAGCAGGGTTGGAGGAGGACAGGGCAGGCAAGGGATTGAGGGAAGGAGAACTGGTACTAATATTTGAGAAGTCCAAATAGAAACCCACTATTTTATAAACTTGTGTGTGTGTGTGTGTGTGTGTGTGTGTGTGTATGTGTGTGCTTAAATGGGGTAACTCTACGAGATAATGCTAACATCATAGGTCATCAAACGAAAGCTTAGAGTCAGACATGGGATAACTTCCTTCAGGGTTTTGATCAGGTGTCCCATAGAATCCCCATCCCCCAAATAATAGACTGTTGCCATTGATCTTTGTTATTCACTAGACCTTGATGATAAAGCTCTATTTCTAAAGACACCACACACTTGAGGCAGTTGCAAGATTGGAAGAAATCAAGCTGATATTGACCTGGAAGCCTCCTCTCTATTGGTTGGCTGCCATACTGTCAGAAGCAGCTATACCAGATGCTGGGAGAACAGTCATCAACCGTCTCACCCACTGACAAGCCTTTCCAAGACCACCTAGCTGGGGAGGTAACAGGCCCTCAGGGAGAATTTACTCCATACTACAAACTGCTTCCCAACTACTCTAACCCCGTACCTTAGTGTAGCTCTCAGTTCTCATCAGAGAAGTTTCTTTCCACAGTGGACAGCAGTTAACACAGAGGCTCACAACTGGTCAAAGTGGAGAGTGTAAGTGAAATGGCCTACTCAGCTCTCAGTGGGAACCCTAGATCAGACTTCCATCCCCTAAGGGTCAAGCAACATGGCACAAAAAAGGGAAGAAAAGCTGCAAGAGCCAGAAGCTGGAAGGGCTGCTAAGAAATATCTTTTAGCCTGTTGCACTTATAAACTCACAGCAGCTGTGGTTGCCTGCACAAGATAATTTAGTCAAAATTCCAGCATGGATGGAGGAGGAGCTCCAGAGGTTCAATCTTTTGACAGCTGGTGGCTGCTGGGGAAGGAAAGTCTGTTTTCTTTAGGGGTGTGTACTGATGTGGATTGCCCATGCTCCAGTGATGGCTGCACACCCTACACATACAGGCAACACTAATGGGAGTCATTAGATCTTTAAAAAGAAAAAATGGGCATGAAGTGGAGGGAAATGTGGGCCTGGGAATCGGTGCATGATGAGAGGGGAATGTGGATGGAATTAACATGCATTGTATACAGGTATGGAAATCTCAAAGAATAAATAAAAATACATTTAGCTAAAGAAAAACATAAGAGGGTTAGACAGATGGTTCAGTTGTTAAGCACATTTGCTGTGCTTCCAAAGAATCAGAGTTCAGTTCCCAGAACCGGTATTAGGCAGCTGATAGTTGCCTGTCACTCCAGGTCCAGGGATCAGATGTTCTCTTTTGGCCTTTGTGGGTACCTACAAGCACAAGGAATATACACACAGATATAAAGGCATATAAATAAATATAAATATAAATACATCTTAAAAATAACCCAAAACTTAAGGAGCTAGAAAGATGGCTCAGTGGTGCTTGGTGTTTGGTGCTCTTGCAAAGGAAACATATGCAGTTCCCAGCACCCACATGGTGACTAAAAACCGGCCACAACTCAGTTACAGGGTAGCCATCACCCTTTTCTGACCGCCAAGGGTCATCGCATACACATGGTGCTCTTACGTAAATGCAAGCAAAACACTGTACACATAAAAAAATCAATCAATAAATCAAGGCAGGCATGGTGACACATGCATTTTATTCCAGCACTAGGGAGGCAGAGGCAGGTGGATCTCTGTAATACTGAGGCCATCCTGGTCTACAAATGAGTTCCAGTCCAGGTGGGGCAATACCAAGACCCTGGCTCAAAAGAAAACTCCAAAACCAGACCAAACCAAACCAAAACACAAACATAGATAAATTAATTTTTAATTAAAAATCTTAAAACACAATGTGCATTAACAAAACAAATGCTCACATTTATCTTTGGAAATTATGTAGCCATCTCTGTGTAGCTGTTTGTTTCTAGCTTTTTGAAATTAGGTCTTAAACTTCTTTTTTTGCTTGTAGTTATTTTTTGTTACTCTTCCACAATATTTTTGCCAATCTGGAAGGCATTCTGACACGCACCACAGTTCCATAAATTTCACTTTGTAATCTTAACATCGTGGTTTATCCTACTGATTTCCATAAAGACATTCTTTCTCCTCCTCTTCTGCATTGTCTTCTCCTCTGCCTCCTAACTTTACTTTTAAATACAATGCAATCCTCAGTAATTTAAAGAAGGAGAATGAACACTTACTAAGCAACTTATATATACTATGCATTTCTCTTATATAGTTTAATCCTAGTAAAATCCTTCAAGCACACAGATAAAGGATATCTTGTGACTAAAACAGCTTCTTTAGTATGAAATGCCTATTAATCTGAATAAAAACAGTTGAAACAAAGATCTGTTGATATTAAGGTTCAGTCATTCACTCTTCCTCTCTCTGTCTCTCCTCCCTGCCTTTTTATAGTGCTGGAATTCAAATTGAGGGCCTAGTAAATGTTTGGCAACCTTACAACCACTGAGCTACATCTCCAGCACTAAATATTTCTGTTGTGTTCATCCCACAGAGAAGTAAACCAATTTGTCCCTCATTTTAATATTATAAGACAAATAGAAAACAAGAAAATAACAATATTGATATTATTAGTATCAATTTAAATGCAATGAACTCTAAGGTTTCTTAACATGAAAGCAGAAACAAAAATAAATGAGAAATCTTAAAAAAGCCAATCTTTAAAAATGGAAATAAAGCCATTACAATGAGTAAAAAACTAAAAGAAGATACCCCAAAGTAGTTCTAAATAATCAGGGTATGACAGGAAGCAGAGAAAGGATGATCAAAGCCAGATGTCAGGACAAAATAATTTTATGTAATTTTATGACGATTCATGAGGTGCTAATTATGAGCGCTTTTGCTTACCACAAGATAGAAAGGGAAGTATTGGACTGTGCCTGTTCTAAGTGTGAGTTCACAAGCAGAATCACTGGGCTGACTGTGAGGTGGAGTCAGGCCAGCACTATCATATGGCCAGCACCATAAAATATAATTGTTCTATTTTTATTAAAGAAAATATTGGGGCTGGATAAATGGCTAGCAGTGAAAGGTGATTGCTGCTCTTGCAGTGGACCAGAGTTCAGTTCCCTAGTTCCCACATCAAGGGGTTCATGCCTGCCTGTAACTCCAGTTTCAGGGGTTCCAACCCTCTCCTCTGGCCTTTACAGACACCTGCACTCATGTGGTATACATACAGACATTCAGGGAAACACATACACATAAATAAAAAATAAATACAAATCTTTAATCAAAATAAAATATCAAAAAAGCAACAACTCCATGCATTCACTATACAACATCAAAACTTTTAAGCATATATGCACTCACATTTTGAATAGATGCAACAGAGGGCACTAAAGGCCCCGAATATTATTATATCTCCATGTACAATGTCTGGTAATCCCCAGATGTTGAAATATTATTCTTACTTTGCATCATCATCAACCTCTACGCATATCTCTGTTTACCCTCTACCTTTACTTTTGTTTGACTATCTACAAACAAAATGCGTTTTGGGCATGTCATAAAAACTCACATCAATTTATATTAAAGATAATATTAAAGTCAACTCTTAAGAATATTTAAAAGTACATATAGGAAACCAGGATCTAGAACAATGACTCAGTGCTTTGAAGTACTTCCTGCTCGAGTTTATGTTCTGCCACTCACAAAATCAGTGGCTCATAGCTGACTGCAACTCTAGCTCCAGGAAATACTAAACAGCAGGTTTCTGTGGGTACCTGCACACACATGGCATATAGTCATACATGCACATACACAGAGATAGACACAAATAAAAGTAAATGAGACTTAAAATAAACTAATATTCTTTGTTTAATGATAATTAAGCAAATAATCAGAAAATATCAGGAAAGATTAAAGATTAATAATGTAGAATATTTTTAAAATTTTAAATGTCTGCAATGAAAGTTAAATACAAGCCTGAAATGGTGTAAAACAGAATTACAAAGTATGTCACTGACAGGTGCAATATCCAGAATAAAGAAGCAATATCTACAAATTAATGAGACAAAAATAAATTAAATAAAAAAAGAAAGAATATGAGACAATATTTACCTAAACTGATAAAATGGTGGAACTAGAACATAAAAGAGCAAAACACAATTTAACAATTCACTATAAGATTTTATGATTTTAAAAACATGAACAGGCAGAAATGTTGAGAAGGCTTTGGAGCCAGTAGTTCAGATACCACTGCACAATGTTTAAACGAATCACTTTAAGAGAGTACTTTGGAATATGTGACAAAGTTGAAAAAACATGCAGTACATACATGTATACATAGCATATTTACCAGAAATTCCACCAAATAGTCCTTCCCTGAGAAATTTATACTTCTGCAAAAAGAAAGATGACTGGAAATGTAGAGTCATTATTGATAATAGATAAAAATCAGAGATAATCTAACAATTCATTACAGGGGAAACAGAAAAACAAATTGTAATTGTGCATAGAACTGAAAAGACATCAATTAAAATTAATGGTCTTATTCCAGATAGATCAACTTGGGTCAATCTAGAAAGGTTGTTGAATGAAAAAAAGAAAATGTAAATTATGTGAAATTATATAATTTATGTGAAGTACAAAAGCACATGAATGATTTTTATACACAAAGCAGCTTTTGCCTCTCAGAATCATTTATTCATACCGAGAAACTGTCCATTAGTCATGGGAAGTTAAGGAAGCTGTCAGAGACTATGTGGCATTTCTTCTCACTGCCTTGTGTCTCTTGAAGGTCATCCATTCTGCATTCCAAATGTGCCCAAGGAATACAGATATGACATTCTTAGACTCCTCACTCCCTCCTGATATCTTCATTATTTTTCTTTTAAAGAAGATATTTTACCATAGTGAATTGAGAATTTTTTTAAATTGAGGTTTTTTGTTTCAAGTCCTGTGCTTTTCTCCCCCAATAAGAAATTTGTTTCCAGTGTATGAAGCAACTGAATTATACTGTTCATATGCCTGTGAGTGCACACACATAAGCAAGGTGGTACACTTGTACAGTGGTACGCACTCAAAGGACTTGCCTTCTCCTTCTCTAGTTTCTAAAGTCTTAGAAAATTAAGTGTGCTTCATCTGGTATAGTGATACAGTTGACCATTCTTATCTATGAACAAATTTTTCAGGTGGAATTGTAAACATTTGGCTTCAATAGCAATGGAATGATGCTTGCTTCAATATAATCACTACAGGTCTGAAATTCCTTGGGAAATGGAGACATGCTCACCCTGATTTCCTCAGATTAGAAAACTAAGGTTATGATAGGCTCAGTGATTTGCCTAGAATGACAAAGTGAGATTAGGGCAGAAATACAGTTCTGTCTGTTATTATATGTATTATTTATTTTTGATAGAGGCACATAGTAATTGTTCATATTTATGGGATACAATGTCTTAATTTGATACATGTATCAGTTGTCTAAAGATTTATTTTTAATTTTTATTTATTTATTTTCATTTTATGTGTATTAGTATTTTCCTGCATGTATGTATATGCACCACATATGTGCCTGGTGTCTGAGGAGGCCAGAAAGGGTCATTGCATCCTGTGGCAATCAAATCTGAGTGCAAGTGCTTTTCGACACAGCCATTTCTTTAGCTTCACATGAGCTATTTAATTTCCAAATTGGAGTAGCCATATCTATGTTCTCAAAAATTTATTATTTACTTGTGTTAAGAACTTTAAAATTTTTTAAATTAAAAAAACAGCATACAAAATATCACTTTTGTAAGTTGTTCCATAGTACTCAGATACAGGAGGAAGGCGAGATAAATTCTGGAGTTCTATTGCACAGAGGCAGATTTTATTACACTGTCTTCCCTGCACCTGTAACTTGGGAGGGACTATATCATCTTTGAGTAGTGCCCCAAAGCCACAGCCCTGGTCCTGTCAAGAACCATTTTTCAAACAAAGCTGTCAGGTGGATAGTTGGAAAAGTGTCAGTTGTACAAATTCTGAGAGATGCTTCTGTGTCAGTCATCAAACTGTTTTATGAATGACTGTAAGTCACTTCATAGGGGCTGCCAACTTTAAGAGAATAATTCTATGAAGAACTATAAAATAAATCTTTATAGAAAATGTTCATTTAATGAAAGAATATTGTTTTAATTATCAAGTCATAACTATTTTAAAGGTAGAGAAAACAGAGACAATGTAAAAATGATTCATTTCAAGCTTTGATTCAGATTCATGTGTTTTGGAGGCCAACTGTTGTTTAACACTGGTTTATTTTATTCACTGCTGGTCCATAACCTACTGAAATGTACCAAGTGTCTTTGTGACCATGTGAGTAATTAGCCAGATGAATTCAACATATGAGGCAAATTTTCCAGAGAATAATCTTATCCTCAGAGGGAAATTAGCTACTTAAAAGATTTGGATCCACTATTTTTTCTAATTAAAATTATCAAACTTATCCCCAAGGATCATATAATGCAATGAGATAATATAATTTAATACAAATAATGGCACCCTAAGTCCTTTCCAATGAAGAAAATTTCATAGTTCATTTAAATGTCATCATTTACCTGAAAGAGTTTCTGTGAACAAAAATTAAATTATAGCAAACAGTTAAGGGGAACATCTAAAAGAGTAGTACTTTCTGAGGGGTTATATGGTCATTATTTCCATTTAATAAACACAGATTTTAATATATTTCTAAATGTAATTATTCAAGGAAAATAGGATATTCTATTCATATAGGATAGACACAAATGAAATAAATGAATTCCATTTCCTCTTCAGAATAAAATGAATGACAATTACTTGACCTACCTCTGATGCACACACACACACAGAGAGAGAGAGAGAGAGAGAGAGAGGGAGAGAGAGAGAGAGAGAGATAAAGGAATATATTTGAGCATTTTCTTATTTAATGCATTATTTATTCTACTGCGAAGGCACTCAAACACAATGATTACTGATTTTTAACTTCCTTTATTATGCAAAAGGAGAAAATAGACAGTAGTCAACCTGGCTGTGTATCTACTTAATCCGGAAAGTCCCAAAGTCTTGTTCTTAGTCACATGAGTGAGATTCAGCAGCAGTAAGCATGTTGATCGAATGTGGCCACACATTTCCCCAAGCCCTGTTAGTGGATATATAGAAAGGTCCTATGTCCCTGTTTGCTACCTGAGATGGGTCAGGAAATTAACTCTGATTCTACCTATGAGATGCAGTCTTGAAGTCAGTATGTATTACATGTCTTAAACTTACATGGTCTACAGTAGATGCTTTCTACATTATCAGAGCATTCATCCCGATGATTGAGAATGTGTGTCTGTTTTAAAAATCATATCCTAATTATAGTTTCTTTCTGTCTCTTCTCTCTCCTTATTGTCTCTCTTTCCCTCCCTCCCTTCCTGTCTTCTCCCCTCTCTCCCTCCCTCCTCCCTTCCTTTTTCTCTCCCATACGCATGTCAATCATTTAAAACATGGGGCGAATAAAACTACTGTAAAATAAAGATATCAAATAAGAAATTTTCAGTTAAGCTAAGTTGCCTATAAGAGTATAACAAAGGTC
Organism: Eospalax fontanierii; assembly: GCA_035773235.1. Taxonomy (NCBI): domain Eukaryota; kingdom Metazoa; phylum Chordata; class Mammalia; order Rodentia; family Spalacidae; genus Eospalax; species Eospalax fontanierii. The sequence goes on from CM069532.1 coordinate 42,434,068, forward strand.
TAAGTAAGAAATCTATAGGCAAAGATCTGGAAGTTTCTTTCACTTCATGTGCAATGAGACTATGAGACCTCTGAGGCAGGCTACTCTGTGCCCAGAATACTATTCTGCAAGCTCTACAGTTTCTGGGATTTGTTAGCTTCTTAAATTGTTTGTTTCCAGAAGACCTCTTCACAATGAATACACGTTGCTGGAAATTACTCATCAGTATAAAAGTAAAGTCTTATTGTCATCGCAACACTACAAGTGGTTTAAAAATAAATCTTTGGCAACTGAACAAAGATATGCTTTCATATATCCTTTCCGATACTGAAGGGCGTGTACTCCTTCTTTCTTAAGCCTCCCATTTCTCCACATCTTTCACAGTGCAAAGACCAGAAAAGCCTTTATTTCGGTGTCACTGTCCAGTAAACTTTGTGCCCTTTGAAGAATGGCACAAAGACATCCCCATCCCTGTATCTACCAAGGCCAATCACTAAGTTCAAAAAAATGAAAAGGACAGTTGAAGAATTCTCATATTTAAAGCAAATTAACTTCTTGAAATGCTTTGTCCTTGAATTCTAGATATTTTTGGGTAGTGTGGGGCACGTCAGAACCTCACATACGCCGTTGGAAACGTTCAGTAAAAGTCAGGAAGCCAGAAAACTAGAGGACTGTCCTTAGCTTCCAGAGTCACAGCAACATCTCTGCGCCACTGACTGTCTCTGCTTTTCTTTCCCTGTAGGAAACCGCACAGTGTCCTCAGTTATTCCATGGAGATGGTGTATGGATGATGGAGGATGGCAGGAGCAGAGCTTTGCGCCATCATCAAAGTGGGGGAGGTGATTTCCAAGTGAAGCTGAGATTCGTTATGTGGGAGTGGATGGGAGATATAAGATGTCGATGTTTCTCTTTATGCTGTTGGTGTCGTGACTCAATTCTTTTTCCAATGCCAGCTGCAAACACATTATAAAAATCTGGTACATATAGCTTAATTCTTCCTGAAGTCGTAGCAAGCTGGCAAGGCCCAGGCCACCAGCTGTGTGAACAGTGTAACCAGGAGAAGTGGCTACTCCACTTTTGCTTCTTTGGGAGTCTCACCAGCATGCCCAGCATTCTGTTCCTCACCCCTCAGTGCAGGTCACTAAATATAGGGACCCTTTATCTCTGCATTTACTGTGCTGACTGTCCTTCAGACAAGTGCAGAACTGGACAATTCTCTATATAACTGGCATTTCCAGTCCACCAGTGATGCCTTTTCTACCTTCCACTCCCTGCAACCACACCTAATAGACCTTGAGTAGCACTTGGTATACACAACTTCCCATTAATGTCATGTGTCAACTAAGAAGCCAATGACAGTCACTTTCCCCTTTGAGGATTAAGTATGGCATCAATGATTGTTTCCCAGTTGTTGCAAATCTGTGTTTTATTCTACTGAAAGTGATTACATCATAAGATAGTCACCTTTCCCAAAGCATTACTACAATCTTTGTTTTTGATCAAAGAAACTTATTCTATGTCAAACAAGAAGCAAGTGAAATATCTAAATAATTTCTGATTATCGTCTCCTTTCTTCTAGGATTTTAAAAATAAAAACAGTTTAAAAATTATTTTCCTGAAGCTCTTTGTCTGAACCAGCTTGTGTGATATCAGAATTTTGTGTAGACCATTAAAATCTGCTCCTGTTTTAAACTATGTTGCATTAAGACTATCATCTAAAGGAGATCAACCCTAAAAGTATTATAACTTTGAAGAAGAATGAAAATAAAATTCACACAAATGCATATACACTAGAACAGACATCAAGAACAAGGGATAAAACAAACAGAGAGTCCAAAGTCACAGGAACAGTTTTCATTTCTACTGTGACCTTGCGTGCCTCCCTTAGAATGGGACTGAAACCGATTGCAATCAATAATAATCAATAATCACTGCTTCCATAAATTTTTCCTTAGTGAAACTGAACTGAAAGTGCTTCGAGGCATTCATAGTGTTCTCACTGTCATCTGGGGACACAGTGAAAGGAGCCCCTGCCCAGTCATCAGATTGCAAAGTAAAGGAGAAACGACAAAGCTTTGTGCTTCCTTGGGGTCTAAGAGTGAGCACCTGGTCACACCGATGGAAAGCAAGAAACAAAGATACAAACCAGCAGATACATTCCCAGGAAGAATATGCATCAGAGCAAAACGAAAATGCATCCAAAGGAAGAGAAGAAAGAAAACCAGGTCTTTTCTCATGACTGAAATAGAATCAAATAGCAAAAGTAAAGAGTATGCACAATGGTAAGCACTCACTAGTATGTAACTTATTTACCACCGTTCCATGGGTAATATCCTTCTCTCTGATTCTCTATCCCAGGCAATTGGTAACTAATTAAACATGGGAAGAAAAAGGTGCCAAAACCTGTGTTCTCTCACCACAGCAGCATCACTAAGACAATACCTTCATGCCTCAATTTCCTTTTCTACCTCACATAAATGATTTGCTAAATGGAACTGATGTTTGTGAAGTGCTTACAGCCTTAAATAACAGTTGTACTAGGAAGGCAGATAATGCCAGAGAAGAAAATGATCTTTCCAAAGACAGTCTGGATTTTATCTCTATGACAGTTTGGCTGTCAGTCCTGGAGCAATATTCCAGTATCTGAACTTCATTGTTTAGAACATAGGGAAGAGTTATCCACAACAAGTTATACCAGTCTGAGATAACTTAATCTCTGTGATGTCAAACCTGCCATCCTCAGGTCTCTAGGGAGATATAATCAAGAGATAATGATGTATCCGTACACCAAAAGCTGACTTAGGTAACTAACTCCCTTTAACTGGAAGAGAAAACTCAGGAAGGTGTTAGTTTGTCATGCTGTAGGATGTTGAAAGATAAAACATATGTGGCTCTTCGTTATCAACAAAACAGATAAATTGCTACTGACTAACACAGGAGTGTCAGAAGTCTCAAAAGTGCCAGAATGTTTATATTTTCTGCAATGCTCTTAACACTAAATTTGAAGAGATATTGAATAGCACTGGAACTGACACAGCATAGAAACCAGTATCAATAAAATGACTTGGAAATGGAAGAAAGTCTCAGCTTTAAACCTCAAGTCCAAATTGATCTGTAGACAGAGAAAGACTCCCTCCTAGAAAAATAAAATGCAGCCAAAAGCTCATCGATAGAGACAAAAGATGAACTTGGCAAACTCATTATAGTGCCAGTGCATCTGTCTGATAAACCTTAGAACACAGCTTTCTCTTAAATGAGCTTTCTGTCTGAGGCCTTCTACTCCATCTGCCAACTGGAGCCTATAAGAGCATACCTCAGCAAGAAATGTGCCTGGCATGAGGAGATGAAGAAGGGAGTTAGTGAACAAGACAGGGAGCTCAGGATCAGGAATGTCTCTAGTTGGTCATATACTGATGCCAATGATGGAGCAAATGTCTTTAATCACCTTCTGTCACAACCAAAACTTAACCAACTATTCATTCAAAACCTTCCACTCCATGAAGCACAGATCTGAATGTGTGGAGCCAAATGTTCTGTATAGGGAAGACACTGGTTATCAGAACAGGCATCTCCTCCTGCCTGACTCCAGCATACCCTGCACATTGTGCCTCCTTCAGAACATTTGGGTCTAAATACGGGGTCTAAATATTCAAGTTTATACACTCAGCTCTGAAATGAGTCCAAGTCTTTCAATTTAGACAAATTCACCCTACACTATTTTATTTGAGACTGGAAATTATAAATGTTTGACAGCTCAAAATAGAATAGCTACTTTGAAATAGAAATCTGTGGGGATGCTCTGCCATCTCTATTAAGACTTCCTGTGGAGGACAAACAGTCTTCTCTTCTATTCTGTCATCTTTACTTACATGCCGAGGCTTGCTCTCCACAGCTCCAGCTGATAACAGGGAGCAGAATGGAGTTGTACTAGGGACTTAAACAAGCAAGCTTTGTTCTTCCTGTCAACTTGGTGACATTATTTCAGAATTGCACTCTCAGCTGAGGCCCTTCCTTTATGACCTTCTTCCCTCTCTGTTTCTGTCTCTCTTGCTCACTCATTCTATGTAGTATTGACTTGCCTGATTTTTTTCTAACATGTAGTTCAAGCTGCTTAAGCTCTTCTTCAATTCATACCCATCCTCCTGTCTAATATCCAGAGTGTTGGGGTTACAGGTATGTACCACCACGACCACTCGCTCCCTCTTCCTCTTAAGGGACCACATCTGTATCACAACATTAAAACTCTTCTCAACTGCTCATGACCCCTTCCTCTTTATCTCAGGGGAATGTCCCATTAAACATCTTGCATAGTGAATCTTGTCTTGGCAATAACTTCATTGGGGAACTGAATTTATGTCCAAAAATTATAGATGGCCAGCAACCTTTGACTTGACCGTTTATTGAGTCTATGTATGAAGGAGTGGAAAGTGATTTATCAAAACATTTGAGAAGAGTTAGTAACATATATCAGGGGTTTTCTGACTGTAAGCCAAGTGAGATTTGAAAGATTTTTCTGTTTCAACAATGTCAATGTCACTAGATAGAGATATGAGGAGGAAGGCAGAAGACTTTTTGAAACAGCTGGTAATGTCTCAGAGGAAACTATAATTGGTCCATGCAAATTACTGGGCCTTGATGAAGAACATCAAAGGATACTAAGAAGGATGCACAGGAGAGGTGTGTGACGGGAAACTGGAGAGGACTGGGCAAAGACCCAGATGGTTAAAACACCTGTCCCCTGGGATACATACAGAGCTTTGACTGAGCACCAGCAGTGAATAATGCACATTAAATGCAGTATATATATGAACACAACACCAAGATGTAATCCATCTAACAAGCCTGCAAAAGAGATGATATCTCCTGGCTAATTACCTAAGCTTAGACTATTTCTTTAATTGACAAGTAATGTACTTTGTTAAGGGCCAGGATGTGTTCCATGTGTTCAGATTTTGATACTCATTGTGAGTAGTGGCTAGAGACCAGGTTTCACTCTGCAGAACTCAAAATCAAAATTTCCCAAAACAGATGTTCAAGCCTTTGTAGCATGCAGACATTCTCAGCTGTGACTTGATACCCAAGAATGCAGAAGACTGTGTGTTGTTAGCTGCTCTTTAGCATCTCCACAGATGCCTTATTGAAGGGGTGGTGTTTTGGCAGGATGAACAGCAGGCCTGTGTTCTCATAGGAGGTAGGTCAGATAACAGGCTCACACCTCCTCTGCAAAACTGTACCACAGCAGACACACAAAACAGGAAAACATGGACTGTTTCTGATTTCAGTTCTATGTGGACAGTTCCAAAGAAGCTCAGTCAGCTTTTGTGTTACCATTGCCCTGATGAATGAAACACTGTGGACTGCTGTCCTTCTCATACAGAGCCTCATCTAATGTGGTAAGATCTTATCTCAACCCCTGCTCATGCACAGCCCGGGAACACAAAAAAATTAGGATGTCCATCAGGGCAGAATAGCCATTAGATATTTCTGGGAGAATTCTTTATGCTTTAGTAGTTCTGTAATAACTGTGCTATGATTCTCCATGAAAGAATCCTTGATAATTTACATTAGTATTTTGTTTCCTCTTGTCCTGACTTTATATTTCTTTTTTTCTCCTGTAATTTTCTCTCCTTTTCAAGATAGCTTCATTACTATCTCTATCCCAGGTTCTCCTATTGGAGCATAGACTGTAGTAGTTAGTACAGGAAGTGATTCAAGAAAACACTCGTCATGGACTTCTAGAACTGGGTCTCATCACATTAGAGGGTAGTGGCCATCCCTGTTATGCCTAGAATAACAACTTTCTCACATCTTATGTGAAGAAGCCTGTGATGAGAGGCAGGAGTGAAAAGTAAGCACTAGGTCATCATCAGGAGCTCTGGTACCTAAGTATCAGGGACAGTGGTGAATATGAAGGACTTACAATTTATTAGATTTTGTTAACTGTCTTGGAAGCTGTAAACAAAACATGAATTCATGGTTCAACTATCAACCTAAGGCTCTGAGAGTTAATATGCTAAAAACAAAGCCTAGAAATTAAATTCCAAGGACAAGAGACATAGGAGACTCACTATATAGCTTGAAGAGATATTCTTTTTAATTTTTAAAATGTGTATGAGTGTTTTGCTGGCATGTATGTAAGTGCACTTGTGCATGAAATGCATAGAAGCCAGAAAAGAGGCATCTGACCCCTTGGAACTGGAGTTACGGGCAGTTGTTATCTACCATGTGAGTTCTGGGAACTGAACCCTAGTCTTCTGAAGAGCATCACTGAGGCATCACTCCAGTCCCTGAAGAGGCATTCTGTACTAAGTAAGGTCCTTTATAACAAGTAATGGCACCCAGAGATCTGGGATAGAGGAAGATAGATGTCTCTACATTGAACAGAGGTATAAGTAGACTTACTTTTCTCCTCATCACTCTAAGCAGAATTCCTGCAGAATATTTGTGATGCTGATCTTAGCCTCACTGCATTAGCGATCAAAGCAGGGACAATTTTTTACCAAGACGTTTTCCCATGAAACTGGAATTATGATTGCTAACTTTGAACTAATCACTGCAACAAAAGGGAGTTCTGTTTGTAAGTGCTATTCTCAGTACCGTGCTAGGCTAAAAGAAGGCAGTGACGAAATGCTAAGGCCCTGAGGTGTTCTTCAGATTGCAGTGTCTGATGATAACTCTGAACAGAAAATTATAGCACCAACAGGGCAGGGTAAGTAAGAAGGCAGATCCGGGCAGGAAATCTGAGGCACTCACTGGGTGCGCAGCCTAGGTCTGTAGAGTGAGCAAGGGAATTTAATGGGACCAGATGAAGAGTGAGGTGATAGATTGTACTGAAGGTCTTGACAGCATGAAGGACTATTGCTTTGTTTGTTAACCCCACCTAAGTAAAGCTTTTAAGCAGAAATAGCAGTAAGTCCCCATCTTGAAAATGCAGGGACAGAGGGACACAGAGAAACAATCTGAGCACAGAGATAGGCTGAGTTGTCACAGATACCACTGGGTACGTCACTTTTACCCTCACCTGTTGTGGTAGGTGGTTCCAAGCGTATGAGATCTGACTTGCCTTGCTGGATCACAAATAAGCAGAGCCTGAGTCAATATCAGTGCCCCAGAGTTTCCAGAGATGGCAACAGAACTGGCTTTGTTCATCTGAGCTCACATCCTGAAACGAATATCCTTGGCAGTGACCTTCAAGCGATGGGAGAAAACTGTCAGTGGGAAAAGCCCCTCGAGAGCATGGCTGGAGGTCTCTGCTCATTTTAAAGCAGTTCTGAATGAACTGAGCCCAGTTGCCTTCAGCAGTACAAGTAATAATGTTCACTTATATTGGCTTCTCCCAGTTCTGGGTCATTCTGTCTCTCTCCCCTCGGATTGCTGCTTTTCAAGATCATCTCTCAAAATACCTAGCCCGGATCTCCTTCAGGCTCTACTTTAAGTGAACTAAACTGAAACATGCAAGATGTCTCTGAACCCTTCACTCTCCTTTCCACCCCCTGTTTTATGACAAATGTGCTCACTCCTACTGGAAGGCTAAGCAGATTGAATACAGGAGAAGGAATATTTATTATTTAGAGCACCTGAGAAGTATGAGCCTGGGTTAGCTGCCAGATTTCAGCTTTCTACTGCTTAGCAGAATCTTCACCATAAAACTTGGCAGAGATGCTAAAATCCTGCAGTCACAGCCAGACGAGTTATTGCTACTGGAATTTTTAACAGTCACTTAGATAACATATTTTTTTGAGAAAATCCACCCCAGAGCAAAATTGGAAGCTTTGGAGGGAGTATTCCTCACAGGCATATGATTTTTCACCTTTCAGAATCCCATACGTACCCAGTGCATGCCATCATTAATACTGCTTTAGGAGCATTGCAAGTTGCCCCTAGTGAGCAGTCTGCTACTGTTCTAACCACCATCTAAGAAATGTGAAGTTCAAGAGTGTCTAAAAGCTTAGATCAATGAGTCATGAAGAAACTAAGTGAAACGTCTCCACTCCCAGCCGGGTACAGCATAGGGAATGCTGACAGGCGCTCTCTGGGGCACAGTGTGAGAATAACACTCAACTGTTAGTTCCAGTCACAAATTCCTACAGAATATTTTGTGTATTCCAGAGTCAGCCTTTGAAGTATGTGAACTTGTCCTCATTTCTTTGAAATTCACAAAAATAGATTTTAAAATAACTTACTGTGTAGTAGAGCAAACAAAAATCTGAAATGAGAATTTGAAGTTCTTGAGTTTTGGAGCATCTCTTGCTATTTGAGTTTGAAGGGTTCAGCCTGGACTGGCAATCACAAAAACACCATTTTTTTTCTTTCTATGATTTCTTGCTGCACCCCAGAAACAAGCAGTGTCAATGAATTCTTTGAAATGGATGGTTTGGCTTTATTCAGCTGGGAGCAATGAATGCTTTTGTTGTCCTTAATGGACCATTGACATTGTGGGAAACTCTAAAGAACATTTGCTAATCCCTGTTTCAAACAGATGAAAGAGTAGACACTTGTTATAATTGGATACACAGGTGGAAACAGAGTAGAACTGAGCCAGTATAGAACTGCTAGGTTACAATGTCTGCTTGGGGATCTGAATCTAAGGTGCCCGTCTTCCTTTACTCAACTACTAACCTGCATAGTATCTCACTTAGATTTCAAGATGTGAGTTTAAGGGAGTTATTCTTTATGCATTACAAAATTTTCAGGGAAATGTGGCTGAATGTGAATATGTTGATTATATTTTCATGTAGACATAACTCTAGAAATATCTGTATCTCTGTATGAATGCAGATGGACATAAAAAAATCTAACAAGAGAATGACAATGTGTGTAGTGTCATAATCTTTGAAGCTAAACACTCAGCATATATATATAAATAAACAAGTATACAACACACATACATACACACACACACAAATGCAGAAGAAAGAGTTCAGGAATACCAGAGAAGTGGAAGTGGAAGGATGGGAAGAGTTGGGAGGAATAGAATGAAAATACAGTGTAGTCATATATAAAATTCTCATTAGAATGCTAATTCCTAAAATATACAAGTTACTAGACCTTCCTTCAGATCACTGAATCAAAATGTCTTAATATAGATCTCCAGATTGGTATCTTTAGACAAACTCCCTCTCTCTCTACCATGGTTTTGTCAGGTGACTGAGGAACTGAGTCCTGGGATTCTACAGAAATAAATCTCTCTTTGTCATCTCCTTGGTCCTATGTTTTCACAGCAACAACTTGTAAGACATCTGATATATAAAAGCATCCTCAAGGTCACATACTTTTTTCACTGATATAAAGAAGTCTCAGAGGGGAAAGTGCTGACCAAATGAGCACTGCAGTTGGGATCCCCATCACCCAGATAAATGACAGGCAGGCATGGGGATGCCTTCCATCTCAAAAAATCAGTGAAAGATCCACAGAGTAAGCTGTCCAGCTACACTAGCCGAAGGAATCTGTGGACTCTGTGTTCTATGAGAGATACTTCCTCAGTATACCAACTTCCGGCCTAGACACACACACACACACACACACACACACACACACACACACACACAGAGTCAGCTTGTAGGGATGGCTCCTTGATGCTCTGTCAAGATGTCCATAAATCCTCTGAGCCTTTTCCTCATTATTGCTGTTCAATTCAAATTTAAATCACAAGGTTTTCCTCAGAGGCTGTAACCTTGGACATGCAGAGACATCCAGAGGCTGTAGTAGTCTCTCTGTGTCTTCTATTTGCCTCTCTATGGAGCTTTTCATATTGAATGTTAGTTTCTATACCCATTTAGTAGTTCATATTCATTCGTTCTATATTGTTTGTTTGTTTGTTGTTTGTTTGAGTCAGGGCCTTCCTGAGCCTCAGCTGGCCTGAAGCTTGCTATGTAGACCAGACAGGCCTCAGATTTTACAATGATCCACCTGCCTCTGCCTCCTGAGTGCTGGGATTAAGAACATGAGCCACCATGCCTGGTAATTGTTCTATTTTCAGCAATGCCAGATGCATACAGTTCACTAATTTCTGATAGTCCTTGCAAGTTTGTTGGTGTTGTTTGGTTGGTCTTACTTTTTTAGATCAGTATTGGAGGATTTTTCTCCTTCATCATAGACATTCTTTTAAAACCTTTTACCTACTGTAATTTATTGTGTTAACATAGCTAACCTTCAACCTGCTTACTGAGAGACCGCTCAGCAGTCAAGAGCACTCGCTGCACTTGCAGAGGACTCAGGTTTGATTCCTAGCACCCACATAGTGGCTTATGATCATTTATGAATCCAGCTCCAGGGGATCTGACGCCCTCTTCTGACTTCCTCCGGAACTGCGTGGCATAGGTACACTTACATGCAGGCAATATACTCATACACATAAAATAAAAATAATAAATCAAATATAAAAACATTTTTATTTTCTTTGAGAATTTCATACAATGTATTTTTATAATACACATTTTTATTGAATTTTTGTGCAGTACATATATCTCAATCATACCTAGACCCCCTTCTTTACCTGCACCCTGGCATAGCCTCTCTGCCACATTTCATGCATTCTGTCATATAGCCAAGGCCTATGGAGTCAAATTTGTGTCTCCAGATGTCCCTTGGTGTGAGTTCATCCTCTGAAGTCTGGTCAGCCTATCTCGCAAATTTAAGGTTGACAGTTCCAGCACACAGTTCCAAACGAAGTTGATGTCTCTTCAAAGAGCTCATACCGAGCGAGGTATCTGAGCTGCTGCTGAACTGGGTGGTGACAGTGGCCTCCTGCCGTTAGAGTCCCAGGAGGAAAATGCTAGGGGAAGTCAGCAGATTCAGGTCATCCAGGTTGGAAACTCTACATTATGAAGCATCTTCAGGATTAAGGATTAGGACCCAGAATTTGTGACTCTCATGCTTAGAATACCATGAGGAAGGACAGGTAGAGGAAGAGATCCCGGTATCTCAGGCTCCTCTGGAATTATTTGCTGCAACATGGATGGGAACAACAACAAACTATCCTGGCCGCTTGCCTGGGAGGATTCTATCATCCTTGACTGAAAGGTGCACTGAAAGAAGCAGTCCTGAATTCCGGACAGCTACAGTGGAGCGCCATTCATGCTGTTCTCAGGCAGGTTTGGGGATGAGACTGCCAAGGGTCACAAACTCAGTTGAAAGCCAACTTCAGATTTTCCTGAACAACTGTTTTTGTTGTTGTTGCTGTTTATTTATTTATTTTTTTCTGTTTCCTATATTTGTTAGTATGACTTTCAGAGAACTTAAAAGCAGTTAAGTGACTGTTCACCATTTCCGGTGGCCTCTGTAGAGAGCGGATCTGTGGGGATTCCCACCCTGCTCTGGAAGCTGTCTCTTTGCTTGCATTTTAAAACCTTTGAACACATTTAAGAATTGACAGCTCTGTGATGTGAGTTGCAAATATTTCCCGCAAGTTGTTGTCTTTTTACATTAATTATAAAGTGTTATTTTTGCCATTTAATTTAAAATCGGAAATAAGTGTGGCTTAATTGTCGGTTTTTCTCCTGTTACTTTGAAGTTTGACTTTTACATGAAAATGTATTCTTTAATTTTATGTAATAAAATAATTTAATCACTTTTTCCTAGTGCATATGTTTTAATTTTTAAATTTAAATATTCTTTTTTAATTTTTTTGGAGTGAGTAATATTAGATATGATTGCCAAATTATTTTTCTTTAATTTCTATTTAGGTGTTTCAGTATTAATGATTAACCATTTTAAATTTCCTTCAGGTTTTTGAGTTTGGACCTTTACCATGTAAAACGTTCTAAATATGTGTTTTATCAAATTCTATTGTTTTTAATTGGTATCTCATGATGTGTATGTGTGTGTGTGGTCCTTCAACCCAGCTGTTCATACTTTTCAAGGTATTCAGGGCAACTCTTACTGACTTATTTTCTTAATATTAATTTTAGAGTTATATTGTATAATTTCAGACAAATAAAATGCAATGAAATGTTTTGACATATGTTGATGCCACATTAAATATAAGTATGAACTTAAAGTTCTCTAGCCAATCACTATCTAGAAGTCTCTATTGACTCCATTTTTAAGTAACATTTAAATTTTTTCCCGATTTAAATTTTGCGTGTTTCCTGTTGAAACTATTCTTAGATATGGGATTGGATTGCCGTTGCTCTGATGAGCAATGTCTTCTCTCTTCACCCATTCTTTGTCTTTTTATTTTGGATTATAAAGCAGTATCAACTTTTGAATTTAAATTTAACCTGCTAAGCTACTGATCTTCTTGTTTCAGTTTTTTCACTGATTGCCTTTACTTTGATGACAACACTCAGATAATCTATAAAAAGATGTTTTTCATCCTTTCCTTTTAGCCTTTATGCTTCGATAATTGAGCTTTTCTGAAGGACTGGCTAGTGTCCCATTATAATGCTAAAGAAGCTATAGTCATTTTGCCTTTTTCACAGTTTTACTAGAATAGGAAAGATGCTTTCTTCTTAATTAAGATGCTGCTGTTGATTCATCTTTATGTTCCTGAGATAAATCCTATTTAATCAGGGTACATCTTTTAAAATGTATTGTTGATTTAGTTTCTTGATGGTTTATTTATAGGTTTACATCAATAACTGTTAGTGAGATTAGTCTGTGATTTACTCAGATGTGTCTGTAATTGTTGCAATAATTGCAAGATTTGGGATCAATGTTTTATCCCCATTATGAAATTAATTTGAAATTCACCTCATTTTAAAGTCCAAGAATAGTTTATTTAACAATAGCATCATTTGTTTTTTGAAGATTTAAAACAATCTCCATGAAATCAACTAAATCATGACTGCCTCAGCAGTCTGACCCAACTGTGAACCCTAAAAACTACATTACTAACCAGTCAGGAAAGATGTACCCACTGCTGCAATAAAAGAATAGCATGACTGTTGTGGGGACAACCAATCACTCTCTGATTAGATCTGAGGCCACTCCACAGGAGGGAATTCATGCTTAGTACTTTCTAATCTGCTCAAAAACTAGGAAAGGCATACGCCCTAGGGAAGAGCTTATTACTGTTGTTTAACTAAACTGAAATGGTATCAAAATGTCTTCTACACATTTATGTTTGTACTCATAGACAAATATTACTCTCAGCCTTAATCAGAGAAGTTTCTTGCGATGCACAGCTTTAGTTGTCAACACACCTAGTTAAGAGGAACCACATTTGAGGAACTGTCTACATTGATCTAGCCTGTGGCCATGCCTGTGGGGGTATTTTCTTCATTATTGAATGAGGTGAATGGGCCTAGCTCACTGTGGTCAGTGCCTCCCATAGGCAGGTGGTCTTGTATTATATAAGAAAGCAAGCTGAGCAGAGGGTAGCCAAGGGAGTAAGCCAATAAGCACCATTCCTCCATGGTCTGTGCTCCCGTTGTGCCCTGCCTGCCTTGGCTACTACTGATGATGAATTGTGCTGTAAGTCCTCCTCAAGTTAGTTTTGATCATTTTTGTTTTTGTTTTTGTTTTACTACAACAATAGAAAGTAACTAGAATATTTCTCTTTGCACTGAACAGTGGTGAATACAAAATCTCATGGCTGTGTTAGGTGCTGAGAATAAAAGGGGGTTGAGTACTCGGCTCTAAATAAGATTTTTATAGTCCCTAAAACACAGACTCTAACTCTCACAGAGCACTGTTGAAGAGGGAATGGAAAGAATATAAGATCCAGAAGCTAGAGAGAGGGACTCTGAAATACCATCTTCTGGATATGACTCAGCCATTCAAATACAATCTCTGAGCAGGTGTGGCTGCCTGTAATGAGGCTGCACTTAACTAGGCCTATTAATAGGTCATAGATGAGGATGAGAGGATGGAACTCCTGAAATACCGACTTCTCCACTGTACTGAATGTTGTCTACTTACAAATTCAGGAGAGGGGTCATTGTCTTCAGTTGTGAACCAGGTTCCACTTGCTAGTTCCAAACCCACAGTATAGACAATCCTGGTTAAACTCAGTGGGCCACAGAACAAAATAAAAAGACATGAACATGAGAAAGAGACCTGAGGATAGGGTGGGAGGATTAACAAGGGAGAGAGAGATAAGGGATCAGGGTAAAAACAATTAGAATGCATCATGTACATGTACGAACTGTCAAAGAACAAATTTAATTAATACATATATAATTAAAATAAGGTTAACGATAAAATCAATGTGTAAGAATGAAGAAATCACAATGAGAGCTTTTGAAAGCAAAAAGAAATTATTAAATAGTTGTGGTTGAAATCCAGTTACATTTTGAGCACTGGCAGCTGTGGAGCCTCTGGGAAGTAGAGCCTGACCGGCATGCTGGATCACTAGGGTCAGGCCTTCAGAGTGCAACCCACTCCTGATTATGGTCCGAGACTCTGTTTCCTGATCTTCTGTGATGGGAACAGTCTCAGCTCTTGGTCCCACTTCTCTTTTTTCAACGCAATGATAAACTGAATACTCTGTGAAATCTTGAGCCAAAACCCATAAGCCTGTCCATCTTGAAGGGAGTTCTGACAAATACTTTGGTCACAGTACCAAAAATAATACGAACATTTAATTACAGTTGGCCCATTATGAAAGACAGATTGAAGAAGAAAGTAAGGAATCACTTGGCCTGCTGGGTGAGGGAAGCTACATAACATGCCACAAAATGGAATCCAAGAAGACTGGATAGCTGAACAAAAGCAGATACAAGTAAAGAATACATTGAACCAAAGATGATTTTGAAGCCTGAGGTCTGTGCTTGTAATGTTATTAAAATATGGTACCACTTTAATGAACATACAGTTTGTAAGAGAGGTTGTTTAGAAGATGAGGAACTCAGCCTATCACTTGATAGTTTCAGGAGTCAGCTCAGGTTGCTGTTGCTGTTCCGATTGGAAATACTACTGATTTTTAGTTCTTCTTTAAAAAAATTAATTCATTGCTCTTTTTATGTTAAGAAAAGGTCTAAGGTTATTGGAATCCCTCCTGAGGACCTCCAGACAGATCAGTGTGCAAAATGCAAAGTTGCATAACTCAAGGATTATTGGGAAAGGGGGCTCAAATTCCAAGAAGAAAATAGGCTGTCGTTTTGTTGGTTCAATGCAGTGTAACTGGACAAGCAGTTTCATGATATAATTCAAGGAGATATTACTTATACTGAGTTATCAAAATTTTTTAAAAAATGTAGCCAACACATAAGAAGTCTTATAGTAAAAAATGGTCTGGAAAATAGTTTAGTAAATACAAGGAGAAAGGTGAAAAGGATAATTATAGTAGATGAATTACTTATTGAGTAATTTATAAGTCTGACTAAGGCCAGTAACTTGAAGACAATCTGTCATTTTGTGAAAGAGAATATGTTTGGTGCTGGGACCCTGGAGTTGTATAGTGTCATTTGTGCTTAATTTCGTTCCCCCGGTGCGTACTACTGTGCATTTTCGTGGTGTAGGAATCCAGCCATTGCAGTTGGACTCCTGAGTCTGGCATTTGAAAAGCAGAGTTTAATAATGAATTCAAATTTGTTATGATTATTGATATTTGTGCCGCTAACACGAAATGACTTGAGAATTGGGGCAAGACAGATGAACAGAGAAAATATCTTTGAACTCTGATGAGAGAGAGGAAACTACCAAGGAATACACAGCCTCATGCTTGTGGAGAGAATCTGTCTTTGTTTCTTTTCTGTTTCCTACCAAGCCTGACACAGCACCAGATTTGAATGAGTGTTCATTTAATTGCACTGAATTGACGTTAATAAGTTGCTTAGAATAAAGACTGTCCTACATCTAAGGTAAAATATTATTCCTCAAAAACAAATCGGAAAAACACAATGTCTGATAAAAATGTTTAAAGTCTGAAAATTTTCTATGCTTTTAGAAAGTGTGGAGTGGGATTCTCAAATTTAAGTTGGCAGACATATGTTTTTTGAGAGATGGGTAACTGATGCCATAAGACAACACACATTTAGTCAACAATAGTGAAAGGAGAATGACGGAGAGCCAGACTGGTGTATCTATGCTTTTGTTTTCAAAGAAATCTCGGTGTGGCAAAGATTAGAGTTAAGAAAGTATTGGAGAAGGCTCGATAAATCACTGATTTCTCTCAAGAGAAATTGAAGGAAGCTAAGCACAGTAGGAAAAGTTCTATGTGCATTCACTGTGAGTTCTTTTCGTGTCAGAAGCATGAGTGGAAATTACAGGTGCCATCACCTCCAAGAGCATGAAGCTCTGGAGAAGGTCTTCCAGGGTCCAGTGCATACTTCATGTCGTAAACATCTGCAGCAATGTCTCCCAGTAGTCTGAAATGCTTGATTCAATGTTCACAATAAAATTCTCCAGCTCATGTTATTTAACATTCAGCCAAAAGACTTAGGAGAAATTTTTCAACAACAAAAGACCTAGCAGAAAACTGCACCTGCATTTCAGAAGCATTTTCTAGCTTATCAGGCATATGTGCGATGCTGGATGCTTTCCTTGCACTATCATTGTTCTGATGCTGAGTATTTTCATGGCTAACTATGTTTGCCCAGGAAAGTTTTAGTACCAATAAACAATACTATGCAATTGAACAATAAGTATCAAAATCAATACCTATCATAGAATATTCTTCAGCTTATCAACTGCCTACTATATTTCATAAATAGATGTTCAAGTATTCCTTGATGAATTGATATTAAGATTTAGTGATGTTTTCATTCATGAGAGAAAAATAAATCTGTTTATGATTTATTGAAATATATAAATGGAGATAAGAGATCATGTTTGTTCTCTGTTCCACTGATAAGAAAACTGAATCAAAGAATTTAGCAAAAGTGCCCCAAATCACAGAACCATGCACATCAAGAAATGATAGTGTCTATTTTTACAACATCAGTTACAAACTGTCCTAAGATAGTTATAAGGCACTATTAGTGTCCCCCAAGCGATACTTCTTCATGTTAACCTATTATAGAAAATACTAGAAGAAGTTAAATATACCCATGAGCTTTCTTTAGTCCTGAATACTTTATAAAATGACTCAATTCAAAAAAGGCTCTGACAACTGATTTCCAACAGATAGTACATGTAAGGAAACTTAATAGAAAGAATGCTGCATGTCAAAGCTGCTATGCATTATCTTATTTAAATGTTTGTTGATTAAAATCTGATTTCTTTTTCAGCAGGCTTTGAGAAATGTGGAAATTCTCCTGGGAAATTTTCTCTGCCTTCTCAAGGCTGAAGAATGCACTTTTTATATATATTAATAATCCTAGAGTTCTATATTCAAAGAAATGTTTAATAACCTGATAGATTATGGCGCAGAGAAAATGACTTCTATGAAGTGTTATCTTTTACTTGTTTTCAGCACAGCAGAAAGGGATCTCATACATTTGTGTGTCCCTTCCTCAGTGTGGCTTCCATTACTTTCTGAGTTTATCAGAAAGAAGAATGATATTTTGATTAAAAAAGGAATATCATCACTGCTGTACTCGGAGCTTACCAAGGGCAGGTTGGCACATCTTTCTTTTTCTCACTTCCCCATAAATGGGATGGAAACCAATGGTTAAATATATCAGACTATGACAATTGTGCTAAGGCTGCTGTATATCTTCAGTTTCTCATGAAACATTCACAAAACGTTTCTAACCATTGCCGCACAAATGCTCACTAATCTGTAGTTTTCTTCTTGTAAAAGTAGAAAAATATACTAAAAGAGACAAGGTCTACCAGCCTTTAACCAATCATCCTGGAGTTGCTAACTCATCAGCTCCCATCTCAGCTTTAAGTAGAGGGCCGAATGAGAACCTTAATGCACTTCATCTTTGCTTGCTGACTTTCCTTCCTTGGGATGGCTGTTCTGGTTCTGTCTAATCCTGCTTCATCTCGTTTATTGCGATGGTCTTCTCATTGATTTACCTGCTTCTGTCTTGTCTCTGAAATGTGTCCTTCATGTTGTTAAGAATGTTTCAGGTGTGCACTTAGCTCTTCCAACACCTTGTGAGTGGTTGGCATTCTTTCTGTATTACTGACTTTCGTGTGGGTGAGACCAAAATTCTTGAGAGAACAACTTAAAAGAGTTTTCTCCCAGGCACAGAGATTTCGGTAAGTACTTCTAAGCTCCATGTTTTTTGCATTGCTGGTGAAGCATACACCAGGGCAGCAGGAGTGTGTGGAGAAGGAGGCTATTCACCCCTTGGAATTAGGCAGTGAGGAGGGGATCAAAGGCTAGGGAGACTCTTCAAAGGCTTGCTCCTATGAACTACTTCCTACAGCTGGGTCCAGCACTTTTAAATTTTCATTACCACTCAAAATAGCATCACCTGATTGGAAACAAGAGTTCACACATGAGCTTTGATAGGACATGAGGCATTCCCACTCTGCTCACCATCCCCACCCTTAGTGTCACCCCTGTGTCACTCTACTCCCAATGTGCTAGACTCCGAGGGCACCTGGATTTGTACTTGTTTGTCTTTCTCTTCATCCTTTGGCTCTGGGCTTTCTAATGCTTCTTTCTCCATGCTTGTGATTTGGTGAGATCCCATCAATTCTAAAACTCGGTGAGTTTCCAGTTGTTTCAATACTTGTGAAAGGACTTTTCATGTAAATTTATATGGCAAAATAATTGGATTTCTCTTTTATCTTTAATGGTATTTTCTCACATTATTCAAATGAGATAAAATCTACTATTTTATATGCTTTTAATTATTTTAAGGTTATAGAAGCTAATCTGAGTATTTACAAGGTACAACAGGAGAATCTTTGAACATGGAAACATTCTGAGAAACTGACACAGCTCTTTAATGTCATGACAAGCATAAAGGACTCTCACTAACTTCTGTGCATGGAGTTCTACATGTGACCTCAAGGAAGGTGTGCATGCAGAACTGGTTATCAGCATGCCATTGATGGCATATATGTGGAAAAAATCTCTATGATAATGATGGGAAAACACCAAAAATGAAGGAATGCTGAAAATCCATTAATTATATAATTGGTTGCAATTTTAGATCTTGAAAGGTATAGAAAACCAAATTTCAGATAAAAACATTCCTAGATATCTGTGATTTTATCTCACTAGACACATTCACTCAGCATTTACATTCACTGTATAGAATTAATTAAAATATCTACTTGCTCCAACGCAAACACTAAGCCAGGTTGTATCTGTATACATGCCTTTAGCTAACACTCCAAACTAGATAATCTTCTTAATGCATTTTTTTTCAAATTTGAGACAAGTAAAAAGTGAATGCATCGTCTGTTACAAGCTAACCTACCCACTGGACATCTTGAGCAGAATACTCTAATCAACACATATCAGTACTAAAAATCATAAGTATTTACTTGACAGAGTATTATTTGTAAATGTACTCACATGAAAAACCTGGTTTTTCTAAAAAGTATTTTATTTATGTTTATTTTATGTGTATGAATGCATTGCCTACATGTATGTAAGTGCATCCATGTTCCTCAATGACCAAGAAAGTCAGAAGAAAGCATTAAAATCCCCTGGAACTGGAGTTAGCTACCATGTGGGTTCTGGGAATGGAGTGCACGTCATCTGCAAGAACAGCCAGTGCTCTTAACCACTGAGTAGTCTCTTCAGCCCCATAAATCAAGTTTTTCAGCAAAATAAGTCACAATTTTCTTCCCAACATTTTAGACCAGAACTAAACAGGACTGTGGAGCTATGCTGTTTAACAGAAAAAAAAAAAAAATTAAACCTGGTCTCTGCTCTTAAAGAACTCACAAAATGCTTACAACATACAGAAATTTACAGTAGTAGGGCTATACTCGTGTTTCATTTGTGAATTTTTCCCTCATTGATTAAGTGGCCATAGCCCGAAGCTTTCCACAGACTTGCCCTCCCAACTGATCCATCCTGGACCCCCATACCTTGTGCTCATTCCACAGATAGCAACTAAGGTAAGAATGTCTAGCTCCACAATCTGCCTCTGGGTGATGGCTGGTGTCTGGGATAAGCCTGTATGCACATCACTTCTCAGATCACAAGATAACGGGCTATGACTATAGCTCTGCAGTGGAGCATCTGCCTAGCAAGTTTTAGACCCTAAACCCAATTCACAGCACTACAATCAGTCAATCTTTCACAAGGTAGGCCCCTCCCACCCAGTAAATTCAGAACATTTTGATAGAAGTGAGGTAAGGTTGGGAACTAAGGAGGGCCACCTTCTTCTACTTCTACCTTTTTAAATCAGAAGTTACAGTAAGCAGAAGGCAAGCCAAATATGTGTTACCAATGAGGTTAGTGTCCACGGCTCCTCATCAAGCAACCAGGACCCAGTGCAAGAGGAAGGATGAGGCTAGGATGACCCTCTTCCATGGTTTCTTATCATTGCTTTCCTGTGGCATTTATTATTTCATCTCAGCTGCGAGATATACTGTGTCCTCCTTCATTCTTTGTTTCTAATGGAAGTTTCCTATCAACACAGCATCATGGGTAAAGATAACAACTTGATGAAAGGCCTGTTGTTGAGAGAAATGATTGCTCTGTCCAAATTTGTATTTTTCATCTAGAAAATGAACATAATAGCTCTTATGAGATCAAAGAATGGTTCTAAAAACTAGAAATCATGCATGTCACTGAATCAATACACTAGATTACCACTAGTTTTTAATATGATTGAAATTGGAACTCCATGATTTCACTTTCGTTTCCTCTGAATTTGATCAGGACTGATAGCTGTGTCCAGGATGCTTTGAACTGCTTCCAAACTGTCTGCCTGACCAAAAAGTCAGGTTAATGACATGAGTGTATGATAATTAACATTGTCTCTCTTTCAAATGCAAATGCATATCTTAGTTTTAATCAATATCAAATTTAATATTTTAATTTATAAATAAAATTACATCCAGGTATTAGGTACAAAATGATGTTTTGAAATATGTATACATTTTAGAAAGGAGAAGTGAAATTAATTTCTTAATCATAATTTTCATTAAACAATACCCTGTATGCTAATCAAGCGTGAGAATCAGCACAGGACAGTGATTGAAAGCCTGAGTAAAAAATAATCTTTACTGATGTAAAATCACATACCACACAATTCATGTATTTAAACTGGCTTTTATTGCATCTGGAGTTATGTAGCTTTCAGTATAATCAAGTTCCGAATATTTTCTCAAAATTTTAACAGCCTTTCCTGAGATACCATTGATCTATAAGAATGTTATATATTCAATGTTTTTAATATTTTGACATAATATGCATTCTGGAATAATCATTACACTTCAGCCAATTAACCTCTCACCTCTACATATTCACCATTTATGCATATATGAAGAAGAGATTTGATTTACCATCTCTTCTTTAGAAGAAATTTCAGTATACAGCATTGTTTTAAGCTATCAGGACCATGCTCTTCATTAATTCCCTAGAGCTGACGCATGTTTCGTAATTGCATAATTCCATACCTCTCGTCCTTCAGGTTCTGGTCATCCTCCATTCCCCTTACCTTTCTGCTTCTAAAAAAATTGATGGCTTTAGATTTTGTGCGTGAATGCATTGGTGTGTGTGTGTGTGTGTGTGTGTGTGTGTGAAATCACTTAGTTTTACAATTCTTCTTTGTTTCATTTGTCAAAATGTGTTCCAATTCCATCCATGTTACCCAAAACGGCAGAATTTTTTTTGAATGTTGAGTAATATTTCTGTGTTTCTTGAACTTTTTAGTATGCATTCAGTCTTTGAGGGATATTCAAGCCATTACTTTATCGTAGCTATTATGAATAATGATGCAATTAAGTATGACAGTCCACATATTCCTTCAGTATCCTGTTTTCAATCCCTTTAGATATATCCATAGTAGTGAGAGATCTGCATTATATTTATATATTTTTTAATATTTTGCACAACTTCCATACTGTTTGCATAGCAATTTACGTTAGCAAAAGCACTGTATACTGGTTCCCATTTCTTCATACCCTTGCAAATATGTCATCTTTTGTGCTTTTAATGGCAGTCATTCTAAAGTTATGAGGTGATATCTCATTCTGGTTTGAATTTGCATTTTTGCGATCATTCGAGTGGTTGAGAATATTTCCTAAGTCTGTTGACCATAAGAATGGCTTCTTTTGAGAGATGTCTGTACCCTTTGTCTACTCAATTGGACTTTCATTTTGCCCATTTAACTGATTTTTGCTATTGCATTGTATAAATTCCTATGTATGTGGATGTCAGATCCCTGGCTTGGAAATACTTCCCCTTCTATGCATTGCCTTTCACTGCTTCCTTGGTTGTACATTGCTTTTGTTGCCTGGGCTTTGAGCACCAAATTTGTAAAATTATTGCCAGAACTCCTTCCAGAAGTTCTGTAATGGCACAAATTAAGATAAAAGCTTTCCTTCGTTTTCAGTTTAATCCAGTAGTATTCCAGTTTCACAACTGGCTGTCTTGAAGAGATAGTGCTCTCTCTCTCTCTCTCTCTCTCTCTCTCTCTCTCTCTCTCTTCTCTCTGTGTGCATTTAGCTGTGGATGCATGGATTCATCTCCTCAGTACTCTAATCTGCTCACTAGTCTATACATTTATTTGATTGATTTTGTACCAGTACCTGTTGTCTTGAGAACTGTAGCTATGGGATAGATTTGGGGGAACAAGTAGCATTTTACGGATGTTGGCTTACAATTCCTTCTTTGCACGTTTTCTTTGGGGGCAGGGGCTTTGGAATCAAGGTGAAATTGGCTACAAAACTTGAATTTTGTATAGTTAAAGCAGGGCTCAGACTCATTCTCCAGGCCTTACTTCCTCACGAAGCTGTCTTGCCCTATCCTTTTCTTCTTTTTTGTTTTTAAAGAAATGTTTGATTTTTATTTTTAATTATATATATGTATGTGCATGTGTTGATTTGGAGTACAGGTGCCCACGGATGCAAGAAGAGGCACAGGAACTCAAATTGCAGGTGATTTTAACCACCCAATGTGGGGGCTGAGACTCAAAATTAGGAATTGCAAGAACAGTACATGTTCTTAACCTCTGAACCATCTCTCCAAGCTACAAGGGCTTTTTTCTTCATTATGAGGTTCTTTTTTTTTTGTATTTTTAAATACTTTATTTATTGTTTTATTATTTTTAGTTTTGATATGCATGAGTGTATTGCCTGCACATATGTAAGTGCACCCATGTCATGCGATGTCTGCAGAGGTCAGAAGGAGGCATTGAATTCCCCCGTAACTGGAGTTATGAATGGTTGTTAGCAACTGTGTGGGTACTGGGAATTGGACCCAGGTCTTTTGCAAGAGCAGTCAGTGCTCTTAACCACTGAGCCATCACTCCAGTCCCCCTCCCATTACAGGGTTCTTAATAATAGATTCCATTTCCTTGTTTGTTACTGATTTAGTCACAATTTGTATTTCCTCTTGATTCAGTCTTGACAGGTAAAGTATTTCCAGTAATACATTCAATTCTTTCATATTATTCAATTTGTTAATATATACTCATAGTACTATCTTATGGCCCTTTTTTATTTCTGTGTCATCCATTGTAATATCTACTGTTAAAAATTTTATATGCATATGTGGGAGTGGAGGGTTTTGTGTGTGTGTGTGTGTGTGTGTGTGTGTGTGTATTCCTTTGGATGTAAAGGTGTAGTCCACAGTGTGTCACTATTTAGACATAGTTGAACCTTGAGAGGAGAAGGTTATTGGGAAGCTCTTGGCATCAGTGATACTGCTTTCAAAGAGAATTTGGCAACTGTGGACCACTCACTGTTTCTATTCAGTTTCTGGCTTATGATATAAGTGATCTGCTCTACTTTGACATTCTGCCATGATGAGTTACCTTCACCAGAGTCCCAAAGAAATGGGGGCATTCAATCTTGAATTGGAACCTTCAGAACTTTAAGTCAAAATAAACTTTGTCTCTTCAAGTTCATTATCTCAGGAATTTCATTATAGTGACAGAACATTGACAAACACAGGAAGAAACATAACATTTAAGAGGGGTGAATGAAACACTTCTCATTGCAGAGTGGTGCCTTGCTTTACTCCTCCTCTGAAAAGATACTTGAATGTGTTAAGACCAGGTCTCATTTCTTCTTATAGTGAATACATTTAGGATCTCTCTCTCTCTCTCTTTCTCTCTCTCTCTCTCATTAATTCTTGATCCCTATAAAGAGTCTGAAACTTATTATAGGCAAAGACTTGCACAATTAAAAATCTTTGTGCAGTATTTTAATATTAGCAGCTTCATGCTTGATTGGATGCATTAATGGGCAAAGATAACAGTGGAAGGTATTAAGCTTCATTCATAGAATAGGTCACTTAATACTCATGCACACTTATGGTGCTGATAAGGTTATTTCTATCTTACATTTGAATCACTATAACTTCCAAAAGTTACACAATTAAGAAGGACTTGAATGCATAACACACCAACTCCAATATTATATTTTCGAATAATCACTTGTGGTTTCTACTGATAAATCTAAAAATTATTAACCTTATAGAAGCAGAACTCATCAAATACCAAGGTAAAAAAATAAGACAATAAGTCTTTAAGGGATAAGCAAATAGAGTTTAACCTGAAGATAAGTCAGCTGTGTAGTCAAAGATGGTATAGTGATGTAATGAGAAAAACAAAAACAAAAACAAAAACAAAAACTCCTGACAAAAAGCCCGGTATTCATAAAATCCCTTCTAGCTCAGAAGACACTGACATGTCCTCATCTGCTTAGGGGACTGTGCTGATGCAGGTCAGTGTAGGATGCCTCCCAGGTGCATTGCCTAGCACCCTGATAGCACCCCAACAGTCTGACCACAATTTTTCTGAATTCTGACCATGTCTCCCTTGCCTTTGCTTTCCATCTTAACCCTGGTTATAACACTGCTCACAAATGGCCTGAAGTGCTGTGCCCTGACATTTGATGATAGCCACCCAGCTTAGCACAGCACCTCACTCTATGGAGTTGGAATTCTTGACTGAAGATCACTTTCTGTTCCCTGAGAAGTAATAGTTTCTGTTTACTTCACAGAGACAACACTTCTCCAAATTCAGAGTGATGGTCGGCTTCCATAGCAGAGGTAATTTATTCCCGTTACTTGAGATTAAACTATAAATCCTTGAGCCATTATGTGTCGCTGGTAATTTAGTATGAATATAAGGAGGAATTTACTAAGACCCTTATGAGTTATTAAACACTGAACTGTGCTAAAGAAGAAAACTGTAGGACTTCTTCCTGTAAGTCTTTTTAAGAAAAGGAGTCAGTGGACATTATCCAGGATGGACCAGGTTACCTCTATACATGTGGAGGCAAGAACATGAACAGATGACTCTTCATGGTTCATCTCAGAGCTGGCATTCCAGGATTTGTGCTAAAAATCAGTAATATCTTTAGAAAAATTTACATCTTATCAGTATGTGAATAAACCAAACATAAAGTATTCTAGAAGCACGGACAAACATTCCTGGTCTGCTAGGTTAACACCCCCTCTGACTTAGGAGATATTTACAGTTTCATTGATTGCAAAAGTTTCAATGACACCACAATCTTTTGGAGTGGAAAGATCTATATTTTTTAATGGTTCACTTAAAAAATTCACAATGAGGAAAGAGAAAGTCTTTCAAATTTAAACATTCATTTACTGTGATATCCAGTAAACAAGAGGGAGGTCATTAATCTTCCAAAATGGTATCTGTAAATTTGTGTTAACAAAATCCGAAGATATAAATGTCAAAATTGCATTATACTATTCTTAAACACCATATAACCTATTTAGCTTTTTATAAATTTCATTCAGACAGTTCTGTGTTTATTGTGATGATAAGCAATGTTGATTAATATGCCTGGTTAAATTTCCAAAAATTATTTAGCTATCTAAAGAATTTTTGAAAGACAGGTTGCATTGTATAGCCCTGACTGGCCTACAACTCACTATGTAGACCAACCTAGTCTCGGATTCTGCCTCCTGGGTGCTGAGATTAAAGGTGTGTGCCACCATGCCCAATAAATAATTTCTCTTTAAAATTAAGAAAAAGAATAAACTAAAATGTTCTATGCATTTCATCTTCAATATAAGAATAAGAAGAGGTGTAAAGTGGCTTATGTAGCAATATCTCCATGTATTCTGGGACATGGATTACATGCAACTCTGCGTACCACATATAACTTTAATATTTTTGCCATTTTTCCTATAGGCAAGTGTATTTATTAACTCTTCTTCTTCCTGTGACAAAGTACCTGAAAGAAGAAAATTAAAGGAGGAAATATTTATTTAGGCCCACCTGAAAACAGGGGTCAGGACAGAAAGTACGGCCCAGTTATAACACTGAAAGTCTTGTCCCTAGTGACCCAATTCCTAAGGTTCCATAACCTCCCAAAACTGTACCTCCAGCTGGGAACCAAGGGTTCAAACTCGTGAGCTTATTCAGAGACATTTTAGACTCAAACAGTTTTATTGCTATTTTTCACTGAAGTGATAAGTTCATACTTCTTATTACTTATTGAACAAATAACTTCTGAACAGCAAATACATATCAAGCATTGAGTCCCATGCTGGAGTTTAACAATGTCAAATACATGGCCCTTGTCTTCAAGAAAATGTCACTAGAAGAAACATGAACAAGATGATCAAGCAGAAGATTGTTTTTGGCAGGAAGCATCTCCAAGAAGCAAACTTGTGGCGAGGCTCAGAAATCAAAAGGGAAAAGGATGATTAGCATGACTGGAAGGCAGGTACTAATGCTTTGAAAACCCTGAAGAGTGTGAGGCAGGCCTTGATCACTTGACTGATCATGCCATGGAAGGTTATCCTTAATGCTTAAAAAAAGAACTAACCTTATGTCTTTTGACTAGTTTTGAAGCTACCATGAATTTCTGCTCTGATGATCCTTCAAAGAAAGTATATTAGAGGGAGGGCTCTTCTCTACAGTAAAAGGAGCTCTAATATCTAATGTCTCTAATATCCTCTCCAATATACCAGACACATGAATGAATTTGCTCAGGATCTTCCAGAGGCTTAGTCCTCCTGGAGGAAACTGCTAAGTGATCCCAGATGCAGAGCATCAAGCAGGAGAATCACCCAGCTGAGTCATTTGCAAATACTTGACTCATAAACATTGGAGATTAAATATAATTATTATTAAACATTACATAATTTAAATATTGTTTACAGATACTAAATCTGGGCATTTGTTACAGAGCAATAGGTAACTGAGACTGTGTTTGTGAACAGGAGTGAGTGTTCCAATTCAGAAATTTGAAACTGGAGACACTGATATAGAGACAAGGAAGAAATAAACTAAAATGAGTGCATATCTTTTGTAACATATGCCAGGACAGACATCTCTCCATCAGCAACAGGAAGATTTACTGCAGAGGATGCAAGATTCGTTCTGTCTTACACTTTGTATTCCAGAAACAGAACTAGAATGAAGAAAGAAGAAGCACTGTGATAAGGTGTGCTTCTAGAATGGTGTGGTGTGATTAGGCATTGACAGAGGAAACACATTACTGCAGGGCCTCAGCTGGAAACTAGATTCTGCCTGGATCTAGTTGGGGCACATTATGCCAGATCAATTTCATTTTATGCAAAAGCAATAAATATTTGCACCCAATTAGTTGCTGTCTTTGACTGGGGACTACCATCGGAAGTGGAGTGTGTATGACTCCCTATGAGGTGAAGTACATTTGGCCAAGAGTAATTCTTCATCTTATAGAATGTAGTCACTGTTCACAATTCCTACCGAATGGCTGCCCTGGTCTACAAAATGGGCATAGAAAAAGCATCAAAACAACCTAATACAGACTACCAATTTCTTCATGTTAGGATTATTGTATTCAAGAATAGTTTGTCTAAAACTCTGGTTGTCTGTGATTTAGAAGTACGCTTGTAAGAAGATGCATAGTCTTCTTACAAATTACACACAAAGAACACAAATTATACCATGGCATTTGCAGCTAACCTTGAGCCTGCACTTGATATCTGACATCCCTCCTCATCAAAATTTCTGTGTTTTCCTATTGCTAGCTGTTATGGTAAGAATGTCTTCTTTACTGTGGTGACTCAATACATGACGAATGAAGACACAGTTTCCAAACCCTTATCTGACATGGTTGCTTTATGTACACAATGCTAAATTACAAGTAAATTTGAACACGAGGGTGTTTTGCAGTACCACTCATTTGCATATTAATCATATGCTTTCTTGTCTTCATCTTACAGAAAGTCATGAACCTTCTATTGTGATTAGAGTCACTTATACATATACCATTGTGGTACCTCATTTCTTTGACTGCTACTGCACTGACACGAAACACATAAAGTCATTGGCAGCATCTACAGGTCTATTATTTTATGTTTTGTCAGTTACTACAATGCACTTTCTCTGAAACCAGGATCCTCAGTTCTGTTCGGTGTAAAGTTATGGGACAAATCCTACAAAAATGCCATGAGAAGTGATGGTTCCTGCACTATTCTACTGTTACCCTCAAACCACAGCAGCCTATAATGAGGATAATGTACTACCTACATTGACTGGAGGTGCAATCCTCCTGAAGAGCAGCAATAGCACAAATATCATCTCCAAGTTGGCACCTACCTCAATTGTAACTTTGAAAAGTATTGGGTCTCACTAAACAACGAGTTTCTCCATGGTGCAGTATGTGAAACCAAGAGACAACATAATTACAGACATCACCTTCTTTGCTAGAAACTAGGTCCTTTGTTCTATGATAAAATTGTGTAAAATGCCATGTTAGAATCAAGACATTCTAAGAACCCTTGGATAGATGTACTGCCTGAGAAGCTTCAGACAAGAGAGGCAGATCCAAATCTAGAATAAGTTTCAATTCAATCAGGATGAAAAATTACCTGTTAGTGAGTGGATGTCAGCTCTAATTGCCTTGCAACCATACTGTGAACTACCCTGGCAATGGAACAATGGAGCGTGTCTGGAAGGTAAAGCATTTAGTAATGTCAGCAGTGGTTTTTGGTTTCCAAAAGGGAGCAGTCACTACTAGAGCATTCATAGCATCCATCCTATACTAAAGTGTTGACTCCATCACTGAATCATTGATCTAGTACAGAGCTGATCACACAAACTGCTTGGCATCTGCTGGATGAGTCGTACCAACTTGAATGTTCAGAGAGCCATCTGCACTGGATAATCTCAGGTCAGCACCAGTCTGTGATGTAAATAGTCCTACTTCCATCAGCTTCAGCCAAAAAGCAATGCTTAAGACCTCCTCACTCTGGCTTTCTGTCAATCTTTTTTGGACGCAAGTACCCCAGATGCTCAAGGTCATCATGTCTTCCAGACACAACTGTACATGGAAGATAAAGTTTGTTTTTGTCTATTTTGTAGATTAGGAGATGTATCTGGATATTTGGCTAAATTTCCTTTATATCAAGTTGAAAAATACCTTAATATAATAGTTATTGAAAAAAAAACAATAACATTACTTCAAAAACAATTTAATTCATTCTAGTTCTGTACTTTTATATCATTCAGGTAAAAAATTGTTAGGAAAAAGACATAGTAGCATTTCTTCTTGAATTCCCATCTAAATTAACTTTACATTCAATTCTGAGTAATGGGATCACAGGGTAAACTGACAATACTTGCATAATTTGGAACAGTTTCTTTTCCATTGCCAGTGGTTGGGTCCTGTGTCTCGCTAGCCCCCTTCTCACTTCCGGGATTCTTCACCCTGTAGACATTCACATTTTGTTTACTGACTCTGTAGCCAAATCCATATGTCTTATATCTAGAATTGTAGACTTTCTTTGGGTTCAGACCCATTATAAAGCTATGGATTAATAAGGCCTCACTAAATACCTAGAGATGTTAGTAAATTAGAAATCTCTGGGTCATATAAATCAGCTTATATAAACAACTCACTATTGGACAACGCATTCTTCCTTGAAAGATCACCATTTGTGTTTCAAAAAAAAAAAACTGTTTGCTTCAAGAATCCCTAAAATGATGGAGTTGCAGTGACTCTGACTCTCTTCTTCCATGGTCCTTCTCAGCTTCATCGAACATATCTATTCAAAGCACCCTTTCTGACTCATTCTTCCAATCGTAAAACTACCCTAAAACTCTTCTATCATATGCACAGTTTACCATA
Organism: Eospalax fontanierii; assembly: GCA_035773235.1. Lineage (NCBI taxonomy): Eukaryota > Metazoa > Chordata > Mammalia > Rodentia > Spalacidae > Eospalax > Eospalax fontanierii. The sequence continues at coordinate 42,464,065 of CM069532.1, forward strand.
TTTCATTCAGACATGCTCTGTCATCTCTTCAATTCATTCTTCTATTCATCTAAGACATAGATATTTGTTGTATGGAAGGCTGGATTCCCGATTTTCTGGCATGCTCCCATGGCCTACAATTCCTCCAGAAGCTGTCAGAAGATTGCAGTGGGTAATTCCTATTGAATTGTTGCAATTCACCTTGGACTGTTTCTCATTACTCAAAATTTCTTCCAAAGAGTGAGTAGGCTCTAAAGAAAATTTACACACTGGTCTTATATTCTGTTCTAAATGCACACTATTAATATCAGCATCCTTATACAATTCATATTGAATGGAAAATATTGGCAAAAGGCTATTGTATTCATTTATTTCATTCAATTTACAAGAGATGTTCACAGTCATAATTTGCACATAATCACACACTATTGTATACTATTAGTAGAGCTATATCTACTAACATTTAAAAGTGTTTCAGAATCCTTTTCTCATCAATGTTTAAAATATCTAAATGTTAGTTAATCTTGTGAGTGCTTGTGTTCGATATAATGATGTACAAAATATAGTAAGAGAATGATGAAAGAAAACCTTGGACTCCTAGAATTTCTAGATTTGGAGATTCTAGGCATGATGATTTGGTCTTAGAACCTATACTCAAATGACTAAGCATTCTGAAATATTCTTGATGCTCCACAGTTCCAACCACATTTCTGGGGTTCACGTGAGTCTCTAGATTGAGGGTTCATAGTATAGAAACTTAAGAGGAGTTGGTATACCAGTGTTAGGTCCGGATTTATTTAAATTCACATTAATCAAAGGATAAGGTCCCCTGAGGTTCAACTGCTACATGGGTGAGGGCACAGTGAGTGCCCCATCCTAGTGTGACTTGTAGAGAGGAAGAAGAGCCAGATCTGTGCTCTGGAAACAAATCATATTGCAACTGGGTTTTAGATGGGTATTGTTGAACCAGTGCTGTACTTGGGGAAGGTTTGTGGGGCAGAAAAAATGAGGAGAATCAGTATTTCCCTAGGGCACATGGCAAGACCTGCATCTGCCAATATGATGAGAGAGAAGATAAGACTAAGGAATCAGAATAGCAAAGAAAGGATGGTAAAGCCTGGGTTTGGATCTGATTTTGATTGGATTCCATCATCAAGTTTCTTTATTATGTACTAGGAGATTTGACATACGCTGTCAGAGGGGCCATAGATCCTAAAAAGAACAGAATCTCTTTTATGTCTCTAGAGAAATGAAATTTCTTATCATATACTAAATATGGATCCTTATATTTACATACAAACATACAGTACATCACTCATCAAAGAAGCTTATTGGACCACTCACATCAAGTACACAAAAGGAGGTGCCTTCTGTCTGGCATTGTGTTCCTTGCAAAAGAGATCCCTAGCATACAGCTGTACTGATGTTTACACACTCGTGCATTTCTCATGGGGTTTCAGTGGTATCACACTCCCCTCTGGGTTCCCTAGGCCTCCAAAATTCATTTATCTCTGTTCTTCTCCTCCTGCTTGACCTCCCTCCTCCCTTCCCATTCCCAGTTTACCCTCCCCCAACTGACACCCATGTCCCTCTCTCTCCCCTCCCTGACTTCCCTGTCCATTACACACCCTGACCCCTGCATGTCCCTCCCACTCCCCCCCACCCCATGACATCTGTTCCCTACTATCTGCCATTTTTAAGTTCTTCCTTTATTTTCTTTTACCTCTGTGTGTTCTTTCTCTTTTCCTGGATCTTGTTGTCACATCAAGATATATACAAGATATATACAATCTGCAAATGAGGGAGAAAATACATCGCTTGCTTTTCTGCATTTGTGTTGTTTCATTCAATATAACAGTTTCTAGTTTTATCCATTCACCCTCAAATTTCATTATTTCATCTTTTCTTAATGCTGTTTATAACTCTATTGTGCAAATGAGTCACATTTTCTTTATCCATTCTCAGTTGTGGGAATTTAGGCTGTTTGCACTGCTTATTAACTATTGTAAGAGAACAACAGTAAACACAGAAACACAGGCATCTCTACTAGAGGACGAGTCCTTTGCGTATATGCCAAGGGGGGTTAACTGGATCATATGGTAGGTTCATTTTTAGATCTCTGAGAATTTTCTACACTGCTTTCCATAGTGGTTGCATGAGTTTACATTCCCACCAGCAGTGAATGGGGGTTTAGGGGACCATTTTTGATGAGCAACATTTACCTTTTGTAAATGAGGTGATGCCCTCTGTTCTCCATACTGCTGGATTGTTTGTTCTTTGAAAAATTGAGGCATGTCTAATATACATTGTCTAAGGTGAGTCTACGTGTATAGCTGAAGGTTACAAAGCAAGAAACAGTGCCAGACAGGACTTCTGACAAAGCATTACTACTCTACATGTGTAAATAAAGAAAAACATTGAAAAAAACAAACCCTTGATTCATAGTGCCTTGTAACCTTCACAAGCTATGTCTGACCTTTCATACAAAACTTTCTCAATGACTGTCCCACATGAACCATATTTACTGTATTCACTCTCCAGCACTGTTTCTAAGTAGATTCCATTGCATCAGCCCTTTTGTCCTTGCTAATCTATGGTTGATTCATTCCAAGGCTGCCAATGTCAAGAGTCTTCAATTACCCAATTTGCCTGATGCACTTGGCAAGCTGTCCTTTCCCTTATTCTTGAAACAACGTTTTATCCCTTCACTTCATGATGCATTCCCCCCAAGTCCACATCTTTGAAGTATCTTTTGCTTTATAAAAGAAATGAACCCAGGCCAGTTACATAACTAGAATTCAAAGAATACTGGACATCAAATCACTTGGAAGTAAAAAACAAAATACAAATCTTCCACAGAGCCATCGCTCAGACATCACTGACAGGTGCAGGTAATGCTGGGAAAACTACTGAGGGAGAAACAACAGAAGGACTTACTTGGGTCCAAAAATCACACCCAAAAAGATAAATTCCATGCTAACAAGAGAAATACTAGAAAATATTTGCACTAAAACTTGAGTACTGAATGGCAGAGAAGGGATGAGTCAATGTGTGGGCCACACCATGCCAAGACCGAGAGGATTCTCTGAACAATAGGACACATGAACAGGAGAGGTGCACTTTCCAGAGGAGGAGAAAGAGGTCAGAAGGGGGAAAGTTGTGATCCCGCTCAGAAGAAAGAAAATAAAGGTACATGAAAACTTTTAAATCTCTTCTCACACTAGCCAAGCAATACAACCCCTCCCAACCACACTCTGTCCACAAGTTGCATAGATATAAGATGTCTTCCTCCAGAGCTGTAAAAAAAAAAAAAAAAAAAAAAACATAGTAAGAATCAAATGTCTTACCTGATGAAGACACCAACTGCAAAGAGCAAAGCAGGAGGAAAATCTAACACTACATTAAAATACAAGCATCAGTGGATACTTATTGCCAGAGGAGGACGCTCAAGTTCAACAGAGAAGCACAGGTTGATTGAACTCACACCAGGATGAGAGCAGGAGGGACAGGAAGAGAGAGCAAGGAGACACAAAGAGAAGAGCTTGATTGATAGTGGACAGAAGACAAAATTATGTTAGTTTGATGCCTAAATTACAAAACACCCGAGGGAGAAAGATTTCAACAGAGTTTAATAAGGGGAACTAGAGAAGAGTAGGAAATTATAAGAGATTGAAAATGAGGTCAAATAAGAAGCAGAAAAGTTGAGAAGAAAATTGGAAAATAGGCTATAGGAAAATGCCAAAGAGTATGGTATCACTCACAATCAGTCTGAAAGCAGCAACGATGCCCCAGGATCTTCCTGTTAAGCACAAATTCCTAGAAAAGGAAGAAAAATACTTTCTAAATACAGAAGGCATCTAATAACTGCCTGAGAATTTTTCTTGAAATGATTATGGAGAAATAAACTTCATAGCAAGATGCCAGGCTTATAGAAATGGCGTTTAACCAAATTGTTAATCCACCACTGCACAGCCCACTCCCACCTTCCTCCGACACCAGGACACTGCTAGAAACTAGGCTTCTTTGCATTATACTGAACACTTAAGCACTCCTGATACACACATACATAAATATTACATATATGTACATACGCACATCCATTTATATGTATCATAAAAATAAATATAAAAAATTTAAAATAAAGAACAATAAAGTAAAAAACAGCATGATATTTGGATATTAGCTACTCATTATTCTTATCATCCCTAGATAACACTGAATACAAAATATAAATACTTGCTGTGCTACATTATTTGGGGACTAATGAAAGAAAAGGTCATTTCAAATAATCTCTCCTTAATGTTATATTGATTATAAAAGGATAAATTCCTGCACAGAGTATAGAACAATTCTAAATAACATTAAAATTCTCAAAATAGTAAAATAATGTACAAACGTAATCAAATAAAGCAAAGTAATTTTTGATGATACAATCACCTAAGTGACGTTAAAAGACAGATTACAGATTGAAGAACAGACTTGGAAGCATTAGATTAAGAATCATTGTTACTCCTCCCAAGGCTCAGGGATCGTTTCAAAAGCGGGAGCAGAACAATTGTAAAAGCCAGAGGAGGTGGATGAACACAAGGACATCATGCTTTCTGGAAAGAACAGGGCACTTACAAGACATGAATTTGTAGTGTTTGTGACAGTATGCACAAGACCTGTGCAAGCCCAAACCAGACAAAAACCCAGCATGAAGTGGGGAGGTAGGCAAGAAAAGCCAGTCTTGTTGAGGAACTATTGGCAATTAATAGCTGTGAGTCAGTTTTCTTTAAAGGTGTGACAACAGGTAGGCTGTCCAGGCTCCAGGGGATGGACCCACACCCAAGAGCACTTGAGAAACCCAAATTAGACTCAATAGGCCAACAGAAGACATGAGGAGGGTGATGGCAGGGAGACGTGCGTGGGTACGGGGAGGGTGTTCCTGAACAGGATCAAAGTGCACTGTATGAAATCTCAAATAATCAATAAAAACATTTCATTACATAATATAAAGAGCACTTCAAGCAGAAAAGGAATAAAGTGCCAAGATAGAATATAGTGGGCAAAAGGGTGGATAGACACTTTGCAAGGGGAATTTTGAAATAGCTCTTACTTTATTCACTTTCACTTGTACTAAGGGAAGGAAAACGTATCTGCACTGATATATTTCCCAGTTACAGACATGGCAGAAACTAAAAAGCTAAAGAGTGTTTTCTTAATAATTATTCCCTAAACAATGTAGTATAGCAAGTACTTACATTTCATTGTGTATTAAATGCTATCTAGAGATGATTTAAAGCCTTTAAGAAGATTCGGAATGTTATATTCAAATATTATGCTGTTAATTGTTTGTTTGCTTTAATTTTATTTATTTATTTTATTTTATGAGTATGGGTGTTGTGCCTGCATGTGTGTAAGTACACCCAAGTCATGAAGTGTCTGAGGAAGACAGACGAGGGCCTCGGATCCACTGGAAATGGAGTTACAGGTGGTTGTCAGCCACCATCTAGGTGCTGGGATTAGAATTCAAATCTTCTGCAAGAACTAAGGCAAGATGCTAAGCCATCTCTCCAGCCCCATTGTTTTTAATTTTATAATATTTATTTATTTATTGCATGAATATTTTGCCTGTTTCACCTGCATATATGTAAGTGCATTGTGCACGCAGGACAGAGAGAGAAGACTGAGTGAATGACAGCACGTGGGGTGAAAGTAGATAATGACCAATCTTGCCGGAGAATCTTACATGATGGACATCCGTGTGTTGCACCATTCTTGCAATTCTTCTCTAAATTTAAATTTTATTAATGTTTTAAACAATAGCTCTTGAAATTGAATAAACCTAACTTATGAAAAATGAAGTCTGTGGAATGACTAAAAATATGCAGTAATTTAAGGTATTTATAAAAATATAACACCAGGATGGAATTTCCAAACCATGATTATATTTATGTTGGAAAGAAATCAGGTAGATTTGGAATCATGATTAAGAATTGAATTGTCAACTGAACCATTTTGGGTGACTTTGCCTTTCTCTGTTTGTTCTGGCTCCTGGATTATCATAGATTAGTATGTTCTGCTATCCCAAGAAACATTTCAAAAACATTCTGGTATCCTTTGTGTAGTCCTTCCCCTGGCTTAAGTATGCACACCTGAAATGGAAGATAAAAGGACTGGGCAAAGTCCTGTGAAATGTTACATGCAGAACATGGCATGGTCATTGAAATTATGGGCACACAGTATTTGTAGATTCTTGCACAAGTCCTGCACACACACACACACACACACACACACACAGAGGACATGAAAGGAGAGGAACTAGCTGGGAAAAAGAGGGTTAGCAGAATTTGGAAAGATATAAGCAAACGTAAAGGGGGTTAGCACAAGCACACTGTATGGATCTGTATGTGTATATGACATTGTCAGAGGGAAAAGACTAGTGCTTAAAAACTTGAGCCTCAATACCTTTTCCTGTCTGTGAGTTGCTTCTGCCAGGTGTTTGTCAGAGTGGCCAAAGCCAAATAACACATTACGCAGAGACTCCCTTACATAACTGACTATGCTGGTGCTTTGATGCGATAACAATTTATAAAGAATTTCCTCTGTCAGCAGGGGTGAGTACAAAGACTTCCTTGCATGATGTTATAAAGGCAAAAATATAAACATTTCTGCTTCTCTGCTACTATTTGATTACATAGGAACTAAATGAATGTAAATAATTCACACACAAGAGATTTACCTCTTCATTCTTGTTTCTGTAGGCTACAGGTAAATTCTAGAATGCAAGGAGTGCATTTCATCTCTTTATCTTTTGCTTAGAAACCAGTTACACCTAGTATGGCCCTTGAAGTCTCTGCTTGACGTTTTCTTTTCTGAATTTTAAGAATATTTTCACATCCTTTCTAGCTCTACTTTGAATTACTGTATATGACATGAAAGAATTGACTGTTTCTATGCAAGATGGGATTCAGTGTAGGTCTGTATGCTCCTGGGTGTGAGACTGGTTAGGTATCTAAACTATTAGTGAGTTAAAAAATACACACAAATATCTGGAGCTTTAAGCTTCAAGTGATGCTTTAAAAATTTTGTATTTTAATTAATGCTTTAAATTGACTTTCACTGATATTCTAAATTTGTAGCAAATTGTTACCTTTAACATAGAACATGTGATTCCACAGGGATGAAATAACCAAATGGAGAGCAAAATGGTTAACTTCTAGGAAAATGCACATAATGATGATTTAGCAAGGTAAAGAAAATTTAGGCTCTTATTTCACTTTCAAAATGTCTACTAAAACTTTATGTGTGATATTAGCACAAACTTTTAAAATACATTTTATCCTGCTTCTTAATTTTTAGAGATAATCTCTTAATTGTCTTTCTAGTTGAGAAAGTGTAAGTGAGGAATCTTACAGTACTATAGTAGAAACTCAATAGAGCTAACTAAAGTCAAAATACCTAAAGTATCTGAAATATCAAGCACAGCTCACAGCATGAGAAACAGGACTATCCTTAGCCTGACCCCTAGTGTTAATAGCAAATAAATGTGAATTCCTAGCTAAAAAAAAAAATAGATACTACTACTTTTTTCTTAATAACATAATTCACCTATAGTGAGTTATACACTAAATACAGAAGCTTGGATTCAAAAAAATGTCCTCTTCATGTTCTGAAGTTGGTGGGCAGTTTCAAGTTATGCCAAAAAAGGCCAGAGAAACGCTGTACTTTGTTAATGCAATACAGACTGAGAGATCTCTGACTTCGGCCCAATCTTCTGAAGCTATCTCTTAAGCAATTTCCACCCACATAAAAGATGTTCTTAAATTTAGCTTCTTACAATTTAAACATCTCAAGGGGTTCACACTTTTATTTGGTGGAAAGAAATGTCTTCTCACAACACAGGCTTTCTGGCATCTAGACCTTCAGATGTTATGTCCTCGACAAAGAAAGGGCAAGCTCTGAAATGTTTGCTTCTTTTCTGAAAATCTATAGCATCTGGTTCATGCTTGTGTGAGTTTATGGAGACCGAGGTTGACATTGAGTGGCTTCCTCTGTAACTGCCCACCTATTTTTGGATTGAGTCTCTTACTGAACTTGGGGCTCATGATTTCAGGTAAACTAGCTAGCAGCAAGCCTCTGGGATCTGCCTATAATTGCCACCATGACCACCATCACCATACCACACTCCCAGTTCCCCAGCACTAAGATTACAGGTGCACATAGAGCCATGTCTAAGTTTTACATGTGTGCTGGAAATCTGATTTCAGGTCCTCATATTTATCCAACAAGTGCTTTATCCACCAAGCCGTCTCTCAAACCAAAATTTCAATGTTTTGAATCTCTAAATCTACATTTTTTCCTTGTTTTTAAATGTTCTTCTTTTGATACTGGTCTCAACCAGTTTATATTTTCTAATGATGATTGCCTAGCTCTAAATATTATGTTAGCCAGTGTTGCTTTTCATTACCAAACTAATAAAAGCATTTGCTTTTAAGCTAGAAAATTATGCTTATGGAGTTCATAATATTTCTAATAAAACAGAACTTAAATTCTATTTTCTAAATAGATTTTTCAATAGTTGTCTAAGTAGTTAATGTTCCAATTACCACTCACTTTCTTGCTCTGAGTACATTTATCAGCTGATTGAAGAAGTTCCTGTTTACAGGCAACCTGATTACTGTTGCTCCTAAGTGAACACAGTTTTCATTCACTTGAATGTTTGTTCTCTTGTCTCTTAGTGTACTGAACGAAGCATTTGGTTGATGAAACAAAAACAAACAAAAGTGCCATCCCTTTAGAGATTTGTCAAGTAAGTTTGCATTAAAACATTGTGAAAATTTTAGTGGAGCAATTGTCAGTGATATATCCACTGTATACATTTATTTTTTTCTTGAGTTTAAATGTTTTTCATGATTTAAGAACCAGCAAAGATAGTGGTAAAGACGATATACCTCATTTTGTTGCCTTCCTGCCATTCATTTTATCCATCTCTCTCATTCCCTCTTGTTTTCCAAGTATGGGATTCAGCATTTAGCTATTTTACAATTCTTCAAATTGTATTGTGATAAATCTTCATTGTGTCATATTGGTTTCTGCTTTTACATTCATAAGCTCTGATTGACCCAGCTGACAAGAGTACAGGTACCAAGTCTGTCATACAAGTGAAAACTACAAGTTCCAAGCAGAAAAAGACAGGTGGCAATGTCAGTTTCCATGCAAAAACCTAGAGAAGTTAATGTCTCACTCCATGACAAGAAATGGGTTATTGGGTAGCTAAATGATTACCTCAACTCAATTCAGATCAAGGTTCCATAATGTCAGGAATTTGGGAGATCCCATTGTTCCTGCCACACAGAGAGTGAAAGCTGCCCTGGACTCCAGGGTGACAGATACCACACCATCTTACTTCCTGAGGCAGACATGGCCAGCAGTAGGATTGGTACAATAAATCCAGCGTTTTGATTCACAGTATTGTCATGGCCAACTGAACATGAGTTTCCTTAGAATCAAATAAAAATTCAAGTCTGGGAAACAAAGGTGTCTTGAGCTGCCATAATAAATACCTTGGATTCTCTTTCAAGTCCCAGTCCCCAAACAGTTCTCAGTTGTTAAATAAAGAAAGTCAGATTGGGCTTGAAAATGAACCTTACAAATATCCATTGTATGTGTGGGTGACATTTCTTAGCCATTATCAAGATTCTGTAGCTACTTGCAGGGTAATTTTTAAGTTTATTATTATTTTTATTTTATGTGGCTGAGTGTATTTCCTGCATGTATTTAAGTGCATGCATATCCTGCAATGCCTACAGCAGTCAGAAGAGGCCGTTGGATTCCCTGGGACTGTAGTTAGGACAGTTGTTAGCCACAATGTGTGTGCTGGAACTCGAACCTGGATCCTTTGCAAGAGCAGCCAATACTCTTAACCGCTTAACTACTCCCTGCAAGGGTAGTTCTTTAGTGAAATATGAACACCAAATTATTTGAGGTGCTCAGGCACTTTAAGCTAATTCCAGGGACGCCAATATACTGCTGCATGTCACTAATTTTATTTGGGGGTTATAGACATCAGAAGTTCATAGTGACCTCCTGGCAAACCCAAAGTTCTTCAGTACAGTCTTACAGTCATTTTTACAGTTATTGAGGGCGTAGTTTGAATAGACATCTTCAGGAGTGGGAGATAGCCCCACCTTGTTGCTCCTGCTGAAAATGTCAGCAGGGACACAAAGGAGAAGCAGACATCCCAAGGCCCATGCACCTGTGTGTGTGTGCGCGTGTGTGTGTGCGCGTGTGTGCGTGCTTGTGTGCAGTATGTGCATGTATGTGGGGTGCATGTGTATGGTGGGTACACATATTTGTGTGTGCATGTGGAGATCAGAGGATAGGACAACCTAAGGTATTACTCCTCAGGCCTCCCTCCACCTCCCCAGCTCTGGCATTACAAGTGGGTGCTATCATGTCCAGCTTTGTTAGATGGGTTCTGGGACTTGAATTCAGATCCTCATGCTTGCATGGCAAACACCTGACTGAACTATCTCCCCAATCCTTAGTACTCATTCTTGATAGGGAGAACTGTACATATCAGGAAAGAGTATTAGATTCATATTCTAATCTAATCGCTGTTCACACTTCCGAGCAAGCTGGCCGTTACAAAGGCTGCTGCTTTGAATTTTCCCTTTGGCTTCAACATTTTAGCTGTGCTGTCTTGGCATGGGTTTCTCTGTATTTAACTTGCTTTGCTTCCTTGTGAATTTGATGTAAGGACTGAGATCATTCAACAATTCTGGAATATTTAAAACCCATTCGTGATGTATTGTTTCTGTGTCATTAATTCTTTTCTCTCCTTCAGGAATTCAAATTTAGTTCTTCTTTCTTGCTAGTGTCTTACTCTATTCTTTATCCTTATCCTTTATTCTGAATTTCATTTTCTGATCTTTCTTCATATTTTTATCTCCCATTTTCTCCTCTTCAACAATATTTCAACTATTTTTAGCATGTTTGCTGAATTTTTAATTTTAGTTCATTGATTCTTTGGCTTTAGTTTTAGGTTTAAACAAAACAGAGATTTCCCATCTATTCATATATAATTTCCTCAACACCTGACATCTTTGCACTGCTGTGAAATGCCTAGTGTGAATAATGAACCGCCCTTGATCCCTCATCTTTAGCTGGATATACATGCTTGTTTAGGTTTCCTTAGATTCCCTGATGTTCCAGAACACCATCCAGGTTACTAAGTACACTGAGCTGTCACGCCCCTTTGGGCTCCACCTTGCTGTGACAGTTTCTTTGCTTTCCTTGCTTTTTAATAACTTTGATAGCTTTGATCTTTCTCTTCCAACAACTGCTCAAACTTTGCACCTCATGTGTTTGATCATTCTTTTTTAGAACTTTATCTTTTTATTTCTGATTTTTTTTGTGTGTGTGTGTGTTATTCTTACTAACTTTAATACCTATCATTCCACAGTGGTCTGATCATATCCCCTACAGCTCTGGAAACATCCGCTTTGGGAAGTTGGCCTTTCCGGAGACATTTAGGTCATGAAACAAGAAACCTGAAGATTGACTAATGCTGTTATAAAATGGATTGAATGAAGGATTATGGGTCTCCATCCTTTCTGCCATCTAAGGACACCATCTCCATTCTCTCTAGAAAATGCAGCAATTGGTGTTCTATTGAAAGGAAACAGCAGGTTCCTACCAGACACCAAACCTATGAGCTCCTTGATCACAGCTACATAAACCTCTAGAACTGGGGCAAATAAGTGTTTGCTCTTTATAAACTATCCAGACTCAATGTTTCTGTTCTAACAACACAAACTAAGTAAGACACATCCTTCTCTTATGAATTCCCAATTACACTGATTCTTGGTAATTTCAATACTGAAGTACTGAAGCAGCTGATCCTTCCCATACTCAGGTCTCTCAGTTGCTTGATCTATTGCTCACAAAGCCTTTGTCCACCACTTTAAGCTTAGACTCTCACTCTCATAGTCATTTTCAAGTTATTGTTATTACCAGAAATTATAAAACAAAATGGAAGTTTCTGTTCAGATCATAACATGAGGTAATATATAGAAGAACAGTCGGACAGATAGATAGATAGATAGATAGATAGATAGATAGATGATAGATAGATAGATAGATTGAAAGGAAGAGAGATAGAGAGAGAGAGAGAGAAGAGAAGAGGAGTCAACTGTAGCAGTATAGACCTAAAGTGTTTGAAGGGAGAATTCAAAGTGGCCAACCCACTTCTTTCGGGATTATAAAAGATGCAACCACCAAGCAACTCTTATTCTTAATAGAAGACAGTAGAATTTAGAATATTAATAATATTTGCTCCATTTTCATCTATGCTTTCTTAAGATACACTGTAAAGTGATAGAATTTCTTGTATACAGTCACTGACTCTGTAAATCCTGGGAAAATCAAGAACAAAAACTCAACAAAAATAATGGTGAAAATAAAGGAATAAGTGTTACGGAAAATTAAAACACCTTGAATTGGTGTAAATGGTTATTAAAATTTACCTTTTCAAGGGAACTTTAATAAAACTGACAGAGTATTCAAAGTTTTGTTGTGACTATTTGGGTTAATTTAAATTTAGAGTGTGAATTATTATCAAAATATGTGTTTTATTTTAACCCTGCAAAATAACACTTTGGTAATTACCGGCTCAGTGTTGATTAGATCCCATTTCTCTGTGGCACCAAAGATAGAAAAAGGCAAATGTTACCTATATATCTAGTAAGTATTTATGATAGAATTATCTCATCACATCAGAGTTTATTTGTGTAGCTGTTCTGTGAGGCTACGGAAAGGGCAGCCATGATTTCATGGAGATGGACACCTACTCAGGATTTTCTTAACTCATGTGATGGCTCCATGTGCTGTGGGTCTGTGGGTTCTCAATATCATTTCCTACAGTATATGACTTGGACACCTTAAAGCAAGGTTTTTTTTTTTTTTTTCTCTTTTTGTCTCAGAAAAATATTGACAGGGTTTACAAAGGATGTCAAAAGCTTTGTACTTTCTACAGTTAAGTATCATGGGAACAGAAGGTCACAAGCTATTATATCCAGAAATTAACATTGATTTGCTTATAGATATAATATAATTAAAACTGCACAGTCTTCAATAATTTCATCCCCACAAAGATGGGATATTTGAAATACTATGAGAATTACATTGTGATAAGCCTCAGTGGCTCATGGTTTAGGTGATGGTACTCTGAAAGTCATTAGCATGTAGAGGAGAATGAAATTGCTTGTGTTTTCTCCAGTTTATTTCAGGATTCCCTGCTTGGGGGGGTTAAAAGAAACCATATAAGCAAAAGTAGGAAGAGCTGGGAGGCTGGAGAGACAGTGGAGTGGCTAAAGTAGGTACTACTCTTACAGAGGATTAGCCCAGTTCTCAGAGCTCACATCAGGTGGTTCACAACTACCTGTAACTCCAGATCCAAAGGATCCAGCATCCTCTTCTGGCTTCCACGGGAACCTGCACTCATGTGTACAAATACCCTCCACCCAAACACACACATATAAACATAATTAAAAGAAGATTAAAAAAACTAGGAAGAGTGAGGGCTATTAAAGAACATCATAGCGTTTGTACAAAGAAATAAGCTCTTGGTCCAGGTGTATCATACATTATCTTCTGTCCCAATTTAAGGCTTAAAATTCTTCAATATTCAGCTTCTTGGTCAGGATCAATATATTTCTCCAATCTCATTTTTCATAATACTCTGTAGTTTTACTTTGTACCAGGACCTTCCCTCTTTGTCTGGCATTCTCTGACAAGTTAATTTGGATGATCTGCTTGTCTTCTTGAATTTCATTGGAAATTAGTTCTCCTGAGTCTACTATAGTCAGGTATCCCGTAATAATGATGGTATGTCCTGATAAACACATTATTGTGTGATTTTACAATTCAAAGATCATGGAATGTAATTACACAAATCTAGTTGGCATAGGTAACTCAATATGGCCTAGTGATACAATCAAGAGAAGGAGTAAATGTTAGGTATAGGATGCTGCTAGAGTAACACTACAGTCAAGCATTCTTATTTGTAGAATGCTAATATTAAAATTTGTAGAACAGTAACTGCACAAAGCAGTGCCCTTATTTATCACCATCGTCAGTCATTATGTACTTATTCTTATATAAACACAGGTGTGAAATGAGGTAGAAAACTCTCCAACCCTCAGGGTAAGGTGCTTTATTTCCCATAATACCTTGAGGTCTCTCTTGGATGTTTAAACATGAAATGAGAATACAACGTAAACTCTGACCCTACTCAACTTCCAAATTTTCATGTGATCTCAAAGACTGACTCTTGTTCTACTGAGAAGTAATAAGAGCTGAGAATCCTTGATGAAAAGGAAATGTGCAATGATCTGTGTGTAAAGAAAACACAGGACTGTACCAATAGTAACAGAAAAACATGGCAGGGCCAGGGCTTCAAATCACAGATTTTATTATTGCTTCATTTGGCTTCCAATATAGTCAATGAGACTTAAGAAAATATTCACAGGAAAATTACATAAGGATGGCAAAAATATCAAAATCATTTTACTCTGAATCTGGAATTCTATTACCTTCTTGAAAGATGGTATGTCTGATCAAGTTCTCAAGAGTCAGAGCAACCAAAACAGGAAGTACAGAAGAAAATAACGAGAGAAGTGTGTTTATCTGTAAATCCTCACCATTCATACCTCGGAACGTGGCCTTGTCTCTAAATCTGGACATTGCAGATGCAATGAGATAAACAGAGGTCATCTTGGAGTAGAATAGACCACTGGTTCAACATGATTGATGTCCTTTTAGGAAGACGACCTTGTGAAAACCGATATACAGGCAAAAACGATGTGAGGCCAAAGCAGGGTTTACTTTTAGGTAATTTCCACTCAAGATGACCAGAATTCCCAGTGAACCATCAGAAGCCAGGAAAGGGCAAGGGAACTCTCAGTTTTTGAGGAATCAAGCCCTGCCAACAGCTTGACTTCTCATTTCCAGTTCCAGAATAGGAAACAAAAATTGACATTGTTTTAAACAAATTGATTTGTGAAACTTTTGTAGCAGCCCAATATCCCCTTCACAAAGTCCCAGCAGAGTCATGGGGGGTCAGCAGCAAGTGTCTGCGTGCTCAAGGGCACGGAAGCTGAGAGACAGCCCAGCGGAGAGGCTGTGGCAGTGATGTACATTGGGAAAACTGCGGGTTTGTCACCCCCACTATGCCAACACCATCCCAGATACCCATGCCTGCTGGGAAATCAAGGCAGAGAGGAGAGTCTGGAAGATCTGGGTTTGATAATGACCTTGCCACACTCTGAATTATCATCATTGTTACAGTCCATAATCACCTAAGTCTTTAGTATCTTAGCCTTTCAAATAGTTAATAGTAATAACTTTACAGTGTTGTCATTGGATTACTATGAATGCACTGTGTGGAAATTACCCATCAGTGCGCTTATAGTAACTAGAAAGAGTTCAAGCTATTTACAATTACACAAATGTACTAATTACCATTGATAGATTTGTTGAGATGATTTTCTCTGCCTACCTGTAACCTTTTCTAAAATTACTGATAATCTATTTTCCCCAGCAACAGTATCTAAGTATTACTTAGGGGCCATGGGTTTGTGTTCTAATTAACTGATTTTGTGGCCAGAGGTCACTTGCAGATCCTACTCCACTTGCACCAAAGCCAGATCTGGATGTGATGAAAAATTTTCCAGGACTTCTTAGATTTTCCTATTCTATAAAAGGATAATGACATCACCAATCATCAGAGAATGATTGTAATGCTTCAGGCATTACAACAGGTTTTATATTTATTGTTCCTGTTTGTTCTCACAACAACTTTGTCAAATACTGTGGGCATTATTTTCAGATGATTAATTTGAGGCCAATTTAGCTTAAGTTGTCAAAGTGCATTCTAAGGGAATGTGCCAGGTACCAATTAAGTGCAAGTCAGGTTTATAAGTATTATGGCAGTCTTTCTGAAATGATTTTAAAACACATATCTTTTCCAAATCAAAAGATTATCCTGACTCCTTTTGATAGAATATTTCTCATTTCTCATTCTCATTATTCAGATTATAATGAAGGCTATCTAGAAATTCAATTGTTTGGTTTAGCTCAGAACTTGAGAGTATTTAAAATAAATGAAAAACACTCATTTCAGTACAAGTTGCTTCTCAGACACTGCTTTGAGTAGTCTAAACAGGCTACAGTGGTTGTCATATTGGTAGGCATGGTGCCCTATAGACTGGGTAGTTTCTTTGCCTTTGCATTTTGCCATGTTAACCAGGATTATGGTGCCATTTCTAGCCACAACCAAAGTCCTCTTAACCCAGTTCAGCATAGAAAAGAATGACTTAGTGATTCAACATGACAAGACTTGAGGAAACACTATGCTGGAAAGGACAGTTTGGGCTTTGTGAATGCATTCGGTATCATCTGACATAGACTGTTCTCTTCATTATGACACTACATACACTGGTACAGAGACTCTCATAATGAATGGGGGTATTAGTGCTATTCCTCTGCAGAGTTTCCCAGAGCATGACTCTCTCAAGCTCCATTCAAGAATTACTGTAGATTGTCACTAATGTGATTTATGTAAAAAAGACCTTATGTTTGACTTTTCTGTTTGACATGACTTCCTTGGGCACATTTGCCTGTTTACATAAGTCTTTCCTCTTCTGTCCTTCTGTTCTTTTCCTATGACCCACAGATACATTTCAGTTATTGTTTTTACTTTCATTATTTAATCTCATTTTGACATTCCATTATGAAATGATGCTTTGGAGTTGGAATTTACTGAGGAGCTTTTGAGAACTTTCAGTTTACTAAGTACAGCAATGCTCAGTGCAGTTGGTCCTCTGGCTCTCCCAAGGCCCAATGTATTCGGTGGCTTCTTCGGTGATTAAACATAGCAGCTCTTCTTTACCACCTGATGATCACGGACGTTTGACAATTGCCTTTCAGAATTGTGTTGATCCTCAACTTGGCAAAATGGCTGAATCTCCATCCTTAATGTTAATATTTCAGAAAAAAAGGTTGAATAATCTCAAGTCTAACAACATATCTCTCATTCAGATACACTTCATCATTACTGTCTAATTTTTATAAGTTAAAGTGATGCAAATAAATCATAAGCAGAAAAAGAAGAAAATGTACATATGTGGCTGAGAAAGAAATTACAACTGAATTGAAACAGAAGTTGCAGCCTCCTGCCTGGGATTCAGTGGCCCAAACTTTGTTGATGTTACTAGTAGGTAAATGAAGCCTTAGATAAGATGTTTAAAGCTGCAGGAAGCAAAGGGGAGATGCACACAACAAGCTCTGTTAGAGCCATGGCATTTTAATTGTATTTCAACTTCAAAGCAAAATCTCATGGGTAATATCAAGAGTTGCTTAAAAAGCATTTTCATGTACCATGTATGGGAATTATTCCAAAATGTTCTGCTCTGCTTACTTGTAATCCATATCTGCTCTGTAAACAAACATGGATGTTTGCTTAAAAGATAAGTACCAACTAAAGTATCAAAATTATTTTTTTATGAGAAGAATGTTATCATTACAAAGGAAAATACAAAGCCTGGTGAAGACATTTGGGGCATTTTGAGGACTTTTTCAATTATTCTTTTCCTCTTTATAGAGGAAAAGATTTTTTGGTTCCGAAAGACAACTTAAAAATGAGACTTAATATACTTTTTTTCAGCTAAAAAGACTAAGCTCGAATTACAATGATTAATTCAGAAGGGATTATTAATATCATAAAACTATAATATATTCACTGAGGCTTTCCTTTTTAAAACTTTAGTTTTATTTTATTCGTATCAGTGTTATACCTGCATGTATGTAAGTGCACCTGTGTTGTGTAATGTCCACAGATGACAGAAGTGGGAGTCTTATCCTTTGGTGTTGGGGTCCCTCTGCTTGGTGCTGGACCGAGGGGGAAGCAGGGTATCCCCCGAAAAGGGGTGAGTAGGCTCGGAATCCCCAAAAGGACTCGGGAAGCTGAATGAGAAGCATGCGGAGGGCAAACCGCAACAAAACTCCTTTATTCAAAGAGGTGCAGGGGTTTTATGAGTTTGGTTAGCCAACCCCCTATGGAGTGGATCATCTCGGTGCAGGTTCTCTACAGACACAGGGCAGAAGCTGGTGTCATCCCTGGCTGGAGGGGAACACCACACCCACAGGAGCCACTCCCTTAATCCTCATAGCAGGTCACCTGCCTAAGGTCCACCCTGCTTTGTGCCCTACACCCTGGAACTGGAGTTAATGATGGTTGTTAGTCCCCCTGTGGTGACTAACATGTGGGTGCTAGGATACAAACCCAGGTCCTCTTCAAGAGCAGTCAGCTTTCTGAATCACTGGGCCATCTCCCAAGCTCCCTTACAGAGGCTTTCTAAGATATTTTAAAATGCACTTTTGATACTGTAAAAATATATTTACACTATAAAAATTAAAGATAAACATTGTTTCCAGGGCCATGCTTACTGTTAAAGCCATTTGTACTTCAGAGTTGACAGTAATATTGTTGTCATAGTTACATCTACTATTTTTATTATTGAATATTAGTATTTTCACATAATTTACCCTCGTATTTATGCTAACAGATAGACAGACTGGATATGAAGTGTAAATATGAGCAAATTTAAGATGGAGTTCTTTATAGCTCAGTGGTAGAGCTCTTGCATACTGTGCACAAAGCCCTGGGTTTAATCCTCAGCAAACCACCCTTTACTACCCCCTCCCTCCAAAAACACAGCCAAATGTGCTATAGCCAAGTTTCACAGTTTTTTCACAATAACAACCAGAGCCTGAGATGGACAACTACAGAGAAATGATTCATTTTGGCTCACCAGTGTTAGAAGTTTCAGTGCATGCCTGGTTGACCCCACTGATTTGGTCTTGTAATAAGGCACCACATTATGGTGGGATGGCAGAGCAAAGTAACTTATTTTATGATCATGAAGTAATAAGAAAAAAGGGACTATGGTCCCACCGTGCCCTCCAAGGACATACCATCAATGGCTTAAAGTCTCTCACTGGGCTCCATTTGTTGGAGTTTACTCCACCTTGCAGTAGCACCAACAGGGACCAAGCTCTTGATACATTAGCTGTCAAAAGCATTCTAGAACCATTCTATCTTCTGTGATAGATATTAGTGACGTTTGTGATCAATGCGTGCAAAAGTAAACTCTCTGCTAGGTAGGTGGTCACTTGGTACCATTGTACCTTAATGTCATGTACTCTTCCAACCCTCATCAGAGAAGCTTCCTTTTGTGATAGACAGTGATCCAACACAGAGACCCATACTCGTCAATAAATGAAGAAGTGTTCAGAGTGCTCGGCCATAAACAAACAGGACATCTTCTTCCCCCAAAGGCACAGGGATCACTGGGGAAGAGGCGACAAACAGGTTCTAAGACCCAGAAGCAGAGCATAACTACGAAATTACAATATTTTCTGGGAACAGCATGGAAGTTGTATATATGAACTCACAGCTGATGTAACAGTAAGCACAAGATCTATTCAGACTCAACCCAGACAAGAGCCTATCATGGAGGGTGGAGTTAGGCAAGAAGTCTCATCCTTCCTGAGTAGCTATTGGCAATTACTGACTGCTAGGAGGAGAGTTAGGTTTCTTTAAGGATATGACTCCTAGTGCATTTACTGCGCTCTAGGGGATGGCTCTATACCCTTGTATTTGGGCAACACAAATTCAATTTAATGGGCCTTAAAAAAATAAAAAAAGACAAAAAGCTGAGTGGTTAGGGTGGTATGGGTTAATCTGGGAGTAATGGAGGATGAACATAGTCAAGATACTTTATACTTATTTCTCAATGTATTAATAAAGATATTTTAAAATAAATTTAACTTATTTTGTTGGTTTTGTTTTTTGTTCTTGATACAGGAAATAATTTTGAATAAATGATAATATGCATTATGATAGACAAATAA
The DNA here is from genome assembly GCA_035773235.1 of Eospalax fontanierii. Classification (NCBI taxonomy): domain Eukaryota; kingdom Metazoa; phylum Chordata; class Mammalia; order Rodentia; family Spalacidae; genus Eospalax; species Eospalax fontanierii. The sequence continues at coordinate 42,484,003 of CM069532.1, forward strand.
TTCATCTTTTTTTTAACATGATGATTTTATACCCTGTGTAAATCTGATTGGCCAAACTGCCTCAAGAGCAGCCAAGTGGTGAATAATTATTATGATTTTATCAATGACAATCTTGGGTAAAGTCAATAAGCTGAGTATGAGAAGATGTGCCCTGATCTTTCAAACTCCTGTATCATCTTCCTGTTACCCGATTCTACTTTTCCATGAATATTAGCCTGATAAATTATTCTGGAAAAATCGTTTTTTAGTTTAATGTATTTTGACAATAAACAAATCTTATAGTCACTTCTGAATCTTCACCAAGACCACAAATTATTATAAGTAATGTGAAGTTTTGCTATAAGAAAGTCCATATAATTTTTAACATGTTACTTTTATAATTGAACAATTATTTACAAAATTAATATTCATTAATATTCCACAGTGTAGGGATGACTTTTATAAAATGGACAGAGTCTGGACTAGTGGCTTTTTAGTTAACCCCAGTAAAACCACGTATTCTTGTGTCTTGTGACTTGGGAACCTGATCTCATTTCTTTGGCAGCCTCAATCTAGTACTCCACCCAAAAAGATAATTTATGAATGTGGTAATGCTTGAGAATTAACCTATCAAAGCGCTCAAAGACTGCATAACCATCTTCACTACCTGCAGTGTGCCCTTGGGTAAATGAGACATTCTAGAACTAGAAATGAAAAGCCGGATAATATGTTAAGATAAAGGTGGAAGCTTATACTTCCCCCAACAAAACTGGAGAAAACATTTTAAATAAAAATATCGGTGGAGCTTGCCTCAAGGTACAGTTTGTTGTATCCAATTTCAACAATACAGCTCCCTCAGCACAACTGCAGGAGACAGATAGTTCAAAGAGTTATCTGGGGGAATGAGTGTCCTCCAAGTTCAGGCCCTCTATTAAAATCTAAAATTAAGGGCTGGAGAGATGGCTCAGTAGTTCAGAGCAACTGACTGTTCTTGCAGAAGACACAGGTTCTAATCACAGCATCCACATGGCACCTAATAACCTGCCGTAACTCCATTCTAGGGACTCTGACACTCTCTCCTGTCTTCTTCTGGCACTACACTACATGAGTATAATTGTACACATGCAGGCATAACACACACACACACTCACACAACACACACACACACACATAAACACACACAATCTAAATTTAAAAGTCAGGTTTTTGTTAAGGAATTTTAATGTTGGCATAGTAATGTCACATTGCCATAAAAATTCTTCAAAAATAAGATTTGATGGTGATTACATTTGTTTATATAATCGTGTTCATGGTCCTACTATTCTTTTTTCTAAATTTTATTTATTGCTGTGTGTGTGTGTGTGATATATTTGTGTGTGCATGGGTGTCATGGTCTGTGCATGGAGGTCAGAGGGCCATTCTGTGGAGCCTGTTATCTCCACCTTTACTTGGGTTTGGGGGATTAAACTCATGTCATCAGGCTTGTGTAGCAAGCATCTTTACCCATTGTGTCATCTTCCTGGCCCTCTTGTTGGTGCTTAGTCTATGGATGTTACAAAGTGGAGTTGTTTAATTTCATAATGATTTTTTGTCGTTTGTATGAGGCAAAGTCTCCTTGTAGTCCCAGCTGGCCTGGAACTCATTATGTAGGCATGCTGGCCTTAATCTCATAGTAATCTACCTGTTTCTGCTTCCTGAGCAGTGGGATTACAGATGTGTACTATCATGCCCAGTCTATGTTCATAAATTTATTTTAACCCCGGTTCCAAACTACATACTAGCGTAAGCATGCTTTGAAAACAGGATTCTTAGGCATTAATCCTAATAATTTTATTACCACATTAGCCATCTTTGCAGGCCCCGATTAAACCCAAATATCTCAGTAAAGAGATTCTTTGAGAATTTCATACTCAGATCATATTTAGACCCTTGTCCTCATTCCATCCCCGTCTTACTACTCCTTGGCCCCTGAATTCACATCCTCTACTAATTTTTAAGCCCTATCAAGTCTAATTTGTGTTTCACAAATGCTCTCAGATGTCGATCTTACCTCTGGAGCTTCCATAGCTTTTTCTTTGCCTTCTTTTTAAAAATCTAAATAGAGCCCCTTTGATTCTATCGTTTATTACTGCAACTATCGATCATGTATTTCCCAAGTCTTATGTATTTTGTAATACAATTTTGATATTTAATAATGTCTAGTCACCTTTAGTTCAAAAATATTTAGGGTCAATTCCGTAAATATATTCTAACGTAAAATCAAAGACTGCCTATAAAACATTTGTTCTGGGCTGGTGAGATGGTTCAGTAGTTAAGAATGCTTGCCACAAAAGCCTAACAACCTGAGTTTGATCCTTGGAATCTATGAATGAAAGAGAGAAGCAACTCCACAAAGTTCTCCTCTAACCTCGCACACATGCTATGCCATGTCAGTGGCATACACACACTAATAATAATAATAATAATATAGTAAAATTTCAAAAATATATTATTTTTCTAATTTGCAAATATTTCTCACACTCTCTGAAGCTTGGGCTCTGCTGTGGACACAATGTCCTGCGGCCACTCCTGAGCACTTCCATCTTCCCTGCCTCTTCTCTTCCCTCCACCTTTGTCTAGCAAATCCATTCTACCTTCTACTATAGGTTGCTCCAAACACAATGGAGCTGACCCTGAGCCCTGACAGGGTTTGCCACTCTCCAGTACTTACCATGGTCGCTCTACACAGCAGCCGATTGTAAATGTTTGTGCCTCATCCATTAAGTCATTGAAGATAGAGATGATTTTTTAAATCTAACAACACTGTATCCAGAAGGAATACAAAAGCTCTACAGAAAGCAGCTGCAAGATGAATAGAGGACTTTGGCTCCTGGAATGGTGTTGAAAGAGCTTATGGGTTTGAGTGCCAGGGACAGAAAAATACTTCTGCAAACTCTCTTGTTAATCAAGCAGTGATTTAAAATCTCTTCAAGTTGTCTTAAGGTCACACAGCACTAAGGAAAAACTTATTCAATAAACTCTACTTAATCTCTTTAAGAACCTTACCTATAATCTCATGAACAGAACCTCAAACCTCACTTCCCTTTCTCCCAGCTCAGTTTGAACAAAGTTTCACTGCAGGCACTGGTCATGAAGACAGAGGTCCCTGTTTTCCAGTCCAAAAATAAGATATTCCTGTAGTAGGAGGCCAGCACTTACTACCTTCCCCATCTCTGGGCTGAAGGGATTCAGGTAAGTACAGCAAGGGTGTCTTTCCTTCATCATCTGTTATGGGTAAGGCTAAGATTCTAAGTAAGGCTTGACAATTTAAGAATAGTGAAGATCCAACTGTTGTGCCTCAGTGCACTCACATGGATAGGGATCTTCTAAGAGAGAGGCAAGGCTCCCAGACCAGAGGCTCCTGCTTTCACCCAGTGCTCTGCTCAAGAAAGAGGAAATTCATTCCAAGAGAAGGGGTCACTTTCCACATTCCTACTAAGAATCACCTATTTGGAGATGAGGTTCAGGGAGAAACATAAGCATGAGAATGGAGAGCTCTGAAACTCTTCTCAAAGGAACGATTTAGAATAGACTTTGGGAAAGCTAAAAATCTAAGATCCTCTGCAAAAGAAGTAGAGAGTTTAGAGATGCACAGCAGAAGAGCAGGGGAGTTCTGTTAGGAAAGCAAGCTCAAGAAAGGAGGTCAGGACAATCAGGGTGGCAGAAGGAAAAGACTGAGTTTAGATTTAAGAGGTCCAGCCTACAGGAAATGTTCTCTCTGCAGACATCATCTAAATCAACAGAGGAAGCTTCCAAACAACAAGAATAACCTAAGCTCTGAGCCTGAAGCCCTCAGAAAAAAGATCATTGAACTGAGATGAGGTAGCAATATTCAGAGACAGCCTGGCTGAAACCGCTGTCATCTGAGAGAGATCTGTATTTGTGTCTGTACCTTTGAGTGACAACACGAAAACTTCCCACTGTGCACGAAGAAGCCATCCTTGCAACAGCCCAGGCAAATCTCAAAACAAAGACAAACAAGCCAGAACGGAGATCAGTAACCAGTGTTGTTATTTATATGCTGCTTGAAATGTCAAATGCTAACAAAAACTGTGAAAGTGCAAAGAGGAAAATGGACTGATATATGGGAGGAATTGCCTGGGGCAAGGTGAGCAAAGCTGTCTGGGAAGACCCAGATGTTAGATTTTCAGACTAATATTAAAGCCAGTAAGCTTTAAAAATAGTTTCAGACATTCAATAAAATCATGATTAAAGAAGTAAAGGAATATAAAATATAACTAACAGACTTGGGTATATGCTATCTCTCCTCTTTATGTAGAGGTCTGGATTCTGCTTACATATTTTATGCTTTCTGATTCAATTCCACTTTCAAATTGATACGTGAAATTTTATCTGTGAGAAATTATTCTTTACACTTGTAGCCTGGTTACTTTGTGTTCTCCATATATCTAAAGTATGTTAATTCTATTTTTATCTGATAAGAAAAAGAAAATCAGTGTCTTCATTGAAATATTTGGACAGTTCTTCAGCAACCATCACTGATCATGGGTAATCACTAAAGGTGAGTAATTTACTCAGCAAGTAGCTGAAACTATAGGCAGGCCTTCTGACAATTATTTTTCCTAAGACGTTTTAACAACATTAAAGGTGAGACAGTATAATGTCCCATTCCAAACTTCTTTTTTAAACAGATATAAATAACTGGAACTTTTCAAGAAAGAGAAAGCAAAAGCATTTAATGTATTTGCAGACATATTGCTATGCAGAAAATGGAGGGGGCATTACAAAAACATGATCTCATCACATATTTATTGCTAAGTCTCTTAAATTTGAAGTAAACAACAGTGATTTTCCTGGCTTCCCATAGGAAGCAAATTTAAGAAAGATTAACAAGATTTCTGTCTTTGGATTTTTTTTTCTCTTTTTTCTTTAGAGTTTAATGTTTACACAATCATTCTCATAATTTGAGTTGAGTCAGCAAGGCCAAAATTTGTAGAGAAACAAAAGGATTCTCCTTGAAAACAAGTACCATATGTGGTGACGTTTTTAAAAACAGCTTTTTGTACATTATCTAAAAACAAGTTTATACATGCACCCCAGACAGATTATAAATAATTCCAAACCAACAAGTAGGTAGTTATGTATGAAACTTCTTTTAAATCATGAACATACCTTTGTTTGGGGACTGTGCAGAAGTTGAAAGTGGGTTTGCATTTCTAAAATGGTCACTTTTATCTGAAAGAGTTCTTAGTGACTTCTTGGGTGTGGTAGACTTTGGAACAGCTACAGGTTTCACTTGTAATGTTATCCTGTGGTAGGGTTTTAGGTAGTTACATGCTGCCCTATTTTATTTTTAGTTAAATGTTTTCTGAAAAAAAGATATGTTCACTGAACTCTTTTCCACTGCAAGTTAAGGTGAGGTAAAAATAAAAAGATCAAGACAAGTGAATCTAACCCTGCTGTCTGTTTAATGTCCCTTATGTTTTATACAGTATCTTTTTTGGTTTACTTTGGGAATTTTTATAAAACTTGCAAAAAATAAAGCATTGTGCAAAGATTTGGAAACTTGAAATGTATTAATAAATAGGCTTGATATAATAAAGATAAGTTAAAAGAAAATAGCAATGAATATGAAGAAATTAGTTTTAAAAGAATGGAGTGGAAATTTTGGAGTTGGTTTCACATGCCTTAATTCAACATTCAGGAATCTGAGGCAGCTAATTCTGAGTTTAAGGTCATCCTGCACTATATAATGATATACTATCTCAAAATACCAAGAGAGAAATATGAGTGTTTTGCCTGTGTGTATGTAATTGTACACATGTATGCAATTGTAATCTATGCATGTAATGCTCATGGAGGCCTGAAGAAGATATCGAATCTCTTGGAACTAGAGATACCAAAGTTTGTCAGCCGCTGTGTGCTTGCTGGGAACCGAACCTGGATTTTCTGCAAGAGCACTCCGAGCTCTAAATAACTTATCCATTTCTTCATCTCCAAAATACACTTAATTTTGTACATCATAAGGTTATAACGGGTATCTAATGAACACATTTGATGTTTGTTTATGAATCACTAAAGATGGCTTAAATATGGGGCTGAAATCCCAAACCATATGTAAAAGGGAAGAATAACTCCAAGGTGTAGGTCGTGCTGTCTATCCAATATAGATAGCATAAGTCACAGCTGTGCTGACACAGGTTGAGCCAAATCCAGGCACAGTACAACATACACAGAAATGAAATTTAAGCAACACTATCTTAACTGAAAATTTCCCAAAATTCAGTGGCTTCACTAGATCTTGAATGCTTTTATCTAACACATCTTTTGCTATGTGACAAGAAAGCTGATGTGTCTTGTTTTATTATGCTAGGGAATGATGGAATAAGGTAAATAATCTGCTCAAATAAACATGCAGCTAGATGCCCAAACTTATATGAAAAGAAAGAACACCCGGAGCTATAGATAGTGTGAATGATTGGTTTTTTTTTTCTTTTTGGACACAAACTTAGAAGCAAAAATAAAATTTCTTTAATCAAATATAGCAAATAACTTTTTGCATATCTCTTATTTCCCCTTCACTCTTTGAAAGTTGTGTGCATTTATTAGTATGCTCTGATTGTTCCAAGGGAACATTGCGATGGGGCATTATTAAAGCTTTAATTTGGAAGTTTTATTACCCATCACACTCCCTAAACAACATCTTCACAAATGCCATATATAACATAGTATTCTTTTATAGTGTTTCTCATTTCCTCCTAGTGATTTTCAGAAATTTATTTTACAGTTTCTTTTTCTATTGCTGTAATCTTCTTGCTCTTTGCCTAGAAAGAAAAAAGAAAAGATCAGATAAAGCAATATTTTCCAGGTAAAAGATTTGGTAATTTTTTGGAGTGCAAAATGTTCTGATCTCATAAATGGTCATAGTGAATATGAAATGCTAAGATTAAAATGAATGGTACTTAATACATATAGAATATGTTAAAGCACTTTACTGAAGCATGTAAGCTAACCAGAACTAATTCATATGATATATGGAATGCTCCAAACAATGCTGTGTGTTTATGTGCATAAGACATAGACACATAATGAATGACTCCAAGAGAAACAGAAGCAATCAATACAAAAAATGTGAATTGTGTTTTTTAAGAAGAAAGCAATATTATTCCAAATGTTCTCTTTTATCAGTAAATCATTTTCACATAAGAACAACAGAACATAATCTTTGTTCATCTAGCAAATTGTTGAACTAATAAAACACAAAAACACCAATGGTCCTGAAAAATCCAAGGGTAAGTTACATAAACCACAAAGGAATCACTAAAATATCCAAATGTAGCTCAGAACCGAAAGCAAACCATTTCCTTTAACTCCTACATACTGTCTAGTTCAACCGATGGAATGAAAATTAAGTCACAAAACTTAGTGAGGAAATGTATTAGACTGTTTTCTCAATATAAAGATGGGAATTTATTTTGCCTACAGTTTGAGGGACTAGAAATTCAAGATAGCATGATTCTATCTGTCACCAGCTAGCATTTACTCAGGGTCCCTGTAGCAAAGGGCTGTACAATTGCAGAAGTGCATACAAATGCATCACAGAGTAAGTAAGGTAAGGAATTAGAAATGCAGAAACTGGTTTTGTTCTTGTATAAACAACAACCTGCTCTTTCTGAAATTAACAAGGCTCTTACAAGAGTTGGGCTAACCCCTATCTAAGGAGTGCCTTTGAATTAATCCCTACCTCTGAAAGGTTCACCTTCTCTCAACACTGCCACACTGGTACATGTACCTGGGGGTTTCATTCACAGTAGATACCACACAGTGTGAGGAGGAACCCAGGCACATCAAGTAAAAAGCACATATGGAGTTGAAGATTGAAGGGGTTGTTGACAAGAAAGTAACAAGTAATTCTGCAAAGTTAAGAAGCAGAGCTCACTGGCCAAGGAGAAGTCTCTCTGAAGGAAGTGGTCTTTGATTAGGAGTTCAAGGATAAGCAGGAAAACTTTCACTTCAAATATCCACATGCTTACTGCATATGCAATCTTTTGGTTAAGAAGTTGATGCTGGGGCTGGAAAGATGGCTCTTGCAGAGGACCTGGGTTCGATTCCCAGCACCCACATGGCAGATAACCATCCATAACTCCAGTTCTAGGGGAATCCAATGCTTTCTTCTGATCTCCAAGGGCATGGGTTCATTTACCCACATTTAGGTAATATATTTATACACATAATAATAATAACTAAGAATCATAATCATCATCATAATAAAGTTGATGCCAAAGATTCAGAGTGGAAACTGTGGTTAAGTGACCAGTGTTCTATGGATATACACAGTATTTATCAAGTAGCCCAGAATGAGGCTCTGGTGACAGCCTGGTCCAGGTTTGTGTTCTGTCCCTGCCACAATTCAACCTTGTAATGTGGGCCATGATTTCACCTCTGTAAGCTGTGGGTCTCTAGATTGTAAAGTAGAACAGTGCTATGAACATATCTTCTATGTGTATTGGGATTGAATGCCATAAGTAAGAAAGAGCATATCCAAGTGCTTGGCTCTCAGTGGTGGCTCCTCATGTAGGTGTCTATTAGCATCATTTTAAGAACAGAGGGGCCATGCTGACCTTTTGAAGTGGGGGCCTCTCTGGAAGTGCTGCTGCTGGAATACTGAGTGTACAGGGAATTTCAGCTGAGCCAGAAGCACTAGGTGGTATTTGATGAACCTAACTGTATTATGTACCCTCCACATCAATGGTGTTTAGCAGTAAAGGTGCCGAGCAGTAAGGCTGTGGCTGGTATTAGGAACTGGAAAGAGAAACTATAGTGGGAAGAGCCTGGGACTGAACTGAGGAATTCATTCCACTTTGCCTGTTGTTTAATCTGTGTTATAGTTGAGTTTCCACCTGCATCAATATTAGGTTGACACTTCCAAATAAAGGAGCCCATTGTCTCTTATTCTTTGTGTGTTAAGCATTATGGGTCTCTATTAATTGCCACCTACTTCATAAAGAAGCTTCTCTGATAAGGACTGAGAGATGCACTAATCTATATATGTATATAAAGGTAAGACCTTAGGGGGACAGTTAATTACTATGTCCATCCAGAAGAATAATAACATGAGGTTCTCCCTAGGGCCTAGGACCTAGCCATGCATGATTTTTGGCTCAGTTAACAGTATCAGGCATGGGTTCCGAGGTCATCATGACAAATGAATTGGAAAAATTGTATGAGCACTAAGAGACATTGCTCCAGGAGTCTGCCCCATACCCTTTTACATACAAGCAGCACCACATGGATTCAGGGGTTATTAAAACCAAAGTACACGAAGCTGGGAGAGAAAAATGACGAGATGATAGAAGGGGGATTGAAGGAGAAGGGACAGGAAGTGGATTTGATCAAAACTCATCGCATGCATGTAGGAGTATTAAATAAATTCTTTTTAAACAAGCCCATTGACTATTTTGAAGCTTAGTGACTGGTGATCTGAAAAGTTGATTAAATTCTTGGTCTGTTCCTCCTTAATTCATAAAATGGGTGTAAAATAGATTTAAAAATTAAATTTTAACTCAATTATCCATATTTGCAAGATGATATGGTTGAAATTACATGTATCTCACAGATAATTTGCATGGTATTAGAAACAATGTACCCAAATGTTACACAGAAAGATGGAGATTGAGAAGAGAGACAGAGAAACATAAACAGCATGTTTCTGAGTGTAGGATGACAGATTATACTTCGTGTTAAGAGCTGTGTGTGAATGAAAGGTCACATAAACTTGGAAAAGTGTTTTGATGGTTCAAATAGCCAGTGTTCTGCTCATCCATTGCTGCACCATAAACCACCTCTAAAGCCTGTTGGCTTACAATCTGGCAAAGTTTATTTTGCTCATGAAACTATAACTCAGTCAGGACCTGGCAGAAGCAGCTCATGTCTGTACCATTTGGCAATGTGAAGGCTGGAGGAGGGAATTATTTGATGATCATCTAATCACATTTGTGTCAGTTGATGTGAGGTGCCAGCACACACCTCAGCTGGTCTGTAGACTGTAACATACTGGCCATTCTGTGCAGCTGCTTTGAATTCTGCAGAGCCTAGCGGGGGAATAGCCCTAAAGACAAATATTCTGAGAAAGTAGAGAGAAGGTGGACATCAACTCACTTTTTTACTTAAACTTTAAAGTTATTCAGTGTTATTTCAGTGTGTTATGTTTTAACTCATTGAGACATTTCTGAGGCCAGCCCATGTTTAAAGTGATCAGATTTGATCCAATTCTTTGATGGATGAACACCTACTTATCTCTTCGCATGTTTTTGAAACCATGCTCTGCTCTCCAGGGACTCTTTTATGAGTACCTATCTCATTCACCAGGACTCCATCTTTGTTACCTAACCAAGGCCCTATCTTCTATAATCCCCATAGGAGTTATGTTTATGTGGACTCAAGTTATGTTTATGTTGACTCAAGCATCCAATTCAGAATACACTGTCTCCCAGCCAGTCTTTAAAAAAAATTAATTAATTATTGTCTCTGGGGTGGGCTACATGTCAGAAGAGAAAAAGGCAGGTTTGCAAAGTCAGTTACAAGGTTTAAACTCAAATTCACATTACAAGCCTTGCACAGCAAGTGATTTTAACTACCAAGTCATCCCACTTGCACACTTTAATCAATCTTAATATAAGTTTAAGATTTAGTTGTTTCATGAAAAGGAATAAAAATGTAAAGATAAAGGTTTCCTATTTCTGCAATTAAGCAAACAAAATTGCAAAGCAGTGGTTTTCCATCATCATGGAAAAAGTGTACATTCAAAAAGGCCTCTTAATTTGGGCAGTTTCTGCCATACAAAGTATGGCATAAATCTCTGAAGAGAACTTGTGTTTTAGGGCAGGATTCGTTGTAGAACTCAGGAAGAATGCAGTGTTGCAGAACAACCAACTTACCTCTTTGCTTGAAAATTCATGAATAGCCAATTATTTTACAAGGCACAAATTCTGAATGCTTTCTATAGCTGTCTTTGTTCAGTCAGTGTAAGCATGCCTGCACCTCACTGACAAAAGATGATTCAGTGCTTCTGCTCTTCCAAATAACAGGATGTTTTGCTCTTTAACCTGCTTCCTGTTAAAATTTTGCAATTGTAGGAAATCCAGTCAACTTTTCAAATCCCCTGGAGATTATTTTATGCAACATAGTAATGCATATATTAGACAATTAATGCTGTTTTTCAATTATTTTTCTCTAGACATTCATATAAGCCTAAAAGGAATACTTGCTTTAGATTCCCTGTGCAAATTCTAGAGCTAGTAATTGTCTACTCAATTGTGTGAGGATTTTCTCTTTTGGAGATAGACAAAGAGAGTAATTATACCTACGCCTACAGGAGTGCTGGCATCTTGACAATGACCTGTGCTACTCTTTGGGAGTCATGATGAGGATCTCTTAGCAGGTCTGAAGTATATTGCCTGAAAGTATTAGTGCACAAAGAGAAGGCAAATGTACACAGTCTTAAGAGCAGAACTGAGTAAAATTAGTAATTCATGAAAGAAGTGAAGACAGAGTCCTGGCTGTGAAATGCAGTCTCAAAGACAAAGCAAATTAAAAGGATATCTGGAATTGGAGAAGAAATAAAAATGAAGATAAAGGAAGGGGAGGAGAAAGGAGATGAGGAGAGCAGGAGGAGGAGAGAAAAGAAGACAAAAAGGAAGTACAGAAGAGGGAGGACAAAACTTAAATATGAGGAACTTTCATCTGACTAGGATAAAGGAAGAAACACTGGAAATGGAGTAAAAGGAAAAGCCATAAAATCGTGTGAATGAGAAAGAAAAATGCATGATAGAACTGTATTTCTAAGATGTAAAAATGTTTTTCTTTTCAAAATGTGTCTGTATATCATGGGGGAAATGCTCTTGATAGCTTTCTTCCTTCGTTAACTCCCTCTTCTGGACAGACAGACAGACAGACACACACACACACACACACACAAACACTCATGCACATAGGCATGCACCAACTTAACAGTGTTGTCTATAGTTCTTGGGGGTAAACCACACTTTAGCAGTTCTGGTTGATAATCTGTGTATAAACTTGACCCGGCTAAGGGACTCTCAGAGTTCACTAAACTGTCTATATGCATCTGTGAGACGGCTGCAGAAAAGAGTAGCATTTGCCATAGGACATGGCAAAGAAGATCCAGCCTCACAAGTCTGGGACTGTGGAGATGAACCATAGGAGAAAGACAAAAGGAGGTTAATTCTTCACCTCTCTTGCTTCCTCCCTCTATCCCTTCCCTTCCCTCCAGCCTCCCTTCCTTCTTCTCTTCTCTTCTCTTCTCTTCTCTTCTCTTCTCTTCTCTTCTCTTCTCTTCTCTTCTCTTCCCTTCTCTCCTCTCCTCTCCTCTCCTCTCCTCTCCTCTCCTCTCCTCTCCTCTCCTCTCCTCTCCTCTCCTCTCCTCTCCTCTCCTCTCCTCTCCTCTCCTCTTCTTCTCTTCTCTTCTCTTCTCTCTTCCTTCTTCCCCCACTCCTTCTCCCACTCTCTCCCTCCCTAAGCTGTACTGACCTTTTATTCTGCCCTTAAGCACTCATCAGACCCTGCTGCATCTCCCAATCTTCATCTTTTATTCTCAGATGAGAGTGGCATCATTTCACTGGCAAAACTGGTTCTCAGACCTTTGGACTCCTGCTGAGTCACTGGCTTTTCTGGTCTCCAGCTTGCAGATAGTGTAATGTTAGTGCCCCTTTGTCTCCAGAATTATGTGAGTCCAGTGCCATAAAAAAATATTTCTATACAAATGCTATTGGTTTTATTTCTCTGGAAACTAACAGTACACTTAGTTATTAATAATAGTATTTGAGAATGACAGGATCATTTTCCTAATTTTGAGATTGGAATTAAAGAACAGTAAAAATAAAACAGGTAAATTAAACTCTATATAAGTCATTCAATGTTGACATTATAGAGGTAAACCATTTGGAGACCTTCCAACAGGTTTCTATATTCAGATCAATTTTCATTTTTAAAAAAGATTTATTTTATGTGTGTGTGTGTGCACATCATGTTTGTGCAGGTACCTGTAGAAGCCAGAGAGGGAGTCAGATCCTCCAGAACTGGAGTAAGTTTCCCAATATGGGTGCTAGGAACATACCTTGGGTCCTTTACAAGAGCAGCAAGTGCTCTTTATTCTTGAGTCATCTCTCCAGCCCCAAGTATTTTTTTTTCTACAAGTAAGAAAAATTTTTAAATTTTCTAATTCTTTGAACATTTAAAGCAAACTTAAACACAAGTTCCCCTTCTCTTGTTCTATGAACATCCAGCTATGACTGGATGCTGTCTTTGGCTTGCCACTCTTTGGGGAGCAATAATTTGTTCCCCACATCTCTGAAGTATATGCAGTGTGCCATATAAAACTTATGATTTAATATGCTCTCATGTCTATTGTCAGTATCTCGAACCTTTCCATCATTAATGTGGTGTGTTCACAACTGCTCTAATCCTAAAGTTTGCCATTTTATGTTTTGAAAATGAATAAGAAAAGAAAGTATATTTTAAAAATTGTTGTCCATAAATTAAAAACAGCAATCAATGGAATACTCTGGAATGCAAACTTCATGTAATATTTCTAATTGTGCTTATAGTATTGATTAGTAGCTATTTTTATTTTTAATTGAAAACTAACAACTTGAATGGAAAAAATGTTAGATTAAGAAATATATGCCTTTGTCAATTACATTATATAGGAATACTCACATATTCATACACTGATATACAGGCCCATTCTGCTCAGGTTTTTAATAAATTTTATAAATATTAACTTGTGAGTTTTCTTTGTATTTAGTTTAAATTTATAAAATTGATGCAGAAGAGATAGTTCAGCAGTTAAAAACACTAACTGCTGCTGCAGAGGACCCAGGTTCAAATCCTAGCATCCACATGGCAGTAACAACCATCTTTAACTCCAGTTCCAGAGGGTCCAGCTCCTCTTTCTGACCTCTACAGGTATTGTACAACACTGGTACAGTTACATACATGTAGACAAAATACTCATACACATAAAATCTAAAAATAATAAAAAAATCAAATATATAAATTATTTTGAATGAACTAAAAATATTTAGTCTTATAATCAAGGCCTGCCTAATACTTCAATTTTTCACATCAAGTTTCAATTTTTAAAGCATTTATATGTTGAAATAATATTAGTTTCAATACATATTTTAATATGAATGATATATTTAGATGAACCAAATATGGATCTTAAATGAATATTTTTCTTTGTAACTTTGCCAACTGTATAACTGTTTAAAAAGTGCATTAGTTATTAAAGAAATTCATTTAGTGGTTTAGAGCTCATTTTTAGAGCAAAATTTAAAGGTTAGACAGAAAACTCTAGATGAGATTATTAGCACTGTTAACAGATATGAAATACATGAATTGAATTAAGGGTTTCTGAATACATTAATTTCTAAAGACACTTTTTAGACCACTTGTAGAATAAAAACAAAGATGTATTACATTTATTGAACCATTACAAGGAGCCCTGCATGACCGTGAAGTCAGAGGCCATCCAGAAACAGGCTGGTTACAGTGGGGGAAAGACAGCAACCAAAAAAGCAAGAAGATTAACTGCTCTGCTCTGCGTTTTTTTCAAGGTGCCCAAGGAAGCCGGCTTTTTGTTTTTTTGCAATTGACATTCCACTTTTATCCACTATAGTTCATGCTTTTGTTATGTTTAATTATACTGATTAGAAATAAATGTCAATTTTATAACCAATTTCTTAACAACGCCCCTGATAAATTGTGTGTCTTGGAGGCACAGAGAATGATTTCCTATTCAGCACAGTAGATCAGCACAGCAGCTCCAGATGCGATGCAAGTTAGACACATATGTGTACTGAGTCCTGGGTGGGTGGGTGCCAAAGTCACAGACAGAATGGAAATAATCCTTCAAATGGCAGAATCTGTGTGCTTGTTCACACAGCTGGGCTTGAAGAAGTGCATAGAAGACAGTATGAACCAGCCAAAGATATCAAAAGAATGCTTTTATATGAGGGGAAAATAACTGAAACTGAATTCATTATACTATGGATCAATTTAAAGGGAATATACTGAACTTACTGTGGCCACTGTCCCTTCCTTCTTTCCTATGTGCGTGTGAGCGCATACACACACACACTCCACCTGCCTCTCTTTCTTTTTCTTTTTACTGAAGAAAAATTTTCTGTCTTATGATTTTGCTACTATAGCAATAGTTATAAAAGTTTTTTGATTCCAGTTTAATATGAACCATAAAACTTATAAAAGAAGTGTATACAAAAGTCAGTGATCATAGGAGATCAGAAGGTGTCAGCAGCCAACATCTCACAAACTGCAGTATGCCTTAGTGACAACTCACAGAAAATACGGGTATCAAAGTGTTTTTGTCTTCAAGAAAGCACAGGCAGTGTATTTACCCACATCTCACATCTAGAGTCAGACATGTACAGTAAGAAAAATCAGCGATTTTCCATGATTTCCATGGTAGATCTATAAAACACGTAAAACTGTTTAGAAACTTGGAAACATTTTCTCCTTACAAGTTGTGTTAATTGTTTTTATTGTTCCTGTTTTCATAAATGCTTTGACAAAAGGAATTTATGCAAGGCTGGATTTATTTTGGCCCACATTTTGAAGACATTGTCTATCTTAGCAGGGAAGTCATGGTGGGAGGGTGGGAGTCACTTGGTCATACTGCATCCACAGTGAGGAGGAAGAGAAGGATGAATGCTGGTATTCCACTGAGTTTCTCCTTTTCATTAAATCCAAGACCCCACCCCATTTAGAGCAAGGCTTCCCGCATCAATTAACCCAATCTAGAAACCTCCGCGCACACATGCCCAGGGGGTTGTCTCCTAGCTGATTCTAGATCTTTCAAGTTGACAATCAATAATTATCGTCAGAGTTGTTTATATCAGGTAGTTTTTCACAGTGACAGAAAACTGAAGGCCGTATCACGCTTCCTATTACCTGTTACTTCTTCTGTTGACTTCACTAAGGCAGTGGGATCCACACACCATCTATTTAGATGTGTGCTCCACCCCTTGTAACTTCACCTTCCCCATTGGGGGACCCAGAGGAAGGCAGGGAAGCACGCAGCTACCTCTTGCTGTCTTGAACTCTAGGTCTCCTTCCATTGAGCCTCATCTTCACTGCAGAAACATTCATTTTGTTATCATCGCACACTGCACTCTAATGAATCATCTCATTTCCTCATGTCCTGAGTACTGGGAAATTTCAGCAATGTTTCAGCTGAGAAAAAGCTAATTAATTGCTTATCTGTTAAGATTACTCTTTAAACTTAACTTGATGGTATTTTAAGACTGGTTTCACAGATTAAACAGTAAATTTGAATGAATTTACCCCGAATCTAATTTGGCTTCATCTCTGTAGAAATGCAACCATTATAAACTAAGCACATGTTGTGATAAATTAACACTCACATATTAAAAATAATCAAAGACTGCAGAATTAATTGAAATATAAGCCAATCTTACTGCTGCCTCCATCTGTCAAATATAGGAAAAATAACAAACTGAAAATTGTAAGCTAACAGACACAAGTCTGAGATTGAGACAAGGAAGAGCGTTTAAGGATAAAATTTTGTAAAGGAGTAATCTGTTGGTGATCAAAACTCAAATAATGTATATTTAAATGTACAACATATCTTGGACAATCACACTTGTCCTTTGGTTCTTTTTTAATATTGATAGCTAGTGCTAAGTCATTAGTGCCCTCTATATGTTAAGCCCTCAATAATATATCCTTTGTGCTTTATGTTTGTGAAAAAAGATTATCTAAGTTTCATAGAAATACAATTCTGAAGTGTTAAAGAAATTTTTAGTCCAAAACATTCTAAAACATATATATATAAACAAGATCCGGGTAAATCTAACAATTTTGTAGTTTTATTAAGTCAGATTTCTTAACTTGACTAATTTTTGTTTGCTTTTCTGTTGTCCTGTCTTTGTTTTTCTTGGTTTTTTTTGAGACAGGGTTTCCCTGTGGCCCCAGTAGGTTTGTAACTCTCTAGGTAAAATAGGCAGACATTTACCTATGTCTGCCTCCAAATATTGGGATTGGAGCCATGCACCACCACACCTAGTCCTTGTCTAATTTAATGTAAAGTATTGTATTAATTCAACTGTGCTAAATTCTAGTAACATGGGATTTACGGCATTGATTGAGTTCCTGGGGAGGCTGAGAAAAGCCCCAGTGTTAAATGATCTTCTGTGAAGAAAAAAAAAAGTCTGGTGTGGCCTAACTTGATCGAATCCAAGAGAAAGGAAATAAACAGAGGCAAACAGACAGGTGATCTGACTTAGCTTTGAAAGATGTTTGGATTTTTATCTTAAATAAAGTAGTAAGCCACTACATTTTGTTAATCCAAGGAGTGATATGATCTAATCTAATGTACTACAGAATTGTTCTGTCTAGTCGGTGAGGATTAGGTCAAGAATAAAGCCAGAGACTTGGGAGGACATTGCCTTCCCATGCTGAGACAAGGGATGATAATGACTTACCTGTGGAGCTGGGTAGAAACAACAGAAACATATCCTGCATCAGAACAGGCACACCTGGCTAATAATATGACCAGAGTGGACAGCAACATTTATTTTGAATTATATTAATTATGACACTGCTAAGAAATGAGAGCCATTACTAATGGGGGAAGAAAGTTAGCATATTTAAAAGGTAGACCATTTAAAAGACTTTTGTATGTGATCGAGTGACAATTAACAAGTAAAAAGCTTACCACATGTCCAGGAAGATAAGGCTCTGCTACACACTAATAAGGCTCAAAATCAAAGCTTAAGACAAACAAGGTTTTAAAGATATGAACTTAAGTGTCCAAATGCGAACGAATGAATGGACAGAGAAAATGTGCCATAGATAAATGGTATTCAGTAGTAGAAAAGAATAAAACTCTGCCATTTGCAACCACTTAGATAGACCTGGAGACAATTACAGAAGTAAGACAGACACAGAGAGACAACTACTGCATGCTGTCACATGTGTGAGGGAGAAAGTTGATTGTACTGAAACAGAGAATAGAATGACAATTACTAGTGTCTGAAAAGAGGAGCCAAGAGGATAGAAGAGCACGGTTGGTGTGTAATACAGGACTACAATAGAGAGAAGGAATGATTTTCAATGTTTTATAGCACAGTAGGACAAGTGGAATTGACAATAATTAATCATCTATTTCAAAATAGAGAGTAAAAAGAATTCTGAATGTTCCCAGTACAATAAAATGGCAGGTGTCTGAAGTAATGTACATGTCAGTTTCCATGGTCTGGTCATTACATCTTGTATTTAAACACTGAACAGAATGGGAAAATGCTAACTCAGGAAAATACACAAACTACTGTGAAAACATACCCCAAATATATTTTTAAAGTAGAACCAAAGTTGAATAACTAACATCAAAAAATATTAGGCATACAAAGAAACATGAAAATATAACCAATAGCTCAGAGAGAGCCAAAGATAAACAATGAGACGACAGGAATAGACTGGATCCTAATTACAGGTGGCAAGATTTGCCTCAGATATGACAGGGAAGATTTCTCCAATAAGATGAGAATAAAGGAGTAAAGAGACATCACAACTAAAGCCAATTGGAATCATTCAGTTGAGAACTCTACTTGAAAAATTATATTATTTCCTATGAGTTTGGACTTTGCAAATGACTTGAGTAGGTACTATAGGGATATAAAGACGTAAAGTCCAAACAAAGCTGCCAGTGTGTTCTGGGGCTCTACTTAAAGATAAGGAGCATATTTTTATAGTCACTACAGAGGTGTGGCATATTCCTGGTGTGAAGTTATGTTAGTTACATTTCTCATTGCTGTGACAAAATATTTGCAACTGTAAACGTTATTTCACAGTCACAGTGTGAGGGGATACATTCCAGCCTGATGGGGGTGCTTGGAAGCAGGAACAGCCCATAGCTTGTCACATTGAATCTACAGTCAGGAAGGTGAGAGTTATGAATATTTATACTCAGCTAACTTTTTCCTTTTTATTTAGTCTGCGACCTTAGGTGAGTCTTCCACCCTCAATTAACCTAATACAGATAAACCTTCACAGACTTGTTCAGAAATAGATTGCTATGGTGATTTACAATCCATGAAGTTGAAAATCAAAATTAACTATCACAACTAACCCTTGTCAACTAACACATAAACATAACAGTTTTTAAGTCCTTCGGTTTTTTGGTCCATAGAGGTTCATGGCCATTTCACAATGTAAAATGTATGCATTCCAGCTTCAGAAGTCTACATAGTCTTTAATAATCCCAACACTGTTAAAAGTAAAAAATCTTATCTGAGATTCCAGGCATTCTCTTAATTGTGAGACCTTATAATATCAAAAAGCAAGTTACACACTTCCAATATACAATGACACAGAGTAAAGATTCCTATTGCAAAAGGAAGAAATGGGAGATCACAAGGAAAGGTAGGGTCAAAGCAAGACCGAAACTCAGCAGGGCAAACAGCAAATCCTGTAGCTTCAGGTCTGACATCTGGGGCCCATGATGGAATCATCTGAGTTCCAAGGGGCTTAGGTAGCCCTTACACTTCCTTTCTACTGCCTTTAATGTATACATCCTCTGTCTTGATCCAGATATAAAGATTAGCCTCACATATGCAGGAAAGATTTCTCAAGTCTAGGAAGAGTAAAGGATGAAGGAAACACCATAAGTAAGGCCAAATGGCATCAGTCAATTGGCATTTCTGCTTGACAAGTTCTGTACTTTCCTATGAATTTCATCTGTGCTAAGTGACCCTCCATACATGCAGATTCCCTCGGCAGATCTTCCATGGTTTGGGTATCTCTAATATGGAGGAGTCTCCACCGTTACTTGAACTCATGCAGTAGCCACTCAGGGTCTAATTGCAGGGACTCTGACCTTGACACACATTGTTTGGCCTCAGCAGTTCTCTGGAACAGTGTTATGATACTCCATGATCCTCTCAATCTTGTATCTTTCATGTCTGCTAAATCATTACTGTGTGTATGAAACTGCCAAGTTCTACTGCCGGCCTGAGCTGGAGCCTGCCCCCCCGCCCCCGGGGACCACAGTTTCAGTGGCGTCTGAATGCTGGTTCTGGGAACACACCTCCCTGGCAGTTTTTTTCAGGAGTATGGGACTCTTCCACTGGAATTCTCAGTTTAAGCTTTCTCCTTTCTAATTAATTTTCATTTTTACATGGTAGAGCCATGTAGAATTTTGGCTTCTGCATACCTTTCCTGTTGTCCTATTTCAAACAAGAGGTTTCTCTTTAATAATTATAGTTTCTTTTTCTCAAATACCTTGGCTGCAACTTTAAACCTGCTGGAGCTCTCCTCCTTAACAAAATGTTATTTTTCTCTGTGTTCCACTACAGTGTTATTTTTAACTATAAACCTGGATAATAGAAGTTACCAATAACAACATCACAGCCTGAATGCTATTCATTCTTGAAATTTCCTCCAGGAAAGAAATTAGTCCATTTTCTCTGAATTCAGCCTCATTCAAGTGCTCAAGGGATGGGCAGGTGAAGTTCAGTTCTTTATCAGAATAACCCTAATGTTCTCTAGGTCAGTTCCACACTGAGTCTTTGCTCCCCTCTGAAACATCATGATCCAGGCTGCCCATGTCCTCATTTCTGTTAGCCTTCTGACCCTCTATTCTCTCAGTAGAATGGCCCATTAATTAAGCTCTGTTTGCCATAAAAGGGATTTTCTAGTCCAAAGTTCCAAACTCTTTTACATTTATCTTGAAAAACACTTTCAAAGGCTTAAGAACTGTGTGTGTGTGTGTTCAGGTTTATCACACTTCTAGGTATCCTGATGTCTCAGAAATACTTTTCTGTATTATTTACTTTTCCTGTTTTGGTGAAAAAATACCTTGCAAGTAGCAAATTACAGGAAGAAAGTATTATTTTCAGCTTAGAAGTTGCATGGATGCAGTCCATCAAGATGGAGAAGGCATGGCAGCAGGAACAGAAGGCAGGTAGACATACTGCATTCACAGTCAGGAAGCACAGAATGGTGAATGCCTATGTTAAGTTCACTTTCTTCTTGTTGTTGTTGTTTTAGCCTGGGACCCCAGTCTATGGCAATAGCTTTGCCCATTTTGGGGGAGGTTTTCCAACTAAATTAACCTAATCTACATAATCCTCAACAGATATGCTTACAGATATATTTCCGTGATGATTTGATTCTAAATTCCATTAAATTGACAAGAATAACTAGGTAGTTACCTCACAGGTAACTTTGTGAGCATCTCAGTATTAAGGATATTCTTTTGGAATTGATGTTTTTTAATATTTATTATTTTTATTTTATGTATATGAATGTTATGCCTGCATGCATGTAAATGCACTCCTGTTGTGTAAGGCCTATGGAGATCAGAAGAGGACATCAAATCTCCTGAAACTGGAGTTATGGATGGTTGTTTGTCATCATGAGTGCTGTGCTACGTACTGAATCTGGATGCTCTATAAGAGTAGTCGGTACTCTTAACTGCTGAGCCATCTCTCCAGGCCCTGGAATTAAGATTTTGCTGTCAAATAACAGAGTACTGAAGCATCTTTAGTTTAACGAACATGAAGTACAAGTCCAACAGTTCATTTTTATAAAATGGTTTGTAAACTTTGATTTATGAAAGATATTATTTCTCTCAGTCTCTTTATGAAATTCAATAATAGTAAAATATTATAAATCATATAATCCTAAATAAGAACATACAATACATAGTATAGTAAATCTTACATTAAGTAGATATCATCACTACAGCCTTATTGATATGATACTATATTATTATATAAATGTGCTTCAACCAAGTTATTTCTTATTCTATTATTTGAGGAAATAAATGAAAAAACTTATTTATATATAAGCATATTTTGAAGCATACAATTTTAGAAGATTCCATTTTACTTTTATCTTTTAATCTTATTTCTTTTCTAATTCTGCTTAAATTATAAATCTTACTACATTATTTAAAAAGTTAAGTATGTATTTTCAACAAAATTTTTTTTTACTTGGTTATTAAAGTACTGAGAATGCCCTATTTTCAAGTTCATGATTCTTTGGCAAATGATATTTGCATTTCTATATTACTGATTTGAATAGGATAGGCTGGAAGTTTGCATAAAGGCTTCATTAAAACAAAACAAATTTTTAGTTACACATTATTTCAATGTTAATAACACTTTGCCTTGAATTGTCTTTATTTCAATGCTAGTAAAACTGGCAAATGGAATGAGATGTGAATATAAATTGTTCAGATACAAACACATATGCCTTTCTGATGAAAATGACTGACTAGGATACACATGAAAGGGAGAATGACAGCAAACAGCGTTGAATCACTATAGGATACTGTCACTTTGGTAATGAGGACACAAATGAACCAGCTTTCAATATCTCATAGACCCTTAATACATTTTCCAGTGGTCATGCCTAATAGATTGATGTGTAAAAATATTCCCACTCTGCTGCATTCAATACACACACTTTGGGTCTACTTTGTCCCCAGCACTGTGTTACATGCAAAAAATATAAATAAAAGGAAGATTCAATCTCTGACTATAAAATAGGGACAACTACCTCTCTTATAGATTACAAATGTACCAAACTTGAGGTATGAATAATTTGTCATTGATTTTGACTTGTAAATTAGAAAGCTATAGTATAATTCTTTTATGTTATTTGATCAATATTTCTATTAAAATGGCCAAATCTGATTTATAGTCTCTAAAATATCTGTACCACATTCTGAATTTTATGGATTATTTTTCACAGAGTTCTAAGTAATCATTAGCCTCGTGTTTTACAAATAATCTTGATCTCCCTGCTTCATGTATCTATAGTAACAGCACCTGCACATAGCAGAATATATTAAATATTGTTAAACAAATGAACTAAACAATTAATAATTACCAAATATTAACATTTTAAAATATTCTTCCTGAGTTCATGGTAGAGTGATACAAATGATTTCATTATGCAAATAGAAAATAAATTACAATTATCTGAGATAGGATACAATTATTGAAGCCTGACTGTTATGAATGAACAGTCTGATTGAATTTGACCATTTGTGAAACATAATTTAGCAGATCTGTCTGCACATGAATAGAGGGAAAAAAAATAAATCAATTTATTTAAAATTTATTTAAAATGCATAATTCTGGAACAGTTTTCAACTGAGGTAGTCAAGAAATATATCCTGTAAAACTTGTGAAATACTTAGTTTATTGCAGAAGATAGTGTCATTTGGCCCAGAGTGTGACTCTCTTGTGTGCTCTGAGCCATCTTTCAATTCATCCAGTGAAGAGTCCTAAACACTGGATTATAAAACAAGCAATCACCCTCATTATCAGCGGCCCTTTTGTCTGCTCAAATCATGAGCTCACTATTGGTGCAAATGTGGCCTACTGACAGCCTGAATTAACTCAGGATCCATGCTTTCATCTCTGTGCAGTAAGACAGCATCCCTCACTGATAACAAAGCCTGTTATGGGTCTTGTAGTCCTTTGTGAGAAAGCTCCTGCTTGTAAATCTTGTCTCTCACCACCTGTCCCCAGTGCAGCTAGGCTGCCCTTCTTCCAGTGCCTCGGACAGGGCCAGCTCCCCTTACCCTGGACTTGAGTGTTTCTGTAGTGCATTTCCCAAGAATCTTTTCCAGACTCTCCACCAGACAAATCTTTTCTTGCTTACTTAGTGTCATTTCATACTTTACTTCCCTAAGAAGAGAGAACCAAATTCAAGGATCGGAAGATGGATTATGTGTTTACCTTGTTGATTTCATAACACTAAATGAATTCTTAGCATGTGGATATCATTAATTCTTTAATCACTTATTCAATACTCAACAGATATTTTCTTATCTTGTGACATATGGCAGGTCATGGTTTGTAATGAATTTGATTTTGAATTCAAAAGGAAGCCCTTGAGGATTGGGCAAAGGAGAGCTGCATTCTTATTCAAGCTTTGGGAGCATTTCCCTGACCGCAGCCAAGCACAGGAGAAAAAAGAAGGGAGGCAGAAATTAGGGTGATTCTACCAGAGATTTAGAGTGATAAATGGTCGACTTGGAAGTTAATTTGGGAAACAGATTTCCAGAACCATGCAAGAATTTGAGTATAGAAAATGTAAAGGGAAGAAAACAATAAATATTATTGAAATTTATTCTATTATTTCTTTACTTTTTTAAAGTGAAGAGAATAGCTTTAGATTAGATCATTATTTTGGGACTTCAGCACTGCTGCCTTGAAATGACTGGCTTGTTTTCATTGTACATAGTGATACAAACACACACATGTATAAGGTTTTATGTATTTATACAAAATCTGGGATCCAAAAATGAGAGAAAACATGTGACATTTGTCTTTTTGAATAGGACATGTTTAATATAATGATCTTCAGTTGCACCTAGTTTCCTGCAAAGAACATAATTGCATTTTTCTCTATAGTTGAGTAAAATCTCATTTATATACACATATAGATAAATCACACACACACACACACATATATATGTGTATATATATATATATATATATATATATATATATATATATATACACTTCTTGTTTTCAATCGTATGTCGACACACACAGGCTGATACCACAACCTGGCTACTGCAAAGAGTGCTGCAATAAATAGGAATGTGCTGGTATCTCTGTGAGATATGGAATTGGCATCCTTTGGGGTTATACCAGAAGTGACAGAGTTACATCATAGTGTAGTTATGTTTTTGGCATTTATTTCCTTAGTGGCTGAACTAAAGATCCTGAATAGCCAAAGTGATTCTGAACAAAAAGATCAAAGGTATCGTTATAATGATACCACGGTACTAAAAACAGCATGAAACTAGAACAAAAACAGACACATCCAGGGGTGGGTAGACATGAATAGATGTTTAGAAAACAAAGATGACTGAATTTTTTAATCTCCACACGCCTTTGCTGTGGGGTCTGTCCTGTGCTTTGTGGAATGTTTAGAAGTATCCTTCACTGTAGTGTACTAGATACCAAAAACACCTGCAAAAAAGCGGGTGATTTTGCTCTTGTGTTTTTCTCTGGGAGATCCTTCAGGCCTTGGTGAGTCACTGTCACAGAAGTAGACTTTGTCAGTTGGCTGGTCTGGACAAGTGTCTGGTGGGTCAGACATGCTGCCTCATCCTCTCCCCATTCTCAGCGTGGAGTCATTGCTCCGGTGGACTGATGGAGCAGTGAGAGGCTTTGGATATATTAAGGGTGGGAGTTATCTTCAGAAATGACAGATACGAACAACCTTTAAAATGATATTGCTTAACCTCTGAATGCACGGTATACTAAGAAAGATAATGTTTGGGGATTACCTTGTAGTTATAACTCCACTAATGTTGTGAGTCCTGTGGTCTGCTCTTAGAGATGTCCAACAAAGATGGCTTGGAATATAGGCAGATACAACTTGAAAGTTCTTTGTGGCTTTGAATTTACTGAACAGAATACATGGTTCATGGTAATACTTAGTCTTCTTTTCTTTTCCTCATGATACTTTATGTCTTTCAGTCTTTATGAACCACTGCTAAAATTTCTTCCCTATTCTGTTCAACGCCCCTTTTGTTTGCTACCTTACTCTCTTTGAAGTTTGGTTTGCACCACAAAAATCCTAACTGAAGAATCAAGGAGGTAAGGAGAAAAATCTTGCATAGAGAACAATCTGTAACTGGTGGACAAAGGCAAAAATGAGTGGATGATGGATGTTCTTCATTCCTAGATTCACCTTTAGTTAGTCAATTAAGAAACAAAAGATGTATTTGTTCCCTATTTTTTTAGAGCATTCTGCTGTCTTCTATTTTTTTTTCCCCTGGGCTTCTACCGACATCAGGCTACTTACCATATGACCATTTATTTCAGGTCACAGTTTTAATAAGGTTAAATTGTTAAAATAATTATGAATGGACAATACTGATATTAAAATAACCCCTTTTGAATGAAGCTTGTCAGTTACTCTGGGCACTCATCTTTTTTGCACTGCCTTTGTTCAAACCCCACATACCTCCTTAGTGAACTCTGCCCAATGGATCGACAGTCCATCTGTTTCTTCCTGCCTGTTTTCACTCTTGTTCATGCTTAAGGCACAGCTCAAATCTAGGAAAGCCTTCTTTCCTATTCCTTTAACTCACAGCAATTCCTCTGTTCTAAAAAAGGAAGCATTAACAATTTATACTCTATGTCACTTGACTATAAATTATCTTGTACTAATTACTAATTGATTCTACTTTATTAGCCTCATTACCTCAATAAGATTGTAAGATCTTTAGGCATTGGTGTTCACTAGAGTATAACTAAGGAGAATTTATCTTAGTCATCATCAGTGATAAATGAAATGTCATTTTGAGATTCTTCTTGGGAAAGATGTGTTTATTCTCACTCTATAACCTTTGAATCAGTACATACAGGATATTCAGTAAATACTTGTTGATTATGTAACAAATAATTTCACATATTATGCTTCTCATACTATAAAAAGAGAGTGATGCCCATTTTTATGAATGTGTTTGCCTATAATTTATGAACTATGTGTAAGTTCAGGAAAAACAAATGTATGTAATGTTGTAAATATATAAAATTTAATTGAGGTTAAACCTGTTCTTTAATTAAATAAAATTGTCAGTAATTTATGGTAGGATTCAGCAGCGGTTATCAAACTTTAGTATGAAGCAGACCACTGGAAGAATGTTCTAGTTATCAGCCCATCATTATGACAGAAAACCTGAGGAAAACAACTCAAAACAGGAAAGGCTTTTACTGACTTGAATTTCAGAGGTCGCTAACACTGCTGCGTTTGGTCAGTGGGGAGGCAGAATAAGTCCTGGAGTGGTGTAGGAGGAAACTCACGTCCTGGTAGCCAACAAGCAAAGAGAGCAGAGAGACCAGAGACAAAAATTCCCTTCAAAAGTATATCTCAGGGGCCTGCCTCCTCCAACTACACTATCTCGTAATGTCCCCTCACCCCCAATAATGGCACTGGCTGGGACCAAGCATTCCACTCATGAGCCCTGGGTTCAGGAGCAACACTCCCGATGTAAAGCACAGCAGAAAGACCGTGAGGTCTCAGAGCTTCTGATACCCCAGGACTCAGGAGTCAGCAGCTCTGGCAGATGCAGCTGTGGCCAAGAATGTGGTGTGAGAACCAGGTGTGCAGCACCCTCTCTACTAAAGAAAACACCTGCTGTGCCAGGAGCACCAGAGCCTCACTCTAAGAAGCATCAGGAGGAAGGCCAGAAAGTCCAAGGTGATAAATTCTTCATGATTAATTTGTTGTTCCATGTAATACGGTCAAAGCAGAAGTGACTGATTTTCTCAGAAATAGGACAAATTTGGTTCTGTTCCCCTCCACCCCCAGCATTTTATTTTATCTTACCATTTTATCTCTTTAACTGACTTGGAAGGATTAACCTGACTAAAAGACTTCCCCATAATCCAAGTCTTCCTAGATGTCCCTACTCCAAGTCTGGAGGCCCCACAATTTCCCAGTGACATTTCTGCTGCACAGAAAAACCTTTGTGAAACTCTGAAACCACCTGAAGCTGTAGCTCTGAAACTGTCCAAGTTAAGGCCCTGTTTGCTTTTCAGAAATGCTTTCCCATGACTTAATGCATGTGTGATGATTTCAGAACTGCGAGAGAAGTTCTGCTTCTCTTTCACTGGGACTTCATATGAGGGCTTACATATTGAAGTTCATAATTTGGGGGTTTTATTTTTTCTTTTCATACAGGGTCTCTCTGTATCCCCCACTACACCTGACTATTTGTAATTCTTTTAGAATATAAGAATGCTCATGATGGCACATAAATCCAGCAACCCATACATTTTGGCTTTAGATCTGGCTCTGACTGGCAGCTAGCAGAAGACGGTATACTCTTTCTGTGTGTTACCAAGAAACCTCTTTTATTTTCTCTTTTTACTTGTTTGATAAAAGAAATCATTAAAATTTTAAGGTGGCTCCTGATTCCTTAAGCAGTGCTATAGTCTGGAAAGTGTAAAACTAGAAGTTGTAAGGGAAACACAAGTGGTTCAGTACATGTTCTTTCCCTGTACGACGAAACCAGTAAATGGGGTTTCTGGTGAGATGCCTAGCAGTTGCTAATTGTGTTGGTATTTTTGTTTCTCTTCTGGCCAGAGCTTTAACTGGTGCCAGGTAGAGGGACTGTCTTCTCTCTCATATTCCCAAGTATTTCCTGCCTTTCAATCCTTATTCATTATGACCACTAAGTACTCATTTCCCATTTATGGAATCAGGGACTCCGTTCTATCTCTCATATCTTACTAGTCAGGTTCTAAATCCTATCACAGAAATTTCCTGGGGTCACTCTTGACCACAAAGTCTGTATCAGTCCATGTCCAATCATGAATCAGAAATGACAGCAGTTATTTTTAATAGGAAGAATTTTAGCTTGATGCTGTGATTTGAATATGGTTTGTTCCATTAAGACTCATGTTGAGGTTTAATTGTCAATGTAGCCATATTAGGCAGTGAGGTTTGGTAGGAAGTAGTTTGCTCACAAAGGCACTTTTGTCTTAGGGAAGTGAATTCTCACTCTGACAGGACTGGATTATTATAAAATGAGTGTTACTTTATGCTTTGCTTGTTCCACAAATGTGTGCCTATCCTCCTGTTTTTCCACTATGAATTAAAACAGTATGTGGCACTTAGGAAATGCAGCCATCATCTAACAGTGTGAACCAAAATTAACCTGCCTTCCTTATAAACTGCCCAAGGTCTGGCATTCTGTTATAGCAATAAAAAATGGATTAACACCTAGTGTACAAAATCAACTAAATTTAAAATGGTAAAAGATAAGGTTCTTATGTAAATATATCTTATATTGGCATGTTAGGTGCATACATCTACACAAAGGAAACATGTACTATCATACTGGATAATAAATTGAAAGGAAAGTTTGAAATTATAAATTAGTTGCTTGAAGAATTGGCTCCTCCAAGCTGCCCCTCACAGTTCTAAGGAGGAGTTTGATCTGTTTGCTTGATTGGTTCTGGTGTTGCTGAACTTAGAGGAGGAGATTGCATCCGAGATCCTCAGAGCTAAGGGGCCAATGCTTTTCTAATGCTGGTGTCCAATGAACATGCCCCAAAAGACCAAGCACAAAGCTCAAATCAGGAGGAAATAGATGTGCAACAGACATTACAGAAACATACCAAAATATATCGCTAACAGATTCCAGGATATTAGACAAAGGAGAGATGATAAGTACTGATGTGGTACATTGGCTAGTGATTCTGAACTTAGCATTTAGAAACTGTGCCAGGTAGTTAACTTGAAAATAAGGCTAAAGCTTTGAGTAAAGTCTGGTCGCCTTTAAAGATAATGAGATGCAGGACCGAGTGGTATATTGGAGAGGAAGGAATGCCGAAGTATGGGCTATAGGAATGTCAGAAACAATAAGTGTATTTCTCCAAGGGTTAGAAAAGCCCAGCACTCTAATCTAAAAACAAACTCTATGTATGGGTTGAGTTTAATCTTTATCTTTGCAGATTTAATTCTCACTTGCTGCTAATGATTCTAAAAGTGTTATCAAGTTCTGTGACATCATTATAAAATTAGGCCCAAAGCTAATATTTCTCTCTTAACAGAAATGTCACCAGAGCCCATGCAAACTCAATCAAACAAAACCCAGCGTAGAACTTGGGAAATGGGCAGCAAGACCCAGTCTTATCCAAAAATCGATTGGCAGCTGATTACTGTTGGATGAGGGAGAGTTGATCTTCTTTAAGGGAGTGACTTGAGATAGGCTGACTAGACCTCAGTGAATGAACTTGTACTGAGAAATATCTGGGTATACTAACTTTACTCAATAAGCCTTAATATATATGCATATATATACATGCATTCTGTCATATATATATATATATATATATATATATATATACACACACACACACACACACACACCTATGTGTGTGACAGAATGCATGAATTCCTTTGAGGCTCTGGGTAGGGAGTATAAAGACAATTAAATTATTTATATGAAATACACAAATCTTCAATACAAAATATTAAGTGGAACACAGAGGCTGATGCTATACTAAACAGAACTGCCAAGTGCTGGAAAGACTGAAGTGAATTCTCATGAGTCTGACATAGTCATCGATGAGTTAAGGCTCTGAAAGAAACCTCTGTTTTCATGGTATATGAAGGGATTTGTTAATGGTGACTTTACTAATATTAATAGGCTTATATACTACTTAGGTGGATTCATAGACTACTCTAAAATCATAGCCAAGAACCTACAATCTGATGTCACACCTATTAATGAGCTTTGACGTTTTAGACATTATTTAATGAAAAATATACAGATGTGAATGTCTGGGTCATAGTTTATGGTTCGTCAAGAATTGCTAGAGTGAAACTGAACTGAAAAATGGTTTCTAAGAAAACCTCTGTTTATTGCACTTATGAGAATTTTCTTTTGATATTTCAATAATATAGGATATATGTCTGCCTTGTTATTTAACAAATGGGCTGTCATAGTTCAGGCATATTTGAGATTCCTGGAATAATTATTTCAGTTCTACGGCGTTTGGGTAGTATTTGACTACAATTACCCTGTGCTAAGATTCAGCATGTGTCTTTAGGATTTAAATATTAATCATTAATAAAGTACTTAGATTTTCACAATATTTATACAACTAACAAGGCAAACATCAAGAAAAGAAAAATTTGTTTTCATTTAAAAAGTGTTTACGACAATAATTGAGTGAACAAAATCTAGAATGGATATTTAGGAAGCAATTTTTACACAGAATCAAACAAACAGTTTATTATAAAATAATTGTATAAGGATAACATTTTGTCAAATATACCTATATCCAAATTCTTACTCTTTGATTTGTCTTATACCAGACCTAGCTATCCTACATGATCCTAACTTTCTCTGTTTTTCCTCTGTCAAATGAGGACAGTGCTGGATCTTATGAACTGCATGCCTTATCTTCTGCCTAGAATCCTGTTCATCATACCACTGCACTTGGCAACCTATAGTTGGTAGTTTTGTAATCAAATCTTTAGCAAATGTCTGTTTAATGACTAGAATTATCTTTAAAGGCGCTAACCACAATGGAAGCTAATAGTGGTTATCTCAAGCTTCGATCTCCTATTAGTCTTCTTATAGGAGGTAGGCAAGTTCTGCTCTAGTGATGATGTTCTTTTGTTAACTGTCTGTATACATGTAAGACAGATGATTGAATCTCATGTACAGCAACTAATGGAAGTATGTAAGCAATAGATGGTAAATAGATTCCATGAGTATTTTTTTTTCGGTCTTATGTGTAAAAGTGTATTGCTAGGATTTGTGTAAGTGCCCCTGTGTCATGCAGTGCCTGAGGAGGTCAGACAAGAGTGCCAGATTCCCCTAGAACTAGAGTTATGGCTGGTTGGTTGTAAACCACCATGTGGGTGCTGGGAATTGAACTCGAGTCCTCTGCAGGAGCAGTCAGTGCTCTTAATCACTGGCTATCTCTCCAGCCCTTTTTATATTATAAATGATATGCTTATAACAAAGTTTAGTGCAAGGTTGCTAAGATGTTATTTAATCAAATGACCTGCTTTTTATTCTACAGATATTAGAATCTACAACACAGACATGAAGTTCTCACTTCTTTTCAAGAATATGTTTGATCTTATTTACTCGTAATTTTTTACATAAGAACTTTATAGAGTGGAGAATTTCCTCTTTGTTCCTTATAATGTTTGCTTTTACAAGTGTTGACTTTTTCTTATTTATATTCAAAATTCAGTAGTTTTAAACAGATTCCTTGACCATAGGCGTAGGCATTTAAACATAGGTGATGACCCACTTAGCACTGGTAGCCCCAGTCTACCAGAGAGAATAAGAGCTCATGACCCAAAGTTGCAAGAAATCCTAGAGCCATCTTTGGTCCATCTGTCCTGTTTCCACTAGCTCCCTGCTTCTAGTAAAGTCATCATCTATCTGTTTGGACTGTGGCACTGACTGGCATCTACCTGCCCAGATCTGTCTCCATGAGGAAGAGGTGACTGTTTTTACAAGATTAACTCTTAAATCCTTAAGTATACACAACAAATGATTCCTATGAAGGAAATTCAGCTGAAGGACAAAATTCCTTTTCCTGCTCAATGAGGATCACTTCCCTCATGAAGACAAAATGTATGAGCCATTTCAGAAACCTTTCATTTCAGAATGAGACTGATGTGGCATCACTGCAGACAAGAAGCATTGGCCAGATTCTAAACACTCTTCAATTATTTTCCACATTGAGTCTGGAAATGTGAACTATCCACATGATGACACCTAGATTGAGTGGAGCACCAACCTCAGTATCATTTTTGGAATAGATTTTTTTAAGACCCTTTGATATATGCATTTGTGGATATAATTAATAAAGTGAATAAAGGAATATGTTTTGGGGGATTTTTCTTTGTGTAAATGAAGTAAATATGAAATCTGATCATACTAACATAACTTATGAACATCTTTTCATGGCATTGCATGTCATTGTACAAGAGTTTTGTTGAGTTTGAATAATCAATGTTATGTAAAAAGAAAAATCCAAATGTTGGAAGGTTTACCTTTAAACCCTATCATATGCAGTGTTCCTTCTTTCTTTATTTCATGGAAAGCTCTTGTACTCTCTTTATATCTGCATGCAGGACAGAAGTTTTCATGGAGTTTAGTACTGAAAGTGCAATTTCTTGATCTATTATATGAAAATCTTCAAGTATTCTGATAAATATTACTAAATCATAATGCAAACTTGTTTGTACTAATTTACATTCTCACTATCATGGAGGAAAGGATCTGCTTCCCCATGTCTTCTCAAATACTGATTATCTTAGTAAACACTAGATGTCTAAATGTCGTGTGTTGCAGTGGTACCAGAAAAGAACATGAGGTCCCATGTCTTTGATCTTTGAGAAAACAGTTTGACCACTTGACATTGCCCATCAGCTCTGAGGCAGAATTTAATATTCTGGAGCTGCTGATTAGCCTTCCAAGAATTTTCTCTCCATGAATATTTATCCTGTTTAGTATCTACAGAATTCTTCTGCTTAATAGTTAATGTGTGTTTAATGGTTATGGTTTCACTTAATATATGTTTTAGTGTTTACTACTGCCCTGTAAGTATACCTACTATTAACCCATTTTCTAAATAGGAAAACTGAGTTTCATTGCCAGTTTTTTCAATTACTAACATAAAATTATGATTCAAATCATGTTCATCCAAATATTGGAATCCTTATACAGTTTTGGTGGGAGTATAAATTGGTACAGTTCTGGAAAATGGGGTGATAATTCTTTTAAAAAATTAAAAATAGACTTTTTATGTGATCCAGAATCCTTCTAGGTAAATACCTGGAGTAACTGAAATCCAGACGTTTACTTTTCCTCACTGAATAATGTGATTACTAAGAAGAGGTGACAACTCTAGAAACTGGAAGTCTGTGCTTACAAAGACATTTGTACCTGCACAAATAGACAAAAATGGGAGTCAGTTATTTCCCTAGTAAGATAGAGTACCCTGCCCTTTCCATAAAAATTTTGTTTTAATTTTCATTCAGTATTTTCTTTATTATTTTATGTGTATGAGTGTATTGCCTGCATGTATGTAAGTGCACCCATGTTGTGCAATGCCTGGAAGTCAGAAGAAGACGTCTGGTCCCTTGGAACTGGAATTATAGATAGGTGTTAACTACTGTGTGTGTGTGCTTGGAACCAAACCCAGGTCCCCTGCAAGAGCCATTGCTCCAGTCTAGAAAAATTTGTTTTAAATAGAGGAAAAAAAGAATAGACAGTTGGAGTCAGGGAGGTGGCACAGCAGTTAAAGACTTTGCCACCCAAACAAAAGGACCAGAGTTTGGACCCTCAGAACCCAGCCATTGCTGGGTGGGTGTGGAGGCTGTCTGCAATTCTAGCTGTCAGCAGTGGAAACAGAGGATATTTGGGACATGCTGGTTAGAAAGATTAGCAACATCAGAGTGTTCTGGGTTTTATTAAGGTCCTCATTTCAAAGAGTAAAAGCTACTGAGAAGGAATCTTGACATCAACCTTGGGCTTCCACTCTCATGTGCTCCTATGTGCATCCACATGCATAAGAACATGCGTACCACAAGCATGCACACCACAAACACGTACAAACCAAAAGAAAGGAAGGAAGGAGATAAAGGGAGAACAAGAATATGTATTTATACTGGGATTGCAGAATGTTTCCAGGGAGACCCAGTAACCCAGATGAGTTTGGACTTGGTCTTCAGTAATGTACTCACACTAAGTATACTTACAAGGCAAATGTGATGTGGTGCAGAAATATCATCAAGGCCTCCAAACAGGAAGGGAAGTTAGCTCAAACCAATGATGTGAAACAGATGATGACCCTCCAGATTCCACTGCATGTGGCTGGACATGACTTTGTGATAATGGACTTCCCATGTTTCCCAACTTCTCCATATTGGGAAAATACCTTTCTGTTTACTATGCATAGATTGTAAGGTTGTAGTAGGAATTTACTATGATGGGTCACTTTATGAAAGTTTCTTCGAGAAGAATAGCTTACATTAGGGAAGTGTCTGTTGAATGAATTTGTTCATCTAAATATGAATGCTTAGTTAAGCAAGAAAATGGAGAATCCAAACATCTGCTCTTGGTCTGGTTTTGGGACAGCTAAAGAAATATACTGTATTTACTTCAAATGTATTTGTGATACCAGATTATGAAAATGGTTTTTTATTAATATGCTGAGCAATCAGAATTATCATTAAACAGGCTCATGAGTTAACATAAATGCATCAAGTAGTCAAGTACTCTATTCTTCCAGTGAAATGTGGCTTAGATACAAATTAAAATAAAAATACTAATGCATTTTTGGTGGCAGCCATATTATTTTATATGCCTGAGGTAAAAACTAAACAGATTCATGC
The DNA here is from genome assembly GCA_035773235.1 of Eospalax fontanierii. Taxonomy (NCBI): domain Eukaryota; kingdom Metazoa; phylum Chordata; class Mammalia; order Rodentia; family Spalacidae; genus Eospalax; species Eospalax fontanierii. The sequence goes on from CM069532.1 coordinate 42,518,965, forward strand.
TAAATTTATAGAGACATAAAATTCACAACAAAGCATGACTATATCTTAACTTGTTAGTGGTAGAAACAATTTGATGTACACGGACCCATTGAGAGATAGATTAAAATATACCAAAGCAAAATAAATGGCTTTTTTTTTTTTCTAATTCAAGCTTGGGTCTAAAAAGAATTACTTCTGTAGTAACTGATATTATCACACTCCAAAATAACAAAAGCTTCAGAAAACACTCATTAGCCTGAAAAAATCAATTATTATGTGCTACCTTGCTAACAATCAGTAGTCACAAAGATGGCAAAAATGCCTTGGAGAATTCTTGCTTAATTATCATTTTGACATTCTCTGAAAACAGCTGAGGAGAGGCTTATAAAAAGGAGTCAATTAACCTGTCCTAAAAATTACACTCATCCAATTAATGTACAAAAATATTTTTAACTTGCTATTAGTCACTTGATAAATGGAAGATGATTTATACAAAATGGAGAAAGCAAACAAAAAGAAATGTTTTCTATCTGTTATTTTACCTTTCCTGGTTCCTTCATGACATGCATTCTCGATTTCTACAGTTAATTTTATGTCCTGCTAAATAATTCTCTCAGAATATATACAAATTGCCACCACATAACCCACAGGAATACACTAGGCTGTCTCCAAGGCTGCAGACACTCACAATAAAACAGTATATCATGACACTCATTTCCGTCTTTGGAACCATCACAAACTGCTAGATAAAGGTCCATCTAGTCTTTTAATTTCCCAGTTCACATTTGTCTTTTTAATGGAGAGAATAAACTTAGCCTAAATTTTCTTAAATTGTTTTGACACCCTTAGGAGGAAAGTAATATGATTTAAAAATTCATGTAGTTTGGGTTACCTCACTTAGGATAATTGTTTCCAATTTCATCCATTTACCTGTGAATTTCATGATTCCATTTTTAAGTGCTGAACAATTATCCCTTCTGTATGTATATCACATTCTGTATGTATATCACATTCTGTATGTATATCACATTCTGTATGTATATCACATTCTGTATGTATATCACATTCTGTATGTATATCACATTCTGTATGTATATCACGCCTTCAGTACCCATTCATTAGTTGATGGGCATCAGGGTTGTTTTCAATTCCTGGCTATTATGAAAACAGCAGTGACGAGCATGGATGACCATGTTTTTCTGTAGTAGGGTACAGAGTCTTTTGGGTATATGACAAAGGGAGGTACACCGAGCCAGATGGTGGATCAATCACAAGTTTTGTGAGGAATCTCCACATGGATTTCCATAGCGGCAACACCAGCTTCCACTTCCGCCAGCAGTGGATGAGTTCCCCTTTCTCCAAATCCTCACCAGTATTTGTCATTGTTTGTTTTTTTGGATCTTGGTCATTCTGTCTGGGGTAAGATGAGTTCAAAGTGCTTTTAATCTGCATTTCCCTAATGACTAAAGATGTTAAATATTAAAAAAAAATTTCTCAGCCATGTGTATTTCATCTTTAGAGAATACCCAGTTCAGCCTCTTGCCCCACTTTTTAATAGGCAAGGGGAAGTGAGTAAGAAACTCCAACCCAACCCCAAGAGCACATTAAGATTGGGCAGGGAGCAATAAGGGAAGGCTTGGGTTGCTGATGGGATCTAAATAACATAAATTACATTGTATCAAAATTGAAAAATCATATATTCAAATAAAAATAATGTGGTTTTACTAACTTTTTAATTACATGTATGTGTGGGTGGCTATGTTTGGGTATGTACACATGCATGTGGGCACCCACAGAGGCCAGAAGAAGGTATTCGATCCCCTGAAGCTGGAGCTACAGGTCGCTATGAGCCACCCAGCATGGGTGCTGGCAGAAGGCTCTTAACGTCTGAGTCTTCTCACTAGCCGCGCTATAGTACTTTTATATATAAAGAAAGAACTGTCACCTCGAAAACGTTCTGAGACAGGAGCCTGAATGAAGGCAGTGGTTATGGCTTGCAGCTGCACTTCATGCTATCTCTGATCCTTCTACAAGAAATAACTCTAAGAGCATATTGACTCCCCAAATCAAATGTTTCAACATGTACATGTAATAGTGAATCAAAGAAAGAATAACTGTTTGTTTACTGATAATGCTATTAGCAGATTGCATGATGTATTGAACTTCACAGGCCACATTCTCGTATGATAAGGGCTCCTGTATGATGTCTCGTATTTCACAAAATAATTTGATGTTTGTTGAGCTAGAGAAATTTTCCACCTCACTAAAACATGCAGGAGACCACGAACCATACTGACAGCCTCACAGCGCAGCAGAACCATTCCAGTGATATAACACTTATTTTTAATTTGGTATAAACTTTTATAGTTTCAATCCTGACTTCAGCTTCCAGGAAGAAAGAGAAAAAAAAAAAAAAAAAAACAAACCTCAAGAGACAGATCCTAAGAGTATGATATTGAGAATATGCCAGAAAACCCTGCAAAGCCCCAGTCAGTCATGCTCAGGTATCCAGAATCAAACTTTGCTTTCCAGCATCAGCAACTGAAAAACTGGAGACAAATAAGAAAAACTTGTTGTGCACATGGAGCAACAGGCAATGTGGGACTGCGGTCTCTCAGAAAACTAAATTAACAAAGACATACGTAAATTGTTTGAGATTTTGCCTGGATACTTATTTAGAATTAGACTGTAGAGCAGGTCACAGAAGTTCTGTGGCATTGAGACAAGTTACCTTTAGATGGGGACCTGGAAACTGAACTTTTGGGGTGTAGTATTGTAGAGAATGGACCTATGAAAAGAACCATGTCCAGAAATCTGCAAAGAATGCCGCTTGAGTAGTCACAAACAATTGCCCAAGCTCATCTGTAACTAAAAGATGCTCAAGTTAAAACCTACTGCAGTGGAAAATGCTTCCTTCACTGGATGTTTGAATCAATGAGTAGAGAAACCAGGGAATGGGTTCCCAGAAGGAAGACAAATATTTATTTAGGGTAATCTTGTTCCAAATCCTCTGCATTATAGCATTTTGAGGTTAATTATGCCAGTCTTTAGCCCTATGTTAAATTTACATTAGCTATGACTAATTATTATTTTTTTTGTTTGTGTGCATATGTGTGTGTAGGTGGGTGTGCAGGCCAGAGGTCAGCCTCAGGTGTCTTTTCTCAGGAGCTGGATAAGAATACGGACATAAAAATCTCAAAGCAAAAGCATAGAAAAGATACCCCATGAAAACATTTATCACTCAAAATGGGAGTGATTGTTTAATATGGAAGTAAAGTTCAACAAAAGAAATAGCATCAGGGGACTGATGAATATATATAGTAAAAGGGTACATTTATCAAGGAAGAATGTAACATTAAAATTACCATATGCATATTATAAGAGAACTTATAATAAATTGCCCATTGTTGACAGAAAAAAGGCTTGGAATCATACAAGTACATAATTTCACATTAGTACTAAATTAGAGATCTATAGCACATGATATTAGGAGAGAAAACACTTCTAAAGCATCATATTCCAAATATATCACAAATGAAACTTTAAAATACTTGAGAACAAATGTCACTGAAAAAGAATGTAATTTGAGGGAATTGGCCGTGAATAGAGTCATATAGTTTGCATGAGAATATTAGAAATGAACTTGTAAGTCAGTGATGCAGATTTTCACTCTAAGTAACTAGGATATAATAAAGAAATTCAATAAAATTATAAGAAAAGACATAAGTAATAAAAAGTTCACTGTACGTAACTATGAGCAATGCCATACAAATAAGGGTGGGGAAGAAGAAAACGAGTAGCTTGTCTGCCAACACTTTACAGAAGCATTATTCCCAATAGAAAAAAGGTGAGAGAGCTAGTGTCCATGAGCAGATGAATTGTCAAACAAAGTGTGCTATCTATACACAGTGGGGTATTATTTAGCCATAAAAGTGATAAAACTTTGAAACATGCTATTGCATGTGTCAGAATCTTTTGACAAATCTTAACTACAAAATGATTAAGTATCCTATTTGCTTTGATTTTCTAGACATGATCATGGAAAAGTAGCGTGAATTCTTCCTTTAATATCTGATAGAATTTAATTGTAAAATTCTGCCCTTGAAGTTATATTTATTTGGGATCTAAAGGAAATTGTTGGTTAAATTTAATGTGTTTGTGAAGGAGTCCTTACCTCCCTGTGTAAGTTCTGGTAGTTTGTGTTGTTTCATGCAACTGACCCACAGAATCTAAGTCGCCAAATTGTAAGACAAAGTATGTCTATGGTATTATTATATTATACTCTCAGTTTCCCAAGTTGTTGGTAATAAACCATCTCATTTTTTTGTATTTTTATTTTTTCATTTATTGATCAATTAAGCTAATGATTTAATAATTGCCTCATTGTTTTCTTATACATTTTAAAATTAACTATCTTTGGGGTTTCTTAATGTTTCCCCAAAGTCCTGTTTTCATTTAATCTCTGTTTTAATTACTAACAAGAGTTTTTCTCCTCCTTGTTTTATATGTAGATATAAATGTAAAATACTGACCTTGGTTCTTTTTTCTTTTTGCTCTGTGTAGTACTATAAATATTCTTTGAAACATTGCTTTCACGGTGTTACATAAATATGACATGTTATATTTGTTCTTTATTGCCTTCAAGGTATGATTAAATTTCTGCTGAGTTTTTCTGTTTGTTTTTTAACTTTTAAGTTGCTGTGACATGTTGTTTGATATCCAAATACCTGGCCATGTTCCATCTGTCTTTGTGTTAAGGTGTTCAGTTCAATTCTGTGTGTCTGAAAACATTTGGAATGAACTTGCTCTTTTAAACATGCCACATTTGTTTGTGGTCGAGAATAATGTCCATGGGGCTGAATATCTCAGCCAAGATTGAAAAAAAATGTTTATTCTGTTATTTTTTTCCACAGTAGAAGTATATAGGTGTTAATTAAATCCAGTTGATTGATGGTGTTGTTCAAGTCATTTATCCCTTAAACATTCTTTCTGTTTTATCTATCAACACTGGCAGTCGGCTACTAAATCTCCATGTGGAATAGTGGAATTGTCTACTTCTTTTTGCAGGTTTCTTCTTTCCTCACACATTTTGACAAACTGCTATTTGTTGTATAAACATTTAGAATCATTATACTTTATTGGTGAATTGGAAACTTTATGGTGAGAGAATGCTACTCTGTAAGTTTACTCATTCCTTTGAAGTTTTATGCTTAAAATTAAATTTACTATCATTTAGTATTATTATACCATAGATTTTTCTGAAACTTTAATTGTGAACTATCTCTCTGTATTTGAATTCTGTTCCTTGTAGATAGAAAATAATTGGGTCTAGTTTTTATATTATCCATCATAAAAATATGTTTTTAAGCCCAGAGTATTGGTACATGCCTTTAATCCCAGGAGGCAGAAGCAGGCAGATTTCTGGGAGATCAAGGCCAGTGTGGTCTACACAGTGAGTTCCAGGTCAGCTGCTGCTACAGCGGGACCCTGTCTCAAAAAAAATCTGTCTTCAAATTAGTTTGTTTACGGATGGAGAGATGGTTCAGTCAGTAAATACCTACTTTGCCAGCATGAGCACTTGAGTTAGAATACCCAGTGTCCATGTAACAGTAAGGCATGGCCACATGTGTCCTGAGTCCAGCACTGGGAAGATGGAGCTCACTGGCCAATCGTAATAGCCAAATCATCCAGGTCCAGGTTTATTCAGAGACTCTGTTGCAAAAGAAAATAAGGTAGAAAGTAATATCAGAAGATACCTGTCCACCTGACATTGATGTCTGACTTCTGCACAAATGCACACATTCACATGAGTATATATGATTTGCCACCTCTGATTTTAGCATTCAAAATAGGGAGTTCTGTTTCTTTTCAGCATATTAGTTTCAATCCTCTTAAAATATTAGTGATTTATCCAGAATTATCAATGTATTAAGTCAAGTTCACCCTAATTACCACTAGGTCTCTTCACCTATAAGTCAGGTAGGGTGATTATGGGTCACCATCCTGTCCCTCCTTAGGATTATTGACACCGATTTCATTTATGCAATTATTGTAATACAGTTTTAAGTTTTAGTTACTTAAACATCTTTTAAATAAATAATTAGATAAATAATATTTTAATATAAGATAAATAATAATAAACATTTGATTTTGCTCATATTCTTTCTTTGGAACTTTTTCCTGTTTCATTTTCCATCATCTTGATGAAAAAAATCTCCTCTTAATCATATCTTGGAGAACAAAACTTGGAGAACAAAACTATATTATGTAATTTCAGATTTTGTTTATTTGTTTCTCCTTCAATGTCAAAGGATAATTTCACTAACTCTAGAGCCCTATATGTGATTTTGTTCTTTCAAAGTTCAAAATATTTTTTCTACACTCTTATTACTTGAATAGCTCCCCATGGAATACCGGGCTTTTCATTTTAATGAACATGCAACTTTTCATTTATTTACTTATGTTTCATTAATTGATGTACAAAACCCATTAGTGTTAGATTTTATATTAATCTGAGGAGCCAGGCTACATACAGTTAATGGTCCCTGTGGCCTGTGCTGTCAGAGGATTTATTTCAATTACCTTGTTGCCTATAGGCCCATCCAAACTCCCTTCCTTAATAGAACTATAATTTTAGAGCTCTGTCAATAATAATTATTTGTATTATACTGGTGCACTGTTGGCGTGCTGGTAAACTGAGAAGGAGACTCAATCTGTGCTCTTACAATTCATTCCCATGCTTCGCTTCCTTCTAGACTAGACAAGGAAGGAGAGGACTAGAGCAACCTTCTTCCAGGTGGAGGACATGCTCCCAGGCAGTCCCACTGACAAACTAACCATTGTTACTGAGAATATTCTTCCCATAGTTTACAGAGGTTAGCCTTCCATTCCTCCCTCCCCTCCTGAAACCTTCAGGAAGTTCTACAGAACCACTGTCTTGAGTCCTTCTGTGCCATTGATGTCTTGGTCTTGTTAGAAGACAGTGTCCATTGTCAGTATTGTTATCTAATGTGTCCTATTTTTAGAATCTCAGAGAAATGCTGAGGTTTAGAAAACTAAGAGAAGAGTTATACTGGTGTGTTACTTAAACCAAACTGCTGTCTGAACCATATCAGGCTGCAGTGGGAGTAGGGCTTGTCATAAACATCAAGCACGCTTTCTAACCAAGCTCCCGAAAGAATTTAGTTAAAATGGGGTGAAACCACTTACCACTGTCACTTACCACTAAGTGGCAAAAGATAGTATAAAATTTTTACTGCATGTCAGCTGTTTTCCAAGAGGTATTCTCTGCATAAGAAAGCCTCATTTAAGCACATCACAGTATTCACAAGCTAACAATGAGGAGAGTGGTGCATGTTGGGAGACTGTTGCTATGAAATTCCAGCTTCTCCAATAATATCATTTTGATTGTACTCAACACATCCTCTTCAGGCTACCCATCCAACAAAATGATGTTTAGGCATAAAATCAAAAGTCCAAGTAAGTGCACAAACATCACTGGGGGCTGAGGAACACAGATTCCCAAAATTCTTTGCATTTTATCATGATGAGGAAAATATGAAGCACACAGATTGAATCTCCCACTGCTCTCCCAGCAGAAGGTACAGTCTGCCCTAACCTCTGTGCTAGACTCCTCACACTCTGAGCATGAGAGATATAATGTATCTTTTAGACCACAGTTACATGTCCTGAACGTTTTCAGGAAGATGTTACAAAAACATTTTATTTCTACTCTTTCCTCCTAAAGTTACTTAAAACAACATTTACCGTTATAAAGGAGGTGAGGTCAACAAAGAAGCTGTTCTTAAGGTTTGAGAATATGTTCCTATTGAAGTAGGATTCTTTTTTACTTTACTACACTGAAAATATTTCCAACATTTAAAACATACTATATAAACATTCCAGCATTTTTTTTTCATTAAAATAATCCTACCTTTGTCCCCCCACAGGCCTCAAGTTTCACTAAATGGCATATCCCTCTTTCCTATTTCCTCCTTCTGGTTAGTTTGTAAAAGATCAAAAGAAACTATATTTCTCACTGCAATTCATTTCTTCAGGTTTTTTGTTTTTGTTCTTGTTGTTGTTCAGTTGTATTTTGTTCTTACTTTTTGTTTTTAAGAGATAATTTTCTTATAGCTCCAGCTGGTCTGGAGCTCGCTGTATAGACTAGGCTGGCCTTGAACTTACAGAGCTCTACCTACACCCTGAGTGCTGTGATTAAAGGTGTAGGTGACCACACCTGGCTTTTTCAATGAATTTAAAAAGTTATAGATTTTTAAAAAGCCATTCAAAATCCAAACATGGGCCAGGTTTGGTGGTACTGGCCTTTAATTCCAGCACCTGGGATGCAGAGGAAGGCAGATCTCTGTGAGATCAAGACCCGTCTGGTCTACATAATGAGTTCCAAGCTCCAGAGACATCCTGTCTCAAAAAAAAAAAAAAAAAAAACCCACCAAATCCAGAAACAAAAATAAACAGTAACAACAACAACAACAACAACAACAAAAAACCAGAAGCAACAGCATCCAGTAAATGAACCATCTCCAGAGAGAAATGAGTAAGTCAAGGACAAAACAAATTGATAGTTCCTCCTATATCTGAGAATGGACAGCATCCTTGCACAGACATAGGATGCCCCCCCCAACGCCAGAAGCAAAGCCTTCCAATGGCACACACCGAGTGGGAAGATGCTGCTACATTCTGAAGGACCAAGAAGATCACTCGTTTAGTCATACACACAATTTTTCACAAAAGTTTTCCAAATACATGAAAATATCCTGAATGTTGGGCCCAAATCAAAAAGGGCAGAAGGGCAGAGTAAGGTCTCCCAAGGTGCATGATAGTAGACAGACAGTGGTTGAAGGAGTCACTAGTAACTCACAAAAATACTGGAAACTATAGAGATTTTGCAGGTTTCATGATATGTAGGTACTGATTTCTTCTGATATTGGAAATTTGGACTTTTCGATGTATTTGAAACCAGGAGTGAACTCAAACTAAAACTGCAACCCATAACATATTCAATCCAATAAGGTTGAGGAATTATCTGGGAGAGAAAATATATTCTGTGTGCTAACAGTATCACTTATTTCAATGTGTTTTTTGTTGTTGTTGTTATTGTTTGTATTTCATTCTTTTTTTAGCCTCTTTGAGAGACTGTCTCCCCGTGGCCACAGAAGACCTGGAACTCAGTATGTAGACCAGGCTGGTTTCCATTTCACAGAGATCCACCTACCTCTGCCTCCTGTGTGTGGGGATCGAAGGTATCTGCCACCACCCCTGGAAATTCTTGGTTTGTATATAGAAGATTCAATCAACATAGGATGAAATATTGCCAGATATATCAAAACAAATGTGTCTGAGGAGACTGCTCAGTCAGTAAAATTCTTGCGGCTGCATAAGCATGAGGACCCAAAACTGGATCCCAAGTACCTATAAAATGTTGGACATAAAGGAACATATCTGCTGTCTCAGTGCTAAGGAGGCAGAATTCAGTGGACCTCTAGAATTCATGGGCCAGTCATCCTAGTAGAATAATTCAGTTCAGGCAGCTCTGGGTTCAGCAAAAGATCCCAAGTCAAAATGAAAGATGAAGAAGAGTGGTTGACCAAAGACACCTAACATTAATCTTTGGCCTCCACACCACTTCCTACCACATGTCTGAGCACCGAAACACATGTATACACAAACACACAAACGTGAACAGGAATATATACATATATACAAATACAAAAACACACACATAAGGAAAGAGTGAGAGAAATCAATAAAGTATAAGCAATAAAACATGAAAAGTTACTTACTACAAGAAATAGAATCATACCTGAATAAAATCTTAGTTTTTATACTAAATAATAGTAAATAAACATGATAAGATTTTAAAAAGATAACCTTCAGAAACATATTGTTCTGACAAATGGATTAGTGTGGGCTTCACTTAAAAAGAAAACATTACAAAAGAAATAGAACAGAAATTATAATATTGAAGAAGGTAATGTTTGAAGTGAAAAAATTATCAAATGCAGTTGGCAGTTAACATGATAAAAGCAAAATAAAATAAAAAATAGAATAGAATCAATAAACCTAAGGCAAATACCAAATAAAGTTAAAATGACTGCAAGCATTAGAGAACATCAGAGAAAAATCACAAAATGATGCATAGTCTATGACACCTGAAATTTAAATTCCAAAGAAGAAAACAACAACAAAAAAAATCAAAGAGGCTGGGTATGTTGATGCATACCTACAATTCTAGCACTCTAAAGTTTGAGGCAGGAGGATTGTGAGCTTGAAGGCAACCAGAGTTTATAACAAGATTGTGTGTGTGTGTGTGTGTGTGAGAGAGAGAGAGAGAGAGAGAGAGAGAGAGAGTCAGAGAGACAGAGAGAGACAGAGACAGAGACAGGCAGAGAGACATTTGACAGTGTTATAAGCATTTTTTTTCCCAAATTATATGGACACTGCCAATTTTGTCTGAAACCCACCAAAACTCAAATTGAACACATATAAAACAAATGATTCCAGGTAAATCAAGTCAGGTTATTGTAAGCAAAAACGAGTGTGGGACTCATAAGGTACTCACAGAAGCTAGAAAAATACTGAGGATGTTGACAAATCTCTTACACAGAGAAACTCTTATAAAAGTTACAAAAGATATTTTTGCCAACATGCATCACTTTCATGCTCTAGAATTTGATCAAAGAAATAAGATAGCTTGAGAAATGTTTAATTAAAAATGACAGAATTTTTAATTTCTGTTTCTTTTTTTAAGACAGGGTATTGCTGTGTAGGGCATAGATGTGTCACCAAGGACTGGGCATCTCTCAGAGATATAGTCTCTGACCAGTTGCAGAATTCTACTGTAGCCTTCAGCTGTTACGAAAAGAAGCTTCTTCGATGAGTGGTGTGTTATATGCTTGTCTGTAAATATAAGGATCTATATTTAACATATGGTAAAAAATCCATTTGAATGTCTAGAGATATGAGAGAGACAAGGTTTTCTCTAGGATCTATGTCCTCTCCAATCGTATGTATTTGCATGAATTTACAGTGCCAACCATGAGCTCACTCCCAGTGAGAGGGTTTTACCTTCAGTTAGATGGGTGCTGTCATCCCCAGATGATAATGCCAATACTGCATCAGTAGAGGTTGTGTGCTCTGCCGCCGGTTATGGTTATTCGAGTTTAGGTTTGGGTTGGGCCAGTGATTGATTTTCTCATTTAGCATGTTATCATCTAGCATTATGGGAGCTTAAGTTCAGCTAAAAGTTTTCCAGGTCAGTTCCTGGTCCATTGCTCTGAGTTCTGTCTGAAGTATATCCTGTTGTCAGCAGTCTTCTAGTTCTGGAAAATAACCAAGAGCTTTGGCAATAGGCTGTCTTATTTTCGGAGTCTCTAGGACCACTCTCACAAACCACTCAAGGGAGGTCTCTTCGGTTTGGCATTGTGTTCCTTGACAAATAGTCTGTGGGTATACACATGCGCCAATGTATGTACACTGCACACTTCTCGGGGGATTTCAGTGGCGTCACGTGTCCCTCTGGGTTACTAGGCCCCCAAGATTCATTGTCTTTTTTCTCCCATCTGACCTCTCTCCTCCCTTCTCACATTATCCAGTGTCCTACCCCCAATAACTCCTTCTTTCCATTATTCCCCCTCTCCTGTCTTGCTTCCCCTCATACCATGGCCTCCTGCATGTCTCTCTCTCCTCTCCTCCCTGCCAAAGACTCCCAATTTCCCCACCTCCCCTCTGGTAACATCTGGTCTCAATTGTACCCCTGTTTCAGGTTCTTTCTTTTCCTTTGCCTCTGAGTAGCCTTTCCATTTTGCTGGCTCCTGGTGTTACATAAGGATATATACTCATAGATAGGGTATTATTGCTACAATCCATAAATGAGGGGGAACATATGTAGCTCATTTTCCTGCGTTTGTGTTACTTATTGTAATACTCTCCAGTTCCATTCACTCACCTGCAAATTTCATATTTTCTTACTGCTTAAAATTACTCCATTATGTAAATGTTAACACGTTTTCATTACTCATTTATCAGTTGAAGAACGTTTAGGTTATTTCTTCTCTTAGGTTTGTGAAGACAGCAGCAACAAACGTGGATGTACAGGTAGGGTGAGTCTTTTGGGCATATGCCAAGGAGTCATGTAACTGGATCATATGGTAGATTCATTTTTAATTTTTTGAGAGTTCTCCACACTGCTTTCCATAGTGGTTGCATGAGTTTGCATTCCCACCAACTGTGAACGAGTGTTCCCCTTTCTCCACATCATTGCCAGTACTTGGTGTCTTTTGTTCTCCTGATCTTAGTCAGTCTTACTGGGGTAGTATGAGACGCTAAAGTGGATTTTACCTGCATTTCTCTAATTGCTAAGGATGTTGAGCACTTCTTAAGGTGTTTCTTAGCAATCATGACTTCATTTAAGAACTCTGTTGAGATCTGCAGTGCCTTGTATTATTGGACCATTTCGTTTCCTGTTTCTTTGTTTTTTGAGTTCTTAGTAAATCCAGGATATGAACTCTCTGTGGATGTGTGGCTGGTAAAGATTTTGTCCTACCCACTGTTCTCTCTTCCCTTCCTTGGTTGCTTCTTTCGCTGTACAGATTTGTAGTGTAATAAGGTCCCAAATATTGATTGTTGACCTTAGTGCCTGAGCAGCTGATGTCCAGTTTAGAAAGTCATTTCCCACGCCTATATCTTCTAGTGTACTGCCTATGTTTATTCTAGCATTTTCAGGTTCAGGTTTTATATTGACAGCTCTGATCCATTTAGAGTTGATTTTTGTGCAGAATGAAAGACGAGGGTCCAGTTTCACTGTTCTTCAGATGGAGATCCAGTATCGCCAGCATCTTTTATCGAAGATGCTCCCTTTCCTCTACTGTGGGTTCATGGCACCTTTCTCAATTACCAGGTGGTTGAAATTGCATTTGCTCATGTTTAGGTCTTCTATTGTGTTCCATTGATCTACATGTCTATTTTGTGCTAGAACAGACTACAGTGCTGTTATATAACCTGAAGACTGGACGTTGTAATTTTTACCCGATTGCTTTGAGTACCTACGGTCTTTTTGATTCCATATGGCTTTTTGGATGTTTTTTCTTTTCTAGTTCTGTGAAGAATGTCATGGGTATTTTGATTGGCATTGCATTGAATCTATATATCTCTTTTGGTAAGATGGTCATTTTCACAATATTGATTCTCCTAATCCATGAGAATGGTAGGTCTTTCCATTTCCTAGTGTATTCCTGTATCTCTTTCTTTAAAGATTTAAAAATTTCATTATAGCAATATTTAATGTCTTTAGTTAGATTTATTTCTAAATAATATTTTTGAGATTATCGTGAATGGCAGGGTTTTCCAAATGCTTTTTCAGATTGTTTGTTATTGGTATACAGAAAGGCTACTCATATTTGTAAGTTGATTTTGTAACCTGCAACTTTACTGAAAGTGTTAATCATTTCTAACAGTTTTCTGGTAGAGTTTTTGGGATGTTTTATGTATAATATTATATCATCTGCAAATAGGGATAACTTGATTTATTCTTTTCCAATTAGTACTACTGCTTTAATTTCATTCTCTTATCTTATTGCTCTTGCAAGAGTTTTCAAGCAGCATATTATAAAGGAGTGTAAATAGTGGGAAGCCCTGTCTGTTTCCAGATTTTAATGGGAATGCTTCCAGTTCTTCTTCATTTAGAATTGTGTTGGTTATATGTTTGTTGTATATAACTTTAATTATGTTGAATAAGTTCCTTCCAAAACAAGTCCTTCTAGTACTTTTAACAGGGTTGCATATTATATTTTGTCAAAAGCCTTTTCTGCATCTATTGAAATGACCATGTACTTTTTGTCTTAAAGTTCATTCATATGGTTTATTACATTTATTTACTTGTGTGTATTGAATAAAGCTTACTTGGTCATAATGGATCATCTTTTCCATGTGTCTGTTTGCCCAAGTTTTCATATCAGTGTGATACTGGCTTCATAGAAGGAGCATGGGAGTTCTCTGTTTCTATCTTTTAAAAAATTTTAACCAGTATTGGTTGAAGATATCCTTTGAATGTCTGGAAGAATTCTGTTGTGAATTCATCTGGGCCTGGGATTTTTTTTTTTAGTCAGGAAATTTTGTATTATTGTTTAAGTTTCCTTATTTGTTATGGGTCTGTTTAAGCTGTTGATCTCTTCTTGACTGAACTTCAGTGGTATCCATGATTTTAGAAATTCATTCATTTCTTTAAGGTTTTTGAATTTAATGGAGAATATAATTTTAAAGGATTCCCTTGCAATGTTATAGATTTCATCTCTGAATTTGTTGATTTTGATTTACTTATTTATTTTGGTTAGCTGCACTAGGGGTATGTCTATTTTGTTTGGGAACCAGCTCTTACACTGATTGATTTTATTTTTGTATTGTTTTCTTTATATCAATTTCATTAACTTCTGCTCTGATTTTTATTATTTCTTCTCATCCACTATGTTTAGGGTTGGTTTGTTCTTGACTTTCCAGAGTCTAGAGTTGTATTGTTAAGTCATTTACATGTGCTGTTTCTGATTTTTTTTTAATGTAGGTTTTAAAAGCTATAAATTTTCCTCTTAGGTCTGCTTTTTAGGTGCCCCAGAGGTTTGGTTGTGTTATATTCTCATTTTCATTTAGTCTATGAATATTTTTATTCGTTTCTTAATTTCTTCTTTAACCCATTCATCATTCAGAAATGTGTTGTTTAATCTCCACGAGTTTGTATAATCACTGGAGCTTCTTTTGCTTTTGATTATAAACTTTATTGCACTATGGTCTGAAAGAATGCATGGAATTATTTCAATTATTTTGTAACTGTTGAGATTTGTTTTGTGTCCCAGAAGGTGATCAATTTTAGAAAAATTTGCATCAGCTGCTGAGAAAAAAGTGTACATTTTGGTGCTTTGGTGGAATATTCTGTAGATGTCTGTGAGGTCTGCTTCATATAAGATGTCCTTTAGGTCATATTTCTCTCTGCTTATTCTTTGTCCAGTTGAACTATTTTTGAAGATAGTGGGTATGAAGTCACCTACTGTTACTGAGTTGGGATTAGTGTTTATTGTCCTGAAGTACTGTTTAATGAAATTGGGTGCTCCACAGTTTGGTGGCTATATGTTCATGATTGTAATATTTTCTTGATCAATTGTTCCTTTGATTAAAATGAAGTGACTCTCTTTACATCTTCCAATTAGTTTTAATTTGAAATCTACGGATATTAGAATTGTATCACCTGCTTGCCTCTTAGACCTATTTGCCTGGAATATTATTTTTTCCATCCTTTCACCCTAAAGTAGTGTATATCTTTGAAGGTGGGATGAGTTTCTTAAAGACAATGAAAAGATAGATTTTCTTTCTTGATTCATCCCACTAGCCTGTCTTTTGGCAGGGGAGTTATTGCCATTGATATTTATTTAGTGTTATTATTGAAATATATGTATTGGATAATGCCATTTTAACTTCTTTGTGTGTGTGGCCCTCTTTTGTGTTTCCGTTATTATATCTCCTTTGTTTTGTTCTTGGGTATACTCATTCCTTTATTTGGTCTTTGCATTGCTTGGAGTATTCTCTGTAGGGCTGGATTTGTGTGCATGAATTCTTTCAGTCTATTCATGTCATGAAAAATTTTCCATTCCTCTTCAGCCATGGTGGATAGTTCTGCTGCATAAAGTATTCAGAGTTGGCATCCATGTTTGCTGAGATCTCAGAATACTTTTGTCCAGACTCTTCTGGCTTTCAGGGTTTGCATTGTAATGATAGCTGTTATTCTGATGGGTTTTCCTTAATATTTAACTTTATTTTTCTATCAGCATTCAGTATTCTCTCTTTGTTCTGTACCTTTAATGTTTTTACTATATGCCATTTGGATATGCCATGTGGAGTTTCTGTTCTGGTCATGTCTAATTGGTGTTTCTGGAATCTCTGTAGTCCTTTCTGTAACTTAGGAATGTTTTCTTCTATAATCCTGTGGAAGATCTATTTAATGCCATTGGTTTTACATTCTTCTTTTTCCTGTATGCCTAAAATTAGCAAATTTGGTCTTTTCACGCTGTCTCACATTTCCTGAATACTCCATTCTTGTGCTTTTATTTCTTGATTTTGGTTTTTAATTTTACATAATCTTTGTTTAAAGAATCCAAATCAGCTTTGTCATCCCATCTTGATATTCTGTTTTCCATTTCATTCACTCTGCTTGTGAGACTTTCTGCTGTTCTATCCAATTGGCTTAATTTCTTAATGTCATGTTCATTTCCATTTGGGTTTTCTTCACCATTTCTATCTCTTTTTTGAATTCACTTTTCAAGTCATGAATTACTTTTGATATTTCATTAAGCCACATATTTGTACATTCTTGGGATTACAGCACAAGCTCATGCCTTTCTTCTTTGAGTTCTTTGTCTGTGTTTTCTTTAAGTTTTTTGATAATGTTTATGACTGTTCTTTTAAATTCTGCATCCTAGGTTTCCTCAGGGTGGTTCTCATTATAGTGCATTTCTATTGGACTAGTGGGATTTGCTGGAGACATATTCTCATGGTTTTTCAAAGTATTTGTGTTTCTGCACTGCATATGAATATCATTTGTTGGTTATATGTCTAGTAGGAACTTCTACTCTGCTTTTCTTTAATTTAGTTTTGTTCTGTTTATATTAGTTATATAGCTTGGTTGCTTTTTGCTTAAGAATGTAAAATGAATTGGTGCATGTTTCAGGTTCTTGCAGGGTAGAAGACTGGTCTGGGTGGTTGGTAGGACAGGGTAGTAAGTGATTGGTCAGGTTAGTAGGAGGGCTGGTCTGTGAAGTCTATGCTAGGGAGTTCAGTTAGTTTATTTTATAATATCTTTATTAGGAAACTAGTCCAGGGGTCTGAGGGGGAAGAATTGGAGCATTCTATCATGGAAATGCTCTCTCATTTCTTCTAAAAGTCCTCAGCCATGTGAACAGGATTACTATAAGTTTGGCCCCAGCCCAGAATACCTGATGCACTGTGCTGCTCAGATGTGTTGCCTGCATCTCTTCTTTTATTTCAATAAATCTCTTTCTGCTAAAGTCTTCTCTATATCTGTCCTTGAACTCTTTCTCTTTGGGGATACCAAGAACATCGAGGACCTCTCAGTCCAGAGACAAAAAGTTGCTCAACATTTTATTAACAGAATTTACAAAATTAATGCTAATAAGGATACTATAAAATAAAAAGCTAGGAGAATGTTGACCAATAAGAATTCTCACTTTTTGCCCTAGGAATACAAAACAATATAGTTATTCGCAAACATGATTTTGGTAGGTCTTACTTACCACATGACCCAGCAGTCCTACACACATATATTTACACAAGGAAATTGAAATTTAGGTTCAAGGCCTTACAAGATGGCTCAGTGGGTAAACAAGCTTGTTGCCAAGCCCCAGGACCTGAGTTCTACCCCAGATAATGGAAGGAGACAAATGTATTCTTGCAAAGTGGACTCTGACTGCCACATATGCACCATGGTGTATACATACAAACATACACTAATTAATTAATATTTTAAAAGAAATTTATGTTCACACAAAGTAGACATTATAGCTAGAAATATTACTCAGTAGTTGACAGTACTGACTGTTCTTGCAAAGGACCCAGGTTTCATTCTCAGCATTCATATGGCAGCTAACAACCACCTGTAACTCCAGTTCAGTGGATCCAACACCCTCTTCTGACCTCTGAGGGCACTGCATGACATGGATGAACCTACATACATGCAGGCAATACACTCATACACATAAAAATAATAAATAGAAATATTAAAAACAAAAGTAGACCTTAAAGAGATTGACTGCCTAAGACTGAGCAGGAAAGAAAGAGAAGGGAATGGATTAGTAAAATGAAGGGACTGGTACTTCTCACAGCACGTAATTCACGAACTCCAAACATGAGTCAGTCCATTAGTCAAGATGTTTGGGAGCCCAACATGGAATATAAAAAGTAAAACAGAACCTAAATAAAAGCAGCACTTTGTGGCAATCTTGCAACAACACCCAACCTCAGACTTACTATCACAAAACACCAGATAAACCAAAACTGAGAGATGTTTGGGAACTAGTGATCAGTGCTCATAAAAACTATCAAGGTTCTAAAAGACAAGGAAGAAGGTGAACCTGTGACAGACAGAAAGAGACTGAAGAGAAAGAGATTTAATGCTTTATGATGTCTGAATCATACCTAGGGACAAAATAAAAGGACATTAGAGGGAATTGTGATTAAGCTTGTATACCTGTTATGGCTTAGTCAATATTTTTGTAGCAATTTAATTTATCTTCTGAGAATCAGTCGTATTTATGTGATTTATTTAATAACATCATAAGAACCTTTCTGTGTGTGTGTGTGTGTGTGTGTGTGTGTTTGGTACTAGAGATTGAACTTAAGACCTTATGGATGCTAAATGTATTTTTTTTGCAATGCCAAATAATGCAATTCTAGTTTTTCATTTGGATTTCAGATGAGTTTGTATGCCTCTCTCATGTTTCAGGTAGCAGATACATCTTTCTCCACAAGTCTACGCTTTCCCATTTTTATACTTTTCCTCATTCCTACCCTCTGCCACAATTTAGCAGTTTATGAATAATGCTATGATTCTTGACTTCAAAAACAGAAGCTGTTAAATGATCCTGTCATAATGTAATAACTTTCACCCCCATATCATCATGTAGTATGTAAAGTTATGTCCTCTTTTTATATAAATTAATTATATTTTAATTTATATGTGTATGTGTGTGCTTGTATGTGTGTCTGAGTGTGTCTGTGTGGGAATGTACACATGTGTGCAGATACCTCTGGAGATCAGAAGAGGGTCTTGAATCCCCTGAAGCTAGCATTACAGAGTGTTGCTAACCACCCAGTGTGGATGCTAGGAACTGAACTTGGGCCTCTGCAAGAGTAGTATATGCTTTTAATCACTAAGCCATCTCCCAAACTGGCTACAAAGTTACTTTCTCAATCAATCAAATTAACTAGAAAGTTGCTAAATATGGCAGTGTAACCCTTAGTTTAAAAATATTTTGTGAAAAACTGTGATTAATTTGTGATAATAGAATTAATGAGCATTGATGTAATAAAAATAATGTGATAAACATAAATTCTTAGATAACTTTTTTAAGTGTCCAGTAAGTGCTTTAAGGGTAAACTTTATCTGAATCCCAAGGCTTCTTACTCAATTCATATTTTAAAACTGTGTGCTAATAGAAAACATTTTTGTTCTGAAAACTGCTCAATGGTGTGGAAAAACTCTTAGTAACTAGATATGTACAAATGTGCACAACTTAATTGTGTTCATGTACTTGGAGGCCTGCTTTTTGAAGTGGCTCTACTGACAGGCAGTGGAGCCCTGAAGAGGCAGAACCCATTGAGAATCCTTAGGGCACATGGAGCATGCTCCCAAATGTGATCCTCATATGAAATCTCTTTCTAGGAGGCAAGTTCCTCTAGCTGACACCAGATTTCAGCCTTGTACTTTCCTAAGGAAATTACAAGCTCTTGAGGACCATGGTTTCAACACTCTGAAAGCCAAAGGATGGGGTGCAAGTGTTTTTCCTTTGGCTATGTTGATTCTGAAAACATCTCAGCAATATTCCCACAAATAACCACCTGATAGTTCGATCTCAATTGTCTCTGATCACCAGGATGGTAACTGTCACAGTTAGTCTGACTAGGTCTCATCTTTTGATGGTGGAAGTGTATAAATAACAGATGTCAAAGAATTATTGCTAACAAATTCCTTTATCCTCAATTTTTAGCAATTAATGAGTATAAAATAAGTGGTTCTTAACACTGGTCTAACTGGACTCCACACTTGTCCTTTAATTCTTCTTATCCTGTGAGTATCCCCACAGCATCTCAAAAACATTATTCAGGTTCTTTCTGTCAGAAGTTATACTTCTGGAACTGCACTGGAGAAGTCTTTCAGTGGTTCAGGGACTTACTGCTCTTACAGAGAAGCCAAGTTCAGTTTCTAGCATCACATAGTGGTTCACAACCTTCTGTAACTCTAGTTCCAGGATATCTGATGTCCTCTCTTGTCTCTAAGGGTGCCAAAGGCACACATGTTCTATTCATACACACATGCAGGCAAGACATTCATACACATAAAACAAAAATAAATAAGGAAAGTTATATGTCTGCATAATGTTAACAGGCAACAGTTACAAAGCTTTATAAAACAACCAACAAGATCAAGAATTTAAAGAAATATAATTTGAAAAATATTCAATTCCTCTTAATTATCAGGAGGCCCTGCTTGTATTCCATAATTAGAGCCTTTTTAGCCATCTTTCCTTAAAGAGACTAGCCATAGAGTTAGGAACATATCAATACATGTCTACGATTACAGTCTGGATGGTACTGTCCTGGTAAAGTATTTTCTTTGCTTTGCATTTTAGAAAGCTTATATAATACAAGATGTTTATAAAAATATTTAATATATAAATTAACAGCAACTATTAGCAGTATTACAGAAGAACTACATGAAAGTTCTTTATATGTTCACTCAGTTTCTATTTGTGAAGCAGAATTCAGGCTCTGGATCAGTAGGATCTATAGCACTAACAAAAATCCAAAGCATTAGACCTCTTACAAGCTTAGCAGTGGTGACAACACAAGGACTTGGTTTTGATGTACAATTTACATAATTGGTTTTGATGTATCTAATTTACATAATAATGTACTGATTTCATTGAGGCAAAAAAATGTAATCCAGGTTTTAAATAGTTGCATCACCCAAATGGTGGATTTTTAAAAATATAAATGGTATAGACCAAATGGTAAAAGAATTCCATTGGCCATGTTGATAGTACAGATATAATGTACGTTTCATAAAACAGCTCTGTGGTCACTTTGTATATATCAAGCTTACCTGTTTTACTCAATAAGCTTTTGTATAATATATAAACTCAGACACACACATTTTGCATATTTTTGCTTACAGATACATATTAAGTATATAAAAATCATTTCTAAGATGGATAATTATAAGTGGCCATTTAAAAAATTAATATAAACAGATACTTAAAAGAATCTCTGTTCTGTTAAGAAAGTTTCCTAAGTAGTGAAAAACCTTATGAAATTATCAGAAACAATAAGCAATTATCTGAATAAAACTTATAGTCTTGATAATTTTATAACGTGAATACACACCAGTTTAAAAATTAGAATATCTAATTTCATAACATTATTGACAACAAAATTCATTAGCAAATATCATAATAGTAAAATTGTCAAAATACATGTATATTTGATATGGACCAAAGCCCAGAAATCATCTACATGTAGCCCAATCCTAAAATTAATTTGTTTAATTTACATTTAAGTATATCTGGAAAAAAAGCTATTTAGAAATGTGTGGGCATTTAATAAAGGCAGTTTTATTTATTCATTTTTATACTTGACTATTAAAAATCAAAAATTAATTTCTTGTTATAATTTTTGAAAAAAATTCTTGTCCAATTCTATATAATCAACACAGAATTTTATTACTTAACAAAATGTTACTCCTATGTCTCCAGTGAATGCTGTTTTAAATGACCAATGTACATTTTGTAAAGTATTTCCAATGTTTTCTCTCTAGAACACCTGTTTTAGAGAAATCTACATTTCTCATACAATCTTTTAACAAACTTCTCCTAAATCTCAGTTTCCAGAACATTGGAAAGTGCCAGACCAAAATCATTCCACAGAAAGGAAATTGAAATTTAACATTTCAATTAGTTAACATTTTAGTCCTGCCTGCCTGTCCTATATAACAATTTTTTTCAGTACAAAATTTTAGAATTCACTGTTAAATTCCTAAATTTTATTTAACTCTTTTTTCAGAGAAATGGACAGAAGAAACAGATTTCATAAACTAATGTAATAAAGACAGCATGCTTCAAATATTTGCATTTAAATAAGGTTTGACAAGACAATATTTAAGAAATGCAAAAATGAAGCAGGCAGAATTTCCTACTCCATTATTTTCAAGAGCTCTGAGTCCCAAGGTTTAAGTTTTGCTCCATGCTGCCATAGAAACCTGAGTTCTAAACAAAATGCATCAGATAGAATTCTTGCTAGGGGGCACAAAGTAGTATCCACATACTTGTTTCCATGGTTACAGAAATCATGACAGGAATCTCCTCAACACTCTTGTTTCTCTGTCTCAAATGCTTTAAAAGAACGCCAAAGGATTAATAGAAACCCAAAGATGAATGCATTTCAGTCCTCTTTATCACACGACAGACATCCCAAATAAATCAATAGAACTCCAAATTTCTTCAAAAGAGCTTCCAAATTGCAAGGCCTATCATACAAACAGCATGATAGCCCAGTCAGTTTAAAGGAGCCAAATTAGCTCAATAGAACTCCAAAAGCCAAAGCCAGTCATGAAATGATAGTCACCAAAATTATTTAAATAGGACCTGTGCAGCTCAAAACAAACTCCCAAACGAAAAAAAAGACAGAATCTTAAGTGCGCCAATTAGGAAGAGCTGACAGAGCAGTACACATTCCCAAGAGTCTCAAACGAAGTGCACATCCTCATGTCTCTGCTTCATTCAGTGGGGAGAGAAAGCCCCTGACGCTGATTCAAGTAGGAAAATAAGAAAAAGAAAAATAAGAAGAAGAAAAAAAATGAAGTGACTCTAGGAGCTATGTAGAACTGTTTAACCTTTCCTTCTCATCTTGATGCAAGAGACTGACAGCCAAAATGTGTCTTATCTCCTGGCCATTGCTGATAAAATTTGGCACCAGATCTGTAAGGGTCAGAGCTAGGACCCTAGTATCCCCAAACACATGTATTCAGACAGTGCTCCTCAATACAACAAAGCAGCGCTGAAAAGCAGAAAACCATTTGTTTAGTGTGGCCACACTGAGATTCTGACATGAGGTTCGGGGTTAAGTACATCACGAGAGATATGTAGAGATATGTAGAGCCAAGGAGTGCTTAGTAAGGCCTACCGGCTCCATCCCAAAGTTCCAATCCCTTCAGCAAGGTGCTCCACCAAGTTGTCAGAATTATCTGAAATCTCATTCTAGGAGACAAATTCCTCTCTCATCAGACAGCCAGCTTTTGTTCAGCTTTGTCTTTTCCAAGTGAGATTCCTTGAAAGTTTCCAATTTCCTGGAGACCATCATCTTAATAGTCTGATAGCCCAAAGGAGGCTAAGTGTCCCTCACAGCGTCTTCATGCCTGCCAGGAAGGACACACTTCAGGCATTATGATATTGAGGATTTGTTTCAACTTCATCTCTGTTCAGATCACAGTACATGAACAGCACAGCTAGCAACCAACAAAGCTTTGTTTACAAAATCTGAATGTGGGCTAGTTTCACCCCGCGGAGCAGTACTTTGTACATTAACACATGAAAGTATACTTGAGTCAAATTTGTGCAATTATGACAAAGGTTATATTTTACTTACACTCATGGAGTATCATATGTATTCAGGAATCTATCAGCAAATGAACAAAAAAGAAGTGTGTTTTAGTCTTTGAGATGAAAAACCATCAATCTGATTGACTGTATTTCTGAAGTAATTAAGGCAGCTTGTTTAGTTTGGAGATAGTAGAGATTATCTAGTCTGATACATGGATGTTAACTATAAGGACTTGGGGGTTGAGGAATCATGGTCTGTCTAGTAGCTAGTAGTGTTCAAGTTCAAATGTCACATCCCCTGCTCTTTTTCTCTCCCCACACCCCGGTGCTACCACCGAAATTGGAACCCAACAGTTTCTGGTCTCTAAACATAAACACATTCCCTTACAGTGGAAAACATAAATTATATTAAAGGGTGTGTGTTCTAGTCTGCCTTCAATTGCTATGAAAATATATTCTGACCAATACCAACTTGGGGAAGAAAAGGTTTATTTGGCCCACATCTCCCAGGTCACAGTTCATTACTGAGGGAGCCCAAGGTAGGCACTCAGGGCAAGAACCTGGAGGCAGGAGCTGAAGCACCCACCATGGAAGATAGCTGCTTTCAGGCTTTGCTCCCCTGATCCATGCTCAGCCTGCTTTCTTCTACCATACAGAACAACCTGTCCTGAGTGGGCTCACCAACAGTGCGCTGGGTCCTCCCACATCACTCAACGATCAAGAGAATACCCCCCCACATGAACAAAGGCCAATCCAATGGAGGCAATGCCTCACTCTCTCTGCTCAGGTGTGTCAAAATGACAACTAAAGCTATCCAGCACAATTGACTCCTTGTCAACTTGACATACACATTGATAACAGTGGAAAGTAGAAAATGGCTAGGCTGTTTAAGGTAAAGATGCCAAGGAACAGTGGCCAGTTTCTCTCTTGCCTGAGAGCTGGAAATTCCTCAGATCTCCCAGTAAACTTGTCCCTACCTAAGAAAAGAGAGGTCAGAACTGTCTAATCCAAAGAAGTCTCTGATTCCATCATAGCCAGAGGCTGGGGAGGCCAGTAAGGAGCGTTGGTTTTTACCTTCTCTCTCTCTTTTTTTTCTGAAGTAGTATACTGTTTCTGGAAGATATGCTGAGGACATGACCAGGACCTCCTAGTTAGGACCTCCTCACCAGGATCTCCTGACCAGAACCTCAATGAACCTGGACACCTGGAATGAGAACTAGACCAAACAGCTCATCTTTGTCTCCCCTCCTCCCTCCACTAAATCCTTACTTATTAACTCCGGAAATGAGACTCAGTGGTATCCCATTCCTGGGGACCCCTCCTTTATACAGGAGCTCTGCTTTCTCTATCCGAAATTCCTGATAATAAAATACACCTTTATAAAACTCACCCTCTGTGGTCTGTGAATTTCATTCTTTGAATTCATGAGATAAGAACCTGAAAGCCTCTGGCTTGCGGTGACTTTGGTAGCTGTTGAGTTTCTCAATCAGAGTCTCTCAAGTTAAGTACAACAGAGCCGAGAAAGACTCCGTTGCTCTCAAAAACACCCTGAGATTCCTGGATCAACTTCACTATTAAACTACACTGCTTCCATTTCTTGTCTCCAAGATACAATGTTAATATCACAATATAAGTCAGTATAACCTTAAAAGTCCTACATCCTTTACAAAAATCCAAACCTTTAAAAGTTCAGTCGTTTTATAAAGACTCTTAACTGTGGGCTCCTGTAAAATCCAAAACAAGTACTATCTTATTTCAAAGGGAAGAATAAGGCACACCTAAGCAAAACCTAAGTTCACCAAATAGCACAAGGCTGGATATCCAGGATTCACTCACTATCTCTGGTTCTGCAGTCCATATCACATGCAGTTTGACTCAGAGGTCCAGGCTGGATCCCTTCTACACCTGCAGCTGCCCTTGGTGCCCCCCATGATCCTGACATCTCCAAACACCTGGGGTTTCCACTGAAACTGAGGCCCCATCTTTACCAATGGGCTTTTCGAGCCTCTCCTTGTGAAAAGTCTCAGATTCTCGCCATGATCCCTGCAATCCTTGGATCTTCACTGCAACTAAGGCTGCACTTCTTCCAATGGCCTTTTCTGACCTCTCTCAGTGCCAAGCCTCAGCTGCTCTTAATGACCCCTTAACACTCTCAGAATCAGAACAATGCAGGAGACTCTTACACATTACCAAGTACTGCTTCTAGCCTAAGATGGAGTCTTGGTTACTGCTCTCACAATAGCTTCTATGTGATGACCCCGAGGAAATATGTCCCAGAAGATTTCACCTCAATGCTGCTGCTCTTTTGTTACAGCTGATTTTTCAGCCCTAGTGAACCAGCATCAATTGTTCCAGTAAAGCAAAAGTTTTACTTCAGTAGTTTTGGTCTCTTCTTAATCTCAGATTCTTTATCCCCTGACGGCCAGAAACCACCACAATTCAAAATATCATACAAACAGCTCTGATACTTCCCTTTGAAGTTTCACAAGTCAGGTCCCTATCATCTACAACTCTTTCAGCATAGCTGTTCCAAGCACCACAGAACAAACTTTAAGCACTCAATGGCTTTTCTAATGCAAAGTTCCAAATATATTCACAATTCTTATACTTGCAAGGCCAGGTCTCACAGCAATACCCCATGATCATGGTACCAATTTATATTCTTTCAATTGCTGTGACAAAATACTCTGACCAATATCAACTGAGAGCTGAAAGGAATTGTTTGGCCCACATCACCCAGGTCACAGTTCATCACTGAGGGAGCCCAGGGTAGGAACCTGGAGGCAGGAGCTGAAGCACAGGTCATCTAAGAATGCTGTTTACTGACTTGCTCCCCTGGCCCATGGTCAACCTGCTTCATCACACAATACAGAACAATATACCTAGGGATGAACCACCCACAGTGGGCTGGACCCTCCTACATAACTCAATAATCAAGGGAATACCCTATGGACATGGCTACAGACCAGTCTAGTGGAGGGAATTCTTCAGTTGAGGCTCTCTCAACCCAGGTGTGTCACATTGACAACTAAAGCTATCCAGCACAGATGTGAGAATACATTAATAAAGTTCTCTTATGACTTTAAGTAAAGCTGACATTTTTCTTGTTGCATTTTAGCCAATAAAGTATACTAAAAATTAAGTATGATTATTAGAGAAAACTATCCTTAAATTTTAAGAATCACTGCTACAGAGAATAAAATCACAAGCTTAATGCAAACAGAGAATCCTGTCTTTTAGATAAAATTTGTATTTAAAGCAAAATT
Organism: Eospalax fontanierii; assembly: GCA_035773235.1. Lineage (NCBI taxonomy): Eukaryota > Metazoa > Chordata > Mammalia > Rodentia > Spalacidae > Eospalax > Eospalax fontanierii. The sequence goes on from CM069532.1 coordinate 42,545,600, forward strand.
ACACAGCAGACAGTTTTAATCTTTTTGACCAAAAAAATAAATAAAAAGGCATCTTTACAAGAAACACATCATGAATTCTAGAGTAAAATAAAATAAAAAGAGCCAAGTGAGTAGGTTTGGAGATGGGAGTAAAATCAGTGACTTCCTCTTGGAAGGGTCTAACTTATTCATCTGCTGGAATAAAAAACAGAGATCAGGTCAGCGTTGGGTCCAACCTCAAAGAGGACCTCCCCTTAGCCCCCATTTTGTGAATGTGAGCTGACAGTATTCCAGGGATCCTTTTAGCTAATGTTCTTGCTGCTGTGAAACAAAATAACTGGGGCTGGAGACATGGCAGCAGGTAAGAACACTGACTGCTCTTACATAGGACCCGGATTAGGTTCCCAGCACCAACATAACACCGAACAACTGCCAATACCTTCAGTTCTAGGAGGACTGACAACTTCTTCTGGCATCCCCAGGCATGCACACATAATACTCCCATGAAAAAAATCAGTCAAAATTATGAAATAGAAATGACTGACAAAAGCAACTTAAAGAAGGATTTACTTTGCCTCACAGTTTGAGGGTACAGTCTATCGCGGCAGAGAAGCCACGAAGGCAAGAGCCTGAGGCAGTTGGTCATGTTGACCCTGTTTCAGAAAGCAGAGAAAAATACATGCTGTGCTCTGTTCACTTTCTCCTTTTGATTCCATCTTGGACCCCAGTCAGCAGGGGTGCTGTCATTCACCTTCCAAGTAGGTCTTCTCTGCTCAGTTAAACATTTCTGGAAACATCATCAAAGATGTATACAAAGGTGTGTTTGCATGGTGATTGTAAATCCTGCCAAGTTGACAAGAAGAGAAGTTGCCACAGAAGAGAAGTTCCTTCCCATCTGAATCTCCAGGCCTCCCTCAAAGAACTTTGGGAATCCTAAGATCAGAATCAGAACCCCAAGGACTTGATTTTTATGTAAAACTTACTGAGGAATCAGACACAGGACAAAAAACTAATCTATGTAATTACTGTTATGATGGAAAACTGTGTTATCCATAAAGCTGCTATAAATTCTCCCATCTCACAAAATAGTCCTACCAAGTAATATTAGCATTTCTCCACTCAAAAGGAAAATTTATGGATCCTTCCCTAAAACCTTGATAGAGTTTTGACTGTGGCAGAATTCACCTCAGTGACTTCTAGGACCAGGCCCTCAAAGATTACACTGCTCCTTCCTCCTGGCATACACCATTTTAAAAAATATTTTTATTGACTGTGCATTTCATACAATAGTTCTTAATCAAATTTAGATCACCTCCCCTTTGCCCCCAACCCACCCCCACCAGGGCCCATGCACCCTGTCATACACACTAAGTCCCATTCAGTCAAGCATTTTGCCTAGATGTCCTTTGGGATGCATCATTTATTTAATGGTCACCTGGGGATCCCTAAGCTGGGATCTTCCAGATTGGCATAGTAGAATCATTTTTCTACAAATTCTGTCTTTCTGCATTAGCATTTTTCACTTCCAGGTAAAAGGAGAGGATAACATATTTCCTATTGGTTTCTTTTCTGTCCCCTGTCACTGCACCGGCCTATACTTCAAGATTCCCGGTGCTGAAAGCAGTTGTTTCACATATTTAGTGAAGTTTGATGGGTGTTTATGACTCAAACGCAGGTTCACCTTAGGAATTTCATCATGGCTGCTGTGAAACTTGATTTTCTGTCCTATGTACAAAACATCTTAGCTTAATTTTAATTCTCATTGCTACTTAATTGTATAAATTTATAAGGTACCACGAGATGCTTTGGTGCATATAAACATTTTGTGATGATTTAATAAGGGTACTTATTATATAAAGCAAGAGAGTCACTTCAAGATTCACTTCAATCATTCATTCTCCATTATTCAATAGGAGAACATTCAATTCCTTTTTGCTATTTTGAGACACAATCTATCTTTACTGATTATGATTAAAATATTATGCAGTATAGCACAAGGACTTCTTCCTATGTGTCTATAACTTTCCACCCTTTGAGCAGCCTCTTCTCATTTCCTTTCCTGTTCTCCTCAGCCTCTGGGAAATATTATTCTATACTCTTTTGCTGAGATTGAGCTCCTTCGAACATATACTTACTGTACATATTTGTATGATACAGTTGCATAATTCAACACATGTACACATATAGTGATCAGGAATTAGCATTTCCATCTATCTTAGTTCCTTCTGCTTCTTTGATAAAATACTCTGGCAAAAGCAGAGAGAGTTTATTTTACCTCACAGTTCAACAGATATCATTGCCGGGAAGTCAAGGCAGCTGGAACCTGAAGCAGCTGGTCACCTCATGTCCCCAGTCAAAAGCAGACAGGCCTGAGAGAAGGCTTAGTGATTAAGAGTCCTTGCTGCTCTTCCAGAGAACCTAGGTTCTCGTCTCAGAACCCAGACAGTGGCTCACAACTGCCTGCATTCACATAGTGTGTGTGCGCTCGCATGCGCATTAAAACTAAGCGAATTTTAAAAAGCAGAAGTAAAGGAGGAATGGGTGCTTAACTGGATTTCTCGACATATACAGTTCAGATCCTGCCCACAGTTAAGATGTTTCTTCCCAGCATAATCAAGACAATCCCTCACAAACATGCTGAGGCACATCTACCTATGTGAGTCCATATTTTGTCAAGTTGACAACACTAAGCATCACACCATCATATTAACTACTTATTGTCTTTTATATGTGTTAAGAAACATCAAATTCCTTTTTTTTTCCAGTTCTTTGTAAAGTACATTAGAAATCGCTGTGGACTATAGTCACAGTACTGCACTAAAAACTTTAGAAGTTATTTATACTGTCTATTTTGGTTTTCATTACCCAATCTTCCTGTATTCTTTGTCTTGGCTGTCATTCCTAACCCCTAATGACAACTCTTCCACATGCCGCTCTTCTGAAATCAGTGCCTTCCTCTTCCACGTATAAGCGATAGCTTGTGATATTTTTCTGTCTGTACTTCACATAACATTCTACTACTGTACCCATATTGCTGCAAAAGGCACAATTTCATTTTTTTATGGTAGAACAATATTCCACTGTACAAATACAGCACAATTTAGTAGTCATTCATATTCCAGACACATACACTGATTCAAAATACTACTGTCATGATTAATACTTCAATAAGCGGGGGAGTGTACCTACATCATGGATACATAGGTTTCATCTTTTTTGGATGAATGCAAAGCTGTGGAATTTCAGGGTCATACAGATCTCTTTGTAGTTTTTTGAAGAGCGTTGTCATGACTGTCTGACTGTTTGCTCTTCCCCCTTCTTCATCAGCATTGGCCAGATTTTGGTTTTTTGATCATCATCATTCTATGTGGGGCGAGATGCTCCCACACTGTGGTTTGATTTGCATTTCTCGGAAGGTTGCTGACACTAAGTATTCTTCCATATATTTGTTGGGTATTTGTGTCTTCTACTGAGGAAAATCTATTCAGATCATTTTTTTCCCGTTTTAAACACCGTGTGTTGCTGTTTTTGCTGAATTTCTTATAAATCCCGGGTATTAATCCCTTGTCACATTAATAGTCTGAAAAGGGTTTTCTTTCTTCTTCAGGCTGTCTTCTCAGTCAGTTGTTTCCTCTGCTGTGTAGTTCATTTTATGTGATGTCTATCTGTGCTTATTATGACATAAAACATTTACTTCTGGATTCCCTTTAAAAATCAGATTTTTGCTTTATTGGTGGTGAGCCTATTAAGTTAGCAATTCAGATACATTTTCACTTATGTAGAAATTTACAAATCCCTACTCATAATTAGGATTGCATTGCTTATAATCTGTCAGAATTCTGTGCATATGAAATTGAACAGAACAAAATTATTGTCTTACGGAGCTCAGCTCATTCATTCAGTTAAATGCAAAAGAAAAAGAAAGCTTTGAGTTCTCCAGCATCTTTTCTTGGAATGCCAGCTGGTTCTTGAGCATCTCCATCTCAGAGCACTGAGGCCCCTACTTCTGAACACAGTGACTCACCTAGGTCTGAAGCTACATTGACTATGCTCCTTTAAACTAAAGCAGTATAAGGCAGTTCCAGTTTTCATTTATGGATATGATTTTATTGATTCATTGTTTGCTGAAAATTTACCATGACTCAATGTTTTGTATTAAAAAACAGATTACATTATTTTGATGGGAGCCAACATTAAATAAATATATAACTGGCAATTACATAATTCTTAAGATGGTTATCAGTACTATCAAACTAACATAATTCCAAGTAAATGAGTAATTTCCAAAACTGGGCATGTCAAAGAGCACAAAGCAGAAGTTGCCAAGCCCAAAAGGCCTAGACCTCTTTCTGCTAATCAAAACCACAGACCCTATGCTGTGGCAAGCATGGGCCCACTCAGGTTCAAGGAGCAGGAGAAACAGGTTCAAGTTTTCGGGAACATCAACAACCAGGAACAGAGAAGAGCCAAAAATGATGGTGTCACATTGCAGCCACCAGTGAAAAATGCAAGATGCTAAGGTTTGCAGGCCCCAGTGAGTAACTTAGTTACTGACATGTTAACAAAGATAAACAATGGATTCGCTATCATAACACCTTTAATCAGTGAAAAATAAAAAATTTCAAAACTATGAACTATAATTTATATTTAAATGTGGTGAGAACAGGAGCTGGAGAGATGGCTCAGTGGATAAGAGCACTGGCTGCTCTTGCAGAGGACCTAAGGTTTCCAGCACCCACATAGTGGCTAACAACTAATTGTCAGAAACTTCAGCTCCAGAGAATCTCACACTCATTTCCGGCTTCTGTAAGTATGCATTACATGCATGGATGCACCTCTCTACTTGCAGGCAAAACACTCAGACACATAAAATAAAAATAAATTTAAAAAATTAATGTAGTTAGAAAAAATATATGAGTTTTAACTTAACAAGAATTTTTGTTTTATTCTATCTTTTGATTTATTGGGCAGGGCCAGGGGGCTCTTGCTGAAGCCTCCTATGTAGCCTGCTCCATCCCACAGAGATCTGCCTGCCTCCACCACCAAGGCAATCATCACTCCAGGCTCTTGCTATGTCTTTTTAATTACATTGTGACTATTTGGAAAACATGCAGACAGAGAAAATGTAATATTTTCAAAGTTAAATGAGATGTCATAGCTTTTGTTTTCTAGAATATCTAAGCTGTATCAACACTGGGAATTTCAAGTTTACAATATCTCATGATATTAACACCACCCTGATTATTGTGCCTCACAACAGCATTATCATTTTTATTCTATGTTAAATGTATGATCACTGTAATTTGACCTCTCTGTAAAGATGCAATTTAAAAAATTACCTTGATTATCTTTACCCTGTCAAGATGCAAATCAGTAAGAAATTACTTAAATTGTAGAAGAACATTACCATGGAATTAGAAAACAAACTTTAGGAGGAGGGTAATTTCAAAGACTAATTTCATTTCCTCGAATAAATCATGGGAGTAATTTAAAGACTTCCTTTTTTTTCTGTTCTTACTTGAGATGTGGCTAGAACTGCTGCAATGTGTGCTTTTAACTCTACCCAAGTAATGCCTTTGCTCTGTTCAGTTATCCAGCCTGTAACCCACTGATTCTCTCATGTATGGGATGGATATTTACTCTTTGTTATTGCTCTGTCATGAATAGTTATGAGTGGAAAAGTCATGGGTTAAGCAACACCCATTTCTGACCATGAGATGTTTACTGACTAGTTTATAAGGAATTATTTACCCAGCTAGCAATAAATTCATAGGTAAATTAGGTCAGATCATATCAGCATTTACAATTCAGTCACGGCTTTACATGATATATACATATTAATTTTATGTGTATGAGTGTTATGCCTGCATGTGTGTAAGTACACAGATACCCTGCAAACCCCAAAGAGGACAGAAGAGGGTGTCAGATTCCCTGGAACTGGAGTTCTGGATGGTTGTTAGCTACCATGTGTGTTCTGGGATTCGAAACTGGGTCTTCTGCAAGAACAACCAATGTTCTTAACTATTGAGCTTTTCTCCAGCCCCAACAAAAAATTTATATTAGTATTCAAATTCCTAGCCTTGGTCTAGACAGTTTCCAATGTTCTGGATGCCCCTTAGCTCTCTGATCACCCATCTTCCTTGCTTTTTCTTTGTACAGCTTTCCCTGTTACAGCCAGGGAAAAATATTTAACTCAAGCAATGTTTCTGTTACTCGGGCATCTGTCCCTGCTTTGTTCCGGTCAAAGAAAGTCAATGCTTTCTTTATACAACTTTCATTATTAATGCAAATCACAAATAGACCCTTTATAAACTATAAGTATTTACAAAAATAATAAAAGCATGCCGGGAAGATAACTCAGTAAGTGCAGTGCTTGCCACACATAAAGATTTGCGTTGGAGGCTCAGAACCTATACAAAATATTCAAGTATAATAGCATATTTGTTGCCCCAGTACCGCAAAAGGGGAGACAGACTCGTTCCTGGAACTCATTGTCTAGCAAGTCAATCTGGCCAAATCCAGAAGCCTCAGGTCAATGAGAGGCTTTGCCTTAAAAAACAAAGTGGACAATTCCTGAGAATGACACCTGGGGTTATCCTCTAGCTTTCACATGTCTATGCAACATGAATGTGCACCAGTACATATGTACCTGCAGACACACACACACACACACACACACACACGCGCACACACACACACGCACACACACACACAGGATCAAACCATTATGACCAAAAGTTTCATAGCAGAGATTAGTTATAAAAGAAAAGATTTAAACATTGTAGACATTCATAAATACTTTAAAAATAATATTTTTATGGATTCGTTGAGAATTTCATATAATGTCATCAGATTGTCATCAGACCCCATCTCCCATCTTCTCTCTGATCCTGTCCCAGCTCCCTATCCTTTCCCAATCATGGTCTCTATTTTTTAAGGGCATACAAAATCTGATTTGTGATTCCCCAATGATTTTGGTTATGAGTTCATCCCCTGGGGTGTAGTATACTTACCCAACATAACACCATTAAAGAAAACTGACTCTCCAAGTAGCTAGCAATTGCCAATAACGCCTCAGCTAGGACTGGCGTTTCCTGCCCACCTCTCCTAACTACGCCAGTGTTCTGTCTGTCTTGGACTCTCACTGTGCATGCTGTCATAAGCACTGCGGGATTCACTGTTGTGTTCAGAAAATACTTTTCTTGTATTCATTCACTGCTTCTAGCTCTTAGAATTTTTCTTCCCCTTATGCAATGATTTATGATCCTTGGGTGGAGGTAAGGTATCCCATTTCAGCATGAGCACTACACAGTCTTTTATTCTCTGCATATTGACCAGATTTGGATTTCTATGTTAATCACCATCTGATAGAAGAAGAAACTTCTCTGCTAAGAGATAAAGAAATATATGTGTATAGTATTAAATCATTAGGAGTTGGTTTAATAGTATTTAATAGTCTATCTACTTAGCAGGATAATAATTGTAGGTACTCTCCTATGGCCGGTGACCTGTATGTTCACAGATTTTTGGCCTTCATAACAGTGCCAGTTATGGAATCCATCTTTGCAAGTGGCTTTTAAATGTAATCAGACAGTGCTGGTTAGTCTCACAATATTCTTGGTGCAATATTCACTACTGCAGAAGTTTTGCCTGTCCAATTGTTAGTGTAGCTCACAGGGTAAGACTGATGATTACTTTTCTCTTCAAGTAGCACGCATAGCATCTTCCAGCACTTTGAAAACTAGGAAGTAGTGAGGAAGCTTTGAGGTCAGTACCACTTTGATTTCTCCATGTCTTTTCTACAACTCGGGTATGTAATGTCTTCAGCAATAAAGTCTTACCTTTCTTGAAGGTAACCAAGAGCAATGGCAATAACCAGTGATGTTTGAGGGTCTATGGGACCCCCCAGGTAACCAGCTTCAATAGAGGGATTCTATTTCCGCAACTAGGGATTTTAATTGTTAACCTATAGTATCTAGTTGAGGAATTGTCTCTTGTTATAAGATAACTCCATCTAAACTCTTCATATGCATAGATGTACATATTTTAAGAAGCTTTTATAGTATGCTGAATACCACTAGATTGAAACTCCTTATTTAACCAGTCTGCAAATAGAATATTTGATACAAATGCAATTTCCTCTGTAATAAAGATGATGCAAATTAAATAAAAAAGCTAAAGCCAGAATTTAGCATCAATTGTCTATTACCTCCTATGCTTCAAATTTAAAATATTCACAACAAATTGCCTTGAATATCCAGCTCTCTTTTAAAAGCTTCTAATGGTAGGTCTTAGTCTCATTAAATTTCTGGCAATAAGAAAAGATAGTGAAGGCTCTTAATTGTGTTTTTTCCATTGAGATGTTTTAAGAAAACAAAACAACAGCAACCAAAAACCCAAAGTTTGCTCTTTTGTATTTGCCTACATGATTAACTTTTTCAAAATCATAGATATAGCTCCTTTATGTTGGACTGAACTTGAATGGAAACTGCTTACATGACTTCAGAAATAATATTGTATTTATATGCTTAATAGTTGCCTTTTTAACATATACTTGAAATAGCTCACAAGAAAGTTAATTGAATAGACATAATATAAAAAATGAGTATCATTAAAAAGAGAGAAGGGAAATAGATCAACCAGAAGAGGAAAAATATTGACTCTTGTTTTCAAGGAACAAGGTTTTACCCAGGGAAGTCAAGATTTCTTCATCTAACCTCACAGCAATTGATTGATATTAAGAGGGAGAGTGGATCCTCTCTGGGTCACCAAATCTCATTGACTGATATAGACCTTTGTTTTGTGTGTAGGGTAGTCTTGATATAGTGGCACATCAGGTCAAAGTTTCCCAGATAGTTATAGGAGGTCTGCCTAAAACCACAGCACCTTTAAATGGAAGCAGCTGTAGCATGCAATAACCATTTCTTGGCAAGATTATGCCTGCTAGTGACTGGTTTAGCTGTCTCCACTACATTTTTATAGTTTCTAACAACAAAGACATTTGCAAACAGTAAAAAAATGTTATCTTATACATTATGCATTCTCTTTGACACGATGGGCTTAAATTACTTTTAGTAATTCTATTTTCGGATACCTTAAAATTCCTGATCATGGCTCTTGACCTCATCTAGCAGTATGCACCAATTTGCAGGTAGGGAGAACAGTCCTTAGTCAAGCAATTATATAAATAACTGCACAGCTGCTATTGTGGTGATATCCATCAAGCAAAAGCACAGTGCATAGTAAAACCAACTCCGCTTGATCTGACAGGTCCAAGAATCAACAGAATTGGAAGGCATCATATTTATGGGGCAACTCCACAAGCAATTGCTTCCTTGTGTAAGGTGTTACTGAATATTTATGTGTTAATGTATTTCAAGCTCCCATGAAGTACCAGACCTCTGCTCTATTGAAATACTGAGCAATATCACCTTATTGACTGTGTTTCTACTGACAGTGGCAATATACACCATGCATTATTCCCATACTGCTCTAGTTTATAGTTGGGAGTTAATAGTGGAGGTAATTTACTGTGGTGTATGGATGGCAGTTTGGATGCTGCAATAGAGCTGCCAATTGGAATATGCATACAAATGAATTACCTAAAAACTTTGTAGAACCAACTTAATATAACAAGATAGTAAGAGAGATGAGGATTTGAAAGTTGTTGCCATTCTGATTACTGTTCACAGCTGCTGGAAGTGGAAATACTCCTTGTAAAATAAAAGAAGCTCTTTGGCTTTCTTAGAGACAGTTACAAGGAATGGATGAAATTTTGTTAACATGTCATCATACTGCAATCGCTAAACCCTGCATCCTACAGCCAACTAGAGTACAAGTTTCAACATGTATTCATGAAATGAAGAGTTTGCATATATTGAGATAGAGAAAGTAGTCACAGCAGGGTTTTGTTGAATGAAGCAGTTTCTTAATATTTTACATTTTCAAATAAGTAACTTTTAAGACAAAAAATTTACAAATCACTTTGCTTACATGGTTTGCATAATTTTGCCTTTCAAAGTCTTTTTAAACTTAGATTCCATAGATCTTATTATTCACCTCACAAACAATAAATTAATGTTATGTTTTTCTAGAATGAATATGGTAGCCAATATCTTCCACATACAACTGTCCACATGCGTCCTTTCAAACTAACTGATAGGGCATTAAATATCTTTCAGAGGGTATATACAAAACATTTAAACATTTTCCTCATTTTTCAAAGTATAGTATTGAAAATTGCCTGTGTATAAGTTTTATCCCTATATTGATGATTTCAAGTCAGATTTTGTCATTAGTTTTGTCTGTCATTCCTCCCAGGATAAACAAAACGAAACAAAACAGAACTGACTTTACTGTTGTCATTTATGAAAATTATACTTTGTATTTGGTATTAATTTATCTAGTCAATATGAAATTTGTAAACATATAATTGTCAACCTTTAAAAGCATCTAACCATATCTCTGCATATGTATCATGCAAGCACTTACTTCCCAACACCCAGGATGTGGTGGAAGAGAATGTTAGTAGGTTAGTCAATATTTTGTTGAAGTCTGGAATTAGAGAACAAAAAAAAAAGCTGACTTTTTAATTCTTATTTCTCTTTGTTCATTGAAAAAGAACAAATTCCATTAAAAACTTCCACAGATATGATCCATGTTAGCGACTAGATGCCATTTTATTTACTTAGTAAACTGGTTTTGGTTTGTTTACATCAGCTCCTTTGCTCCATGATGAAAATTTTCACATACATCCTCCACACAGCTAGTTTTTCTAGGATGAATAACAAGAACCTAATCAGAAAAGAAGTTGGAAAAGAAGGATACAGACAGATACAATTGTTACCAATTTTAATTTTAACTCATGTTGTATAGTAAAGAGTTTGGGATGGTTAATCTTGATTGTCAGCTTGATGGAATCTGATATCAACTGAGAGACATGCCATTGGGAAGTTCTGTGAGGGCACTTTCAGGATCTTTTAACTGAGGTGGGGAGACACTTCCCACCCAGAGCTGGCAGTACTTCCTCGGGCCAACAGCACTCAAAGAGGTCCTAGAGAAGAATCAGTGCTGGCTGGCTGCCTGCCTGCGTGCTTGCTGGTGCAGATGTCTGTCCCAAGGTTGTTGCAGCCATCAGAACTCAGCTTTTTTGGCCTTCCAACACGGGCTAAAGACCATCAGTTCTCTAGGAATTCTCCAGGCTGTCAGCACTGGATGGTCCCATTCTGACACACTAGTCTCAAGGACTGAACAGCTTATCAGGTTCTCAGCTTCTATAGCATGAAGATACTCAGTATTGAACTGCCCAGCTCATAATGTATAAGCCAATATAATGAATTCCCTTTTGTGATATATATAAATTATATTGGTTAAATTTCTTTAGGAAATCTGACCGTGTTTTTTGTATTATTATTAAAGAAAAGGAAAAAGTGCATAAGATTTTTTGTTGTTTTATCTTCCAGATGGTAGTCATCTTTGAGGTACAAGGGAATAGAATAAAGTGGTGCATGCAGAGGTAAACTTCATTTGTACCCCCCTTTTTAAAAACACACAAAAAAGTAGTAAAGTCCAGTTACTCTTGATGACAGTTATGTACTGTTTGTTTGATTATGCTGTTCTGATTCCTCCTGGAAGGTGGGAAGTTTAGTCCCTCCCTCCCTCTGTCTTACAACAAAGACACAAATTCCCCCAACTCACAGGCAAATTCTAGCAAATTTACTTGCCCTTACTAAGAAAGCAATGGGTAAGAGGGTTTTTACAGAACAATGGGCACCCTCCCTCCACCCTCCTGTAAATTACACCAGTAAATCCACAATCAGGCCTGGATCTTGCTTCTAGGCAGTCAGACCAAGAATAGCAAGGAGGGGATAAAGGGCCCACCTCCTGGCACCTCAGCGCCAGTGCCTTTAGCCCCTCCCGTTCTTACATCTAAGGCCAATGGGCTGGTTGGGCTGGGCGTTGTACTTTCCCAGCTCCTCCTTTTTCTTGCTCAGTGTAGTTCTTGGTAAGTAACATCCGCCCGAGAGGGAGGTGTATGTCCGCAGTTCGTTCATCATGCTTGTCCCTCGAAGAATTAATCCACCCTGCATATTGTTTACAGTGCTGGCTCCTTGAATCATTTAAAAACTAATGTAAATTATATGAATAAGTTTAAGATATTCTTCAAAATTAAAAAAATCTTATATTATTTTAAGAATATTAGAATCACAGTGAAAATGATCCAGTATATGGACATTGCCTTGCTTGAAAGAGATTAACTATAATTTTATAGTATAGAACCATAAAACATGTTATATAACAGGAGAGTTAATTAGTACTGTACCAGTAAATTGCATCTCTACAAATTTTACTGTTTTCCTTGAACCTCAGAATGTGACTTTCTTTAGAAATAGGGCCTTTAAATATACTCAGTTAAGGTGAGGTCAAATTGGTATAGGAATTGCTTTAGATCCAAAGACCAGTGTCCTCAGAAAAAGAGAGACTCAGACTTACAGAAAGTGAGGACACTAACATGTCGATAGAGGTAGAAATCAGGGCAATGAAAATCAGGAGTTAAAAAGTACTAAGAATTGAGACTAGAGAGATAGATCAGCAGATAAGGACACAGGCTGCTTTTCCAGAATACCTGGTTTGGTTCCCAGCAACAACTTGATGTTTATCGACCTTCCATAACTCCGGTTCCAGGCGGTTCCCAATCTCTTCTGGTCTCCAAGACCATTACACCCATACGTGCTCTTACATTCATGCACACAAAACATTCATCCTCACAAAATAAAAAATTTTAAAAACCAAGAATTGCTAGAAGTCAGAAGATAGCAAGAATAAGCTAAAGAGTTTCCTTCTCCGGACCTACAGAAGGCACGTGGCTCTGCCAACACTTCTGGTCCCCAGAACTATGAGATGATACATTAAGATTGTTTTAGGCGATTTGCCTTATTTATCTGTTGTAGCTGCCACAGGAACTAATTCTAGCACTTTCTATTTCCAACTGTTTGGTGGTTGGAGCTGGGGATCAGGAAGTATATAGAAAGCTTCGGTCTCCCGGAATCTGACCACCAACCCCCTCATCTCTTCTCCCAGAGTAGCTGAACTAGGCTGCGCTCACTTCAGCCTCGAGGTGGGAAAACAGCTGGGAAGAGTGAGACAAGAGCTCTAGGTATCCACTATTCCCAGGACCTAAGGGAGAAACAAGAAACCACAGCATCCCCGGGCAGAGACTCACATGGTTCTGCAAGCCTATATCATGAGGCAGAATACTGATGCAGCTGAGTTGTGGACAGCTAGTTGGGGCTTAGCATTCACTGGAATGTATTTACTTCTTAATGAGTAGCTCACTATAAACTAAATGAAATAACATATGAAATACTTTAGCACCAAACATGGTAGATTCCTCTCTGCACATAAAAGGCCGTAACAATAGACCTGAAATGTAGGATGGAATAGGCCAGCCTGGAGTCTGTCTAAAAGCTGTCACATTGATGAATTCAAGAAATGTTCTGTAAGCAGTGAACGAGACACAAGGGCTGGGCTGGTGATTAGTGATGCAAGTGTTTAGCAGAGCCTAGGTAAATTCTCACAATTTCAAAATACTTATGAATAGGTAGGATGAGGCTTTTGTTACCTTAATCACATCATCTTAGAGAAAGACAGACTGTATACCTTGACATTGTGAAGAGTTTATTCCCCAGGCATGGGTAACAACTTACCAGAACGCCTATCTTAGATTTTCCAATGCAGAATTACAGACACGTTTTCCCTTGTTTCTCTTTGCAACATAAGGCTGTCTTAATGTTAAAAATATCCCCACATAAATCTTCAGGCAGGCAATTTTGAAATCGGGTGAGAACCATTTAAGTAGGCATATTCTATCTGCTGATACTCTTGCTAACTGCTGCCCTTTAATTCATCTATTGTTCAAATTAAACACCTTACAGCCATCCTGCAACTGTGAATTACATGGCCACATCTTCGTACTACCAAAACTGTTAATTAGCTCTGGCAGGCCTGAATGTCTGAAAAGATTGCAGGGAGGATTTATAATTGTGCAGCAAATTTCAGCAAGTGGCTTAAACATCTTCTTCAGCATTTATGGTTCCTAAACCATTTAAATTTTCAGTCATCTGACCGGAAACAGAACACTTCATTTGTTTCACATCTTGATGGTGGCGTCATCATCATTTTTCTTATGTGATAAAAAAGGGGAATCGTTCTTAACAAAGCAAACAGCTCTATAAAATCTGAAACGGGTAGCTACAGAGCCTGCAGTGTCAAACTGTTAACTTCAAAGAGCTCAAAATGGAAGAATTTACTGAAAAATCCTTATTGTATTTCATAACTAAAATAAAGTCTATTACAGGCATGAATTGCTTTGCGATGTCTTTCCTAGACTTGCAAAGCTCAGGAGTCATGACAATGTGACGGTGCCATAGTCCCCCAGCACACTGAAGATCCCCCCATAGGAAGTGTCTAAGGAGCACAGTTTGCACTGTGTTTATGTGCACAAAGCCCCCAACCTTTCACAGTATGTTGTCTATCAACATAATTCTCAAGGTGGCTTATATAGATAGTGTCTTGAAAAAAAGTCAGTGGAGAATGTAGCCTATTGAAAAGTTGCATAAAACTGTAATCCAGGAGTTGGGCATGTTGGGAACAGAGGCTGCTCTGGGGAGGTAGGAGGAGGATCAAGAGTTCCGTATTTTCTTCGGCTATACAGCATTATGAAGCCAGCCTAGAGTATATAAGACTCTATCAAAAACAACTAAAGGTATGCTCAGGAACAATAGTTCTGTGAATTATTTCCTGAAAGCAAGGTATTAATCTTACTAAGGAATTCGGACAATTTACTCAAATTCTTTGAGACTCTGTTTTCTTAACTAAAATAATACTTATTTGCAAAGCTGCCATGGGTCCTCAATGAAACAAAATAATATTGTGCTTAAGAGTGTGCTTAGCACATGATAAGAACTCCATCAATATTGTCTCTGAAAGTTACAGTTAAGAGATTACCAATTAGACTTGGACTAGCAACAAGCTACAGCCCTGAGCTGCTATGTATCAGTATAAAATATGAAGACTCAAAGTTTTAGAACTATGAGTTCTGACAATGACCACTGGGGCATTGAAAAATAGATTTATGAAAATATAGAGGAAAGCCTTGAGATAAATCACTCCCATTTCTTTTCACATAATGTTAAAGACAGAAGAAAAGTCTGAATAATTAGAGGCCTCTATCAACTGGACCTTCATTAGTTAGACATGGCTGTGAGTGTGCTCATTTGCACAGTGGGTGTATGTTTTCCTAGCAGCTTTAAAAACACACAGGTTATTTCCTCGCCACTTTCATTTCTTTTATTATTTTTGCAACTTATATTTCACTTTCTCTTTTTGTCCCTGTCTCTTTTCTCCAGTCTCATAAATAATATGCTCCTTTCTGTGTCATTCAAAAGGAGTTTCAGGGATGTTGAACTAAATTGATACTACTGTAAAGGAGGAAATGAGAGGCAGGGGAATATACCATGACTTAAAGATGAAAAGATATGTTGTATGACTGCGAAGATAGCTACAGCATTGATTGAGAGAAACACTGGAAAGTCTGAGGAACACAGAGTGATGACAGATCTCCTGGGCAGAGGAAAAACTCAATGTAGTTAATGTTCCTGCCACCAAGGGGTGGAGAGGAAGCAGTGATTTTAATGCTGGAGTAGTAATCACGCAGGAGCACACACAAGGCTCTTTTCGGGGCTGGTGTGAGGGAAAGAATGGGTCTAGACTCTCTCTCTCACAGCCAGGCGAGCACACATGCCAACAAGTTAATACACACAGACACAAAGACACACAGACTCGCAGACACACAGACATTACACACATATTTTTATTGAATTTTTAACAAATTGCATTTAATACATTGTGATTATATTGAGACTCCCTCCCCTGTCTGTACCCTGTCAGCACCGGATTTCATGGAAACTGTCATAGATTTCATGTCTGACAAATCTCATGTACTATGCCATATATATTAAAGATAACTGAGTCAAGTTTGTGTCTCCAAATGTCCTTCAGGGTGTGTTCATACCACTGGAGCCTGGTTAACCTAGTGTCACACGTTTAAAGATAACTGACTCCACTCTCTCCCAGCAGTTATGGGTTGTCAAGATTTCCTCAACTAATGGTGAAGCTTCTTACCCCATTCCTCACTTCTATGCTGGGACGTTGTCCAGCTTCCATCTGTATGGATCTTATGTATGCTGTCACCACTGCTGTGAGTTCTTATGAGAAACTTCACACCTATCTGGAAAGCACTGTTTCTTTGTGGCCATCCACCTTTGGCTCTTACCAGCTTTCTGCCCCCTCTTCCACAATGGCCCCTGAGGCTTGGGTGACAGATGTTTGAATTAGGTGTCCATTCTAGGATAATCAGTCGGAAGTCTCCTATTCTCTGCACTTTGACCAATTGAGGATTTCTGGATTAATCAACATTTGTTCCATGAGGAAGCTTCCCTGGTGAGAATGGAGAGATGAGTTAATATTCTTTCTGCACCTTGTTCCATTATGTTCTTAGGGGCAAAGGATGTATTGTAGATGTGTCACTTAGGGATGGGCACCTTATAGACATGTATCCTCTGCATTTGAACATTGGTGGTTCTTTGCAGTAGTCTCCATATGTTGAAAAAGAAGCTTCTTTGATGGGTGGTGAAAGGTACACTTTTCTGTAAATATAAGGATATATAGTTAGAAGACTGCAAGAAATTACGTTTCTCTAGGGATGTGACAAAAGTAGGTTTATTCTCTAGGATTAATGACTTTGCCAGCCATATGTGTGTGGCTTTGTTTACAGTGGCACATAATAAAAATTCCTCTCATTCAGCATACTTTAACTCCAATTAAACAGCTCTTATTATCTCCAAGACAAAAGTGCCACTACACACCAGTAGAGATTATTTGCTGGGCTGGTCATTGTTGTGGTTCATGTGGTTTACAGCTGGATGGGATGATTGACTGGACTTCTCCCTTGGCAGGTTTTCATAGTATCTTATGATACTGTGGGAGCTGGTCTTCAGGGAGGAGGGTTGCAGGTCAATTCCAGCTCCATTACTCCATGTCCTGTGTCAGAAATTTGTCCTGTCTTCTGCAATAGGGAATTGTCTTCAGCTTCCTAGAAGCAATCAAGAGTTGTGGAAATAGCCTGTGCTATTTGGAGAGTCTCATAGACTACCATGACAAACTCAAAGAGAGGGTTGCTCTTGCTTGGTACTGTGTTTCTTATTATATAACCTTCGTGTAAACACATGCACTCATGTACATATCTTGTATGTGTATTTTTTCAGTAGGATTTTATTTCTCTTCTTACTTCCCCTGCATAACTCCTTCTATTCCATCCTACATTAAAGTAGACCTCTTTCCCCCTTTTCCAGTTAATAACATCTCCAACTATCACCTCTCTCAAACTCCTTCTTCCTTTTTACCCCCACAATTCCTTTCCATCCTCCTGGATCCTGCTGTTACATCAGTGTACATACAACTGAAGGTAATCACAAATTTGAGAGTAAGAAGAATGTCCTATCAGAATTAGGGCAGTAGAAGCCCTGTGTAGTAAATAAAGGATCGATCATCTATCAAACCAAAACTATCAGTTTTGTTTGTATAATCTGAATCTAGTCTGGAAAATGAACTAAATTTTGATTGAAAAGAAAAACATGATTCTTATTTAAATAGAAATATCTAAAGAGGAAAACTATAAAATATATGCCTTAATACATTCCATAGCACAAAAGAACATGGACACTGACAGGAAGAGATGCCAAGATAAGAGTCTATGTTTCAATATAGTTTGTTTATCAAATATCACAAGGAGCAGAGAAGAGGCCAGCCTTCGTATGCACAAGGCCACACTAAATCTGGGAGGCCCCCATGAGCCCCTTAGGAAACTGCTGCACTGGAAAGATGATCATAAAAGGAAATCTTACAAATATATTTGTACATTTCATGTTTTTAGGTGGGAAAGTCCTCAGAAGTTCTATATTACAGTCAACTAAGAGGGGTAGCTCAAGACAAGGGTAAAAATATGCTATTAAAAGAAGTATTGCAATAGGTGCTCCTTCAAAAAGGACATAAACATCTTTAAACATGAAAAATATTCTTGGCATCAATTATCTTCAGGGAAAATACCAATGAAATACAACTTTAGACCTACTAAGAGAGCTGGAAGCAGTTAGTTAGATAACAAGTATTGGGGGAGAATATGGAGAAACTGAAACACTCAGATGTGTTGTCAGTTCACCCGGAAATTTTGCTTGAAGCTCCATGTCAAAAAGAAATGAAAATGTTTTCACACAAAATCTTGTACACAGATTGTTATGATTAAAAGATGGAAGCAACTGAAATATCCATCACTAGTGAAAGCATGAAACAAAATGTTAGATGTTTCTACATGTAATAATAGTCACTATAAAGAGGAAAGGATGACTAAACTAGCCCACTGCCTTGAGAACATGCCACGTTAAAGAAGCTAGTTGTGCAAGTGTATGTACTCTGTGAATTTAATTCATGTCAAAATACTGAAAAATAAAACCTGAAGAAACAGTAATAAATTAGTGGTTGCTTAGGCTAAGGAGAGAATGAGGGTTCAAGGGAATGGAATTCCATTCTGAGGTGGTAAAAGCAGTCTAATACTGACTCTACACATGGCTCTATGTACTGAAAGAGTCTGTGCATGAACTGTGTCATATATGAATTAAGTCTCAATAAAATTCTAAATAAATTAATAGTTATGGAAAATAGACAACAAAAATGTTAATATGTTTGGAAAAGTTGATAAGTGTATCTGTTTCTTTGTAGTGGATAGTTCGATTAAAGAGATATAAATTTCAAAGACAATGTTTGTGTATCAAGTACAATAGCATTAGGATTGAAATATAGCCCCTAAATATTCCTAGTCCGTGAAGGTTGTATTGAAAAGCTCTTCTGGAATGTGTAAGAAAGCACCCCTTATCTAAGAAGACATGAAGTTCAAATTACATAATCCATTTGTATATCATTAAAGTCATGTGAAAGGAGGCCATAACACAAGCATAAAGCAGAATCAAAACGGGAAAAACATCTGAGAACAGGGGCAACATGAAAAGAACAAGCCAGGAAAACAAACAGAAAGCCAGGCAGTTGCACAGTCACACAATGGAGACTTGACAACCAGGTGAAGGGTCACAGCATGGAGGTGACATGAGGATATTCTGAAGGCGTGGGAGTCGAGTGTTACAAGGAGAGTTGGCCTCTCCAAGTCTGGCAGGGGTTGAAGAAAGGCAATCCACATGCTCTCTACTCTGGGTCATAGTGTCTCTTAAAGTATATTTTAAAAATATTTGTGCACTTGGGAGGCTGAGTCAGCAAGGGGCTCAAAAGTTCAAGGTCTGCCTGGGCTGTGCAACAAGACCATGCCTCAAAATTTAGCAACAAAAAGGATACGCTCAATGGTAGAATGCTTGCCTAATATGTGTGAGAACCTGGGTTCAATTCCCAACAACACACACATACACACACACACACACACACACCCCACAGAGTTGGAAATGTTTCTTTAAAAATCATACACATATGACAGAATACGTGGAATCTGGTGCGGAGGGGCTCGGCAGGGGTGCAGAGAGAGGAGAGGATCTAAATATGATTAAGATGTAAAAATGCACAGAAGTTGAAATAAAGTAGAAAAAACGGTGCACAAACATTAAATTAGATACTGGAGGAAGGTGCTCAGGAAACCCCAAATGTTGCTCAAATTAAATTTGGGTACAAAATTTACTCTCACATTATTAACCAGTATGGAACCATGTGTGTGTATGTGTATATGTGTGTGTGTGCACACACATGCCAATCCTAGGTATTTAAACCAGGAACCCTTGCACACTAAACAGGCACCCTAGTACTAAGCAACACTCTCAATACCCTAGACTGGTGCATTTGATCACTTCCCTTCCGTTGTGTGTGTGTATGTGTGCGTGTGTGCATACACTGAGCCACCCCCCCCCCAGCCAGTCCATTCCATTTTGACCCGGAATACTTGGGCTAAACCAGTAACTAAAAGCATTAAGTGGTATTATACCTGGGCAAATACACATGAAGAAAATGCTCTAAGTTATATAAATGGGAAAGTGAGCAGTATATCTCAAATTTCGCAAGGTATTCCCAGCTGTAGGAATAAAACAGCTATTCCTATCATGTGCTTCAGATGGTCTGAAGGCTTTGTACATGGTTAACTGGCAACAACTTCATCCCACATTCTTTATCTGAGGAAAAACTAAATTAGAAGGAAGGAGTGTGGGAGATCACTTGTCTTAACACCAGTAAGATTTTGAAAATCTTCCTGCTGACATTTAGGTGACTGATTTTTCAAGGTAATGGTCTAGATGTGGAAGAACACTCTGGTAAAATCCAATCAACTGACACAGCTCCAGACTGAATTTCAGGAGCACTAAATCTTTTAATTTCGTGTTCTTTCAATTGAGCCATTAGATAGAATACCCTGTTCTTTGGCTGTGCTGGAGAAAAGTTCTCTATAATTAATTACAATAGCAGTTTAACCACTCAAAATACCTTAAAGGGTGATCATTATCCTCATTACAAAGAGGATTCACCTGCATCTTAGATAGGAACTTGGCAGTGGTTCTGTAACTGGGGCAGGGCTGCCGCATTTGAGAACTAGAGACTGGAGACTAGGCTTTCTGATACAGTTTATTTCTAAGGTGACACAGAATGTGCTAAGAAAGAGAGGGAAAAAAATCTATGCCTCACTTTTAAGCAGCATAGACTAAGAATTATGGGGGTCAGCACAGAGGATGAAGGAAGGAAATGAATCATCCAGGGATGACAAAATGGATAAAAACTTAATGTGACGTTACACACTGCAGCAATATATTGAGCTTATAATGGTTCCATTCTTTCTTTGAAAATAATTTCTGAATGAAAAATTCACATTTAAAAAAATTATTTAAGCCATCTGTGGTGGTATATGAATGCAATCCCAGCTCTCAGGAGACTGAGACAGGCTGCAAGTCCGAGACCAGTCTGGGCTACATTACAAGTATCAGGCAAATCAGGACTATATAGCAAGACCATCTCAAAACATATATAAGGGGGATAGAGAGATGGCTCACTACTTGAGAATGGGTGCCACTCTCACAGAGGACCCTGAATGGCTTCCCAGCACCCATATATGATGGCTCACAACCACCTGTAATTCCGGAAGGTCTGACACCCTCTTCTGACTCCATGAGCATCAGGACTCACACATAGAAACACACATATGCATAATTTAAAAATAAGATAAATTTAAAAGTATTTAAAACAGCAGATATTTTTGAAAGTATAAGAACTTTTTAATGATGTAATTCAAACTACAATGTATCATGTTTAAATTTCCCTATACTCTTAATGCTCCTTTTAGAGTATAAGTAAAATTGCATTTTCAAGATTACGGGGTACCTATATTGCCAGTTGGGATGACAAGCAAATATGTTCATAGCACAGCAATTCACAACTATCTAAGGAAATGTGATTTATGAAGTACTCTAATGTGATTAAAATTTGTATCATTCTCAAACCCATGACTACTATACATCTATAAACGTAATCATATTTTCCAGATATGTGCAAAACATCACTATATAAAGGTGTACTTAATTCACACACAGTGCCTGTAACCAGACATAAACTACCCCTAACTCTGGGAAGAGAGTTAGGAAGTGGGCTGGATAGCTTTAGTTGTTAATATGAGGAGGACTAAACTGGGGAATTGCCTCTGTTGGAATGGTCTGTGGCCACGTCTGTCGGGTATTTTCTTGGTTGTTGAGTGATGTGGAAGGGGTTAGTAGTGCCTCCCTGGACAGGCTGTTCTGTATTGTATAAGAAGCAGGCTGAGCATGAGTCAGAGGAACAAGCCAGTAAGCAGCGTTCCTCTATGGCTGTGCTTCAGCTCCTGCCTCCAGGGCCATGCCTTGAATTCTGACCTTGGACTCCCTCAGTGATAAACTGTGATTCAGGAGTTGTAAGTCAAATCAACCCTTTCCTCATTGAATGGGTATTGGTCAGAGTGTTTTGTCACAGCAATTGAAAACAAACTTGGACAGGAAGTTAACCAGAAATGTCAAAAATAACATTTCATTTGGAGGGCCTTGATAATAGTAAATGTAATTGCCTCGCTTTTGCAATGTTTTAGATTCCTAGGAAATATACTGGTAGCTTAAGTGATCCACTGGGCTTTTCTAGAGGTTTATTGATCCCTTTCATTCTGGCTACTTGAATAATTCTTGTCAATTGTGATAATTTTGTGATTTCCTTTTTATGCCTTAGAGAATTGCATCTTTTGCTGAAACTTTAGATAATTTAAAGTGATTTTGCTTTTATATGATACTGGGATGGCATCATTTGATAGTAACCAATCGAAGCATGAACTCAACCTCTTGAGGATCCAGAGACATCACCTGTACATCGTTCAAACACCTCACCTTGAGCTCTTTTCTCTTGCTCATCTCCAGAATATATGCTATTTAGAACACACACCTCTACCATACTTTGATTGTATGCCTTAATTATTCATTATTCTGCATAGTTGTATTCTGTCCTTTAAGGACAAACTCAAGGATGCCATATCCCTAGAAGAGACAGCTTTCTAGACTCCCTGAATTATTATTTTTTAAGATCAGCTCCCATCTCCCGTCCCGTGTGTATGTGTGTGTTTCTGTAATAATTCTCATATCAAGTGGCATAACTGACTAGTTTATACTGTACTCTCACCGGGCACTTCTGTTGTGTCTGTATCACTTACCTGTATGTGACCATAATTCAACAATATCAGTCATAAATGAGTGTGTGAGCCATTGAATGTGGCTTAAAATAATCTATGTATTTGGATTTCCACTCATTTACATTTCATGAAAGAGCCTTTGAGAGAAATTGTCATAGTATGAACCTGTCAAAACATGGTGAACATTAAGAAAATGGATTATATGAGATTTCAGTGACAGTGTCAGTTGCTTTCTATCCCTGTAACTAAATACAAAAGATAATTTAGGAAGAGAACAGGTATGCTTTAGTTCATCGTCTTGAAGGTTCCAGTTCATGGTCAATGCGTCTCTTGAGCTGAGCCTGAGGTAGCACATCATGACAGGAGCTCTCAGCAGAGTACAGGTGTTCACCTCAGGATCAGGGAGCAAAAAGAAATGAAGAATTGGGTCTGTATGATTTCTTCTAAAAGTACATCTTCAAAGGCCTGCAGACCACCATCAGGCCCTACCTTTTAAAAGCTCCACATCCTACAAATAGTGCCACCTTCTATACCAAGCCTGTAACACACTTCAGGAATTAAAAGGCCTGCATTTATAACAGGGAGAACCATAGCACGCCAAGACCTAGAAAGACACTTTGTAGAGTCCTGAATTTTAAAAGATGAATATGAAATGCTGAATCGATAGAAAAAAAGATGAGGTAGAAAGACACAAGAATGACTGTAAGAGTCATCTTTCTGTTCATGGTCCATGGGACCAATTGTGGGCTCTGGAATTAGTTAAATTCTTAAACTTTAGCCATGCCAATTTACAACTAATGCTGTTTTACCTTCTTTAATCTGTTTCCTCTATAAATATTAACATCTAAAATATTAGGCTTGACTAATAGGAAAAATATCAAATGACAGGATTATTCAAGGTACATGGTAACTACTAGAATTGAGCACTAGAACTTTCCATCCTGCTTCACCTTTTTTGAGTTTCAAGTTAAACATGCTTGTCTGAGATTTATATTAATATGCAACCATTTAACAATGTTTTATGGGCTGGAGGTGGAACATTTGCCTAATGCATACTAGTGTCAGGCTGGCCTCAAATTCACTTTATATATGCTATAGGCAAGCGTGTATATGCATGTGTGTGTGTGTGTGTGTATGCGTGCACATGTGCATGTTCATATGTGTGAGTACAGGCACTCACATGCCACAGAGCATATGCATGTGTGGATGTCACAGGACAATCTTAGGTGTCAATACTTGCCTTCCAGCATGTGCATCTGCCATGAACACCAGGCTGACTAGCTAGAGAACTACCCTGTGTCTGGGGACTACCCTGTCTCTGCCTCTCATTTCAGATACTTGTGCTAGAGGTCTGGCTCTTGTGGTTTTAGGGATCTGAATTTAGGTTTTCAGGCATGTGAGTCAAGCGCTTTCACCCTTTGAGTCTGCTCCCCAGCCTGACCTTAATTTCTAATCTTCTTGTCTCTACCTTCCCCTAAGTGCTGGGGTTACAGGCCTGTGTCACAATATCACAGTAACTTTATAATTTTAGTAACACACTAGCATCACGTCTTATATCAACATCATGCTTTACATTTATATTGTATGAAACAGAAGTGGTGATAGCACCGACCAGAGCTCGGATGGTATTTTCAGCTGTTCTAACTGTGGGCACTCGGCCATTTTTGTTATTTGGAAAAAGATATAAAAAGCCAACTTCACTAAAAATCATTTGTGAATAATATCATGTAGGAAAATTTGTCATGAGGCACTACGTCTTTAAAATGCTGTAAGGCGATAGTCATATTTTGTGTTATCTTTTGCAATAGTGATAACAAAATGCAATCGATAAACTCAGGGTATAACTCACCAACTTTCAAAGTGGTCTGAAAATAAGTTCTAAGGAAAAATGTAACTTAAGCATTTAGCATTTTCCCTCTGTGAGTACCGCATCGTGCCTCAGGTAGCAACACCATGAGCCCCATTGATGGGTATTCATAGTCTTGGGCTCTCCACTGTGCGAAGACCACCATGGGACTACTCCAGCTGTTGAGGCACCACCCAGCCTCGAGGACTGAGCATCTACTGCCTTCTCAGCCTTTTAGGTGTGCTTCAGTTATCTTTAACATTTTGAAGTATGTTGACTAATAAATTCATATATATATATATATATATATATATATATATATATATGCTTTTTCCCCATTATGTCAGTTCTATTTCTCTAAAGATCCATAACACAAAAAATAAGAATTTCACATCTCTGTCTCTTCTGAGATAAGGCCAAGATAGCCACACCACATGAACACGTGATAAGAGAGAGGATTATGAAGCATGAATATAAGCTATAATGAGGGGACCACAATGGAACAGTGGAAAATGGTGAACACAAACAGAATTAGTACCTTAGGAATATGTTAATGGGGTCATCCTCCAAACAACAGATATCTGAAAATAAGGACCAGGTCATCTGAGCAGCCTAAGTAAGGTCGAGTTTACCAATCAAGCCATAAGACTGGTGTCACTACAGATGTGGCACATTGTTGAAGGCCTGAAGGCAGGAAGGCCTTGGTGGGGATCTTGAGTGGATAGACTATTAGCTGTCTGACTGCACTAGGTTTTGAACATCTAATGGTATATTCTGCAAGTTGAAGTCCACAATACCTGAGTGGGGCCTGAAACACAGTGAGCACTTGCTGAAGCAGCATAGCTCGTTAACACTGAGACCTGGGGCCTACCATTTACTTCCCTTTCTCAAGAGCTGGTCTCCTCACCCACACGTGTGTGGGACACTACGTATCTTTCACAGTGCTCGCCAATTTCTGACATCATCCGTCTCATATTCTCTTCTGTTTTTCAACAGAAAAAGGTGAAATGCTGAATATTAATTTTACATTCTAACATCTTTCAACTACCACTTATCTTTAATAACCTAGTAATTGGTGAAATAATAACTATTTTAATAATATAACAAGAATCTCATCTTGATTTTTCTCTTGCAAACTAGACACTTTCAGTCTGAAAACTTGATCTATTCATAGGAGTATCTTGTGCACTTACCTTAATTTAAATGTATTTACTCAACCTATATAATATTAAAAGAAATCACATATGTTTTTTAAAAAATTTGCTTTGAGACAGAGTCTTGTTATATTGCTTAGGCTGACATCAAACTTAGAATCTTCCTGCCTCAGCGTCTCCCATGTACTGGGATTAAAGTCATGAAGCATATTTTCTGGGGTACTTATATTTACAAAGTGTTATATGTGTAAAGATAATTACTTGTGTTAAGAAATAATTTGGGGGGCACTGGAGAGATGTATCAGCAATTAGGAGCACTGACCTTGCAGAAGATCTGATTCAAATCCCAGCACACACACGGTGGCTAACAACCATCTGTAACTACAGTTCCAGGGAACCCAATGCCCTCTTCTGTCCTTTGTGGGCACTGTAGGACATGTGTGCTCTTTCATACATACACACATACACATAAAATAAAGCAATAATAATATTTTCTTGATAAGACTTTATTGATGAAAACATCACACACCTTGTCCACAAGACTTGAAGAAATCAAGCTGGAACTGAAGTGGAAGCTTCTTCTTTACTAAAGCTGTACAGGCTTCTGGGGGAGAAAAATCATCAACAGTCTTATCCAGGGATGAATTCTGGAAGCTGCAGTAGTGACCTGTCAGTCAAGATGCACCCTCTGGTGCACTAGTAGCAGGACAGCTATGGGCAAAATCAATTGCTTTCTTCATGTATTTGAGGCCACTTTTACAGGACGAAACTCATGTCTGGTTCTATAAAGTTGGTCAGAAGCCTGTGAATGCAAGATCACAGTGCCTGGGTGAACCTGCTGCTGCTGCTTTACTAAGTAATCATTCTGTAGTTTTTTATTCGTTTTTCTTCTTGAGGAAAGATGGTGGCAGAGCGAAGTGTACCCTGGGCACCTGACCTCAGGACCTGAGGCACACCAGCTCCTAAGAGGCTAAATGGGTCCAGTGTACCATGTGGGGAATGTTATCACACAAGATGAATATTTATCTGACCATAGGGACTTCTGTATTGATCTCAAAATTCTGAACCCATGACATGGCAAGTAAGAAAGGAAATAATTGATAAGCCAAAATGGCGGTGCAGTGGGGCAAAGGCAGCAACAGTGATTCTGGGCAAAGGGACTAAGAAGCATGACTCCCAGTCTCTTCATTTTATCAAGAATCTCAGTTCTTCTACACTTCTAGATCGATCTCAGAATTCTGAAATTAGGTCTTGACACAGAAGACGGATAATAACTGGAGAGCCAAGATGGCAAAGCCACACGCACTAGCAGGGAAAAGCCAGCCTGGTACGTTGGATCTCGGCCACCAAACTGTATCAGCAGGGTGGATCTGAGCTGGACTGCACACCCATTAACCCCCGTGGCACCCGTGGTTGGCCAACCATAATCATCACCAGTGTCTGTCAAGACCTGGCTGCAGTTCTCAACAAAATTAGGAATCAGAGAAGGCTACAGATTTTAGAGAGTAAACTAGAGGAGACTGGAGTAATGCTGTCATGTGAAGCTGTGAAACCTTTTAACTATCACTCAGAGAATCTTGAATTGGAAGCCTGTAGACTAATTGCTGCCTCCTGTGAAAACCTAACTTCTTTTTTTTTATCCACAGTAAAACCCTGAAAGGAATGCCTTGGTCTGTTACAGAATACTTTGGTCCATAGTGGAGTCATCATGCTGAATGAGGACTAGAAACAACCCAAGTGGAACCTACATGCAAGAGCTGTGACCAGCTAACTTAGATGAAGAAAACCAAGCATTTCCAACCACTGAGAAAAAGATAAATCTCGACATGGTATTTCTAAGAAGAGATTGAGAGTACAATTCTATTCCATGAAACCTGTGTGTATTCTGACTTAAAACCATGTAAAAGGAAAAGGGAGTAGTCCTTTACTTTGGCACACCTGAGTATAAGAATTATAGATCACTGATATTATAATGAGATATGATTTCTCCAGCACCCAGCTCAGAAGTGTTTTTTAGGATCCACAGAGTCTTTCATTGCAAATAGAAGACACAAAGTTGGGATGGGGATTGTGCTGTGTTAGGGTGAGAATGGAGACTGAGGACATCTGAATATAATCAAAATTCTTTAATCAACAAAATTTCTCTTAAACATAAAAGTTAGTTATGCTATCAACCTGCCTCCTAAAAAGGTATGCTTCTATCCAGAGGTCAGTGCTGTACTTAGCCTTCATCCAAAAAGCTTTAGATCTCAGCAGGTGGCAGTTACGATGCAGAAATCCTTAACTAGCCAAATTGCCAAGAATAAGTGATGGTAGGGTACTAGGCCCTCAATAGGACACTTATGTCACCTTCTCTAAGGCTCAGGGAATACTGAGGAAGAGGGAAGAAATTAGTGATGGAGCCAGGAAACAGGGAGATGTTCAGAAAAAAACATCCTTTGGACTTGACACAATCACTGCCTGTGGGGGCCCCCAGGGGTCTTAGCTCCTGTCCAGTAGGTCAGCTCCCGAAGGGGGTTCCCACACTGGGGCTGGGGAAAGGTGAGTGAGCTGTCCCCCGTTCCTCAGCCTCTCATTCCCGGAGACAATCAGACAATCAGAGTCCACAGGGAGTTTAGTCAAGCAGGAACTCGTTTATTGGGAGTTACATAGTATCTTATAAAGGCAAAAACCACAAGGGGATTTCTAAAGCAGGAGGTGGGCAACCAATCATCTTAAATGTCAGCTCAGCATGCAGGCTGTAAGCATTTAAGGTTACATGAGCTTCTATAGGTATAATGAACATAGCACAAGCTGTCCACAAGGGAGGAAGTTCTAAGACCCAATCAAACTGTTGTCAAAACAAGTCAAGTCATACCCAAGCCAAGCCCTTTGTACTTCCTCTAAGTGCCATCTTTATTATTATGGGGTCCCTCAACTGCCCTCAAACTCACTGCACAAGACCCATACCAGATTGTGCATGTCAACATTCATCAAGGATGCCAGAGGGGTCCCTGATGCTCTACCTCTCCTGGAGGGATTTTTGGCATTTATTTTTTGCTTGGGAGAGGGTATCCTGCTTTACTGTGGTATAACCCTGGTGTTGCCCACTGAATAGCTTCCCAAACATGCTCACTCAGTAAACTCTAACTATGCCTACTGGGCCACACACAAAAAGACACACATGAAGGAAAGGGACTTGTTGGGAACAAGGAGGGTTTCAGAAGAAGAAGGGATGAAAGTGGTGAATGGAGGGTGAAAATGACTAAAATTCTTTTTATTTTTCATATAACTGTCAAAGAATAAAAATTGGGAAAAAAGAAATAAGACAGGAGTGACCAATATGATTAAAACACTGTGAAGTGCTCAATAAGCTTCACTTTATTACCAGTTGTGATTGTGTAACAATGAAGTAGAAGTTATTTTCTTCCAATTTATTATTAATGTGCATAGAATTTTGAAATAATTAAGAAATTTTAAGACATATTTAAGTTCTAGAAATTGAAGTACTGTTAGGAAATGTTTGGTATTTATTTTTGCCAAAAGTCATGAATACTGGGCTTCTTATTCTGGAACCAAGGGTTTCTGGAAACTTGTACTCCACTGTGAAGAAACAGATTTCTTTTAGAAATTAATATGAAAATGTCCATCATTCAAAAGGTTGAAGATATTTCAAGTCTGTTATTGTGCTTGTATATTGTAAATTGCTTCTGCTTTTCAACAAAATTTCACCTTTTAAAACTAATAATCTCCTGTGGGCTGGAGAGATGTCTCAGCAGTTTAAAGCATTGGCTGCTCTTCCTAATGAGGGTCACAGACCACAAGCCACACAACAAGAGCACTGTCCTGGTCATCATCCACCTGGGCTCTGAGAGTTGTGAGAGTTATTCAGGCACACATTCTTGACAATGCACAGTTGATTTATTTTAGTCACTTTTGTGTTGTTATTACAAGATTCAGTAAATAGCATCCCTGCTGAGCATTTGAATTAGTAATTATCTTTGCTCTTGTTGTACAATGAAGTAAAACAATAAATTTATAAGTTTTTAAAATTTTTTATTGAATCATTGCATGTTTCATATAGAACATCTCAATCAATCTTAGCCATCTTTATATCCCCTTCTGCACCAGCACTCCACTGTAGCCCCCCAACTGGAATCCATACATTCTTTAATCTGTTTTAAGGTCTATTATGCCAAGTTAGAGTTCCCAAATGTTCCTCAGTGTAAGTTCATCCACTGAGATCTAGACAGCCTATCCCTTAATTTAAGAGTATTAGCTTATCCTCACCCAACACTAATCAGTTACAAATTTATAGTTTTAAGACTGGGAAAAAAACCAAAAACTGTCTTTATAGTTTAATTTGCTTGTCTTATAAATGGAAAGATCTAATTATGGAGAGGTTCAACAACCCATAGCATCTACAGTAGCACTGTTTAATAATTAGTTTTCCTAGGTTGTCCTTCAAAATTTAGACACAAAAAATTATTTAACACTCTTAATAATCCTATGAACTAAAAGTCCCCATTATTCATCAAGTAATGAATTCTGTAAGCTTAAGAAATGTGTCCAAAAGTTACCCTGTAAGGGGTGGATAATGCCTTTCTTATAACCATAGACTATCAAATAAAAATCCCAGGGTCTGGAATGGTTTACGTCTTCTGAAATTGTTGGCCAGTGGAACCCATAGACCTCCAAATATTATAGGCCATTGCCATTGTTTTTGGTTGCACTCTAGAACTTGATGATAAGACTGTCTATTAGCTACTTTGCTGTTGCTGTGATAAAACATCATGACCAAGGCAACTTATAGAAAGAAGAGTATGTTTTGCTTATGGTTCCAGAGGGATAAGAATCCATGTTGCTCTGGACTTCATGGAAGGAATCAACTAGAGCAGAAACTGAGTGCTCTTTAAGCATTCACAGGAAGCAGAGTCAGAAAATGCACACAGACATAACCCCAGGTCAGTCCAATGAAGGCAATTCCCCAGTTGACAATGTCTCCCACAATCCAGGTATGTCAAGTTGACACAAAACCTATCCAGCACACTACCATGTGGATTCCAAAGCCTGGCAGCCATAGGTTCATGCCCATATCATAAAGAAAAATGCATTTAGTCCAACTTCAAAAGTCCCTAAAGTCTTTAACATTCTCAGCACTATTCAAAATTCCAGAGATGAAATCCTCTTCTGAGACTCAAGGCATTCTGTTAACTGCATGTCCCTGCAAAATTAAAAGACAAATTACACACTTCCCACATACAATAAATCTAAATACACATTCCCTTTCCCAAAGGGAAGAATGGAGGTATAGAGAGCAAATAATGGACCAAATCAAAATCAAAATCCCGCAGGGAAAACACAAAGTCCTATAACTCTGTATCCGATGTTTGGAATTTTAATTCCAAAGGGCTTAGACACTCAACCGCTTCAATCTTGCTGCTTGTGTGGACACAAAGGCACAACTCTCACTTCAGAGAGGATAAGGATAATTTATTCTGGAGCCAAAGAGGAGTGACCATGGTCTGAAAGAGAGATTCAGATTAATCCAAATTCCATGTTCTAGCTTGGAAACAGTTTCATGAAGTTTTCATAGTAAGAGAACAAAAAATAGTCATCAATCAACATGCATCGGTAGGTACATTCAGCACGTAAGGTATAGCAAAGCTTTCTTTTCCTCTCCAAATTGTGTTTTTTGAAATTTTTTGCCCCATTTCCCTCTTTTCAGTATAGATCTTCATCATATTTAACACTAAAAACAATGTGACAGATTCAACATTAACCAATCTTAAAATTCCATCCACCACAGATATTAGTCCATTACTTTATATAATTTAAGCTTCAGGCAACTTTTCAGGCCTCCAGCAGACCACAGCCAGATTCCTAGTCAAAATATCCCAGGTGGTATTTACATCCTTGTTTCCCTCTCCCTCTAGAACATCTCGATCCAAGCCTTTACTGGAAGGGCGTTTAAACTCTGCTTATAACATTCAACTGCTTTTTCACTCCAACCATCCGCATTCTTCAAAAACAAAAAGTCATAACAACATCTCACTGCTGGTACTAACTTCTGTATTAGTTACTTTTCTATTGCTGTGATAAAGCATCATGACTAAGGTAACGTATAGAAAGAGGAGTTTATTTGGCTTATGGTGCCAGAGAAATGAGAGTGTATGTTGGTGAAGTAGGCATAAAAGAATCAGCAGGAGCAAGAAACCAAGTACTCACACTTTCTAGTACATGCAGGAAGCAGTAGAGAACTCAAAGTGGGGTGAGGCTAATAACCTTCCAAAATCTGACCCCAGTGAAGTGCTTCCTCCAGTATGGCCATATTTCCTAAAGTTTCATGACCCTCCCAAAACAACATAACTAACTGGCAACAAATTGTTCAAATTCCTAGAGTCTAAAGGGGACATTTGTCTTCAAACCACAACAGATTCTATTGCGGAAGATGCCACCTATGTAAGTCATAGAATATGTAGAAAACAAGCTTGTACTGACAAGTTTCATCACTACTAATTAGCTTTCATAGCGCTGGAAGATGCTTTGTATGCTACCAGGGGAGAAAAGTAGTCATTGTCTCACCCAACTATGAGCCTTGAAAGCTACATTAATGACTGGCCTTGCAAGACACGCCACGGGTACAACAGTGGCATGAATGTTAAATCCACTTTTTATTAGATTTCAGGTCTGCTTCACAAGATGAAACTCATGTCTGAAAATGATTATTTAATCCGACCACATGTGGATAGGTAGGTCATAGGCTCTAAGGGATAATCCATGACTATTATTCTGCTAATATGGACATACTATTAAACCAACTCCTAATGTCTTATTACTATACATACAGATAAGTGCATCTCTAAAACTTCATCAGAGAAGCTTTTTTCTCCAGTAGATGGCAATTAACACAGAGACCCAAAGCCTATCAACATGCAGAGAATAAGAGACAGTGGTGTACTC
Organism: Eospalax fontanierii; assembly: GCA_035773235.1. Lineage (NCBI taxonomy): Eukaryota > Metazoa > Chordata > Mammalia > Rodentia > Spalacidae > Eospalax > Eospalax fontanierii. Next base: position 42,578,313 of record CM069532.1, read on the forward strand.
AGTCCTAAAAGAGATATCTATATCATGGATCATTGTGGAAGAGGAGGTGGAAAGATTATAAGAGCCAGAGAAAGGGGGGTGGAAGGCAATACAATGAAACAGTGGTTTCCAGACTTAACAGGGCAATTAAATATAAGAACTCACAGAAATTGTGGCAGCATGCAAAAAATACAGGCAAGATCAGTACAGCCATATCCCAGCATGGAGAGGACATGTGATCACCATGTCCTGTCCCTAACTGAGGAGCTATCAGCAAATGGTGACTTTGGGGAGAGGAAAAGTCAGTTTTCTTCAGGAATGTGGGCACTGAGATGGTCCCAGTAGATGGGCCCACACCCATGCATATTGTGACAGTACCAAGTAGAGACAGCATTTTTTTTTCTTTTAAAGGATAGATGTGTGAAATTCCCAATAAAAATATTAATTAAAAAGGAGACATGAAACTGGGAGAGAATAGTGGTTTGGTGATAGGGGAGAAACTAGAGAGGAGAAAATGTGGGGTTATTGGTTACTGAAAACATATTCTGTACATGTATGAAATTTTCAAACAATTTTTTAAAACCTATATAAATTCATAGCCATCTTCCTTGACAGTGAGAGCCTGTTTATGTCTAACCAGTTCCTCAATCTCTGAAATAGCTGAAGTGGGCAACTGGAGCTCAGTCACTGGACTCAGAAGTCTAGTGACTTTTATGTGTAGTTTATATCATGTTGTTATATACTTCTAGCTAAAACCAACATGCTGTATTAATTTAACAGGTTTTCCTAATTCACTTAATGTTTGCAAATGCAAACATAAATGAAAAGGTAGAAAATCATGAAAATGCATCAAATGAAGTAATCTATTTTATGCTAAAGTACTAAGTACCTTTTCAGTTAGCCTGTGAAAGCTAAGTATAGCTACCTTGAGAACTTGGGAAGTGGGAAGTGAAGGTTGCCATGATTAACAACCCAAATGACACAGACAGCAGTTTGTTTCTATATAAACGGTGTAGAGAGTACACAGAATCACGGTGTGACCAGAGTACCTGTATGAGACTAAAGGGATGTTTGGACAGGAATGTCATCATCCCCACTGCTCAGGTTAGTGCACTAAAAGCCAGGAGGATGTGTTCCTGGGATTCTGCCATCAGAATTGTTAGTCTTCACTGAGTCATTTATGCATGCATCTATCCCTTCTGTCATCATGATTGAGATCAGATGACACATAGCCATCAATTAAGGGGAAAATACAGGAAGAGTTCCTTTTCTTATATTACAAAATCATACTCATACTGCAGATTTTTGAGTAATCCTTTATTCTTTTACAAACAAATTTGTCATCACAGTAAGCAATACTCATCTCTGAAAATGGAATAAAACCTAATAAAAGACAATAGTATTAGTAATCACTCATATGAGTGGTTTTATGGAAAATTTCTTGCAGTGTATCATGCATTTTGACCATATACACCACATCCCATGAGATACATATACTGTTAATTTTTCTGCATATGACTTATTTTCCTTAATATAATGATCTCTAGTTGCAGTCACTTTCTAGCCAACAATAGAAAACTCCATTGTGTTTATATACCACACTGTCTTTGCCCATTCATCTGCTGACAGACACTTAGGCTGATTCTATAACTTGGCTCCTGTGAGAGTGTAGAAAAGAACATGGACATGCAAGGAGAAGAAGAAGTCAGGAAGTCTGTTCAAGATCACCTTTCAGAGAAATGGCTATCAGTCTGAGAATAGATAAACTTTCTTTTCTCCTCTCCTTACAAATAGAAATTCATTTCTCTGCATAGCTTTATGCCATTTGTTTCCTAGACAGAACCATTTTGTTTTTATTCCATAGTCTAATTTTTGGCCTCTTTTCCATGACAGCAATTGTAAATATCATAACTGCAATAGAGCTTCACAATTAAGAACATATTGAAGGCGTTATAAATAAGATGTTTTTCCTCACTAAATGACATTGCAATTTGAATTAATGATTCAAGTAATCCTTTTCTTCTGTTCAAAAGCTCAAGATATTAATTTATTCTAATTTGTCCCTGACCTCGACATAGTGCACATACATGGAATGCTGTATGACTGTCACCTCAGGAAATTGCAGATGCTGTATGACTGTCATCTCAGGAAATTGCAATCAGCCCTCAACATCTGCAGGTACTGAATCCACCCATTCAACCAACTATGAATCAGAAACTTAACCAGAAAGTGACCAAATGAAACTTGTGTCTACCGCCCTGTAAGCAGTCTGATGAATGCATTTGAACTCATGAGTGTATAGGCACCTGCTGCAGCCTCAGCACACCTCAGATCCTCAGTCATTCTCCAGCACTTATTGTCGGAACATTGTTCTCCTGTACCCTTCTGGTGCTATTTATGTTGTGCATACCCTTGTTTCTGTGAAAAGAAATGTGTCCTAAAATTCACACAACCTAACAGTCTTCTAAAAAACAGTCACGTAGCCATAATAATTCCTCAAAGGATAAGAGGAAACAGACAGTGAAACCACTCAGGGAAGAGGGTTTTGATTATGTATGTGTCTGTATTGAACATGGATTTTTTTTCTTATCACCATTCTATAAACATTACACTAAAAGAATTCATTGCATAGCTCTTATGCTCTTTCAGATAATTTAAGTCATCTAGGGGCAATCTAAACTATAAGAAGGATTGTCATTATTTTGCAAATACCATTACATTTTACATGCCACCGAGTTTGATATCCTGTATCAGTTCTCCACAGAGACTGAGGGTGACTATGTATAAGAGTCCTCTCTCCCTCTCTCTTTTTCTCTCTGTATTAAACCCTAACCCTTATTTACCATAAGATGGATATAATGTTTGATACCTATATATAGACATACATATATTGCATTTATTTTTCATTTGGTAAATGAAGAAAATTGGAGCAATGCTTTCAAAAGTGTGTCGGTAGGATGGAGCACTGGTAAGTATTCTCTGAGTTTTTCCTCTCTCATCTCCACATTCAACAGAATGTTCTGTCTCCAAGCATTGTCTTTCTATTAAAGAGGTCTATTCTGGTTTATAGGAGCATCCTTGGTATGTAGCCCTGTTTCTGGAGTGATGTGAAGAACATCCACTCACCCCAGATAGGGAACCAATGACACACCAAAGTAAGGATACCAAAGTCCAACTTGGAAAACCAATGAGCATTGTTATGATTACTTACAGGAGTATGGGTGAAGGGTTACTTCTAGGAATAGGAATGATTCAACGATGACTGCATCATCAAATGTCCACTCTCGCCAGGGTGACAGCCCCTGAAAACTAGAAACCTAGAGCTCACTACACATCATGCAAGCAGTTCAGCATTTGGGAGAGTATCTCCACCAGGCAGATCAGCTTGTCTGAACGTGTCTCTCGGCAGTCCTTAGGTCTTATATTTGCTTGGGAGGGAGGACTACTAAATCAAGTCAGTTTCAGACTTTCTGAAGCTATGGAGTTGTTTGCAAGATTTCCTGCAGATGAGAATGTTTGACTTTCCCTTAGAACATCCTACTGTTTCACCTCCTTTTAGAACACCTGTTTTACTTCCTTTTGAACATTGGGCCTCTTAAGGAGTTTCCTTCCAAATTGGAATATCTTCTTTTTTAATATGGAGTGAATTGCCTCCATGTATGTAAGTGCACCTGTGTCATGCAATGCCCATGGAGGTCAGAAGATAGTGTGTGATCTCCTGGAACTAGAGCTGCAGATAGTTGTTAGAAATACTGTGTAGATTCTGGAAACAGAATGCAGGTCCTCTACAAGAGCAGCCACTGTTCTTAATCACTGAGCCATCTCTCCAGCCCCTGGAATTTATTTTTTTTTTGTGGGGGGAAATTCCTTGACAACATCCTAAATTCCTACTCCAGGCCAAATACCATTGGAGTCCAAATGCTCCATGATCAGGCTGAGCTTGAACCAGCATCTGGTTGCCCTCTACAGAAAACTAGTAACATTATCCTGCATTCCTTGAGTTTCTGTCCTGTCCAGGTGCTCATCCAACTTGTATTTATTGTATACAACAGGTGGCTGTTTGGTCTCTGGCTGCTGGATGTGGCTGCATGACTCACCACCCATGTCTTTTCCTGCACAGTAGCTGTCAAGTCGCTATAGCTGCGTGACTGCTTTTACTTAGTTTGCAGAATTGTGCCAGATGCTACGTGCATTTTTAATAAGTGCCTGTTGTGATAGTAATTGCCTCATTGTTATGAGAGGCTAGTCAAACATTAAACTTTTTATATCAAATTAAATGAGAAATGCTTATAGTCAGCATAATTTTATAATTGTAAATTGTATACATGCACTGATAGAGAGCCCCTCCCTTTTTCCAAAGTAAAGTGATAGAAAGTAGGTGACCTAAGGTCCATTGTCTTGGGAATTGCCTAATCGGACAAAGTTTATTTCTGTAGCTTCTATCTCTGACATCATCTTAACTGCATTTTAAACCAAATGTTTCTGTTATTACATTCTGTCAACATAGATTTCCTATGGAAATATACATTTTCTACATAGTATCTAGGAATATTCTCTCTCTCTCTCTCTCTCTCTCTCTCTCTCTCTCATATACACTATAGTTTTAAAAGTCCTACTATGCCTTCTTTTGAATAATCAGTTTGTCTTCATAGTTAGCTTATTCTTTACCATGCACAGGTAGCAATTCTTAAAACCTCATCCTACGATGGGCTTGGCTTTTTCTCTCTGAATCTAGATTATGAAGGCAAGATACTCTATAGATGGGATCAAGCCATAGTCCCTGCACTGTGTAATTTCTGTATCTCCCCTTTTCACCTTGGAAGCATCAAGTTCTCATAAATAATTGTGAAAGAACAAGAGGCAAGTCCTGCCATACAAGACCTTGTTAGGACTTGACTTCTATCACAACTAAAAACTGTGCATATACCAAAGCAAGTCACATAGCCAAGCCACAGTTCAAGTGATAAGAAAGCAAACTTTCACTGCTGTGTACAGACCCTCAAAGTGACATGCACAGTAGGTGCAGAAGGAAGCAGGCATGGAGGACTAGGTGCAGTAGCTTTACACCTACTGGATGAGGTGATGGGCACCTTTCACAAACAGGCCTGTATGCATATGCTGGCAACTACTCTCTCCAGGACATGGAATTGAAGTTATATAGAAAAACTTGTTTGGACAATGCGCTGGAGGAGAGCACTCCCCTCAGATTTGACTCCTCACAGGGAAGGAATGGCAACTTGCTATTCCTTGGCTAAAGATAAGGGAAAGAGGAACGTTTCACTTAATTTGGAAAAACTAAAAAAAAAAAAAAACTAACATACGAATAACCTTCTAAATGAAGCAATGAGTTCTTGTGCTGCCTATTCTATGTCGTGAAACAAATGGATGAGTATTCTCACCAACACTGTGATTGTGGGCTTCTGACAAAGCATTTCTGCTGTATCTTTCATTATCTTTAAATAGCCTTGTTTTGTGTTATAAATAAGACCTGAACATGCTGAATACACTTCATGGGTAACTAGAACAGTTACGTTTTAAAATTCTCTGTGTACCCACCTCTGTGAAATACAGAGTATGTGGAGCTCTGGGATACTACTGGTGAGATGCAAAGTGGATCAGCCACTCTGAAACAGTTTAAAATTTCCTGTGAAGTGAAATTTGCTGTAAGGAATAGCAAGCCTGCCCTACAACTCCTTTGTTGTCTTTCTCTAATGCAATGATATTTCCGTTTGGGCTTCTCTTTTGAACTCTTTTGCTATGTTTGAATTTGCTCTTTTAATTTCCTACAAACCAGAAATTCTGTTTATTAATATTTAATTTCAAAGTTGCTGAATCCAAAGCTGTTATTGTAGCTCTTCTTTTGGAGTCAAAGAAGTAGTAGGGACCAGAAAAACAATTCAGTCAGTAAAGTGCTTGCTATGAGAGCACAGGAACCTGAGTTAGATACCCAGCCCTCAGGTAAAAGCCAGATCTAGTGGCGAAGAGTGGTGCTTCCACTGCCGAGGAGGCGTATTTACAGGCTGCTAATCAGTAAAGCCTGCTCAGCAAGCCTCACGTCCCAGTGAGAGCACTTGTCTCAAAAGCAAGGTAGATGGCCTTTCAGGGACGTCACACAAGGTTGACCTCTGGGAGCCACGCATAGGGTTACACACTTGTACACATTCATGCATGTATGTGTGCTCACACACAGATGCACACAAAAGTACATTTTACTCTTTTTTGATTTAGTCATTTTACAAAATGTGGAATATTGCTGTTGTGTGTACGCCTTATCATCAATGAAACCAACAGTCTGTGACATTTGCATGTAGTTTTTTTGGTCCTTAATTCCTCTAAGACTATGAGATACTTGATTATGGTCACTTATTTAAAATATGAGATACAGAGATTTCTGTAGCATGCATAAGTTATTGGTTTCTGCTTTGTGATATGAAAGAACATGCTGTTATTTGGCTTCACAGTACAATCACCTGCTTGCAGCAATGCCTGAGTAAGACAGAGTGAACAGTGAGTCATGTCTGAGAGGCAAATGCATTTTTCATATTAGATACAATGTCTGTGTTAAAGATGGCTTATGTTGCCAGGGTTTGTTGAGTTTGTCATTCAGCTGCTAAACAGCACTACCTGCAGCCCACAACAGAAGCCAAATGGGAAAATTATTTTCTCTCTCCCTCTCCCTCCCTCCCTTTGTTCTCTCTTCCTCCGACCCTCCTTCCCTTCTTCCTACTCTTCTAGTTTTGATATTTCTCATCATTTTTATTCTTACATTAATAAATTCCACTATAATTCATAAAAGGGAAACTGGAACAAAACACTTTATCATGGTATGCCTAATCCTCATCATTTTTCCACCACAATTTTTGACCATTGTCCAAAAACCACAAAAAAGACTTCCAATCTTTACTGCATATTCCTTAACCAAATACTTAATTCTGAGCTTACCCACCTCTGAATCCTTCCCTGGACAATGCAGCTGTTTATCCTGGACCTCACGGTCACATGGCTTTCTGTGGTTTGTGACCCAGCTTACATCCCATTACTTCCTGACATGCTCCCTCTTGACTTTTTTATTCTCATCATTTTTCTTTTACTACTTAATAGCTTCCTTACGGTCTCTATCACTTTGCGGTTGTTTCGTCCATTTGTACTTCCAGAACAAAATACCAGAGGCAAGTGATTTTCAAAGAAAAGAATTTTATTTACCTCACAATTCTGGAGATTCAAAAGCAAAATATGAACAGCTGCTTGTCTATCTTCAGGTGAGGACCCCATGGTGAATGGCATCACATTTGGAAGTCATAGTTCAGCCTGAATTTTGATAGGAATGAACCATAGCACAGAGAGCTTTCTCAAGGTGAGCCCTTGAACTTCTCTCATATGTGGTACCTAGTAGTATCAGTCACTACAAAGTTTCATTTGGTGACTTTACTCAGATAACTCAAATTCTATCCTCCCAGTTTGGCTCAGCTAGACACTCTACCCTCAGCCATAATCATTTACTGAACAGGATGCTGCAATTTTCTCTGAACTCAGCCTGCTCAAAAGGAATGTGGACAGTGGGGTGGTCAGAGTACAACCTTTGGTCTTAAATCCTGCCATGTTGCTTATTGCATTAATTGCTGTGAACAAACACCAAAGAAGCAGCAGCTTAAGAGAGAGATGGTCTATTCTGGCTCACAGTTTTAGGGTATACTCCACCATGGTTGGGAAGATAAGGCAGCAAGAGCCTTGCAGGACTGTGTCAGTGGAAATGCAAGACTGACTGTTAACACCTGCGTGGAATAGGGTATAGAGAAAGAGGCTGACTGAAAATGAAGCTGGTTTTAGCCTTCAAGACCCAACCCTTGTAACTAACTTCCTCCCGCTAGGCACACCTTCCAAGGTTCTACAACCTCCCAAAACAGGACCACCAGCTGAGAAACAAAATATTTTAACACTTAAGTTTGCGGGGGCATTTTATTCACAAACTATAAGAAACCCCTGAGTTACTGTTTTGCCTGAACACTTGTCAGTTATATGCATATTAGAGAAGACATTTAAAAAGTATAACTTTGGAAGAGTATCAGAGGGTAGGCAGAGACGATGGTAAGGAAGTTAACTGGCACTAAAGATTCCTTTAAAAACCTTATGAAGTTAACCTACATGGGGATAAGTTTCCTACAAGAAGCCATAGGTTGCCAAATAAAACGCCCAGTGCCAGATGTGGAATGCCTCCTTGTTGGTCAAAGGTGTCACAGAGATCCACAAACAATACATGGTTTTGTCATTGCTCTTGGTTACCTACCAAAATTATTGATAAGTCCCTACTGCTGAAAATACCACACACTTTGGTCATGGGACATGAAAAAAATCAAGCTCATACTGACTGGGAAGCTTCCTTCACAATGACTAGCTTTCGTAGTATCAGAAGGCTGATAGAGAAGAAAAGTCATCAGCAGTCTTATCCATCTCTGAACCCTGTGACATACAATAACAACCAACTTGGCAAGATATGTATCCATGGGTAAAATAGTGGCAGAAATGTTATTGGGTAATCAATCACTTTCTGATTAGATTTAAGGCCTGTTGTACAAATGGAAACTCATACCTTATACTACAAATCTGGCCAAGAACCTGCAACTGGGGAGCTAATAGGCCATAAGGGTGAACCTGCTATTACTATTTTGCCACACAGACATAGTATCAAAGTATCCTCTAAATGCATATCTCTATACCCATAGATTAGCACAGTGCTCAGTCCTCATCAGAGAACCTTCTGTGTGCGGTAGATAACAGTTAATACAAAGACTCACAATTGGTCAAAATACAGAGAAAAATTGTCTAATGAGTGTTCAACCCAAAATGAGCTATCTATATCACATCCCCTCACTCAAGGCTCAGGAAGCTTTGTGGTAGAGGGGGCCTAAAAACTGTAAGGGCCAGAATTCAGAGAGCACCAGGGTGAAACACTGTCTTCTGAACATGGCAAGGCCATTACACTCATTAATGCACAGAAGCTGTGAGTGCCCTGCACGAGACCTACATAAGATCTAACTAGTCAGAATCCTAGTGTGAAACTGAAGGGGCTTCTGAGCCTCCACCCCAGCTGAGGAACCATTGACAACTGATAGCATCCAGGGCAGGAAAGTAAGTTTTCCTTAATGTTGTGGCCCCTGGGTTGACTATGCACCAAAGGCTGGCCTCACATCATCTGTATACAGACATCAGAGATTGAATCTAGTGTGTTACAAAAGAGGAGAATATGAGTCTGGAAGGGGATGGAAGGGAGGAAGTAGATCTAGGGGGTGTTACAGGAAGAGTAGGGGGTGACTATGATGAAGCGCATTGTGTGCATGTAAGAAATTGTTAATGAATTAATAAAAATATTGTATTTTTACATGGTATATAGAGCTATAATTTGGGAAAATCAGCCAGCTTCTCAAAGCTACAAAAAATAATATGTATCCAGCATACTTCATGAAATACAGTAGTGTTCAGTGTCTGGGTGATAATGTGTGTTGATTTTCCATGATGTGTCTTTCTCTTGTTGGACACTTTTACATCCTTAAACAGCATCTTATGAACACCCGGTGAATTCCCATTCTTCTCTAACTGTATCCTATTAGAGGCCAAGTTTGGATGATGTTATTTCTTTGCTCTTTGAATCTGCCCTTGTCTCCCTCTCTACTGATCTTGTTATTTACAGATGGATTACTAAAAAGTTTCCCTTTTTTTCTTGACCAAGTCTGCCATGCCTCCACATCATTCTCACTTTGTCAATTATTTTTCTAGCGAATAACAACACAGCCTTTACATTTGCCCCAAAATAGCTTCAGTGCTTCCCTTCTCTGTGGCATGGTAACTAAACACTGAACTATCACCTACCACCCTCCCCAGCCCTCTCCTTCCATTCCATCTCCTTCCACTGCTCTTTATGAACTGTATTCTAGGCAGCTTGGGATTGTCAACTGGCTCCCAGACGTGCTGTGGGGACTCAAGACAGTTTCCCATTCATGAGTGCATTACCTCCCCTAACAACTTTCTGCTACACTAAACTGCTTCTTCCCCAGACACTGGAAAATATGTTGCTTGTATCTCTGTTAAAGTGTACTATATTTTCTTTCTTTGCTTTTTTAAACTTAATCATTATTGTCATAATTTCTATGATAAAATGACGGCAAACAATAGGTTTAGATATGTACCATTATTATTTTTAATATTTTATTGATTTTAGAATGCCATACAATATTTTCATACTCTTCAGAGCCCTACTCCCTTCCATTCCTACCTTGCCACTCTCACCCACCAACTTAATGTCCTCTATTAGTGTTCTTTTTGTAATATTTTATTGAATTTTGTGCATTTCACACAAGACATCTCAGTCAGTCTTAGTCATCTTTACACCCTCCTCCCCACTGACACCCCCTCTAGCCCTCCAACTGGAACCCAACATTCTGTCATCTGTGTTAAGTCCTATTGGGCCAAGTTAGTGTCCTCAGATGTTCCTCAGTGCAAGTTCATTCACTGGGATCTAGCCAGCCTATCTACAGTCCTCCCCTCTAAGAAGATCAACTGTTCCTCACCCAGCAGTAACCAACTGCCAATAATTCTTTGACTAACATTGTGCCTTGTTGTCCAGTTCCACTGTTCTGGACTAGGGTTATGTCTTCTGGAGTTTACATAGATCTTGTGCATGCTGACATCATTTCTGTAGGTTCATGAGCAAGGTTTCCAGAGCTTGTAGGACTCTATTTCCATATGGTTATATACCTGCTCCCTGCCTTATTTTTAAGGCCTATTTAGTCTAATCTGTTTCTTAAATGAGCTTCTGTGTGACTCTATCCCTTGGAGTCTTGTCAACCTACCAGGTGGAACACCAGCAAAGAAAACTGACTCTCCTTTCAGCGTCTATCAATTGCTAATAGATCCTCAGTTAGGCCTGGGGTTTCCTGCCCACCTCCCACGCCCTTGCTGGGCCCCTGTCTGACTTGAGTTTCCACAGGTCTTGTGCATGCTGATGTAAGTGCTGTGGGTTCATATGTACAACTACCCTGAGGTGCTCAGGAAACACAATTCCCTTTTGTCCTTTACCACCTCTGGCTGTTACAATCTTTCTGACCCTTCTATGGTTGTTAATTGTAGATTTCTTTCCTCAGCACAGGCTGAGCTCATTGGAAGTACAAATGATAACAAACTCAGTAAAATGGAAACAAAAATATAAAACCAAGATGGAGAAGAACAAATACACCAAAACTACTGTCCAATTTGATTGTGATCAGTGCCACACCCAACTCTAAACTCTTCAGTAAATACAGTGGAACCACTTTTTCAACTTACAAGTATAATTTAAATGTTTTCCCTGAGTCTTACTTTCTGTTAGATCCTAGGGATACAAATTCAAAGTTCATAAATTTAAAAAGGCAAAGTACAGAAATATGGCATCATTCCTAAAACACCAAAAACTCCTCTTAGTAGAACTTAATGAAGAATAGCATGAAATAACGGGAAAGGTCCCTATGATACTCTCCTGACGATAACGAGAATGAAACAAACTTCTGTATAATTATCAAAAGGAACTTTTTATCTTTATGTAATTCCAGTACCTCTGGTATCCTCCCTGCTGGTTAGTATTACCATCAAACTGAGGCAAATCCATTAACACTAATATCTTTGGAACATTATGCAAATTGATCCTGAACATTTATTTGATATTTAGAAGTACGTGCCCCTTAGCTGTCAGACCTTATCAGTGACATTTCCCAATTTACCCTGCGACTTGTGAGTGGAGCTCCTATTAATGACTCTAATTAACAAACTCTTTGAGATAAATCTGTATTCGTATCTTAAAAGTAACTTTCTCATCTTTATATTTACAGGCACTTTTAAACATGCCTGTGTGTTTCTCATTGAGGATGCAAGCAGTTTTCTTTGCCATTCAGGGTTAGTCCATGGAATCAAAGCAGAATATCCGGCATGCTCTGTGTTGCTTTCCAGATTATGATTCCTTATCTGTGGTTATTGGTTCCCCACCCTTCCTCTCTGTTTCTTTTCTGTTACTGTTCATTTTCTCACCTAATATAGAACGAGTTATAGGTTGAAAGTATCTATTCCATTTCTGATTGAAGCAGATGGAACCAATCATACTGCTATTTGCCAATGAGGTCAGCTTAAGCAATCAACTGATTTTTATTCATCCCCCATGAATTAAATACTCTTATTCATACATGTGAAAAACAAGTGATCTAATGATGCAAAGTTGGCCCTAACAAAATACAGGGGAAAATTAGAATTTGTATATTCTATGAAATTAAATATAAAAAGAATTGAATTAAAAAAGAATAAACTGCATTTTCCTTTTGAACAATATTTTTATTTATGGAGAATTTCACACAATGTTTTTGCCATATTCAGACCACCTTCCTTGTCTCCTCTCACATCCTCCTCTACTGTCCACTCACTTTACTTCATACCCTATATAATTTGTTTTAATCCGCGTTCATCAAATGCTCTTTGGTGTGGGTTCATTCCCTGGAATGTGGTAAACTTACCTGGCCTCATGTCCTTGAAGAAAACTGAGTCTTCCTTTTCCAGCAGCTATTGATTGTGAATAGCTTCTCAGTTAAGGCTGGAGTTTCTTGTTCACCTCACCGCTCCATGCTGGGATTTTGTCTGGCTTGTATGCGTCTTGTGCATGCCATCATAAGCACAGTATGTTCATATATGTAACTGTAACCGTCCAGTTGTGTCTGGAAAACATGGTTTCCTTTTATTTATCTACCACTTCTGTCTCTTACACTCGTTCTGCCATCCTATCCTTTCCACAATGACTCCTGATCCTGTGGAGGACAGAGTGTAATATAGGTAGCACATCTAGAGCCAACACTCCAAAGTTTGTTATTTTCTGCATGTTGATCAGCTGTGGGTCTCTGTGTTAATCACCATCTGTTACAAGAAGAAACTTCTCTCATGAAAGTCGTGAGATGAATTAAATTATGGATATAATAATAAGTCATTCGGATTTGATTTAGTGCTATATCCATTCAGCATGATAATATTAGTAGGTTCTCCTGCAGTGGCTGTGACCCCTCTAGCCAGGTGTTCTTGGCCCTGATTACAGTGTCACGTATGAGCCTTATGTTGTGATGCAGGTCTTAAATCCAATTAGATTTTGTTTGGTTATTCCCATAACATCCCTGGCACTATGGCACTGGCAGGCATGTCTTGCTATCACAGTTGTTATGTAGCTTGCAGGATTCACAGCTGGGTAAGACTGGTGATTGCTTTTATTTTCTAGTAGGTTACAGAGCACCTTCCAGCAGTATGAAAGCTAGCCAGCAGGAATAAAGTGTCCATAGCGGTACAAGTTTGATACCCTTTAGGGAGGGGACAATGTCCTTATCAGATATCACAGTTAAGCAAATAAAAAGACAAATGCCTGAAATGAACTCCTTCCATTGGAATTGAAGACCAGAGATGTGATAGAAACCCTCAAAAAATACAGGCTATTGCTATTACTCCTTGTTGCCCTGAGAAACTTAACAGTTAAGACACCATTCCCAAAGACAGTACAAATGTGAGTTGTAGAACAAACATGGAGAAAGCAGAATGGTACTGATCTCAAAGCTTCAGCTTAACTTTCATTCTTATGGTAAAACATTTTCAGTTCTGAGCATGATGCTCATGTGATCTACTGAACAAGAACCAAAGAGTGTGAATGAGGCTGGAGAAATACCTGAGCGGGTAAACGCACTAGCTGCCAAGACTGAGGACCTGAGTTCAGTCCCCAGAACCTACAGGGTGAAAGAAGAAAACCAAATCCCTCGCTGTTGTATGACATCCACATGCACACAGTAACCCGTGTGCAATCTCCCACCCCTCCAAACACAATAAATAAATAACTATAAATAAAACAGTTTATAAAAATGTACAAGTGGCTTTGAAGATGTTGCTATCATCAGTCTACTGGTTTTACTTTATAAAATTTTAATAATCTTGCATATTAAGGATAAAACTCCTATCGCACAGAAGGGTTATGTCTGAGTCTTGAAAGGGAATATGAATAACATGAGATGTTTCTCTGAATTATGAGACATATTTAAAAGCTGTGCTCTCACTTCCTCAGCAACTGGCTAGTTCTGTGTGTATAGCCAGAAACTCAATACATCCTTAATATACAAATAAGACAGGCACTTCCACTCTGTTTACCCTAGAGTTCAGTACATTCTTTGGTGTCATATTGAATTTGAAATCATATGGAGCTCACTGACTCTGACAATTAGGCTTAACATTTATCACCACAGTTGTTCACGCCATCCATGTGGATAATGGTTGCATGAAGACACCTTTTAAAATATTTGGTTTAGTATTTTTCTTTTATGTGTACGAGTGTATTGCCTACATGTAGGTAAGTGCACCCATCTTATGCATTGCCCATGGAGCTCAGAAGAGGGTGTCAGATTCCCTGGAACTGAAGTTACAGATGATGGTTAGCTACCACATGTATGTTTGAAATCGAATCCAGATTCTCTGGAAGAGCAGGCAGTGTTCTCAGCTGCTGAGACATCTTTCCAGCCCATTAAGACACCGTTTATTGCTTATAAAACATGATTCTTTCCATGGCTCCTCAGTGCCTGATATATTTCTATGTAGACATATAAGTATATAACAGATATAAGAATAAACATTTTATGATAATAAATCATAGAGAAGTATGTTTTAAAACAATTCTTCAATGTTGTATAATTTTACCATTTATTCAAAATGAAAGAAAATTTTCATACTGATAAGAGGTACTTGTTTATTTTTGTGTGAATAATTAATTGAATGATGGCTCAAAATCTGATACTGCTTTCAGGGTGTACAAAGAACACTGGCAATGTTTCTTAGAGTTTATTGAATTTTTTAGGATTTATGTATTAGTTGTGTGTGCGTGTGTGTGTGTGTGTGTGTGTGTGTGTGTACATGCATGTAAATGCACTAAGAGGCCAGAGGGATGTCAGATTATTTAGGGCTGGAATTATAGGTCATTGTGAACCACCTGATCTGGGTGCTGGGAATATAACCCCAGTTCTTTGGAAGACACCAAGAGCTCTTAACTGCTGAGGCATTTTCCAGCCCCTTGACTGATATTTTGAACTTGTAACCATTGATACTGAGGCCACTTCATAATGTAGAAAATGGTATGTAGGTCCTAACAGAAATTGTTACAAATCTCTCACAAACTTAAGTAAAAACTCATTTAATGGTCATTTTTTGAAAGCCAGAAACAGAAAGAGAAGTTTCAAAAACCAAACTCGATAACACAATACAACTAAAAGTATAATAACACGATACGTGCATGCTGAGAAACAACAGTAGAAAAACATTAAAAGTCTTTGTTTCTTTAACTAAGCCATTGTGTTTCTGTAAGAACAGAAACCTTTTTACAGTACAAAAACTGAAATTCGTTGCGCACAGAAGTCTTGAATCTGAGTTGGTGTGTGTTTTAGGCAGCACTGATTGGCAATAGGTGGTGTAACTGCATCCATGTTAAAGGTGTGCTGTTGTGTGCTCCGAATACAGGCCGCAGTGACATCATGGAGATGAAACATGGACAAGTGATGCAGACATACCTCAAATTCAGTACAAATTTCATTTTGATTTAATTTTTGGTTATAGCATGTTCAGAAATCTTTTTACTATTGCCACATTTTTCAGGACCCCATATTCAAGTCTATGGCCTTGTAAGTGATTAAGACCCACAATTTATGAAGCTGGACTCTATAATATAGCATTCTAGATCTTTTTTTTCTAAATTCTGCCAAAATTTTCATCCATATCAACAATATTAAAATTATATATCATTTCTTATAAATAATGCCCATGACATTGGACCTGTCATCTTTGTTTATGCTTTCATTTGTTTTGTTTTTGGGTTGGGGTAGGGAATAACAAACTCTTACTTAGATAAGGGACACAGTATTAGTAATTTTGTTTCTCCTCTTATGCTGAGTTTTATTTATCCAGAACTGACACAGAGCTACTTATGATGTTCAGTGTACTCCATGTTACTCTGAAAAGGCATGGTGCTTGTACTCAAGGGCTCCTATCAAATATTAGAAGGGAATAACTTACAGAAAATCCCAAGAAAGCAGATGGGGGGAGTGGTACTGAAAGTTAAGTGATATTTCTGACTTACATAGCTGGCGTCAGAAAATGCCAGGTTAGGATCTCACAGCACAAAGGACACTAAAAAGATATATTGACAGGTACAAGACAGGCTCAGATGAGACAGCATCTCAGTTTCCACATTACTGCTCAGGCTTGCTGAAAGGAAGACATCATGTTCCAGGGAAAATTGTCTCATGTGTTCTACTCCCTGGGAAATGAAATGACTCCTCAAATTCAAAGAAGCTACAGAGATTGCGTGAAATGCCCTATATTCCAGCGTCATTCTCTCAAATGGAATATGGAGCCTTGGATCCTGGTCTGAATGCTGCCACGATGTATGATTTCAAGAAGTCACTTGGCTGCACCTTGGAGAGAAGAGGAAAACGTCAAATACCTTTCCTCTCCTCACGAGTTTTCTTGCCAGTCTCCCACAAGAGCAATGTAATTTATCTGTAAATAGTCTTTCTAGGTCATGGGGTTTAAAAGATATTTGTTCAATGTAGCCTTTTCCTCTTTGCTGACTTTGCACGTCCCTTTCTCTTTTTTCTCTTCCTTACCTCTTGTTCTAGTTTGGTTTCTGCTGCTGTGCTAAATATCATGACTAAAAGCAGCTTGGGAAAGAGACTGTTTATTTGGAGTGCTCATCTCAATCACAGCTGATCAACAACTGAAGTCAGAGCAGGAACTGAAGCAGAGACCAGGGAAATGCACTGATTACTTGCCAGGGTCCCTGTGCTCAGGGCCAGCTTAGGTGACTGAAGGGTCTCTGCCATGAGGTGGAGGGGTAGGCACAGAGTTGAGACACAAACTCTGGGAGCTGTGTGAGAAGCACGTGGATGGTGCTGCAAGCTCGTTTATTCAAGGAAGTGCAAAAGGTCTTATAGGTGTGGATAGCCAATGGCCTTTTGAGGTGGGGTCCCAAATACAGCCAATAGTAAGTCTGTCCCCAGGTAGGCAGGTTCTTTCCAGATGCTGGGCAGAAGATGGTCTCACGACTAGCTAGAGCAGAACGCCATGCCCACAGGAGCCATTCTTCTATTCCTCATAGCAGGCAACCTGGCTAGGCCCACCTTGCATTATGCCCTACACTTACTGATTTGTTTTCCCCAGTTTCTTCAGCTACACTGGTTCATCTGCCCATAGATGACATCACCCACAGTGAGCTAACCCCTCTTAATAAGTAATCAAGAAAATGCCCTCACAGACAAGCCCACAGGACAATCTAATAGAGGAAATCCCTCAATTGAGGTTCCTTCTATTGAAGTGTGTCAAGTTGAACATCAGGATTAGCTATTAGAAGTCAGGCTTGAGGGTTCAGGTGCACTCCTTTAATCTCAACCCTTGGGAAGCAGAGGCAGTTACTTCTAATTTCAGTTATAATATTTTAGATCTATAATTTCAAAAAAAATCTTTAAATAATTTATGTTTCTTAGATGAGGTATCCTTTCATTTATTACATAGTTTTGTGTAAAGGTCTTGTGTTCTTTACATCCTGTGGATCAAAAGAAGTCTTTTCAGCATTCTTTAGAGATCTCTTTTGCACATTATGGTTTTTCCAGTGCTCACAGTGGTACTCACTAAGGTGGAACAGAAAAAATATAGCTGGGATCACCTTGATAGATCAGGATCAGAGAGCAATTCAAGCAGACGACATCAAGAGTGGGGATTGAGCTGAGCTGGAATCTCTGAGAGAGTTAAGAGTCCTCCACCTGTCAGTCCTTCACACACACACAGTAGTCAGGTAACAGGTTGGTTGGGTTGGGGCCACTACCATCAAAATGTTGTGTCCTCTTCTTTAGTGAGTCCACATGAGGGTGCTGCATCTTTTCCTTGGTCTGATGTGCTTGATGGATTCTTGGACGTGGTTTTCTGGAAATGATTTTAATAAGTCTATGTGATCGTCTGATTCCTATTTATTTTGATAAATTTATAGTGTGACACTGTTTTTACTTTTAGGAGAAAGTTATCATTCTGAGCCTCTGGGTAATACTGGGTAGATGGTGTTATTTATATCCCACCAAGATACAGAGTCACCCAGCCTCTGTGTGTTTACTCATAATAGAATCAAATGTTGCTTATAAAATAGTCTCTCAGGGCAAGATACAGCCTGAAAAATACTGTTTTACACAGTACAGAATAGCTTAAGATGGGGCACAGCCTGATCTCAACATTCACAAACAAAATTGCTAAGAAGCAGCTAATGAACTATGCCTTTGTGCAATTCCCCTCCTGTGTAGGTATTTCTTCTGAAATGGAAGGAGGCAGGAGGTTCATGACGTTGTGGAAGTTAAACTAATAAGGCCCAGGGAACTCATAAAATTCAGGAAATTCTGAAAGTTACAAGATTCACAATGTTCCCCTAGGTTATAAAATCCATCAGATGTTGGGAGGGGTGTATCACTGGAGAAGCTGCCTGTAAGTTGGATGTGCAGCTCTCATGAAATGTCACCCCTCCTAGGCTTGGCTTCTCAGTGATACAACTGCCTCTGAGCCAACCTTACTCCTGTAAGTAACCCCTCACCCATGTTACTAAAAGAAACCTTAATAATCTCATTGGTCAACCAAGCAAAACTTGGGAGGAAGAATTTATCTGAATTATCACTGGTGCCCTATTTGGGATGAATGGGTATTTGTTCTTCTCTCCCCAGGACTAGCCTATTTGTGACATAAGAAGGTAAGGGCCTCCTTGATTGGTATTTTAACTCCACTAGCACTCCTGTTTCCAGCAGCTAACTGCATGATGTACCTTGAAGATTCTGCTCTGTAGGCTAAAATTCTGTGGATAAGAAAATACTAGTACATACTCTTCCTGATACCTGAACTAAATGACAGACTGAGGAGCTTCAAAGCATCCAAACTGAATCTACAGCTATTGCTGAGGCATTCCGGTGCATTCCTTTTTTCCGGCGGCCTGCGCTTGACTGTCTTCTCTGTGTCTCACCTTTGTGTTGACAAATAAATTCACTAGTTTTGCGTCACTCTGACTCATCTTGAAATTCTTTCCTGCAGAACTAAGACAAGAACCAAGCTCTACCTCAGGAGATGTTCCCCAGAGCTCTAAGGGGAAATCCGTAGGCTGCCCAGTCAGTATCAGGTTGAATTTCCTGCTGCCAATGACAGAAAACAAGTAAAAGCAGTAATAATTAATAAGCACATTGTGAGAGATCACGCTGAGCCTGATAGACTATGTAGACTTGGAATAACGTGTTGGACAGATGCAATAGGAAAGGCAATGGAGAGGGAAAGACAGGAGACTTTGGCACAAGTTCAGAATTTCATGGAGAACCACATTCATGAGGGATCTCTAGTATCTTATGCTTTGTAATTCGTCACTCTGGCTCTGCTTCACTCACTGGAATAATTTGGAATGTCCACCGCACTGTCTTCTGAGAAGAGTCCACTAGTGAGGTCTTTGATCCTTGTTCTTTTAAAAATATTTTATTTATTATCTTTATTTTATGTGTATGTGTGTATTGCCTGCATGTATGTAAGTGCACCCATGTCGTTCAGTGCCCATGGAGGTCAGAAGAGGGTGTCAGATCACCTGGAATTGGAGACACTGATGGTTGTTAGCTACCATGTGGGTGCTGGAAATTGAACTAGGGTCTTCTGCAAGAACATCCAGTCTTCTTCACCACTGAGCCATCTCTCCAGCCCCAACTCCTTCTTCTTCTTATGCTTTTTCTGCCACTTTCATTGTTGGTCCCTCTGTTTGTTCCTTTCTTTTATTATCTGAATTTTGGATTCCTCATTGGTCAAAAATCTTCTGTGTGTGAATGTTTTTTTTTTCAATCTACATACTATTAGTAAAATGCAGCAGTGATCAACACTTCGTACCATAAAACAGTGGCCTACTATAATCAGCAGGTTGCTAGGAGACCTAGGCCCACAACTAGAAAAATATGTATCTTTAGCTGATGCTGCCATCTTAATAGTTTTACTGAAAGTTTCTTATTGTGATTATCCTAGATATCATGTTACTTTTTTCCCCCTCTATTACTAACTAGCCTTGTTCATATGCAGTCACATAAAATAGGTTTTTAAATATTATTTTTACTGAGTATGTGAAAATGAATTAAAAGAACATTTTCCTTAGGCAATACAAGACTATTAAAAGGCAAAGTTCTAGGGCCACTGAGATGGCTTATTGGATAAAAGTGCTTGCCACAAAACCTTTTGATCTGAGTTTGATCTCTAGCCAATTCCTGGGATTTATCCTTTGACCTTCACACGCAAGCTGTGACATGTGTTTCCGCTAACACATAATAACTTTGTGTAATAAAATTAAAATGAAAGGAAAACAATAGAGCTCAGAGAGAAAACATAAAAAGGTAGATTGTGATTTAGGAGTGTTCAGCTGTAACAGAAAATCTTACCAGAGAGGGGCTTAAATATAGAATATTTGTAACATTTTTACAGAAGCTGCAGGTACTGTGGCTCAGGACAAGTTCCTTCATTTAAGCATCAACAAGGACCCAGGAAATCTCATCTTTCCACTCTTGCATCCATCCCATTCTGGCTTTTAGCTTTGAACTTCCTCCTTGAATATATTTTAGATGTGAAATGTATATGTTTCCATACCATGAGGAACAAGGAAAAGAAATGCCATCTGCTCCTCAACAAATTCCTTAAGCTGGACATGTTAACTGCCCAACAAAAATCAGTGTGTTAGAAATTAAAAGAGACAATGAATGTGGGTGAGAAATGCCTGAGGCAACTAACAGCTGACTTAAACACTTGGTCCTAATGTGTTCAGAGACACATTAGGTAGAAACTTAAGAGAAGTATCTTGAAAGTGATCCTGACTTGCTCAACTCCATAGTCACATTTCAGCTTCTCTTTATATGGCTTCCTTGTGGCATTTTATTATATTGGTTCATCTTCCTCTTTCTGTGCTGTCTGCCTTTGAATTCCATTATGACACACCTGGTAATCTTCATCCTCTTCAGTTGCTTCTCAATACATTCCTAGCGTTCTTACCTTACCTCCCCAAGGGTGTCAGCGTTCTTGCTTTCTGTGTCAGGTCACTGCCTTGTACCACTCTTCTAAATGAAATATAAAGACTATTTCATATAGGACTGTTACTCTTTTCTCTCTTCTTCCACACATTTCAAATTGTTCCAGCTGCATGTATATTAGTCCTGCCTCCAAAGTCCTTGCAATCTACTCTTCAGGCCTTCACTCAAACTGCTCTCTCTCTCTGCTTCTTTGTAGCTAATAATTCCATTCTCACTCAAGTCTTATTTCAAGAGTCTGCCCTTCCAGAAGTGCTTCCATAGTCTAGTAATCCTTCTCTGTGCTGCCTAATACTTTTCTCAGGATACTCATTGGTTCAGTGACTGGTTCTCTCTTCCGTAAGAAGGGTTCCTTCCATTCTGTACCTTCATCACATAACCTCTCCCTCATCTGCACCATCACAGCTCATTATCACTTGCTAAGAGCATTTCTGGCCATTGCTTTTATTTGTTTTCATAGAGTTATTTCCCATTTATCTGGCATGGCTGTCTGATAATGGGTCTGGTGTGGTCATTTTGATCAATATGTGTACATTTGCCAGAAGGGATCTCAGTCACAGTAGCACCCCATTTATGAATGTGCATTTTTTGTTCACTGTGGTCACTACCATCAGTTTCAATCTCATGTTGATAAATGTGATATTGTTTTATAAATGCATTAATTAGATCATAACAAATGGCTGGGATTTCTAGTTTACTATTTGCGATGATTTTGCATGGTATTTACACACAATAGTTATAAAAATTATTATTGCATAATTTTAAAAGTCTTGAATATCTTACCAAGTAATCTATGATTGGGAGAGAAGGTATACTTGAAGAGTTTGAAATCTTAATCACCCAAGCCCTGATAAACACATTCATTTCTCATCTCCAGAGCTAACGGCTTTTCTTTTTACCTCAGTTTTTTTGCCTGTTATTTCTGAGGAAACAAAACCACAATAACACTTCTCTTTATTAATAATATTTTATATTTACACTTTTGTGTGTAATGTGCATAAATGTGTGCACACATGTTTGTATGTGTTTGTGTTCATGTGGAGGCACAAGGCTGATGTGTGGAGTCTTCCTCTTCCTTAATCACTCTCCACCTACTCTTTGATGCAGGGTCTTTGAACTCATAGCCCATCTATTCAGCTAGCCTCGCCAGTCACTTCGCCCTGTGTGTCTCATGTCTTCCAAGAACTTGACTACCCAGCATTTACAAGAGTTTGGGGATCTGCGCTTGGTCCTCACACTTGTGTATCAAACACTGTAGTCAGCGAGTCGTCTCCCAGCCCTTTTCTTACTGTAAAACTCAGGCCAAGGAAGGAGATCCCGCCTCACATTACCCTATGTTTTTCTCAGTTTTAAGGGACTTGATTTCTTGCTTTATGGGTTTGGACGTGGTTTATACTCTCTTGGTTTAATTAAATCAGAGGTCATTTCCTAAATTCTTTTTGTTGATGCATCTCCAAATTTGAGTTTTGCACAGAAACATAAAGTGTGGAAGCCAGAAGGCAAGCAGGGATCATTGTGTGACACCAGCAAGCCCCAGCTCTTCTCATTCCTTATTCTTCCCAACTGCTCTTCTCTCAGACTACAGACATTTGGCTGAAGATTCACAAAGACACCTTCTCTGAAATCCAGCAATATCAATTCTTTTCCCTGTTTAGTAGCTGGACATGCTCAGGGAGTCATGTTGACTGGTCGGTGACATTCAGGTTATCCACCTCTATATTTGAAATCCAACAATATCAGTTTTTTTCCCTGTTTAGTAGCTGGACATGCTCAGGGAGTCATGCTGACTGGTTGGTGACCATTCAGGTTATCCACCTCTATATTTGAAACCTACTTTTTTAGCACCATATGATTTAGTTTCTCTCATCAGTGCCCGATTCCACATATGGCATTATCTTCCTGCTTCCAGACTGAGCACCCGGCTAATAGAAATTCGACTTAAAAATAACATTTTCCTTTAACACAATCCTAACCTCTGAAAATGAGTTTGGAACTCTAGCAATGACATAAAACAGTTATAAGACTTGAACACTGAAAAAATTGATGCCATAGGTTAGAAAACAGAGGATTTATTTTTATACTGGTGGAGCAAGAACTAAACTTGATGAAGTAAAACAAAAGCTAATAAATGAACTTGTGGATCTTGCTCATGAAAATTTCTACAGAATCGGAAATTATTAAGTGACTTATTAAAGTGATGTGTTATATAGTGTTTCAACACAGAGATGGGAAGCATGAATAGAAAACCTCAAACAGAATTTACAGGATATGTATCTAATAAAGAAGTACTCAGCTTAGAAATTAAACTAGTTGTCACTATCAGTCTCTCTCTACTGAGATCAAAACACTCTTAAAATAAGAATGTCTTCAAGATGAAGAGCACATATAAATGCCAAGACTAAAGAGAAGCCTCCATATAATTCCAGGTTCAGTTGAAATCCCTGTCTCAAAGAATAAAGGCAGAGTCTTATAGCACAGGATATCCAAATGTCCTCCTTTGGCTTCTGTGCAGATACAGGTATGCACCTCTACATACACAATTGTGCATATACCACACACATGCATACACGAGAACTCCTGAATATTATTTGTTGTTTTCTTGATAATTGTTTGCTTTTTGAGATAGGGTTTCACTTCATATAAATAAATATATTTGTCTTGAAACATAAATAAATAGCAGTCATGGAACTCACTATGTAAAACTGACTGGCTTTTAATTCATGGAGATCCATCTGTTTCTACTTACTGGGTGCTGGGATTAAAGCTGTGAGCCACCATTCAGAGCTGACCACAAAATTTTATAATACGATGTATCGCATACCCTCTCAGCAGACAGCATGCAGATGTGGCCCACATTAACTCATGGGAGCTGACCTTATTGATCTTTCCCCAGCCCCATACGTTTATGTTGCCACCTTTAAACTAGCTCATAGTGCACATGTTGACATTTTGTTCTGACTTTCCTGTTATTTTATTGTGTGTATTTATATTTGTAGTGTGAGTGCATATATGTGTGTATGTGGTACATGTGTATATTGATATGTGGGTGTGAGTCCCCACATGTACACATGAAGAGCCTGGAAACGGACTTTGGGTGTCTTGCCCTTTCAATCTCTACTATATTCTTTTGATTAACTCAATATGGAGTCCTAGCAATTCCCCTGTCTCTACTCTGCCAGCCCTGGGTTTACAGGCACATGATCTCACCAGGCTTTTTATGAGGGTCCCCACATTTGTGCAGCAAGTGTTCTTACTAAGCAATCTCTCCAGCCTCTCATTTTGATCTTCTTCTTCTCATCAGGAAAATTTTACTTATCCTCTTTCTCTGAACATATTACATTTATAGCAATTATTTGGAAATAAGTAAAAAGTTCTGGCAGCAGGTGTATCATTATGAAAATAACACAATCTCATCATTGGTTCCCATTGACACCATAAAAGCTATTATGGAAAATACAAAATGCCAAATGAAATTGATTTGGGTATCTTTTATCTAAGATAATTATTGGAAAAAAATAATCTCCTCTTGTCAAAGCACTGGTACACTTGGACAAAGGCATTCATTTAAATAAGTAATGCATTATGAGAAATAGATATCTCATATCCCCTCAGGATAAAAATTTAAATATTTTATTGCAATTAATTGCAATAGAGATTCCTTTCCCACTTCTGTAATATTGTATTTTGTTCCATCAGCTCATATAGCATCAGATTTAGCAAAGGCAGGAAATGTGAATATTTATATGTAAAGGAAATTATCTTTAGATCATGTGTGGCCAGGAGCCCAAGTACACATGATGATATTTTTTCTAATCGGTGTTGATACCACCCTTTCCCAATGAGAAATAGCTAAATGTATACACAGTTTGCTCTGTAGGGTCAATTCAATAACATAATCCCATGATGAAAATTGGGAAAGCCATGTATATTCTGTTAGAGTAATAGATGGTATAGTGTGTAAATCATGAATTCTGGGTTTGTGGTGAGACAAAATGTGATGGAAGGAAACCATGGCAGCAACGCTGTAGCAAATAGGAGAGAGAGAGAGAGAGAGAGAGAGAGACACCTGGGACAAGATATATCAACTTAATTATCTAAGTGGAAACTGATAACTCTTAAAGTTATCAGAATATCACAAAACAGATCTACCAGACAGTGTCAAGCTTTCGAAATATAAGCTTTCTGCAGGGATGCTTCATATACAAAACATGAGAGGCCTCCTTGAAGCCATAGATTTTTCTCTTTCATCTATATTCTATGTTAATAAGCATACTTTCATTTCTTAGGTGAAATAAATCCCCTTAGCTGAATTACCTTTCATATGAAAGAACCCTTGGAACTGAAACACAAAAGAAGGATAATTTTTTTCTTAAAGTGAAATAAATCATTAAACACTTCTGTTTCATAAATCCACTCTCCATGCCTTGAGGGTGGGGGGTGATCTGGTTAATTCAGCTGGATATACGGAAAAGTGATCTTCCATTTAGAATGATTTATTTATCTACAAAGTTATAAAGTCTCTGGGGACACGCACCCCACTTGCCCGTGACAGCCAGCCCCATAGTTTACAATTGTTGCCCGGTGCATTTCACTCACGAGATTCTCGGATGCCGGGGTTGTGGCACGCTGCTTCCTGGGTTCCTGACTATCTGCATGGGCCTGGGATGGGGCATTTTCTTTTCCCATGTGGATCTTAGTAACCTCGCTTCTCTCCCCAGCTCTAGGCCATGATGATTCTGCCTACTCCCGCCTCCCTCCTCCCTTATTGGTCAGAGGGCGGGACTTGCCATAGAATGAACCATTAGGAAACAAAAGTTGCAGAGAGACAGTGTCTATGACTCCACAACTCCATTAAAGAATCTCTCAAATTATACACAGCGCAACATAGATATTTATTGACATATCTTAGGAATAAAGACAAAATTCAGTGTGTCACTAACTTAAATTTGTCTCAATTAGATTATCCAGTGTTCTGTGTTTGAAAATGATTCATTGCTAAAATAAAGATAAATGTCAGTTTGAAAGTTTTAATAGTAAACACTTTTAAAATATATAGAAATAGTTTAACTGCTCTTTAAACTACTCTCAGGCAGATGTGATACCTTAATCCCAGCACTCAGGAAATGAAGGTGGGAGGATTGTGAGTTTCAGATCAGCCTGTGATATGTTGATGATCTCTTCTCAGAAAAAAACAGGGACAACAAAGCCTATTTCTTGTTTCTTTCAGTGCTAGAACAAATTGCCACAACACAAGTTAATAGCTTAAAAGAAGCAGATGTAGTTCCTTATACTACTGGAGAATAAAGTCAAGATGGAAGTCATTAGGTTTCCCATGAGAATAGGGCTATGTTCTTCCAGGAGGTGTACTAGATAGCTTCACTTGTTGACTTGACACACTTGAGTAGAGGGAATAATTTACATTGGATTTGCCTCTGACCATGTCTGTGGAACATTTTCTTGATTACTGAGTGGTAGGTGAGGGCCCAGGCCACTGTGGGCAGTGCCATGCCTGGCCAGATGGTCTTGTGTTATATAAGAAAGCAGGCTGAGTACAGGCCAGAGAGCAAGCCAGTAAGCAGCTTATCTCCATAGTTTGTGCCCCAGATTCCTTCTTTCAGTTCCTGGCTCCCCTCAGTGATAAACTGTGAGCTGTAAGCCAAATAAACTCTATCTTCTCCAAGTTGGTTTTGGTCAGTGTTTTTACCACAGCAATAGAAAGCTAACTAGAACAGGAGGTTCTAGGTATGATCTGTTCTTTCCTGTTACAGTTTCTAACAGTAGTCCACATTCCTTGGTTTCTGACCACTTCCCCGTTTTAATAGCCAGTAGCAGGGAGCTGAGTCTTTCTCGTGAACTTCTTTCACTTCCATCTTCTACTTAAAGCACTGATTTGATTCTCTTGCTCCCAACCAGAAAATCAAAGACAATACACCCACATCACTGACTAACAGCCTTAATTCCCTTTTTATAATCTAATGCATTCAAAGGTTCTGTATTTGGCACCTGGACATTTCTGGTCAGCTATTAGACACTATACACGCTTTACATAAGCAGAAGTAACTGAACTCACCTGACAAGAATAGACATAGGAGAAGCATGTTCTACCTGAGACACATCTCCTCTTGTTAGAATTTTTCTCTCCTTTCCCAGCCTCGCCCTGACTGCTTAGGCTTTCTGCGAGCATTTTCCCTCTATACCATGATTCCTCTATACATACTTGCTCTCAGGAAGGGATCTGATTTCATCATAGTTAAAGTGTGTGCACACTTTAAACTTATTCATAAGAGATTTTTCTTCCTTACATTTTATAATTTAATTGGATTTGGTTAACATGTCTAACTTTGAAAATAAGTGTAGAGAAGAGGGAATCACTCTGTTGACAGGGGTCCTTCTCAGAGTTCTCAGCTATCCACATGGCCGGGGTATAAATAAGAAAGCTAAGACTGTGTTCTTGTTAAAATTTTACCAAGAAAGATAAACCTTAGTCCTAGACCTCAGTAAGAAAGAGCCAGGTATAACTTTAATCCATATGGTGTGAGTCTATTTATGTAAAGCTCAAGAACAGACAAAACTTATTATGAGGATAGGAATAAAATTAACTTTCTTATATGGAGATTAAGGTCATATCGAAGAATGAATGAAAGAATGTTTTTAAGTAATAAAAATGTCCTGTATCTTCACAGGAGTGGAAATATCTTACCAGATATGTAAATATTCAAAACAATTTATTTGTACACTAAAAATGTGTGCATCTTGTATAGGTAAATTTTGCCTAAATATTTACAAAATCTGCTATTCAAACTTACTAAAAACATTAAAGGTATCACACTCTAAAGAGTGCCCACTATGAACTTAAGCTAATGTCTCCAAGTTACCATTTTAAATAAATCAGTTTCATAGAAGCACAAACTATTAATATATTAAAAGCCAGAGTCAGTGAAGACTGAAATTAGACTTAGTCTAATTGTCCACTTTCTTTGGGATTTGGAAGTGGAATAACAGGCTTAGACCACAGCACTCCTGGGATTAAGCTAGTTTAATGCTAGGAATCTTTACACTCTCCAATATTTCAGTGCAACCAAAACAGATTTTTCACTAAATCACAGTATAGATGGCCATTTTAGAATAGAAATGAAACTATGATTTTTTATATTAAAAAGAAGCTTAAATAGAACACAACTAGCCTGTGAGGCATTTGTAGGAAAAGAATATTTTGTGGTGACAGAAATGACTTTGTCTTTACAGAGTAGTTCCTGATCCTAAAGATACTCCAGGACTCATGAAGCTAAAGCCCAGTGTTGTTAATACACCATAGAAATACAGTAGTTGTATTATTATAATATATCCAAAAGACATGGTGGTAAACTGTGCTGCAAAAGTTCTTTGAATAATTGCTTGCTAGAGCTGGGCACAGAATTTTGTTATTCTGTTTGATCCTGTTCTATTTTCCCTTCTGTTGCTGTGGTAAAAATCATGATCAGAAATAGCTTAGGGGAGGAAAGGTTTATTTGGCTTACAATTCCAGGTTATGTTCTATCACTGAAAGAAATCAGAGCAGGAACTCAAACAAAATCTTGAAACAGAACTCTTGGAGGAATGTTGCTTGCTGACTCACTCCAGGTTCTTGCTTAGCTAGCTTGCTTTTACAACCCTGCCCAGAAATGATGCCACCCACAATGGATTAGGCTCTCCTGTATCAGTTAACAATCAAGACCACACCCTTTAGATATGCCCACAGGACACTCGGATTTGGGCAGTCTCTTGAGACTCCCTTCTCAGATGACACTGGGCTGGGTCAAGTTGACCCAAAGTTAACAAGGAAAGATCCCTCCGATCTATTAGTACTACCATTTCAGAAGTCCACATTCAGTACTCTCATCCTCTAAGTGTGTTATAAAAGAAAAAAATACCATATCAAAGAATACCTATCACTTTACATTTTATATTATCTGTAGAATAGAATTTATACAAATAATTCCATTATTCATACGTGTGTAAAAACCCAGAGGGAGCTATGTAATATGTGCTGGAGTCCTGAAGAGACGTACTTAAGACTATTCCCACTGTGACAGATTCTTTCACATGATGGTGGAAGACAATGTCTTCTGAAACTCTACCTGCTTGTGTGTGACACTGATGATGGGGTCATTTTCAGCTTGAATCCATGATTTGTTATAAAATATTTTAACTCATGATTATAACACTACTAATGTTTATTATTATCTAATCTTTCAATAAGCCAAAATTGTCTACGTGGATTTAAACTTTAGATCACAAAAGACAAGACATGGATCTGTTTTTGCACATCAGGTTCGGTCTTCTAAATATTGTTTAGAACCTTCTCAGACTTGCCAGAGAGTGTGAGAATTTTAAGATTGAGGTCAGTGTTCCTTTACTCGTATTGCTCCTTCAGGTCTACCATTTTCAAAAGTAGTATCAAAACCAAAAGAAGAAATCTTAAAGATATTTTGCTTAATGAAGTGAATGATGCCCGAAAGGTCAAATACTGTAGGATTTCATTCACATGACATTTCTAGATTAACCAAGACATGGAAAGAACAGCCTCTGTCAAGGCCAGAAGAGGAAGAATGGACAGTGATTGTTTATTGGAACTGTTTTTCAGTGTGAGATGAGGAAAATGTTTTGCAAACTGATGATGTTGATGATTGCATAAGAATGTGCTTCATGCTTAATGTCACTGAGTTATACTTCTACAAACGGTGTTTTGTAAATTGTACTATGGATATTTTTTAATAATAGAAAATGATAAAAATGTGTTGGCATGTTCACATACATTGAGTGTTTCACTGTATTTGATATGTAAAAACTCTAGAGTGCTTTTAGGTCTTTTTTACTGACAATTTAAAGCGGCAACTTTATGTGAGAGCTTATACCTACAAATATTTTATCAATGAGACACTGAGAAAAAAGATCATAATTTAATATATTAATCAGTGTAAAGATACATATGAAGAAGTAACTATATTAGTAAGAAAACAAGTGAAGCAATCAATACAGTGTAACACTGAGATTCAAGATTTTCTATTGCAGAGTTGCAACATTGTGTATTTCAGTTATTCCATATATGTCTAACTAATTCAGTTAAGCATGCCTACATGGGAAAAACATTGCTTAAAGCATAGGCATTTTTAATCACAGTGCTGATTAGATTCCTACTAGAAATATAATGTGTCTGCCAGAGTTTGAATCCTAAATGTCCCCTGTAGGCCAATGTGTTAAATGCTTGTTCTCTAGCATGGCCCCATAAAGAGGTAATGGAAACTTTAACAGATAGATTGGGCCATGGGGATATTCTAGTTAATACCCATGGTCAGTTGAATAGGATGTTGGATTGCCTAGGAGAGAAGCATCTGGACATGCCTGTGAGCAATTATCTAGATTAGGCTAGCCTCTGAGAATGTCTGTGAAAGAATTCTAGACTAGGTTAAGTGAGGTTGAAAGGCCAGCCCTGAATATGATTGGCATCATTCCATGGTTGGGATACTGAATGAATAAAGTGAACTGGACACTAGACTTTATCTCCTTCTGCTTCCTGTATCTGATGCAATATCACCAGCTTCCCCAAGTTCCTGATGCCATGACTTCCTCACCATGATAGACTGACCTCTGTAACAGTAAACCGAAATAAACCTTCCTTCCTTAAAGATCTTTTGTCAGGTGTTTAATCACACTAACAACAAAGTAACTAATAGGGAGCCTGACCTTAGGTGGAAACTGTGGGATACTGAACATATTTATCCTTTTCTCCTTGACTCATCTGATTCAGGAAGCAGAAGGAGGTGCTTAATCACTGTCTCCCTAGCATTGTGATCTGGAATCCCATCAGGGGCCTAAAAGAAATCGGTCTACTCCATCATACACATGAGCCTATAAAACTATGAATCAAAGAAAATATTTGTTATCTTAAGGATTTCTCATAGTGACCAACAGCTACATAATAAAATATATTTCTTGTCTGGGTATGGCATAAAAGTGCTTCAAAGGCAGAAACAAATACATTTCTGACAATTCAGGGCCAGCCTGGACTACAGACAGAATTCCAGGAGAGGAATGCCAGGGCTTGTCTCAAAAAATGTTTTAAATATATAGATTATAGGTATAAAGAGGAAAATAAATAAATTATAGAGAGTTGTGAGCCAAGACAGAGATTTTTAAAGTGCTTATATGTATTTTAAGAGGTTGAGGGAAATATATCCATTCTAAAGAACTGATTCAAGTCTGAGTGGAAAGACTATATAACAGGGCGATTAGAGAAGCGTCTCTCCATCTCGAACAGCCTGATGAAAGTAAGTAGACTTGGGCTCCAACAGAAGAGATAATTTAGTTCTACTAAGGAAGTTTTCAGAATAAGAAGTCTCAAGAGCTCTTTCCCTTGGGCTCATTAAAAATAAGGCAAATCTGTATAACAATAAGATATAAAAATCCAGTTTAATACTATATTATTTAGAATAATAATAGTATATTATTAGTAGTAATAAAAGGTCTCCCCTATGGCCTGTGACCTTTCAATCCACAGATATCAGCTCCATCTTGTGGAGTAGACCTTAAGTCCAATCAAAAGGTGATCATTTACTCCCATAATATTCATGCTCCAATTATACCAATGGCCATATCTTGCCAGGCCACTAATTATTGCATCTCATAATATTTATATCTGGATAAAGTTGATGGCTTTGTTTTTGCAACACATGGCAATTAACAGAGACTCAGAACTGGTCAGGATTCAGAGAATAAGAAACTGAAGAATGCTCAGCCTTAAATGGGAAACCTGTATCATACCCTCTTCTCTCAAGGCTAAAAGGATCATTAAGGAAGAAAAGGCAGAAAGACTTTAAGAACCAGAAGTGGTAAATGAGTACAAGGAAACTGTTTTCTGCACACAACAGAGAAATTGCATATATGAACTCATAGGATTTGTGATACCATGTATAAGACCTATGTCAGCTTAAACCAGGAAAAAAAAAACAAAACCAGCATGTACTCAGGATGCAGTCAAGAAATCCCAGCCCTAGCTGAAGATCTATTGGCAATTGACAGCTGCTGGGAGAGAGAGAGAGAGAGTCTGTTTTCTTTAAGAGAATGCTGCCTGGTCAGTTGACCAGATACCAAGTGATGAACTGACACCAAAGAGTTTCTGGGCAAACAAATTAGACTCCATATGCATTTTTTAAAAAGAGAAGTAATAGAGGACAAGACGCCAGGAGGGAGGAATGGGATGGGGGTGGGGACAGAGAACGGTGTCTCAACATGATCAAAACATATTGTCTGACGTTCTCACAGAAGCAATAACGTTTTTTTAAAGAATAGGCCAAATGCTCCTCTGTCATGAATGGTTTAGTTTCAGGCCTTCTTGGAGGACTGGGACTTGCCTCATCCTCTCTCATGGTCTCTTCCTGTTCTGATGTCATGACTCTAGGGTGATACATGATGGAGAAGCTGCATTGTCAACTTGTTGTTGACAAATGTTGTTGGAAAATCAATTAATCTATGTAATTCCATTATGAATATGACATTCTTGCCATCCTGCTTTCTTTCTTCCTTTCTTTTCAGTACCTAACATAGGACAGACACTCTGGTGTCATCAAGATACCATCTGGGAGA
This sequence comes from Eospalax fontanierii, assembly GCA_035773235.1. NCBI lineage: Eukaryota > Metazoa > Chordata > Mammalia > Rodentia > Spalacidae > Eospalax > Eospalax fontanierii. The sequence goes on from CM069532.1 coordinate 42,611,057, forward strand.
TGATACCAGTTCCATAAGTAATATAGAATGTGGTTTTTTATTTGCATGTTTGACTAATAACAACGTTTAAACCATATCTCACCTCTCTCTTGGATTCACATTTGAGAAAGTAGAGAACCAGTGCTTCCTTCACAAACACTTGTGGGATATTTAACCTTCACAAGATCCTACCCACCCATATTCAGGGCCCTTTGCATAGGCTCCATCCATGAACTTTATTAAAGTGCCTTCCCTCAAGCCATGGGGGCCATTTATGAGACAAAATCTATGTAGACCCAGCTCATCTAGAATGCACTCTGTAGACCAGGTTAGCCTCACTATCACACAGATCTTCCCGCCTCTGCCTCCTGGGTAGGTGCTACGATTAAAGGCATGTAACACCATGCCAGGCCTTCCTCAAGTTATTTTAAGATCAGCTTGGAAAAGTGCCTTGTTTTCCCTCCAGAAATCCTTGGTATGTGAGTAATGAACCCTTCTGGGGACTATGATCAGTTTTAACATCAAAGACAAATTTTGATTGGGAATGTATCCTGATTCTGAAGATTACTACAACACATTTCATATTAGTTTGCTTCTGTGTTGCTGTGATAAACACCATGATGACTAAAAGCAATTTGGGGCAACAGGGTTTATTCAGCTGCTTATAGGATGAAGTCCATCACTGAAAGAAGCCACAGCAGGAACTTGAACAGAACAGGAACTTTAAACAGAAACTATGGGGAAATGCTGCTTATTGGCTTGCTCTCAAATTCATGTTCAGCAACCTTTCTTCTACAGTCCAGGTCCAACTGCTTAGAAATGGTACTGTCTACAGTGGGGAAGGAGGGTTCCTAGGTCAATTAACAATCAACAAAATGCCCTCATAGACAAGGCCTGTCTAATAAAGGCAATTCTTCATTTGAGGTTTTCTCTTATGAGGTGAGTTAAGTTGGCAACCAAGTTTAGCTGTCACAAATTGTAGCTACTAAGGACATTTGAAGATGAGAAGGGCTAAGTACCAAAAATAAATGGTTTTATAGGTGTTTGGCTCTTCTTAAGAGGTCAGAGTGCAAAGAAAACATGATATAGGAATTTCAGGAGATGCCAGTCATAATAAACTAAGGCCAAGATATATTTTCCCCTTTAGATTAGAAAATCAAGTATAAATCTTGATGGTTTATTTTACAATGTAAAAATATTACAGTTGCTTCTAATGATGAGAAATGAGAAGTCTGCAGTTTCTTTGATAATTGAATAATGATATAGTTTTAAAGGAGTGTTTTAACCATTTTAGTTTATGGATAATTTTGTAAACTTATCATATTATATGTATTAACTACTTCTCTTGTTGCTGTGATGAAAATATCTGATAAAATAAGCTTAAGAAAGTATGACTTTTACTTTGGTCCCCACTGGCATGGGGGAGGGCCTGGCAGCAGGAACTTGAGGTGGCTGGTCACATCCCATCTGCAGTCAGGAATAAAGGAGAGGTGAATGTTGTTGTCAACTCACATTTTCCTTTTCAATCAGCCCATGGAATGATGCCACCCAATTTCATGCAGAGTCTTCCCACTTCAGTTAACGTAATCTAGGTCATCAATCACAAGCATGCCCAGAAGCTTGCTTTCTAGATGATTCTACGTGGAACTGACCTATTAATGGACATGATCTGGGTTAGTAACTTTTAATTAACCCCATCAAATCTCTGGAGTCTGATTGATGACTGAGGTGTCTCTTTGGCAACCTCATTTTGGTACTCCACTCAAAAATATAATGAATGAATGTGGGTATGCTTGAGAATTAGCATATCAAAGTGCTAAAAGCAGCCCACTCAGCCATCTTCAATGAATACAGTGGAGATTGGGAAAGGATGCCTAGGCTTGGATGAATGAACTACTAGGGATGAAAATGCCAGATGGTCTGTTAAGATAAAGCAAGGGTGGAAGAAACTTGAACTTGTACTTCCCCAATGAAGTTGGAGAAACCAGTTTGAATAAACTATGGGTGTGGCCTGACTGGGGACAGAATGGAAGAAACAGTATTCCAGAGACAGGTCCACTGGCACAGGTGAGGAGAGGACACAGCTCCATCTGCACAGGTTGAGGGGACAAGAGAGAGCCATTGACAATGTCTGGAAAACAGTTCTAATAGATAACTAGGAGAAGTAGTGCCCCCAAGTTCTGGCCCACTTTTCAAAACTTATTTTAAGAGTCAGGTGATTATAATGTTGCTGTAATAATAAACATCGAAATTCTAGATCCTTCAAGTTGACAATATTAAGCATCACACATCTCCAGATAGAGATGACATTTATTAACATTATTGAAAATACTAATAAATAGCAGTATCCATATATATATATATATATATATATACACTAAGATGTAATGGAAAATAATTAAATTTATCAGACTGCATTCATTCAAACAAAATACAATCAATTTACCCTACCACAGAATGACTTAACAATAATCAGGAACTGATAGCATTGGAGCTATAATACGCTTAAGAAAGACAAACATGCTGTTTCCGTAACACTTGAATATAATGACTCATCTCTGCAATGATTACAAGTTGGAGGCTAGCCAATATACATAGTAAGCTCAAGGCTAGAATGGGCAACTTAAAGAGATGATGTCCCCCAAATAAAAATAATAATGAGAATGGCCACAAATGTAGCTCAGAGATAGAGCCCTGGACTGGCCTGTACAAGGCCCTGGGCTCAGTCCCAGTACAGTAACAAAAAGCAGCAATACACTTGCAAAATTTTCCATGGTGAAGATTTTGGTCCATTCAGTCTATTAATTATTGGATTCAATTAGAAAATTGTTTGATTAAAATGAACATTTACAGGGAAGAAATCATTGTCAGAACTCACTCTGTATTGATGGCCAGGTAACGAGACTGAAAGATCCTTGAGTTCATTTTGCTGTCTTTTCTAAAGTTGTAATTAAAACAATGGTGATGTTAAAATTCTCATATTCAAATTCCTTTTTCTTAAGTGCACTTAAATTCCTGTGAGGCTGAGTTATTCTGCCCACAAGTAAGTCCAACTTGACATTTTTAGGATGATACAGGCCTCAGGAGAATGTGAGATTTTGCCCTGATTTTGAGCAGCTGTGTCCATTAATTGACTGTGCATGGTCAGGTTAAAGATGTACTCATTGCTTTCAGGAGTAAATGTGACTGAAGGGTCTATGAGAAAGAGCCCATGTATAATCTTTTATTGCCCTGTCATCTTTTCTTCTGCAGAGGTTCCCATTGGGAGGTGGGAAGGCATAGATCAACCGACAAAGAATAAACAAACGTATACATTTTTAAAATCAACAGCAGCTTTATAGTCCCTTCTGTGAGCCATCAATTCCACTAAGGTTGGGTTTAATGGGGAGCTGTGTGCCAAGAATCATCCTGCAGAACCTCCTAATTAGAGCTAATTATGATTTTTTGTCCCTGTTGTTTGGGAGAGAAACATATTTAAGAATAAATCTGGACCTTTCAAAAATTGAAACTTGAAAACTAACTGAGATGTGGGAGAGTATAGAAGAGTCTGTAGCAGGAGTGGAGCTCTAAAGCTACTTGGAAGAAGGTGTCACAAGAACCAGGAGCCTCTGGCACGACTGTGAGAGCATCACATGGGCAATGTTGCTTCAGCTTCTTCTGTATTTAAGTTCCTTACTCCTTTTGAGAACATACAGACTCTGGGACTAATCTAAGTTGCTCACACAATAAAAATGAAAATTTGTGGTGTTACTATAACCATTTAGCATATAAGTCTTTGCAAAACTTTTATATCTTTTATTGTTGACCCCATAAAAAATCTTTTTAAATTTCAATTTAACCTTAGTGAGCTGTAAGTTTCAAAATCCTGCAGATGGTTTTAATTTCTATATACTATGTCATTTCTCAACATTCTCTGTAGCAATATGTACAGAAAATAAGGTTTGCCTGCAGCATCCATCTCCTTATGGGTGCCTAGACCAGACCTGTAAATGAAGCCCCCTGACATGCCAGAATCAAATCCTTTAGGAATATCACCTCTCTCATACATGGAACCATAGACAGTATTATCATAAACATAACTTTGTATTTAGTTTAGTAGTTTTCAACTACTTAAACTTTGGCTAATCTTTTAAATATATATAGGTGATGAGTGTGCCCCAACTATTTGGATAAGCTAGAAAGTAGAAAAAGATGGAGTCACTCATGATCAGTATTTGTGCCATAGGGGACTGGAAAGATTTCATTTCAGTGGGCGTGCTAGTGACCCAGAATATACTCTAGATAATGGCTTCGGTGGAGGAAATCTCTGCCTTCAAAACTTCAAATTGTAACTGTCAGTCATCTATGTCCTTTCAAATAGAAATATCAACTGTTGTCCTGAAAAATAAGATTCCTTACAATCTGCTTCCATAATCACAGAGATGTTTCTTCTGTCAGAACTGTGGACAAGGACATGTCAAATAATACTGGAGAAGAAATATTGCATCCCTTTCATGACCTTGGCATTTTGAAAGATTCAAAGCTATTTATTTTGTAGAATCTCCTTCAGTTGGAGTTTTGCTGAGGTTTTAGGTGATTATTTTGAGTTTACTCATCCTCGGTAGAGATAGTACTGAAATATCTTTTCTTCTCATTGTGTCATTGTGTTCCATCTAGTAGCACCCCATTTCATTGTTTATGTGTGACACGGATAATGATGCAAGAATTCCGATGCCTCCTTGTATTTACCTCTTTTCTCTATAGTCAATAAATGTTTTTAAGGAAGTAGGTTGTTTTCTGTGTAACTTGATTAGGCTGTAGTAGTCAATTATTTAATTAAGCATGAACTTGTGTTTTGCTCTGAATATATTTTATAGATGCCCTTAACATCCAAACTCAGTTGACTTTAAGTAAAAGATGTAACTCTTGATAATGTGGGTGTATCTCAATAAATCAGTTTAAAATATTCTTAATAGGAACATCTGAAGAAGAAAAAGTCTGCTTTAAGACCACAACATCCCTCCTATGTTTCTAGCGTGCTGGACTGACAGTTATATGAATAAATTCTTCACAATATAGCCATTAGAATATTTATATAATGAGATGATAATAGTAATTCATTTTTAATTTCTAGAGATAGAGGGAAATAGATATATGTAGGTGATAGCTAGATAGATGATTGATAGATAGCTAGTTGAGATAGATAGATAGATAGATAGATAGATAGATAGATGATAGATAGATAGATAGATAGACAGATAATAAATTTTCAGTTCTTGTTCTTTGGTGAACCCTAGCTGATATTATACTGAAAGTAGCTTAGAAGGAAAAGAATCTTAAGGAAAATTTTTCTGAATCAATTAAATAGAGTGGTCAGACAGTCAACATAACTGTACAAAACCTTTGCTAGTTGTATTTCAGTCAAAGGATTAATAGGCACCATTGTGGAAGAGGGGGCAGAAAGATTGTAAGAGCCAGATGTGGTGGTTGACCACAAGGAAATAGAATTTTCCAGATGATTGGGAAGTTCCTCATATGAACTTACAGCAATGGTAAAAGCATGCATTAGACTGATGTAAGCTCAAGCCTGACAGAATTCTAGCATAGAACTCGGAAGAAGCCCCAACCTTAACCGAGGACTACTGGGAACTGATAACTACTAGGAGAAGGGAGAGTTGGTTTTCTCTAAGGATGTGACAGTAGGTTAACCAGGCTCCAGTGGATGGATACATAATGAAGGACATTTAGGGACGCAAACTTGCTTCCATAGGCCTTAATATATATGACAGAGTACATGAAATTCTGGGTTAGGGGGCTACAAGACTAGTGTGGCTAGGAGATAGCATATAAACATAATGTATGAAATCCACCAAAATTCAAGTAAAAGAAAAAGATAAAAAGGAATCACATAAAAAGCCTCATGTTCTGTTATTGGTTTTCCATTCCCAGTGGAAACTTAAGGGCGGTTCAGTTTTATTTATTATCATTTGTTTATTTACAAATGTCACAATATTAAAATTCTGTCCAATGGGAAAAGAGAATATATAAAGTTCCTCAAATATAAAACACCAAAAAATCAGTACTGCTAATCAATAAATGGTCTAATGAATTGAACAGAGATTTCTCAAAGATGATATAGAAATGGCCAATAAATATGTTTAAAGTACTCTATATTCTTAGTTATCAGGAACATAAGATATACGTTGAAATTTCTAATCATCCTATCCATTTTAAAGGTCAGAGCTATCACATGTTTACATAACATACAAGTCTATGCACTTTAGCAGGGGATCAAGATCCGGGAAACCAATGAGTCACTAGTCAAACAGACTTCCTTAGTCCCCAGGGGAGTCAGGAGATACTGCATCAGGGTGGTATGGAGCTGGCGAGCACTAAGTGTGCCATCAAGATGATGCACTTTAAACCTATAGTATGACATGGACTGAGGCCCAAGAAGCCTACATATCCATAAAGTGATGAATGGATAATGAAAATGTGGTAATTATGAAATTTGCAGCGAAATGAACAAAACTGAAAAATATTATCGTATTTAATGTGAGGCTTAGAAAAACAAATACTGCATGTTCTCTCTCCTATGTGGATCTTAGCTTCTAACTCTCATAGATTTGTGTGTGTGTGTGTGTGTGTGTGTGTGTGGTTAGAGGTCAGAAAACTAAGGGAGAGCATACAGAACTTGATAGAGCAATGCAATAGGAACGTGGACGGAGGAATCCTGTGAGCGGAAGGGGAAGGCTGCAAGGGAGACAAGGATCCTGGGGAAGTGGAGTGGGATCGAGGATCCACCAAAACTCAGTACTGTGAAAATGCCTCAAGGAAACACGACACTTTATACACTAGCTTTATTAACTTAAAAGAAAAATTGGGCTGAGGACAAAGATTTTTGGGAGAATAAGATTTTCAAAATGTGAACATGTATGCCATGGAGGTTAGCGTGTAGACTGCAGTGCACATGACCAGGGTCAGATGAATGCTCAGAAAATAGTTGAACAAAGGGTTGCACCTGGTAATCTGACAGTTCCTGCAAGACGGGGATAAAGTATAAGAAGTAGATGTACAGAGCCTGCTTTAGGATTGAGGAAGTGCCCCAGCTCAGAACAAATTTGAAAAGGCAAGGAAAGGAGTTTTCTTATTTACTTGAAGTTTGGCTTGACTTGGATTTGGTTTGGTTTGAGTTGGGTTGGAATGATGGGGTTGATTTGTTTTGAGTTATACAGTCAGTGTAAAAATTTTAAAGTTTATTTTCATGAGATTTAGTAATGTCATAACTCTGCTTTGTACCTTTAATGCAGACCTTTTTTCTGTTTACTGATTGTTTTTATTGTTATTTGAACCAAAACCTCCAATTCCTTCCTTGTTGCAGACCTGGGTAGCAGACTAATTCTCTTGACGTGTGTGCTGAATTAGTCTGCCAGGCAATGCTGTCCATTCTCTAATTGAATTGTTTAACAGGTGTGTTTCTGTGGAGGAAAATGTCAATGCTACTAGGTTAGAACACAGTCTCTGCCCTATGTGCACTGGCCCACAAAGAAGTAAAGAAAGTAAGAATGTTCAGAGATTTCTACAGCAATTTCACACAGTAATTCCGTGTCTTCTGAGTGTAATAATAACAGATTAGATAATGGTTCGAAGGCTTTATGTTTCATTTTTTTTAGTCATTTCCATTGTGCTTTAGAGGGTATTGATTCACAAAAAAACTGGGGAGGGAGGTGGCGAATTTTAGCTCCTGTATTACAGATAGCTTAAGAATAACTGAGCTGGTCACCCTCAATAGACCCTGAGAGTTGGTTATATTTGAGAAGAACATAATGATTTCCTGAAATACAAAAAAATATCTTTTTCTCAGTATACATTCTGAAATAAACCATTAACTAGACTGACAATGTAAAACAGAAACAGAACTTAAATTCCTAAAATAAGCAATGAAGGAAGGAACACTCCCACACTTTGGGGGCCCTTCTTTATCAGAGAACCATTTTTGTTCTTGTTTATTCTCTCTGTGATTTCTTATTCATTATTCTGTTTGACTGTGTTATTAATTTCAATTATTTTCTCCTATCTGCTGCCATTTTTATATTTATCAAATTTGTAATTTCTTTTCCTATTGCTTACTAAACTTTGGCTTTAATTTTCACGTATTTGTAAGTTTTCAAACTCTAGCTGCAGCTTTTCAAATTCATTTCTATGTGTTTAAAATATACTTGAAATATTTTCATTTTTAAAATTAATTAGAATTTATTTTTTTGAAAAATACATGGTCAACCTTGGAGTGCATTCTATTTGCACATTATGAGAATGTATGCTCTGGTGTGGTCTGTGGACAAGTGTTGGGTTTAGTTGATGCACAATTCTGGTCAAGTCTTTTATTTTCTCAAATATCTGTCTGGTTGTTCTTTAATAAAAATGGAAAACTAAAGTTTCCAACTTTTATTCCTCCCTTTATTTCTACAATTTTGCTTCTTATACTTCGGTGATCTGATTCTAAGTGCACACATATCTATTCTGATATCATCTTGATGGACTAATCTTTTTCTCATACTATATTCTTTTTGGCTCTCATTGAAATTTCTGTCTTGTAGTCTGTTTTGTCTGATGTTAGTAAGGCCACTTCATCTTTTTTGGCTACTACTCAGCTTTTAGGTTACTGATTAGGTTTTTAAATTATTTTACTTTCAACTTCTTTGTGTCTTTCAACCTAAAGAAAGATCTCTGTAGACAGCTACAAATGGATGTTATTTTAAAATCCATTCCAAAAAGTTTTACCTTTTAAATGAATAATTTAATAGACTTACATTTAATATAATAACTGAAGAGGAATAATTTATGTCCATTCCTTTAGTATATGTTTTCTATAGAGAGAAGAGAAAGGTTAGAATATGAAGCTTGGTTTTATTTTAAATTGTCCAGTTAGGTAAAACCTCATTGAGACTATTACAGCTGAGAAACTACTCAGTTAGAAACAATGACCTAACTATCTCAACACAAAGGAAAATTTTAAATGTTTTAACTCCTTCTTGCAGCATCTCAATGACCAGAGTAAAATGAAGAATCCAGTCGGACATAAGAATTCTAGGAGAATCATGAAACTTAACCAAACCGTTTCATAGTTTGACCTGGGATGCTTAGTTTCCATCGTCTCATCCCTGATGTTGTCATACAAACGTTCCCTAACATTTGTACAGAGGAGTTACTCCACAGTCACCACCTGTCTGCCAAAAAGAAGTTCCTTCTATTTTGGATTTCATTCATTTTCCCATATTAATTCTACTGATATTTTGTTTTCTTTGTACGTGTCCTAGCTGCTTAATCATAAATTTTGAGACAAGGTCTCATTATATAACAAGTTTTTGCCTCTGCCTCACATGTGCTAGAGTAATAAGTGTGTGCCACCATGCCTGACTGACCTCAATTTTTCTTGAATTATTTTAGTCAGATGAAGATGAAAATACTGGTCTGAATCAGAGGCTTACGCTTAATTATAGAAATATGAAATCTGCCTGGATTTTTCTGAATTTTTCTCTCTGCCCTCTGGGTCAATAGAACTCCTTCATCATGGAATTACAGAAAGCAATGCCATCGTGACTTGAAAATTGTGCTAGACTGGCATTGAACACTGGAGAAGGTAGGGTCTGCAGAAGGCACTGTGTGGGCTATGATCATTTATAACCTCAGCTGTACTCTTTCTACAGGAATACAACCTCACAAGGATAAGAGGGTAGACTGAGTTGCAGTAGGCTACTAATATATGTGATGCATGTCTGCAGGAATCATGAAATATGTAATATTTATTCCCTAATTCTCTTTAGTAACATAATAGTCATAAAATGATTTACAAACCAATAAAGAATAATAGTCACCCCTAGCATCAATAAGAACAAACATCAGTTTTCTTACTAAACCTTGCGTACAGTATATGTTGAATTGAGTCAATGTCTTTAAAACACACAACAAAAACTTCAAATTCAGCTAGCACAAATTAATAAACAGGGAATCTCTTGTGCTGTCCTGTGTCTCCCTACAATTCTGGATGCATGATGGAGTGATGAGTCTAGGACCACCTGACCTTTTCCATTAGTTGTACTTTTTTATCACAGTGAGATGTTAGGTTCCTTATCTTTTATCAAGGTAAACTACCTTCTCATGAACTGAGAAACATAACTGCATTTCTTTGTTATTAATATCTGGGTGAATCATGCAGTGCACTCTTATAGCACATGTGAGCACACAGATGAAAGAATCTGAGCTTTCCTTTCTGTTAGAGTATGTTCTCTTTTGTGGAATGGTTTATAGTACCATCCCAATTGCTTTCTGACAAGGACTTTCTAGTTTCCTTGTTACATAGGTGACCTCAATGGAAAAATTCATAACAATTCTTGTGAAACCAAGGTGCATTAAAAAAAGAACTCTTCGCAGAGGCATACTTTATGTATGTATATACGTGCATGTATATATGATATAAATAATATGGATTGTAATATACAATAGATTATTTAATTTCATTTATATGCACTTTTTACTTATTAGTTATACTGCTCATAAAACAAAGAATGAGTTTACCTTTTTATTAGTTATGTTTCTCATCTCTATGATAAAGTAACTGAAAGAAACAAATTAAGAATGGGAAAATTCATTTAGGCTCATGATTTGAGATGGTATAGGCCATCATTATAGGAAAGGCATGATGAAAAGACCACCTGCTGCCCAGGGCATGAAGATGCTTGCTCACACCTCAGTGCGAGAAGCAGAGTGATGGAGGCACACCTGGGACTGACTGTTACCCAGAAGATCTGCTCCTTTACAACTTTCTTTCTTCAAGTAAGCACTACCTCCTAAAGGAAGGTTCTACAGCCTTTGAAAACACCCACAACCAGTGGAGACCAACAGTTAAAACACATAATCTAGTGGGTGATTGTTAATATCTAACCCATAACATCCTCAGCAAGGTTGCTTTTGTTTCTTAACTATTGCTGTGAAAATAATACCCTGACAAGAGCAACTTAAGGAACTGAGGATTTATTTTAGCTCAGAGTTCAATCTAAATTAAAGTAGACAGTAGAAAAGTCAAGGTAAAAGGAGCTTTAAAAAGCTGGTCATGTTATGTCTGCAATCAGAAAAGAGAAATGAACATGTGAATACTCGAACTCAGCTTCCTTTCTTCATGTTATATGATTCAGGATTCCCTGCCCAGGAAACACTCTCACTCACAATCAGAATGGCTCTTCCCACATCACTGAACTAATCAAGAACATTTCCTACAAGCATGTCTAGGAGCCCATCTCCTAGATTCTAGATTCTGTCAATAATTAACACTAATCAGCATAACTCTAAACCTTGTCAACTTGACAGCCAAACACATTACTTTAAAGTCATAATCTTCCCCTCCTTGACCCCACAGACTCCTGACCATTTTAAAGTATATTCAGTACAATTTTAAAAGCCCCAGTCATCTGTGACAATTCCAATACTTTAAAAGTTTGATGTCTCTTAGCTGTGAATATCTACAAAATAATAAACAAGTTAAATACTTCTAACATATAATGGCCCAATATTCCTATTCCAAAGAAGAACTGCTGCATAACAGGAGATAATCACATTGAAACAAAACCAAAATCCAGCACAGCAAGCACCAAATCTTACAGCCATGTTTGCCATTTGTGACTTGTAATGTAACGAACTGTGCTACAAAAGGCTTGGGTAAGCACACCCCTCCAGCTCTGCTGCCCTCACTCCACAATGATTATCTCCTGGACTGGCTTTATTCCATCCCCTCATATCTCTGTGGCACAGTTCCCATGGTCCTCCTGTCTCTAATATCCTGTGATCTCTCCTGAAATCTAGTCCTGATATTCACAGCTTCACCAAACAGCCTCTCAGAGTCTCCAATTGAGACTCTGGCCCTGACATATATTTCCTAACCTCAGTTACCCTCTGACACCATGGAACAGGACTTGATTAAACCCTTCACTATATAATCCTTACCTATAAAGCCAGTACCACAGGAACAATGCTAAGTTCCATAGCCTGTATCAGCTTCTGTGCACTGACCCCAGGAAAATACCTGCTTAGGTAGCTGCTTTTAAGGTGATGGGAATCCCTTAAGTCTTAGGTTTTTTTTTTTTTTTTCTTTCAGATGAATTTGGGTCTTCACAATATTGAGGCACTGACGAGTGAAGTTTTGTACTTTTCCTATAGTCCAAGTAAAACACAGGTGTTTTTCCTCAGTGGTACTGATCTCTTTAACAATTACACATGTTTTCTCAGCACTAATATAAGTATTCCTCTTTCTTAAAATGTCTTCTGCCAAAAAAAAATTAGTCCACTATCTTTAAAACGAACTTCACTCAGGTTCTCAGGGCATTGGCAGAATGGAGCCAGATTCTTGGCAAAATATCACACAAAAGGCCATTAGTCTAGTTTTGTGGAGTTTTCATTCTTCCCTCTGAAACCTCCTGCGTCAGAACCCGTATGGTCCTCATTTCTCTCAGCATTCTTCCCTTCCAGTCTCTCGGTGTAAATGCCCATCAACCTCTGCCTACAGCATTCAAGAGATTTGTGACCAAAAGTTCCAATATATTCCCCAGTCCAGTCACAAAGCAGTTCCAGTGGATTATCCCAGCAGTGGCCTTACTTCTCGGTACCAGTTTCTCTTTTTCTGTGCTGTGATAAAATATTCTGCTAAAAGAACGTTAATGAAATAACTGTTTATTTTAGCTCACAGTTCAACATACAGTCCATTCTGGTGGGGAAGTCAACTCAGTAGGAACTTTAAGTAGCTGTTCATATTACATTGTAATCAGAAGAAGAGAAAAATGAAGTATCTATGCTAGTGCACGCCTTACTTTCTTCCCTTTACACAGTCCACAGTTCCCTGCTGAGGTAGTTGTCCTGTCTGCAATCAAGATACATCTTCCTATGATGGTTAACTTGGCAAGGTAATTTCCAACAGCATGCTCAGAGGCCCATTGTCCCAGGATATTCAAGGTTCCATCATGCTGACAATTCACACTAACCATCACAACAGTTACTCCCATTGTCTAGACAGTCACTAAGGGATTTCTTTACTGAATCTCAGATTAGGAAAAGTAACAGAAAAACACTACTGAGGTTCTTTGTGGATACATGTGACACGTCTACATTTTGTTTTTACATTTAAATTTTCTTATGCAAGTATTAAAGTTAACAGAATTTATCTTCTTTTATAGTTGAAGACAAGTAATCTTGTGTAATTTTTCAGTATTTTCTAAAACTAAAACATAACTAAAGTTTGGGCTGTATTCCTTCAAAAATTAAACCCAATGTGATGTCATAATGAAAATTCATTGGCCAACTGGAAAGATGTGACACCCTCTGTGATTTTTCTCTTAATTTTAAGAAAGCTATACTGTAGGCATAAACACACAAAGTCATTAAATATCACATGTAAGGTATCTGCTAGGTTGACTTTATTTTTATTTATTTTGGGTCTTTTTTTGAGACAAGGTCTCATTCAGCTTTGAACAGCTTGGAACTCCCTATGTAGACCAAGCTGGCATAAAACTCACAGAGATCCCCCAATTTCTGATTGCTGGTTTAAAGGCGTGGACTACCATGCCTAGCTAGACTGATTTTAAATTGCTGTGTATATTTATTCCTTCCCATGAAATGACATTTCTATATGAAGAATAGCAGAGCCAAGTAAAGATACTTACATGCTTTGGTAATTTTAAATATGATATGAGAATAGTAAAAATTTAGGATATATTATCCTTGAACAACTTTCTTAGTGTTCTGACCCCCAAGAGGCTCTGGATACAAATCAAAGAACGTTCAGTGAAATGTATACATTAAATGATATTGAGTCATACCACAATGGCATCCTCCTCGTCCTCTTCTTTTTCCTTTCCTCCTTTTCCTCCTCATCTTCATCTTCTTCCTATCTCAGAATCAAAGTCTAAAGAGAGTGGGTTCTTTTAAATGCAGCTTACTTTTTCTAAGCCTCTTTGATCAGTTTGCTTTGTTAAAAATTCTATGCTCTGCATTAGACTTATCAGAACCTTACTCAGCATAGTGAATGTTCTTCAGCTTAGAGAACTTCAGAGAAACCAAGTTCAACTACAGAGCTGTGCCGTTTATGCCCCTGTCCTTATGGTGATGGCAACTGTGATTACAGCACTCGTGATTCCCAGAGTGCCAAGGAGATGCTTCTGGTAACAGAAAGAAGGTTCCTGAAACAGGGAGGGACATGAAAGCAGGATTTCCATGAGCTCGGGGAAGCTGAAGGTCTGGCTTGTGATCATTGTAATAACTGGCTACCACGCAAGGTTCACTGTATCTATTTCTTTTTCTTATGTTTACCCCAAAAATAAGATGGATGGATGTCCATGAAAGAAGCAGTTTTAGAATGAATATATTTCCCATAAAATTCACATTAATTCATTATATCTACCAAAGAGATTCTTGCTGGATCTTTGTATTGTGTGCACATAGAAATTTCTTTATTACTGACTAATTTAAAACAATTTACAACAATGACTATAACTTCAATTCTGGAGATTATGATAAAATTAACAGTGGATTATCTGTCCTTTGTCATCAATATTCCTTTGTACAATTTATTTCTACAAGATTTTGTTGCCTAGTCAACTATTATATTTTCCAATTTTTAGAATTTTAAGAAAGAAAAATAATAAAAAGGAAACGTAGAGAAAGAATTCTTAAATTTATTTAAAATGTTATTAATATGTACAATGGCAATCTCTTCTTCCTACTACATTTGACCTCAGCGGATTTAGACCTCATTTGGTATAACCTCTGTGAAAATTAGAGTTCCCCTGTTTTCAGCCCCCAAAGCAGCATCTGGGAGCAGAGGAAGCATTTAATAGGTGCTTCTTCTGAAGAAATGAACAAGGCTCCTGCACTTTTTTCTTTCTTCTTGACATACTCTACACACTAATTTCATTCTGCACACATTAAAAATGTGTGTCATTCACACACCTCCAGTTGATTGATTCCTTTTATGATAAAAATTAGCAACACCAGATGATAGGATGACACTATGAAAATTAATTTCCTGTTTGAATGATTGAGTGATCTTAAGGAAATTTATAAGAGCTAAAAAATGCAACTTTATACTTGATTTAGAATCAAATCCGGGAACCTGAAGTTCTGTAAGGAAGAACAGTAGTCATGTATTTCAGATCTTCTTCGATGCACAATTCACCATCTGTCACAAAGGGTCACTAAAAATCACCAAAATCTTTGATGCACAAATGATTAAGAAATGAAGTTCTTGTGCAGGGTGAGAGATTTGAATGTAATATCAATTATTTTGAATTAAGATAGTGATATTTGTTGAAGAGGCTATTTTTTTTCCAGTGTGTGGTTTTCAACATTCAGATGTACAAGTAGACATCTGTGGGTTTCTTCATATTTTATTCCGTTGATCTAAATGTTATTTTTGCCTGCTCTATGATGTTTTGTTATTATGACTCTATAGTACAGTTTGCTGTTAACATTTTTCTTTCTGCTTAGGAATGCTTAGTCAATTTCTAGTCTTCTATGTTTCTATGTGACTTTTAGGACTGTTTTTTCTAATTCTGTGAAGTCATTGGAATCTTGAGGTGGATTTTGTTGAACCTATGCACCACTTTTCATAGTAGGGGCATTTTTACAATATTGTTCTGCTAATCCATGAGCCAGGAAGAGCTTCCTATTATCTAATGTCTTTGATTTCTTTCTTTAGTGCCTTAGCATTTGTGTTACCTCTGTATTCCACCAACTTGGTTAGGTTATTTACTAAAGATTTTTAATCATTTGAAGCTGTTTTAAAAGGGATTTCTTTTAGAAAAAAAATCATTGTTTGCTTATAGAAATATTATTAAAGCTAATGATTTTTATACACTGATTTTTTACATCCTAAAACTTTCCTGAAACTATTTGTCAAATTTAAGACTGTTCTGATGGAGTGTATAGAGCCACTTAAGCATGAAGTCAGGACCTTTGCAAATGAGTGGTATGTTATGCCTTTTTTCTCTTATTTATATCTCTTTTACTTCTTTCTCTCATCATATTGAAGAGGCTATTTTTTCCACCATATGGTTTTTAACTTTCAGAAGTATAACTGATATCTGCAGCTGTGGGGGTTTCTTCATATTTTATCCCATTGACTTACATGTTACATTTTTGCCTGTGTTATGTATGGTCTCTTCGTCACTATGACCCTATAGTGCAGTTTGATGTCAAATAAGGGACATCTTTGCTTTCCTAAATCTGTGTTACTTCACTTAGCCTAACACTTTTCTAGTTCCATCCCTTTACCTATAAATCTCATAATCTCATTGTTTCGTATCGCTGAATAGAACTCTATTGTGTAAATGTACAATTTCATTATCCATTCATCAGTTGAGGGGCATTTATGTTGCTTTCATTTTATGACTCTTGTGAAAACAGCAGCAAAAAACTCAGATGTACAGGTATCTCTACAGTAGGATGAGTATTTAGGGTATATGCCAAGGAGTGGTATAACCAGATCATATGGGAGATTCAGTCTTAGTTTTTGTAAGAGCTCTCCACAGAGCTTTCCATGGTGGTTGCAGGAGTTTGCATCCCCTCCAGCAGTGAATGAGCATTTCCCTTTCTCCATTTTGTATCTTTTGTTCTCTTGCTCTTAGCCAGTTTGACCTGAGGTAAGATGGGACTTAAAGTGGGTTTTGTCTGCAGTTCTCTCTAATTACTAAGGATGTCCCACATTTTTTGATAATGCAGTTTTGATTTAGTGTGTGCCATAATCTCCCAACCAACATTTGTGCATGGGATTGAAATGTTGAAAGACTCCTATCAGCAGAGTCAGGGACTCTTTTGACTTCCCTAAAATTCTAAGAACAATATAAGTAATACAAATGACTAGATCCCTGAATGTTTTTCCTCTTTTCTTGCAAAAAATTAATTGAATTTTTGTGAGTTTCATACAGAACATTTTATTCATGTAATGTGTTTCTTTGCCATTTTTTTTTCTTCATTTGAGAATGCTGTTCAAGTCCTGAGCCCATCTGTTTATTGGGTGATTTATTTTCTTGTTGCTTTGCTTTTTGAGTTCTTTAGAAAGTTAGCTTACATACATGCAGACAATACACTGACATACATAAAATTAAAATGATAAAAAGATTTTTAAAAGGGGGGCCTGAGGAGACAACTCAGAAATTAAGAAGATTGGCTGCTCTTGCAAAGAATCTGGCTTTGGTGACCAGAACCAACATGGCACCTAACAACTGTCATTAACTCCAGTTCCAGGGGAATCCAGTGTCCTCTTTTGTCTTCCATGGGCACTGCAGGACACATGTGCACTTACATACATGGGCAATACACTAATACACATAAAATTAAAAATAATATGGTGCTTTCTAAAAAATTTAAAAAGCAATGTTAGACTACATTAAATGCATTTATAATAGACATTAAGATAATCATAGGAATTTTGTTGTTAAGTGTGTTTATATAATGCATTATATTATATTTATTGATTGGCAATGTTGAACCAATCTTGTATTCCTAGAATGAAAGCAACCTGATCTTGATTATGATCTTAATGCGTTTGCAAATTCAAGTTGCAAATGTTTTGTTGATAATTTTTTCATCTATGTTCATCAAGGAAATAGGTTTATATTTTTTGCCCTTATCTAATTTTAATATCAGAATAATTCTGGCTTCATAGAAGGAGTTGGATAGTGTGTATTCCATTTCTGTTTGGTAGGACAGCTTGAGACGTATTGGAGCTTTCTATCTGTTAAAAGTTTGATAGAATTCAATATGAATTTGTCTGGTCCTGAGCTTTTATTTTGGGGAAAATTTTTAGTTACTGTGCCAGTCTTATTGCTTGTTATAAGTGTGTTTGAGCTGTGTACATCTTGATTTAATTTTGTTGTAACATATGTTATTAGGAAGTTTTTCATTTCTTCTAGAATTTCTAGCTTTGCAGAATGTAAATTTTCAAAGTAAGCATTACTGGTTATCTGGATTTCATTGTAATAACCCTTATTTCATTTCTAGTTTCAATAATTTGGTCTTTTCTCCACTTCTTTGGTTAGTTTGTCAAATAATTTATTGATTATTTTATCTTCAAAAACTGACTCAAAAAGAAAGAAGGAAAAAAAAAAACAGAAAGATTCATAGAAAGAACTGAGCCTTCAATTATATATATTGTTCTTTTATTCTCTGTTTCATTAAGTCCACTCTGGTCTTTATCATTTCTTGCCAAGTTTTCTGAATTTGAACTTGACATCTTGTTTTTCTAGAACCTTGAGATATAGTTCAGATACTTATTTAAAAATCTCTCTAATTTTTTTTTAATGTCAACAACTTTAGCTATAAAGGTTCCTCTTAAAGCTGCACTAGCTCTATCCTGGAGCTTCTGGAAGCTTGTGCCTTTGGGGACCTAACAAACTCCATTTTACTTAAAGACTTCATCTTAGTTTTAGGTTATGCTTATGCTGTTTCTTTGCCGTAAAGGCTCCTGAATTTTCTCAGGGAAACAACCTCGCAGCCCACCCAGCTTTGCACAATCAGCAGTTGCAGATTAACCACAAGCCATAAGAATGTAACTTTAACCTTATCTTTAGCAAACATTCCTTTAAGCAAACATCCCCTCTGAAGTAACTATGTCTCAAGATGGACTGTTGAGTCAGGGAGTTTGAACTCTCCACCCCAAGGGCATGAACCACCATCCAATCTTCAACTATGCTAAATAAATTATCCAATCCCTTTAAAGGTTACCTTCAAATGTCCAAACCCCAACCTGGAAACCCCCTTTCTTGTGGCTTTCATGCTTAAAAGGCCTGCGAGCAGACTGTTGGGGGGCGCCAATGCTTTGAATGGTAGACCCCAGCATGCTGGTTGATTCTCCAGAATAAAACCGTTTTTGTGCTTTGCAATCTGGACTGTGGTTGTTATGGGTGGATCGCTGGACCCTACAGTACCCTCATTTCATTTTCATTTGACTCAGAATCAAATCAAATTTTAGAATCAGTCTCCATGTATTTATGTATTTTCTCTTAATGTCGATTTCTAGTTTTATGCCACTACGATCCAAGAAAATATTTCAATTGTGTGTAGTCATTAATGTCTCCTTTGTGACTCATAATGCAGTCATTATCAGAGAAAGTTCCTGGAGAAAAATGTATTCCCTGGTTTTGGAATGGAATATTCTCTTCTTCTGTCCATAATGTTCCTTTTAATATTTTCTTCAGTGAAATGCCCTGGTGTCATGAATTGCCCTAATTTGTGCTTATCTTGAAATGTTCTTATTTCTTCATTATTTAGGAGACAACTGTGCTTGGAATAGAAATCCTGTTAATGTTTATTCTCAGAGATTGAACTATACTTTTCTGCCTTTTAAGGCTACTGACTAGAGATTTGATGTTTTTCTAATATTGCTTTTGTAGGAAAGTTGAAGTTCCTTTCTTCTATTGTTACAGCTATTTGGGGTTTTAAATGCTTCTTGTATTTGGATGGCCATCTTTTCCTCTACATTTATGAAATTTTCTGCTATAATTTCATTGAATTAATTGTCTATGCATTTTGGGGCTTAGCGGTTAAGAGCACTGGCTGCTCTTGCAGAGGACCTGAGCTGAGTCCCAGCACCCACATGGCTGGTCACAACTGTCTGTAACACCAGTTCCAGGGGATCCAACACCCTCTTCTGATCTCTGCAGGCACCGCATGACATGGGTGCACTTACCTACATGCAGGCAATACACTTATACACATAAAGTTAAAAATTAGTAATAATGTTTTTAAAATTACCAATGTGTTTCAGCTTTATATCAGGGCTTTTTACTGTCCCTTGAGATTCTTAGGTTTGGTTTCTTGAAAATAAGCAAATTCTTGGAACTTAAGGTCTTCTTGTTTCTATTTACATTTGCCTAAGTGTAGCATTATCTCAAATGTATTCTCTATCACTGAAACTTGTTCTGTGTGGTCTTGTTTGTTAATACTGCTTTCCAACTTTTTAAAAATTGATTATTTTTTTTTTCATTTTAGAATTTGTTTTTGTTGTTGTTGTTGTTCTCAAAGTCTCAATTTCATGCTAATTTTTCCCTGTGTCTTTTTAATTTCCCTCTAAGACAAAATGATGAAATGCCATCCATTTTACTAACTTTCTTTACTGGATTTTGAATTGATTTCAGTACTTTATTTATCCACTTATTTATATACACTTTATGAACATTCCCTTTTAAAAAATAGAACTCTGTAATATTTTTCTGTCACAGCAAGTATTAATTTACTTTGTTTTCTAGTATTGAGGAATTTATCAGCTTCTCAGTGGAGGGGGGTGTTGTTGTGTTTTGTGCATCTGCTATGATGGATGTCCTTCATGTCCCCCCATTTTTCACTTTTTGTTGTTTTATTTTATGTGAGTTCCTCCTGGTACTTTACTTTCAACTGGATTTATGTTACCTCTTGCCAGTTTCGTGGAAGGCAAACACAGAAGAGATACAATGACTTCAGAACAGTCCCGGGATTAACTTGCATTAGAAGATACTATGCACTTCACCTGTGTCCCTGAGAGGCTTTAGTGACACCAGGGTACTGGTTAGAAAAAATTGTGTTCATAGTTTTGTGTGGTGTCACAAGGCAGTATAAACAATACATCAGTGAATTAGTTTGACTCTCTTCAAACAAATACTTGCAAAATATTTAGAAGATACTTTGACTACTAATTTGCCCATTTAACAAAACATTAGTAGTAGGTTTCTCTTTGTGGTCCATGGTTTCTCTAGCCATAGGCCTTTGAACAGGTTTGAAATACCAGGCACTAATTCCCTCCATGGAGCACAGCTCAAATCCAATCAGAAAACAATTGTCATAACTTTCTTATACCAGTTGACATAGTTTTTCCTGATAGGTCAGCATTTTAGCATACAGGATCCATAGCTGTGTGAGATCACTGAAGACATTTTTCCTCCAAGAACTGAATGCTAACCAGCAAAGAGAGAGTTTTCAGCTTAAATGCAGCTTGATTTCTGTGTCATGTTTACAAGATGGACAGGGTACTCAGCACTGGGATATTACCATCTAGTTCTTTTGGAGAACTAAGAGCAATAACGGTAGCCTATATTGCTTTGGGAGTTTGGGGCCTCCTTGGCCAACATCCCATAGGAAGATAGCACAGGCACCATAGATTTTTGGGATACATCTGTTTTCTGATAACAGCATTATCTAACCACAGAGAGCACATTCAAACTGTTTTGTAAAATTTTTCTCATTAGATTATGAAGTTTACACACATGTACACATATACATATACATACTGTAGTATATAAAGTATTTCAGACTTTTTATGCATATAATAACAATACATTTTAAGTATATTGAGACTCGCTTGACCATCTACACCCCCTCATACTTTCCCACAAGATTTTAAGCATTCTGCCATATGTGTTAAGGCCTATTTGGTTAAGCTTTTGCACCCAGATGTCCCTCAGTGCAAGTTCATCCACTGGTGTCTAGTCAATCTAGAGACATTCCCTTAAAGGTCAATAGTTCTTTGGCAGGGTTGGGGCCTGACACCCATCTCCCAAATACTGTACTGTGTTTTAATTTGATTGAGTGAGCATAGGTCTTGTGCATGCTGTCATCCTTATTTCAAGTTTATGTTAGCAAGTTCCAGAGACCTGAAAGCATATTTCCTTATGTTCATGCCCCAGTCCTGGCTCTTACAGTCTTTATTCCCCCTCTTCCACAATGATCCCTGAGCCAGGGGTAGGTGAAGTTTAATACAGGAGTCCTATCCAGGAACATACACTCTGAAGTCTCCTATTCTCTAAACCTTGGCCAGTTGTGGCCTTCTTTAAGCATCACACTCTGCGATATGGGGAATCTTCCCTGGTGAGAGCTGAGAGATGCATTAGTATTCCCTCTACACCCTGTTCCACTATGTTCCATGAACTTAAAGTGTACAGGTTCCACTGTAAGGTGTATAGATGTCATTTAGGGCTAGGTATCGCTCACACATATATTCTCTGTGTGTGACCAGCTGTGGAGCTCTATGCAATAACCTCTATCTGTTTCAAAAAGAAACTTCTTTGATGAGTAGTATAAGTTATACTTTTAGGCAAGTATAAGGACCCATATTTAGCATACAGTAGGAAGGTTCATTTGTTTAGAGATATAGCAGAGATGGTTTTCTCTAGGATCTATAACCTCTCCAGCTATATGTAATTGGTATGTTTCCAGTGCCATCTATGAGTTTCTTAACAAGAAACTCATTTTCCTTGTTTCTCTAGGTGTGTTTTAAAATTTTAATTTATTGAAATTTTGTGAAATATATTTTGATCATATTTAAACTATTACCCATCTGCAGCACTAATGTATACTCCCTGCTGGGTTACATGTACTTTTTCATATATACTAAGCCTATTGAGTATAGTCTGTGTCCCCAAATGTCCTTCAGTGTGTGTCCATCTACTATAGCCTTGTTAATCTATCTAGTATCACACCCTAAAGCAAATGGACTCACCCTCTATAAATTGATGTTTGTAGGACTGTCACTTTCACAATATTAATTTCACCAATCCATGTGCATGGGAGGTCTTTCCATCTCCTTGTGTATTCCTTAACTTCTTTCCCCAAATGTGAGATTGTTTTCATTGTACATGTCTTTCATGTCTCTGGTTATATTTACACATAGATATTTTATATTTTGAAGCTATTGTGGATGAAAGTGTTTCCATGAACACTTTCTTTGATTGCTTGTTAGTTATATATAGAAAGGCTAGTCATTCTGTAAATTGATTTGTATCCTGTCATTTTGCCAAAGTGTTGATCATTTCTAGAACTTTCTTGGTGGAATTTTTTGAGTTTTGTACATTTCATACAATATTCCATCACACTCTAACACCCTGCCACCTTGCTGGACCACATCATACATACTGAGGCCTAGCCAGTCAAACATTAGGGCACAGATGTCCTTAATGCAAATTCATTCACTGGAGTCTGCTTAGGCTATCTAGATCTACAGGTTATAAGTAAGGCATACTCTCCCTCTCCAAACAATAATCAGTCTCCAATAGTTCTGTGTCTAGGTCTGTCCTGACAGCAATTTCCATCACTCTAACATGGGCCCTTGTATAATTTTAATTGGTCTGGGTTCTGTGCTCTATGCCATCATTGCCATCACTTCACATACGGGAGTCTCTTGGATTCCTCTCACCAACCTCATAAAGGGAGATACCTTCTGTTTGGCACAGAGTTGCTCACCAAACAGCATGCAAGTACAGAGATGTACTAATGTTTACACAGTGTGTGTGCACTTCTCAAGGGGGTTCTGTGGCGTATCATTTCCCTTTGGGTTCCTGAGCTCTCCAGGATTCATTCATATCTGCTCTTTCCTCCCCTTCCACCTCCCTCCTTTCTTCCCATCCCAGCACTGGCATTATCCTCACCCTCCCCATTAATACCCACCTCCCTCCATGTGCCCCTCTTCCCCACAGTGTGACCCACTGCATGTTCCTCCTCCTCTTCCTCTGTCAAACATTTCCACGTTCTTCAACTCCTAAATGGTAAAGTCTTTCCACTATCCCCCTTTCTTTTCCTTTACCTCCATGTAAGGTTTCTTTCTCTTTTCCTGACTTCTGGTGTCACATCAGGATATATACTTGTGTACAAGGGATTGGTGCCCCAATCTGTAAATGAGGGAGAATATACCCGACTTGCTTTTCTGTGTTTTGTGTTACTTAACTTACTATAACACTCTCTAGTTCCTTCCATTTACCAGCAAATTTCATTGTTTCATCTTCCCTTTATGCTGTGTAGAACTCCATTGTATAAATGAGCCACATTTTCATTATCCATTATCATTTGAGGGACATTTATGTTGTTTCCATTTCTTAGCTATTTTGAAGAGAGCAGCAGGTATCAGATGGATCATATTGTAGATTCACTTTTAGTTTTTTGAGAGTTCACCACACTACTCTCTGTAATGGTTGCATGATTTGAAGTTCCCACCAGCAGTGAATAAGCATTTCCTTTTATCCACATCCTCTTCAGCATATGGTGTCTTTTGTTCACTTGATCTTAGCTAGTCTGACTGGAGTGAGATGGAATCTTTAATTGCTTTTTATCCACAGTTCTCTAATTGCTAAGGAAATTGAGCACTTTTAAGGTGTTTCTTGGCTATTTTTATTTCTTCATTTGAGAACTCTCTGTTCTGGATTATAATCCATTTTTTGATTGGGTCATTTATTTTCTTATTTGTTTTTTGGGTTCTTTGAATATTCTGAATATTAATCATCAGTCAGATTTTCTCCCACTTAGTGGGTTTTCTCTTCCCTTCTTATTTGCTTCTTTTGCTATACAGAAGCTTTGTAGTTTAATAAGGTCACATTTATTTATTGTTGACCTTAATGCATGAACAGTGGATGTCTGATTTAGAATGTTCTTTCCTATACCTATCAGTAATGCCTATGTTTTCTTCTAACACTTCCAGAGTTTTGGGTTTTATATTGAGTTCTTTGATCCATTCAGAGTTGACTTTTGTGCAGGATGAAATATAAGAGTCCAATTTCATTCTTTTACATGTGAAGATCCAGTTTTGCCAGCACCGATTGTTGAAGATGCTGGCTTTCCTCCATTGTGGATTCTTGGTATCATTTTCAAATATCAGGTGATTGAAATTGCATGCACTAACCCTAGGTCTTCTGTTATGTTCCATTGATCTACATATCTATACTTGTGGCAGCACCGTGCTTTTTTATTACTATAGTTCTGTTAGTCACAGTCTTTTGAGATTCCATCTGAATTTTAGGATATTTTGTTCTCGTTCTCTGAGGAATGTCATAGATATTTTGACATTGAATTGCATTGAATCTATAGATTGCCGTTCCTAAGATAGACATTTTCACAACATTGACTCTGGCAATCCTTCAACACGGTAGGACCTGCTGTCTCCCACTGTCCTCCTCTATCACTTTCTTAAAAGTTTTGAAATTTTCATTGTACATATCTTTAATGTCTTTAGTTAGGTTTATTCCTAAATATTTTTTGAAGTTATTATGAGTGAGAAGGTTTACTTGGATGCTTTTCTCATTGTTTCTTATTGCTTGGTATTTAGAAAGGCTAATGATTTTTGTGAGCTGATTTTGTAACCTGTCACTTTACTGAAAGTATTAATCATTTCTAGCAGCTTTCTGGTGGAATTTTGGGGATCTCTTATATATAATATCATCTGCAAATATAGATAACTTGGCCTCTTATTTTCTAATTAGTATTCCTTTGATTTCCTTCTCTTGCCTTATTGCTTTTGCAAGAATTTCAAGCACTAAGTCTCATGGGTTTTCCCTTATATGTAATTTGTTTTTCTCTTGTAGCTTCCAGTACCTTCTCTTTATTTTTATATTTAGTGTTTTTCAAGTCATGGAGAATTTCTGTCCAGGTCCTGTCTATTTGGTGTTCTGTGTATGTTTTGTATCTCTGTGTGTATATCTTTCCTTAATTTAATATGTTTTCTCCTATAATCCTGGAGAAGATATGATCTATATATTCCACCTGAGCCTCCTCTACTCCTTCTCTGCTAAAAATGTGTGAACTTTGTCATGGTGTCCCGTACTTTCTGCATATTTCCTTCCTGTGTTTTTAAACTTTTTTTCATATCCTCTGCTTGAGTGGTCTAATAAACCAGTTTTATTTTGCAGTCTTGATTTTCTGTTTTCCATTTGATTCGTTCTTCTGGTGAGGCGTTCTCATGTTATTTCAAATTGGAAAATTCAGCTTTTTGTTTCCATCTTCATTTTAACTTGGGTTTTCTCCCATATTTCTTTCTCTTTCATGAATTTATTTTTTAAATCCTGAATTTTCTGTCATTTCATTCAGTCATATATTTGCATTTTCTCAGATTTCGGTCTCATGTTTCCCTTTCCTCTTTAAGATCTTTGAGTTGTTTGTGTGTTCTTTAAAATGTTTTAATTACTTAATCATGTTTATGATTATTTTATGCTATCTTTCCTGAGGTTCTTGTAAGTAGTTCTCATTTTAGATCACTTGTATATGGTTGGTGAGATTTGGTAGAAATATATTATCTTGATTTTTCATAATATTTTTGTTTTTGTGTTGTGACATGTCCATATAGGTTTCTCTTGTTGGTTATGTGTCGGATATGAAACTCTAGCTTGCCTTTGTCAAACATATGATCTTGATTTTTCATATTATTTGTGGCTTTACATTGTGACTCCAGTTTATGGGATCTTTATTTGGTTATGTGTCTGGTCTGACATGAAATTCTAGCCTGTCTTTTTCAGGTTGAAGTTTGGATCTGTTTTTATTGTTAATATAACTTGGTTGCCTTCTGTGCAGTCATGAATAGTTAGTTGATCTGTGCTTTAAGCTCATACTTCTGATTTTTTTATTGGAGGGATGGGGTAGTTCCAGGCAGACTACTCAGTAGCTCTCCTGCAGTGTGAATATGGGCCTAGTTCTGAAACAGGATGATGATGACCAAGTAGGCAGATTCTGACCAGCTCAGAAGGGTAGATGTGGGCCCTGGATCAGCACCAATGTGTATGGTTCCAAAGCAGGGCAATGGGGACCAAGTGGGCGGGATCTGACTAACCTACAGACTGGTAGGGAGCTCCCCAGTGTCTTGAAAAGACCTATGTGTCTTTTCAAAAATCAAATATCAGACATCATGCAATAAAACAGCAAAGACAATTAATGCTTATACCTAGAATTAAGCATTCTTATTCTATGGTATTCACGTGATGAACTGAACCAACTGGTCAGAAGTTCAGCTGTGTTTCACTTTTGTTGTTACCCTTGTTATCTCTGCTGTATCACAAACTGAGATTTTTACAATGATAGTTTGCTTCTTCCTTGGCCTTCCTGCAAGATCCGAGGTGCTGAAAGGTATGTTCAGTGTTCAACAGACATGGATGGGTTACTGCCACTGAAGGGGAGGGATCCACATGCTCTTACACCTTCTGTGGCACTACTTATCTGTCACTACTCATCTAGCACTTGGATCATGGTAGGGCTGATGAGGGAGTTCTTTGGTCACATGATTCAGCCACAGAGATTGTCAGTCCCACCAACCCTGGACCTCATGGCTTAGTTTATTCAGATTTCTTTTTCTTCCTTTTTGGTAAGCTGGTGAACCCTGGGATGAGTCTTGAGAGGCTCCTGCCCCTTCTACAGTGGTATCAGACATCCTTTGTTGCTGTGTAGGAAGCTTGGTCTAGGAAAATCTTGTGCCACTTTGCCAGAAAAGGATAACTGTTCTCTTCACTTCATCCATAGATCCTTGCTGCAACTCTGTTATTTCCCCAAATGCTTCAAATCTTTTGCTTCTGATTAAAGTGGGTCAGAGAAGAGGTCATCTCAGAGATAACTCATCTAACATGTCTAACATGTTGACAATTTTCCAGCCCATAATATTGCACACGGGCTCTCAGTGGAGGTCTATGGAGAAAGTGCACAAATCAGTGAAAATTTCACTGTGTTATAAATAATCATTCTAAGTATCCATACTAAGCCTCTCTTGGTCTTTAAGAATTGATTAACATTTTGGCTGATTTATTTTATTTCATTTTTTTGTAGCCAATTATTTCTACATTAACCATGAAACAGTTTATGTGATCTGTTTGTCCTTGAATGAATTATCTGCATTTGGAATCATTTCACTTGGCAATTTTTCAGCCTCCGCTTTCTAAAAAGTTTAAGAAACACTATGATTTTATAAATTTTCTGGTGTTTAGTAGGAGTGATATTCTGTTATGGGTTCACACATTCTAACTAGAAGATATATATATATAACATACCTGAGTTTGAAAAAGACATATTCTAGCATGCTGGAACATATTTCCTTTCATTTGAGACTGAAGGATCACATGAGAACTAGATTGATACAAGAAACCCATCCCAGGAAGACACTAATGTGTGAGAGGACCCAGAAGAAAGGGAGAGCATGCCACTGAAAGTTCATTACAGTCTTTATGTCATGTTAAGGGTGTTTTATTTTATATTAAAATACATGAGTAGTGCTTGAAGAGATTTAGGTAGAGAGGTTTCAGAAGGCAATAATATTAAAGATATATTGTTATATAGTTATCCTGTGGAGAACACAAGCAGACAAGGGAAAATGTGACCCATTTGGAAGCTTTAGAATAGTCAAAATATGAAATACAAGGGATTCCTCTAAGACTCAATGCAAAAAGAACTGGGAAGATTCAAGAGAAACCCACAAGACAGAATCAGTGGGGTCTTCATAGTGTGTGCTTTAACTACTAAGCATCTACATAAATAAGAAATGAAATCTGTTGAGGGTACGATTAAAGAAAATATTGCCTAGTAAAAATTCTTGTAGAATTCTTGAAGTAGAAAATAATGTATAAAATGTTAATGAAGTCTCATCTCTTCTACATCTACAGTTTAAAAAATTATTGAATGTTCATGCATTTAATACAACAGATCATAATTATACTTAGACCTCTCCTCCATCTGATCCCCCAGAGAATTTTACACTGGATTTCGTGTTCTGTCATATATGTTAAGTTCTATTGTATTAATCACTTTTCTTTTGCTGTAATAGAAACACTGACCAAGGAAACTTATAAAGGAAGAGTTTATTTAGCTTACAGTTCCAGGGGAATTAGAGTCCATCATGGTGTGGAAGCATGGTGGCAGGAGGTGCCAGAGCAGGAGCGGAAAGCAGAGGTTCACATCTTCAAGCAGGCACAGGAAGCAGAGGGCATCTGGAAACTCAACAATACTTAAGAACTCTCTATACCTGCCCCCAGTGACATGCTTCTTCCAGTATAGTCACACCTTTTAAGACCTCCTAAAACAATGCCACCAACTGGGGACAAAGTATAAATACTTAGAGCCTATGGGAGACATTCTCATTCAAACCACCACATTCCACTCCTAGTCAGATCTGTCACAACAATACCCCCACAATCCTGGTACCAAATGGAGAGAGTGCCTCCACAGCAAGACTACACCTAGTTAAGCCTCCAACTAGTATCAGGAAAATACCAAAATGTTTTTATACTAAAAGAACAATTGAAGAGAAAAGCTTTGAATGTGCATGAAGTAGACTGGGATCCAACCCAAACTTGCAGCCTAACGTGGCAATGTCGTTCACCAGGTGCTGCCTTTAGAGGCAAGGAAGATGCAAGAGTGAAAGGGTCATCAGTTCTTCCTCCACAGTTTCAGAGAGCTACCAAGGCCAGACAGCTTCGGCAGGAGCATCCCTGCACAAGGAAAGCCCGGAAAAACCATCGAGGCCTGATGGGCCATTTTGTAAAGCTCTGAAGTTGAAGCCTGGTTGGCAGTGGAAACCTCCACAAGACGTTCAAGATGCCAGAGCTGTGAAACATAAGCCAAGGAGAACTGTATACAGGGTGTTGGAGGCCACAGGTCAGAGAATAGCCAGCTTAGCCTGATTCCATCCCAGAGAAAAACAGCCCTGGGAAAATCCGCCCTGCATGCAACTTCCCTCTTAGTGCTAGGCTCTTGGCCAAGGGCTAGCCAGGATCTTGTCAACTGCAAAGCTCAAGTAAACAACTTGGCCTTTAAGCTAGCCCAACCACAACTTCCTTTTTCCTGTTTACAACTGTGTATCATCGATAGAGGAACCTCCTGCAAAGCCCCGCCCTCAGGGTATTTAAGGCTTGCTGCCTCTGAATAAAGTCAGTGTGTCATTCTCCTTTCCCTCTACCTAGTGTGTGTCTCTCTCTGTGTGTCTGTGTGTGTACTCTTCTCTTCAACCTCGACGTCCCTCACAGAGACTCGGACCCAGGGCCGTGCAGGCGTGGCACAGGGAGTAGTATTAACTCAAGAAAGAGAGAGAGAGAGAGAGAGCACTGTTGTATGCAGCAAAGCTAGAGGAACTGAGAGATATCTAAGCCCTTTGGAAGTAAAGTTGAAGAATTCCGTCATGTAGCTGCTGGATTGTTTTGGGGAAGATTGTGCAGGTGTCTGGAAATTTCACCTGGAAAAGCCATTAAGTGCTTAGAGTTTGTTGCTATGGAGCTTGAAACAGCTATGCTGAAAGAGTTATAGACAAGTGGAGTCCTGTCTTGTGAAATTTCAAAGGTCAGTGGAGATTATCAGCTCTGTATGATATTTTGAATTGAGAATCTTTGGGTTCTTGTTGGCTGGGACTGAAGAATCAGCTGTAGTTAAGGAGAGACCAGAACCACTGAAGTGAAACTTTTGCTTTACTGGGACAATTGATGCTGGTTACCTGGGCTGAGCAATCAGCTGTAACTAATAAGAGACCAGCATCGTGTAGATGAAATCTTTTGGAAACTACTTTCTGAGGGACAGCACACAGAAGCTGTGGTCTATGGGTGGCCCAAGTCTCCATCTCAAGATTGAAGCAGTACTTGGTATATCTAAGAGTCTTCACTGTGGTTCTGATGCTGAAAGCATGAAGGGGTCACGGAGAGCAGCTGAGGCTTGGCACCCTGAGGGGCCAGGAAAGATTGCTGGTGGAAGTGCAGCCTCAGTTGCAGTGAAGACCCCAGGATTGCAGGGGACATGGAGAGAACCTGAAGTTTTGCACCAGGAGAGGCCAAAAGAGCCCAGTGGTGGGGTGCAGCATCAATATCAGTGGCGTTCCCAGCTCTTTGGAGATTCCAGGACCATGAGATGACCCCCAAGAGCAGCAGCAGGTGTGGAATGGAGCTGGTCTGACCCGGTGAGACCACCTGTGTGTGTCCAGTGGATGGCAAAGCCGGAGAATTAGAGTCGCCAAAACCTTTTGGGGCCCAGATCTTGAGTGAATCTCAGATGTCCAGCCTTGAGCTACTTTGCTGTACTTGGGTTTTGCTTTGATATGCCCGATTCTTCCCTTTGAAATAAGACAGCATT
The DNA here is from genome assembly GCA_035773235.1 of Eospalax fontanierii. Lineage (NCBI taxonomy): Eukaryota > Metazoa > Chordata > Mammalia > Rodentia > Spalacidae > Eospalax > Eospalax fontanierii. Next base: position 42,641,873 of record CM069532.1, read on the forward strand.
TATTTTGGGTTTTACAGGAGCCCATAGTTAAGGGACTTTTAAAAGAGACTGTGAGCTTTTAAGTATTTGGGTTTTTTAAGGACTGTGTGGGGCTTTTACGTTTTTACTGTCTTATGCTGTGATATTAATGTTAACATACCTTGGGGACAAGAAATGGAAAGGTGGTGGTTTAACAATGATGTGTTTTGTGTGTCAGGTTGACAAGAAGTCAGTTGTGCTGGATAGCTTTAGTGTCAACTCGACACACCTGGATTGAGGGAGCCTCAGTTAGGGAATTGCCTCCATTGGACTGGCCTGTGGCCATGTCTGTGGGATATTTTCTTGATTACTATGTGCTTCAGGATAGTAGGCAGCCCACTGTAGGCAGTAATATCCCTGGGAAAGTTGTTGTCTATTGTATAAGAAAGCAGGCTGAGCTTTATATACCAGGGGAGCAAGCCAATTAGCAGAGTTCCACCATGACCTCTACTTCAGCTTCTGCCTCCAAGTTTCTGCCCTGAGTTCCTATCTTGGATTTTCTCAGTAATGAATTGTGACCTGGGAGTTTTAATCCAAATAAACCCTTTCCTACCCAAGTTGGGTAGGTGTCCCTAAGTTTTGTCACAGCAATTGAAAACAAACTAGGGCACCTATAGAATCAAGGTTGTGTCCCCAGATGTCTCTCTGTGTGAGTTCACTCCCTGGACCATTTCTTCTAAGGAAAAAGGCGTTCCTTCTGTGATGCTTTGATGAGAGCATTTCATCAGCCAGTCAGTATTTGAACATGCTTTATGTGCACCTCTATTTAACCATGCTTTATTTAATATTCACTGTTGATTCATTAATGAACATCTGGCCAGCAGCATTATGACCCATGTCTGAATGCACATCTAAATGCACTTGACTAAAATGCAAATCATCTCCATAATCATACCACAGCTTTTCATTCTTAGGAACACTGGTTATCACGAAACCATTATACCTAAGGGTAGTGTTAAGCAGCATAATTACCAAGAAGAAGAAAATCATAAGAATGTGAAAAGTATCTCATTAATCTTAAAAAAAGATACATGTTACCTGTATTTTGTTATGTGGCCTTGTCTGTCGGTAATATAAATGCTTTGGCCACTATACATATGTCCATAAATAATCACAAAGTCACTGTGAATAATGGCTTTGAAGTTGAAAACAAAATTTAGTAAGTAGGAAAAAAAGTCCAATACTGTCTCTGTAGTGTCTCTTCTGGTCTAGAATCCCCCTGGTTTCCACTCAAAGTGACCCAAAACACATTCTTCCTGCCCAGAGCCCCCAGTATTGCTTCAGAGTTCTGGGTTGTTGCACATGTTTTATTTATCTTTATTTTTGCTATAAGATTATTATGCAGGGAGGCACGCTCTAAGAGAAAGACACTGAGTCAAGCTGTCGTACAGGTAAGAGTTTTATTAATGCTGGCAGGCAGATATGCAGCACACATTAGCAGGAAGCTGAATAGGTTTCAGTCCTACCAGACAAACAAGGTTTTGATGGAGGGGGAGTTCCTGCACTGGGAGGAAGCAGACATGGTTAATATGTGACCTGTGCTACATGACAGAGATAGGGAAGCAGGGCACACATGACTCAGGCTATGTGAAAGGGTTCACTCATTACATATAGAAAGGTAAAACCTGGTTAAGATGTGAGCCATAAGAGGTGACAATAATCAGACTATCGATGATCCTCAGGCTTGAGGGGTGGCATGGGGGACTGGGTGGCTTCTCACCCTGCTTGAAAAGGCAGGGAACTGGGTATTCTGATGCTTTCCTTCCCCTGTCAGATCTAGGTAAACTCTCATCCCTATAGACAAGAAGTACTGAATAGATGAGTTGTTAGTTTATATCAAAGGTACAGAATCAAACGCAGTTGAGAGGTCTCTTTGTGCAGACTCGGGTTTACCAGCTCATGCTCCTCACAGTTTCTCCAGAAAACACAATAGGGTAAGACCTGGAAGTGGAGAGGAAAGCACAGGTGTGGGACATTCCTGCTCAATAGTTCAGTCCATGCATCAGTGTTTAATTTACTATCCATGAAATTCACGCTGTATCAAAGTCTTAGGTCTGCACTAAAAAAATTACTAACTTTTCTAGTCTCAGCTAAGTCCAGTTACAGGATAAGGAGAAAAATACCCAAAATGTCTGAAAGATGGATTAGAACTGTGGTAATATATTTGAAGTAAGGTGAACAGGTTTAAGAAAAATGTAATCAGACTAACGGCAGTCTTGTAGGTTTGAAAATGTTCAATATGAAAAGGCCAATGGGGGCCAGTAAGATGATTCAGCAAGTAAAGGCACCTGCTGCCAAGCTTGATGACCAGAGTTTGATCCTGACATCCCACATGGTGGATGTGGTGAACCGGCTCCTGCAAGTTTTCCTCTAACCGCCACACACACACATATGTACACCTATACAGATATGTACACACATAAACAAAATAAATAAATAAAAAAGGGGAAAGCATAGAAATAGCCAACGCAACTGAACCACAATAATGATATTGTGTATAATAAGGACCTATGTCTCAGTAATTATAATTAAAAGAAAATGCTACAGAATACTACAAAAATCTTCAATATAACAAAAATTAGTTAAATTATTTGACCAAGTGCTTCTGGAATAAACTGTGATTTGTAAAATAGTAATGCAGTTCACAGATATCAGAAAGGACTAATGCCATTTCCTCAGGAGTGTTGTCTCACGTCCATGAAATGTGCTCACAACTTGATTAACTGGAAAAGATCAGCCACAAGCAATACAAATAGTCACCTTGCAAATAGCTTCAGGACAGCACTTTGTGATATTAAAATCAGACAGAGAGAAAAGATTGTTCTCTAAACTTTCTAAAATAACCTTGCTATTAGAAATGTATCTGGACACACACACACACACACGTGTGTGTGTGTGTGCATATATATATACATATATATATATGTATATATATATATAAAAATTCGGTGTGATTAACATCTCTGCAAGAAATAGTATTACTTTTTCATTAGGTTTTAGTGTTTCAAAAGTGTTTTAGGTCATGTTTTTATGAAAGTGCATAGTCTAAAATTTTCTAATATAGTCTACTGAATAGTGTTAGCAATATCAAAGTAGTGGGAAACATTTTTCTTATTTATTGAGGTTTGTATATTATGATTGAAGGTGTTAGAAAATATTCTCACCTACACTTTTAGTGTGGACACCAGAGTGTTATGCTGCAATGCGTGCATTTTTTTAAAGATTCATTTTTATTTTTAGATCCCCTGAAGCTGGAGTTTCAGGCAGCTATGAACCACCTGACTGGGGTGCTAGGAACAAAACTCAGATTTTCTGTAAGAGCTGCAAGTACTTGTAACTGCTGAGCCATCTTTCCAGGCATATCACATGCATATCTGATTGAAGAAGCAAATCAAGGGAATTGTTAATATAGGATATGCCTGTCACTTTGGACAATATTCCAAATTAAAATCAGATATAGTATTTAATGTTTTCAATTCATTTATTTATAAGACAATTTATTATAAATATCTTAGTCACTATCTAGTACAATAGTAATGAAGTTCATTTAGCAAAAGTGATAAAGAAAAGAACTATCAAATATTTTATGCATGATAGCTATGAACAAAGAATCAACAAAACTGCCCAGTATGGGCCTAGAGATGGAATTCTAATGATCAGTGATAAACTTGCAGAATTCCAGAGGGTGATTATCAAAGAAGTGAGCTGAATCCCTGAAGTTTGTGTTTTAACATTCTGAATTTCCATCTCTGGCTCCCTAGATCAGCAGAAGCCTTGTAATTAATAGACCTGTTTCATGAGTTGTCCTTAACTCATCTATCTATCCAGGGGCTCCAAGAAAACCCAATCAAAATTGTTTCATGTCACTTAACTGGAGTTTTCCTACCATGCTGATATTCAGGGGGTATTTATTAGAAATATTTACAAAGAAATGGATAGTTGTTACTGCCTGAGGAAGGAATGCCAGTGGAACATCCAGTTATTAGTCAAAATCTTGAGAGGAAAGGCTGAGGCATGATATATGTTCGAGATTAAAGGTTTTGAAAATCACTACTATATTTCTGTGAATCCTAAAACAATAGTCAAAATTAGGACTGTGCCTATGAGCAGGGAAGACTTAAGTTCCCCAAATCTTCACCTCTGGTTGTTTTTGGCGTTCTAAGCAAGCAGGAACTAAGGACAAGGCAGAGTTCTAAAGCACTGGGTAAATCTTAAATGCATGCCTCCAGCTCAAGTGGAGCTCTACAGCAAAGACAGAACATTTTCCCAGTTACAAATATATAAGGAAATCTCTTCAGCTTGATTAGCCCACCACTAAGCAAACCAAAGAAGAATGTTAAGAGTCATGCATAACAAGACAAGCAGACATTGTAGAAGTAGTTCTCAAAGATAACCAAACAAACAGATAAATAGAATAAGGGAAAACAAAAAGCAAAAACTGAGTGGCAGAGATTAGGTTTTACTCTTAGGGCTGCCATGTGTGATGCCATGTGTGATGTCTGAATGTGGGTAGCACCAGTCCATGGGCTGAGGTCCTGGAACAAATAAGAACAAAGCAATCTGAGAATCAGCATTCATCTGCATTCTGACTTTAGATATAATGTGACAAGCCACGTCACACTCCTGCCGCCATGCCTTCCTCATCACCCTCAAAACATGAGCCCAAATAACACTGCCTCCTTAAGTAGAGTCCTATAATTAATTTCATCACAGCAATGAAAACTAATCTACCATATTATAAGATAAGCTTTCAATGCCAACTTATAATTACCTGAAGCTTTCTCCTGGACTTGTGCTAATTGAACTGTTTCTGGAACTCTGTTTCTGGAACTTTCTCCTTGAGCTTGGCCCTAACCATAATTTTATTCAAAATGATTTCTCAGGTTCAACTGGGGAAGTATACTTTTGTCTTCAGCCTAATCTTAAAGGACCATCTGAACTTTTCATCCATAGTTCTAGAATATCTTATTCACTCAAAGCCACCCCTTCCCAGTCTCCATTGTGTGCAATACAGACAGCTGTACTGCCTTTCTGTGCTTTGGTATATTAATTCTCATGCATATCCACATTCATTCATTATTTTGGGGGGTGGAGTACGAAATTAAGGTTTCCAAGGGAACAAGATAAATGTCCAAATCACAAGTCACAAGAATAAATGGTTTTGCTGGGATTAATCAAAGTCATTGGCACAGATTTTTGCCCACGTACAAAAGTCATTCTCACTCAAACTTCAACAAAAACTGCATGCATCTGAAGAAGGAAAATCTATAGTCCACTATCTATTGAGAAAGTCATAATCCATTTAGAAACTGTAATCAATAGAAACTTTCAGATATTTAAATAATTGAGTAATTTCAACAAAGAATGTAAATGATCTCTTTTAAAAATTAGAAAAATTAAATTTTTAATGCATTATTGTGGATTCATATAAGATAATTTGATCATGTTTAGACAAATCCAATATCTACACTCCCCTTACTAACCACCCACCAATTTCTGTATTCTAATGTCTATAGATGATAGGTAGATGGATAGATAGATTACAATTTCTGCCTATTATGAAAAGGGCAGCCATGAACATGGATGAGCAGATATTTCTATATTAAGACATAGAGTCTTCTGGGTAGACAAGAGTGACATGGCTAAATCAAATGGCAGACCTGGCTTTTTGGAATCTCCACATTGATTTCCATAGTGGCTGCACCAGTTTACACTCCCATCACCAGTGGATAAGACATCTCCTTTCTTCATATCCTCTCCAGCATTTGCTGTTATTTGTTCTGAGGGTCTTTGACACTCTGAGTTGAGTAAGATGAAAGCTCAAAGTGGATTTAATTTGCATTTACCTCATGATTGAAGATACTGAACATTTTAAAGTATCTTTTTATTTGTGTGTGTCTATGTGTCTGTGTGTGTATTTGTCTGTGTGTCTGTGTGTGCATAAGAGAAAGAGAGAGGAGGGAGAGAGAGAGAGAGAGAGAGAGAGAGAGAGATGGATGAACACCTATACAAGCTATGAGACAGTGTCAAATCCCTCAGAAATGGAGTCTTTGGTAGTTGTGAGCTGTCCAACCTGGGTACTTGAACCTTCTGCAAGTGCAGCAGTCATCTCTCCAGCCCCCCGATTTATAACTGTTTTTATTTCATTTATTTATTTCATTTGGGAGGTGCAATGTATGCCGTAGCAAACAGGTGCAGGTCAGAGGAGGACACTTGTGGTAGTCCCTCTTCTTCCACCATATAGAAGTCAGGGATTAAACTCAGATCTTCAGGTTTGGCAGCAGGTACCTTTTGGCTAATGAGCCATCTTGCCAGTCAATATACTCTTTTAAATATATTCATGCCTAAGCATGTAAAATAAAATGTTTTACTAAGTTGAGGATATTAATGCTGATATAGAAATTACAATAAGTATCAAAATAAAAATCCTACAGCTGAAAATAAATACAGGGGCTGGAGTGATGGCTCAGCAGTTAAGAACACTATATTCTTGAAGGGAACCTGGGTTTGATTCTCAGAATCCACATCCTGGATAAGAACCACCTATAACTCCAGTTTCAGGAGACTCCAGTGCCTTCTTCTGAATTGTGTGGGCATCACATAACATGTGTATACTTACACACACACTGGCAATACACAGAAAAGAAAAGAATAAATAAATAAAATTTTAAAGAAACTAAATGCAATGATGAACCCACTAGAGGGAAGAGGATAAGCTCAGTGGTAGATACTGCGTCACTTGAGGGACTTACACATATATTTAAACTGACAAAATGAAGAAGCAGTGAATGTGAAGGCAGACCACGTGATATTCTCCAATGTGAGAACAGAACACACAAAAAAGAACAAAGAAGTAAGAGAGTATAAGGCGCTTGTGGGCACGGTCATGTAAACCAACATTATGTAATGAGTCTCAGAAGAAAACAGAGATAGGCCTGTAGACAGATTAAGAAATAATAGCTGAAAAGTTACTGAATTTTATTTAAGAAAAAGCATAATAATAAACACATCTAAGAAATTCAATGAACTCTAAATAAGATAAACTTGTTTCTTTGTTTTTGGAGTTCTTTGTAGATTGTGGATATTAATCCTCTGCCAAGTGTGTAGCTGGCAAAGACTGTCTCCCATTCAGTTGGTTTTGTCTTCCTTCCTTGATTGTTTTATTTATTGTGCAGAAGCTATGTAGCTTAATAAGATCCCACTTACTGACTATTGACCTTAATGCCTGAGCAGCTGATGTTAAGTTTAGAAAGTCCTTTCCTCCACCTCTGTCTTGAAGAGTACTGTTTTCTTCTAGCAGCTTCATACTTTCAGGTTTATACTGAGGTCTTTGATCAATTTCCAGTTGACTTTTGTGCAGAGTGAAAGATAAGTGTCCAAACATTCTTTTAATGGTGGAGATCAATTTTGCCAGCACCACTTGCTGAAGATGCTGTCTTTTCTCCATTGTGAGTTCTTAGCATCTTTGTCAACTAGCAGATGACTGAAATTTCATGTACTCATGTTTAGGGCTTTTATTATGTTCCATTGATCTGCATGTCTATTTTTGTGTCAGTATCAGGCTGTTTTTTATGATTATAGTTCTGTAATATAATCTGAGATCTGGTATGGTGACCCCTCAGTATTGTTCGTTTTCCCCAAAATTTCTTTGGCTCTCCATGGGGTCTTTGGGGATTAAATATGAATTTTGTTTGTTTTCACCCAAATTTCTTTTGGGGTCTTTGGGAATTACATATGAGTTTTGGGATGGTTTTTTCTAGCTATGCGAAGAATGGCATTTTGATTGGCATTGCATTGAAGCTACAGATTGTTTTTGGTAAGATGGTCATTCTCACAATATTGATTCTACCAATCCATGACAATGGTAGGAACGTCCATCTCCTCATGCTTTTCTCTATTTCTTTCAATAAGATTTGAAATTTTCATTGTAGTTATCTTTAATGTCTTTAGTTGGGTTTATTCTTAAATACTTTATATTTTGAGGTTATTGTGAATAAGTTTCTTTGTTTTTTCTTATTGCTCCTAATTGTTATATATAAAATAAATGATCCAATAACAAGATGGGTTATAGACATGAACAGAGAGTTCTCAAATGAAGAAATAAAAATGTCCAAGAAACAAAGTGTTCATATCCTTATCAATTAAAGAATTGCAGATAAGAAGCACTTTAAGATTCCATCTTATCCCAGTCAGACTGGCTAAAATCAAGAGAACAAAAGACACCAAATGCTGGAAAGGATGTGGAGAAAGGGGAAAGTTCATTCACTGTTGATGGGAATGTGAATTCATGCAACCACTATGGAAAACTGTGGAGAACTCTCAAGAGACTAAAACGAATCTGCCATATGATTCAGTTATACCACTCTTGGACATGTACCCAAAGGAGTCATCCTACTGTAGAATCACCTGTATGTCCATGTTTATTGCTGATCTCTTCACAATAGCTAAGAAATGGAAACAACCCAAATGTCCTTCAACTAATGAATGGATAATGAAAATGTGGTATATCTACACCATGGAGTTTTATGAAGCAGTAAGAAAAGATGAAATTTGCTGGTGAACTAATGGAAGCAAAAAGTGTTATACTAAATAAAGTAACACAAATACAGAAAAGCAAGTGAGGTGTGCTCTCCCTCATTGGAGGACTGTAGCACTGATCCATTATGTGTGAGTATATATCTTGATGTAACACCAGGAGAGAGGAAAAGGGAAAGGATACAAGGAGGTAAAGGAAAAGAAAGCCCCAAAACATGAGGCTAGTAGGGAACAGAGACTCCCAGCAGGGGAATGAGGATGTGGGAGTATTCATCAGGGATGTGAGAGGAAGATACATGCAGGGGGTCATGATGTGGGTGGGAGGAAGTCAGGACACAGCGGTGTCAATGGAGGGTGGGAATAATGGGACTAGGAAGGGAGGAAGATGATTGGATGAGAGGAAAAACAGACATGAATGAACCTTGCAGGGCTAGTGAACCCAGAGGAAATGTGATGCCAGTGAAATACCCTGAGAAATACCAAACAAAGTGAAGACATTAGTGCATCTGTATGCTGGGTGCTGATTCTCAAGGAACACAATACCAGACAGAAGGTACCTCCTTTTGTGTGGATGGTTAAACTGGTCTAAGAGATTCCCAAAATAATAGAGGTTATTGCCAACGTTCTTGGTTGTCCCCCAGAACTAGAAGATAATGCCTTACTGCTGACGACAGACATACTTGGGATACAGGACTTGGAGCAGTGGAGCAGGAACTGACCTGGAAGCTTTCTACCTAGAATTTAGCTCCCATAATGCTAGATGATAACATGCAAACTGCTAAGGGGGTTATTAAATTCTAATAACCATAACAACTGGCACAGCACATTACCTCTATTGGCGCAGTAGTAGCACTCTCATCTGGGGTAATCAACAGCTATTTAATTGGATTTAAAAGCCTCTCAGTGGGAGTGAACTCATGCATGGCACAGTAAACTCAACCAGATACACAGTGTTGGAGGGAACATAGATCCTAGAGAAAATACTATCTCTGTTGTATCTCTAGAGAAATGAAATTTCTTACTATATGCTAAATATGGATTCTTATATTTACAGACAAACATACAGTACACCACTCATCAAAGAAGGTTCTTTGTGCAGCACATGGAGGCTACAGCAGAATCCACAACTGGTCAGACACTGAGAATCCACGTCTGAGTGATGCGCATTCCTAGGTGACACATGTACAGTTGAACTTCTACACCTAAGGCTCATGAAACACAAAAAAGTGAGGGAATTGAGAGAAAACTAATGTATCCTTCAGCTCGCACCAGTGAAGCTCCCTTAAACAACATAGTTCTATGCACACAGAAGGCCACAACTGGGCAGATTTTATAGAATAAGAATCCCTGAATAGGACTTCTATACTGAACCTCATCCACCTATGAGTCAGGCATCGTTGCAGAAGAGGTTGGAGCAAGATTTTAAGAGCCAGAGCTGTTGGTTCATGAGCTTCGAGGAGCAGAGGCTTTCGGGACACTAGAAGCTTGTGAACTTGTAGAAATGGTGGCACTGAGCACAGCACCCGCACCAACTCAAATTAGACAAGGGCCCAGTGGAGCAATAGAAACTGGTGGTTGGCCAGACCTAGACTGAGAACTATTGGAAACTGATTACTGCTGGGAGATGGAGAATATTCCACAATTACAATCTCCTAAATAGACTCCAGCGAATGAATGTGCACTGAGGACATCTGAGCACTAATGCTTGACTGGATAAGACTTAACGTGTGTAAGAATACGTGCAGTCTGGTGGGGATTGTGAGGGGATAGATGAGGGAAATGGTCTTAATTCAATTTAGAACTGTTGTGTGAAATATATAAAACTCAATAAAAATAGAACAGGCCGAGTGTAGGCCAGAAGACCAAGCCAGTGAGCAGTGTTCCTTCGTGGTCGGTGCTTCAGCTCCTGCCTTCAGGTTTCTGCCCTGAGTTCCTATTCTGGGCTCCCTCAGTGATGAACTGTGATCTGGGAGATCTAAAAAAAGATAAACTTAAAGATATTATATCTAGAAGCATCATAATTTAATTATCAAACCTAACGACAATTTCCTTGGGTAGGGTTAGAATTTCTTAACCATTTCATCATGTCTGAGTTGAGCTGACATGGGACTTATACATGATTTCACCATGGCTGTGAGTTCATGAGTAACTGAGAAGCTGTCAAGAGAACTCTGTTTCCTTGTGGTAATCTACCAACTCTGGCTTGTACAATTTTTCTGCTCACTCTTCCACAATGATACTTGAACCCTGAGGGCATAAGTTTGTTTCAGGAGTCTTTTTTCATGAACAGGTACTCTGCAACTTCTTTATCTCTACACATTGACAAGCATCATATCATGGGCTAGGAGTCCTGACTGAAGAAAAAGAAGAAAGCAGTCTGAGCATTAGCATTCACCTCTCTCTGCTGCCTGACTGTGGACCCTCTACTCCTGCCACCATTTCTCTGTGCCATGATGGACAGTAGCTCCTCAAACTGTAAGCCAGAATAAACCCTTGTGTCCTTAGTTTGCTCTTGAAAACATATTTTATTTATTGTTTTTATTTTTGTATATGAGTGAATTGTCTTCATGCACGTAAGAGTGCCCGTGTCATGCAACGTCTGCAGAGGTATGAAAAGGGGTTCAGATCCTCTGGAACCGGATCTGTGGACAGATAGCAGCCACCATGTTGGTGCTAGGAGCTAAACCCCAGTCCTCTGCAGCAACAGGCAGTGCTCTTAACCACTGAGACATCTCTCCGGTTCCTTTAGCTTGCTTTTTAGGTGTTGTGTCAGAGGAACAAGAAAAAAAAAGTAACCAGTACAAGTACTTTCCCATGCTTTTATGAAATTGTTCTTATCCTGATTCCAAACACAAAGATGTCACATGAAATCACAGAATAAACGAATACTAAAACTATATGTCTTATGGACATATAAAGAATATGGACAGAAAACTTCACAATGTATACTTATAAACCGAGTCCCTCAGCATATTGAAAACGTTTTCAGAATTACCAAATGAAATTTAAGCTAGTAAAATTCAAGTTGGGACTATTTTTATCCTATAAAAACAAAACAATATGAACAACCCTGTAGCACAAAAGAAGAGCATTTGATCATCTCATTCTGTCAAAAGCATTTGACAAAATCAAATGCACTCAATAAACCAAGAACACAAGGGCACTTACTTAACCTGATAAAAAATATCTAAGAAAAACCCATAGAATCCATAGAAAAATTAAAACTTTCCATCTAACATCAAGAGAAAGATAAGAATGGCCATGTTTACCACATCTAATCAGTAAGGTGTTGTAGTAAAACAGTAAAGATTTAATCAGAGTTGTTAGACAACACAAAAGACACCCAGTTAGAAAGAAAGTAAAATTATTGTTATTTGTAAATGTCAGCATTTTGTATATAGAAAGACTGAAAGTATCCATAAAAGCACTCTTAGAGGTAATGAACCCTTATAAAGAGACATAGTTATAAACCTTTATGACTTGGGCTGAGGAACGGTTCCTTTATATATGACACAAAAGCATTAGCAGTAGTAATAACAAAAAATGGAGCAACTGTAATATTGAAATTGAAAGATACTGTGCATCAAAGTAGACTATCAAGAAAGTGAAAATATAAATCATAGAATAGGAAAAATTCATAACAAATAACTCATTTAACAAAGAATGCATAACATAGGTTGTAAAAGACGTATAAAGAACTCTTAAAACATCCTAAAGTTGCAGCAACCATTGTGGGTTGCACATCAAATTGAATACATTACCGTTTGACCCTGCAGTTCCATTCCTAGCTATATAGTCAAAATAATTAAAAAATGAGTATTCAAACATATTATTGCACACTTTTCCCATAGCATCAGTATTCACCCTAAACAAAAGGTGGAAACAAATGCAATGCTTATCAAAGGTTAAACAAATATGGTATACCTACACAACAAAATATTATGCACCTATAAAAGAGAATAAAGTACTAATATATGTTACAATACCAGTGGAAATATTCAAAATGAAAAAAGCCACACACTGTCTGATTCCATTTACACGACTCTCACATAACAGATCAACTCACAGAGACACAAAGCAGGTTTGTATTAATAGGTGCTGGAGAAGGGGGTGAAGGATGCCTGTCCAATGGGTAGGGAGTTTACATTTGGGATAATTAATAACAATATTGAAGCTAGACAGTGATGTCAATTATACATCACTCAGAATACGCTTACTGGTACATTAAAATGGTCAGAATGGTATTTTGTTACAATGTAAGAACATTAGCAAAAAGAAATAACTTAATTAAAAAGGACAAAGGTACACAGCTGTTAGCTGCAATGACAGTAAGTGATATGGATAATCAAGGGGATAGATATTAAACAACGCAGCACAATTACAATGAATTATTAGACCTCTCAGTAGACAACCACAGTGATGGCTCTGTGAGAAAGTACTTCTTGTGTAAGTATGAGGATCTCAGTTTGAATGCCCAGATCCCACATGCAATCAGGTGTGCTAACACACATCCACATAATCCCAGTTCTCCTACAGTGAGATAAAGGCAGAAACAGGAGAATGAAGCAGAGAAGAAGAGATCCTACCTTGAACAAGGTGGAAAGCAAGAGCTAATCTAATGTATAAGATTGTCCTCGGGCCCTACATCTGAGCTGTGGCACTGGCCTGCACTCGTACACATATAAGCATATACATCATGCACATACATGTTATACACGTGTTATAGGTTTTCAAAAATTAGAAAAAACTAGACAAGTGTGCTAATGGTGTCTCCTTTTATGAGCTTATATTGAGAGTAATTTCTGTAATTGTACTTCTTGATATTTCTTCATGTTTTCACATCATTGGAAATAGAGTAAATATACGTTGCTTGTATAAATTAAGTTTTACCACACGCTCTGTCGAAAGTGCCTGCTTCCACATTTTGCATCCTAGCAGCCAGGAATGACAAGTAAACTGTAACTTTTTATCCCATGGATTTTCTTGCGAGAAAATGACAGCGTCTTGAATTTGCTTAATGCCAGTAAAGTGGTTTGAAGACGAAAATTGCTACCTAAGTGCTAAGTATTGTTATTGATCATTAAGACTCACTTGACATAGCACAAACGATTCTCTTTATTACTGGCATGAAAGCTATTTTCCTCTAGGCAAAGGGTAAGGACTCTTACTCATAATATTGACATTTTAAAAAGTGTATTACTAGGAGACATAATGTGCTGAAAACACTTATCTTCCCTTTCATTTAAGCTCTCTTTCTAGAACATCTATTTTGTAGTCAGGTCTATATTTATTTGGATCAAATGCTACTACTTTTACATTATATATTTTGCATAGAACTGCTGTGTTGATGCTATTTTTAGGAAACAGTAATTCTTTTCAAGAAGAATATCTGAGGTGCAGGTGGGTTTGTGTGAAGTGCTGGTCTATGCAGTGCTTGACCGCTGACAATTGCACCTGGGAAAGACACTAATGTCAAGACAATCTTTCAGGGTTAAGTGAGGGGAACAGCGGGTGTGAACTCTGCACAGGCCAGTGTGAATCTGCTGAAATATGTTTTCTGAGTGTTGCCCTGATTGAGGGATTGCATTCCAAGTGTTTTATATCCATTCCATTCCTAATGATTACTTATGAGTCAAGGTTTGCACACACACACACACACACACACACACGGCAAAGCAACTGAGATTCAGAGGTTATTTGTTATAGTAGCAATGCCACACAGATCATAAGTTTCCAAAATGTACCCTGTTAATCACTGAGGGGCTGAGAGGTTGCATTTCCCTTTTTAGGAAATATAAATAGTTTAGCTGGAAAAGTGAAGAGACTCTAATGAGAAATACTTCAGTGTAGTTTTCACTCCCAGTGATGCTTATTTGACAGCTAAATCCCATTAAACAAAGAATATTATAATGCATACTTTCAGGGTGGTGAGGTACAAATAAAACAAAATTTAAAAGGAGCAAAAATCTCTATTTACTTTAAAAATTGAATTTGTTTTTAGACAATTTAACAAGCATGTACAATGTATACTGACCACTCTCACATATCACCCCCGTCCCCATAAATTTCTCTTTAATATTCTTATCTATTCCTTTTTTTTTGGTGACCCACTGAGATCAACTAGTTCTGTCTATGTGAGCATGGATTTAGAACTGTGTTGGAACCTGGTGAGATCATGAGTCATTAGACTCCTGAAGACAGTGATTCCCCCTCTCCCAGAACCTCTCAATAACAACAATTCAGAGATAAACTCCAGGGTTTCATGAGCTCCTCCCCCTTCTTTGACAAGCAAATTTCTACTTTTAACTCTGTACCTAATTAGACACTTGTTATTGTTTCATATGTAATATGCAGGAATAATACATCCCCTACTCTTAAAAGTATTCCTTTCTGTTAACAGATGAGGAAAAAATGAATTGTCACATAGTTAGTACTTTGGTTTATTCCCCAGCACACCACAATGTTGATGAAATTGTAGCTACATGTTCCCTATGATCTTGTTATCTTCCTGCTGGTTGGTTGATAAGTCAATATACAGGATGCTTCAAAAAACCCAAGTGAAGATGTCCTCCACATTCGCTCTTACAGCAGTTCTGCCTCCCGAAGTCTGTCCACTCACAGGGATTATGCATTTCCAGTGAGAAATTTCATTTAATGTGGACTACTAATGTCTGTTTCCACAGAAAGAAAATTTGAAACACTTCATACAACTTTACCCAGGTTCCAAAATGCGTGCCACAATCAAGGAGATTATGGGTCTGTTACAGTTTATTAGTATTTTTAAAATTCTTCCTCCTTGTATTTATAATTCGCCCACAATAATATGTATTACTTTTCATTCAACACAGTAGAGCTGATATTGAAAGTCACAGGGGAGGGAGAAAGAGAGACAGAGACACAGAATGTTTTTGTCTTGTTCTTCCATTTATTTAGTTTAATTCTATATTTCAGTGACAACTTGAGTAAATAAATACAATAGGAGACCCAGGAGTATAACTCCCTGATAGATCATTTCTTAAGCATGTGCAACTCCTAGCGTCAATGTCCCGCTATACCCATCCCTGCTGCTACAAGAAAAAAGAGCATAAAATGGGGAAGGAGTTATGTACTGTAAACTCCTCATCCTCATTAGTCTCTGAGTGGAAAAAACTGTAATGAGCCTAAATGGCTAATAAAGAAATCTATGATGACTCTTTACATAAAACTCTTCAGAGATGGATCGTCCTAGTGCCTTCAAGTAATTCATCTCCAAGAAAATTGGTTGAAAATACTGTGAAGTCCATGTACCATGAGGGATCATTTATGCATTGTTTCCAAGTGACTCAGGAAATGCCTACAGAGGCAATATTTAGAACAGCATAAATTGTTCTAGACTATGTCTATTCACAGTGGCTGGAAATCCTTGACTCCTGATGTCAGACGTCTCTTAGGTGCAAGATAGGACCAAGAAAATAAAGAGGAGAGATTGGACTTGGGTAATAGGAGTGGACCTGTGAATAGCAATATCTTACCATGGCCAAAAATTTTGTATTAATAACACAAGACTGGTACAGTAGCATATGGTTGTAATTCCAGCCCTGAGAAGTTGAAGTAGGATTATGAATTTGATGACTTCCTGCATGAAATGGTGAATTTCAGATCAGCTTTTTCTACATAGCAACCCTTCTCAAAAACAAAAATAAATAAATAAAAATAAAATTTTAAAACCCCTATGATTCTTCTTTGAAGTTGCCTGTATATTATCAGTTTAACTGATTTGAATTCTCCTTTTATAGAAAGAATTTCACTGGAGTTCATATATTAGTGGCCAGAGGTTATTAAGAAGAAAGTGTCCATTGACCCAGCATGTTTTGAAGCACAGTTTGATTCATGACTGTCAATGAAACTGAATGACCCCGTATTGATTCCCAGGCTGCAATCACTTTATTGTTTCTACCTCCAGTCAGCAGGGGAATAAGAATACATGGAAGCTCACTTTGCTTGCAAAGAAGGTGAGTTTCCAGGGACAGGGTATTCATTCTTACAAAGCATACTCTTACCCAGTTTCAGTTTATAGGAATTTCATGATACAGATTCAAACTAAGTCAATGTCCGGGGAGATGGTCTATTATCCGGAGCTTTTGTAACCATTTAAATAAATATAGAATTTATAAAATATAGACACCGTGCATAGGTGTGAAAATGCCATATTAATCATTTTAAGCAATACAGTAATCAATAGAAAGAACTGCATATGTGAGTTGAGTGTGTGTGCCACATAACTTGGGCTCATCACCTGAGATATTGGAGTTAACTGAGTGATGTCATGGCAAATACTTTGGTATACCACTAAGGCAATAATTTTCATGCTTGAGGAAATATCTGACACTGTGAATGAAGTTATGACCACCTTACTATGACTATAAAATAGAGTACTTTTTGTTTATTGGGCTTTAAATATAGCTCTTTGTGTTTTCATATAGGTTGATTCTAAATCCTGCACTCTAATAATTTCATACATTTTATAATAACATATATTATATATATATATTAGTGAGTTTTGCTTTATTTCAATCAAATATGTGACATAGGCCAACTTTATTAATAAAAGAGTCTTCTTTATACTATTGTTCTGGAAGATCAAAGGCATGGTGATGTCCTCAATTGAAGGCCCCACAATAACCTCAGCTCCCTTTTGGCTGAGTCACATCATGTCTGTGAAGTGAAAAAGAGAGCTTGTCTCCAAACAGGAAGCAGAGACTAAGCTCACATTAACCTTCAGAAGACAGTTCTTAATAGATGTGAGGATTTCCCACAAAGCCCCCAAGCCCTTAAAATTTCTTTCACTTCTTCCTAATATTAACATCACAGGGACCAAACGTCCAACACATGAACATTCTAAAATACTTGGCCTAAAAGCAAGTTTTTTTAAAAAGATGAAATTCTTCCACTCCAGTCATAAAATTATTTACTCAACTCTCTGTATGGTAAAATCATCACAGTATTAACACTTTTGGTATGAAACATATCTTTCAAAAAAGTTGTCTTACTGTCTTTTATTTACTTATGTATTTGTTTCTCTTTTGCTTTTTTGGTAGCAGATGATTTCCTGTCATCAGTTTACCTCAAGAAAATAAGACATATGCATTCTTTACCATGTCCGTAATAATTTTTGGTTACCACACATCCAGTCAAATAGCAATCATTTCAATCTGTCTTAAGACCCTGCTTTATGTTAAGATTAAATGCTTCATATTCAGCTTAAACAATATCCTGGCATGACTAATCACCACTTTTTTATGGAACTCTGATATTTCATCATATCTTCTAAATCGTCAGTTGCATAACATGTTAAATAACCTTCAGTCTTTGCAAGCCTCTTAGTGTCTGTTGCAACTGCTCAACTCCACAGTTCTATAACAAAAAGTAGCCCCCAATAACATGTAAATGAATAATACACCTGTGTTGCAGCAGAATTTATTTACAACAAACAAGGGCTGAGACAAATTTTGGAATCTTTATTATCATCCTTATTAGATCCTTTCTTTCTTTTGCTTTTTCTCAGGATGGTTACTTACTATGAGGTTTAATTACTATTAACCACTGTGTCACTTGGCTCAAAGCCGACAGTACATCAACATTTGTATCTCCATCTTTCATGATTTATTCATTCATATTGTTGTATCTTTAGTCAATGCACCAAAGAAAACACATTCATGAATTTAGATTCTCGGAATGATGCTACCCATAATCAAGATCAGTCTTCCCACATGAATGAATGAAGTCAAGATAATCTCCCACAAACAGCCCAGAAGTTTATTTCCCTGGTGATTCTTGATTCTGTCCAATTGACAGTTAACACTGAGCAGCACAGAAGTTGGATATAGCTTCTTCTTGAGTTGAATATGATTTGTCCTTGAGAATACTATTCTATTGTTTTCTGATACTTACATTCACGAAAGAATATCTGAATTTTGTCTAAGTTCATTTACTGTATTTCTCTTTCTTCTTGCACAATTTTAGAAACTTTTTATTGTATGAGTTTTGTGCTGGATAGCTTTAGCTGGCAACTTGACACACATGGATTGAGGGAGTCTCAGTTGGGTAATGTCTTTATTGGACTGTCTGTGGCCATGTCTGTGGGGTATTTTCTTGATTGTTGAGTGATGTAGGAGGACCCAGCTCACTCTGGGTGATATCACTCCTGGGCAGGTGGTCCTGCATTACATAAGAAAGCAGGCTGAGCAAGGGATAGGGGACCACATCAGTAAGCAGCGATCCTCAATGGCCTGTGCTTCAGCTTCTGCCTCCAGGTTCCTGTCCTGATTTCCTACCTTGGGTTCCATCAGCGATAAACTGTGACTTGGGAGATGTAAGCCAAATAAACCCTTTCCTCCCCAAAGTGGTATTGGTCAGTGTTTTCTCACAGCAACTGAAAGCAAACTAGAACAAATTCTAAATTGTGTGTGTGTGTGTCTCTCTCTGAGTTCATCATTTTTACTCAGACTGCCCTCAAGTAGGGAAGACATTTACATTTGAAACCTAATATCCTTTTCATTACCATAAAATCAATTCTAATTACTTGATAATTTCTTCCTTTATCTTTTTGGAACTTCCATTATCAGAAGAATGGATCTTATTTGATTGTTTCTTGCTGCTTCTTGTGAGTTATCTTAACATTCCAATTTCATTTGTTTGTGATCAGGATGATCTCTGCCATATGAACTTGCAGATATCTAACTTATTATTGCAACATATTTCTATCCCAATACTCATTTCACTTTTCACAGTTCTCTATGTGTCCTAATAGCCTCCTACTCTTTTAAGGAAGTATTAATTTTCTAGTACACTCTGAAGATACTACATATACTAGAAGTATCTTTCAGGGACCGCTCTCCACATTGTGATATTTCTCTTTGTCTTCTTTCTTATTAAATTTGTTCTTTGACATCTTCATGCATGAACATAAAATATGTTGACCACTCTCAGTTCTTAGCTTTTCTCTTCTACCCACTGCACCAGTCTACTCCACCCCCACTTCTCTATAAATACCCTTTTCATGGTCATGCCTATTTGTTTTGTTTTGCGATCCTCTGAGCTTAACCAGGACCATCTGGGTGACCACAGAAGCGAGGCAGGTAGTCTTTGTTTTCAGTTGTATATTCCCTTTGTGTTCTTGCTCTCATTCTTTCTGGGCTGATCAGTTTGCTGAACCCGGTGTCTTGCTCATCACTATATAGTTAAGCGATTGAGAAGCAAACAGGGCACTGGGGTCACTCCATCAGAGAACCTCATCTGACACCTGTGTGGTATGGATGCAGTCATTACTGTAGCAGGAATGTAATGTTTTTCCCTAGGATACAATATTTGTCATTGCAATTCTCAAGTTGCAATTATTTTTCTTTCTCTGGGATCCTACATGCTGGAAGGAGGAGGTACTTATTACACACAGACCAGCAGACCACTGCTAAGTAAGTCTTCTATTTTTACCCTTGTTTTCATGACCACTTCCCTGTGATACTGAGAGGCTCAGGGATGCCCCTGTTTAGAAAGCATCATCCATCGATGCATTTCCACCTGGTTTCCATTTTCCAGTAATTTGATGGAATTCTCTTTTGAAAATGGCCACACTATCACATTTTTCATTGTTTCCAAAGTAAAACTTTTCAGCCCCTATGCTGTTTTGAAGGATGTCATAAAAAATACACAACTTTTCTATTTGAATACTGACATGAGAACCCTAATTAGTATTTTAGCACTGAAAGAAGTATTCAGTGTGTTGCCTTATGATCAGTCTACTAAGCTGTCCTGTTCCCACCCCTTTCAATTGATGAGAAAGTAGAATAATGCCATTATTAACTGTCTGTCTGTAAATTACAAATTCTCTTTTGTCCTGCAAAGTCTCATGTTGGCTAAGCTTATTCTGAAATTAGAACAATGCTGAGCTCATTCACCTCTCATGAATATTTTGCAGAAAGCACAACATCTTAAAGGCTCAACCTTCAGTTTTGTTTCTCTCATGTGGTTCTAAATATATCACAACAGTATTTTAAAGATTCAAGATAAGATTCCTCAAAGTTTTCAATCAGTTTCCTTCAATTATGTGATAGAATCTCAGTATTATGCTTTTGTTCAGCAAATATAATGCACGTAATACCCAGTCTTAAGATTTCTGTGTTAGCCCTTATCTACATCAAATCTCAGAAAGTGGTTTGTTAGATGTACACAGCATAAATAAGCTCATGATCATGGAAAGTAGGTTTATTTGAAAAAGCACAAACATTTTATTTCTCCTTTATCACGTATCAATATAAGATGTAGACGATTCAATCATTTTTTTCCACTTTTACCTGTTTTAACTATTTACCTCAATTTTGAATACAAAAACATTGATAGGCAAAAGGAAAAAAGTGCATTTCAAAGTCAGAACATTTTCAATCTTATGTACCTGTAAATTTCCTCTCTTTGCATTAATTTTTAATGCACATATTTGAGAGATAAATAAAGCTTAGGTGGTATAAAAGCCAGAAGGAAATGTATTAACTCAGAACTCCCTTGGAAAATACACACACAACATCTGAACATGAGTGAGTGTATACACCTGAAGACTAAGTAACAAAAAACACAGTGCCCAACAGGAGAAACCTCCCTTTGAGGAGTTGGTCAGGGTAGCCCAAGAGACTCCAAAAGTAACAAGACTATTGCCAGAGCCTTTGATTACCTCCCAGAACTTGAAGGTTAGACCCTATTGTTGAAGACAGGAAATACTTCAAACACAGGATTTAGAGCACTGGAGTTGGAACTGACCTGAATCGCTTCTCCCTGAATATTAGCACTCATAGTTCTATAGAATACTATGCAAGCTGCTAAGGAAGAAAATCAGTCAATGGTTCAACCCACTGTAAATCTTAATAACCTCCATTTTTGCAGTAATGGTATTTTTACTGGGGCTAATTAGCAGCCATTTAATTGGATTTAAAACCCTCTGAATAGGAGGGAACTCATGGTTGGCGCTGAAAATATAGCCAAATACATGTGGCTGGAGAGGTCATAAATCACAGAGAAAGCCTGATCTCTCTCATATCTCTAGAAAAATGAAATTTCTTACTGCATGCTAAATATGGACCCTTATATTTACAATAAGTACACCAGACACCAATCATCAAAGAAGCATCTTTTTGAAACAAAGGATATTATAGAGTCCCACACTGGTCACACAGATACATATCTGAGAAACACCCCTTCCTAAGTGACACATCCTCAGTGTAACTTCTATACCTAATGCTCATGGAACATACAGGAACAGGGGATAGAGAGAATACTAATCCAACCTTCAACTCTCAACAGTGAAACTTCCTCATACAGCAGAGTGTGATGTACACAGAAGGACACAACTGTCTAAGTTTTAGAGAATAAGAGATTGTAGAGTCTGTGTCCCTGGATTGGACTCCTATACTAAACCTTATGCACAATGGCTCAGGACCATTGTGGAAGAGAGTGCAGAAAGAATGTAAAAACCAGAGTTGGTGTATGAACATAAGGAAACAAAGGCTTTCAGGCTTCTGGGAACTTGCTCATGAATTTACAACAATGGTGATAGCACACACAAGACCCATGGCAAACCAATAACAAAAAAACACAGAATAGGACAGAGGAAATTGACAGCAGGCCCTAACCTTAGACAAAGAGCTATTAGCAAATGATTACTGTGGGGTGAAGGAAAGTAGATTTTCTTTAAGGCAGTAGCTCTAGATAAGCTGACTAGACTCCAGTGAATGAACTTGCAATGAGGGACATCTGGATAAAAATGCTTGACAAGATAGAACTTAATATATATGACAAAAATACCTGAAATCTAGTGTGGGGCCATGGGAGGTAGAGGGGGGAGGCATCTAAAGTTGATTAAGATGTATTATATGAAATGTAAAAAAAATCTAAATTAAAAAATTATTTGAAAGTTCCAAGAAATAGATGAATTTAAGTTAGAATTATTTTATTTTATTTTGATAGTTTATTATTTTTATTTTATGTGAATAATCGTGCCTGTAAGTATGTAAGTGCACCTGTATTGTGCAATGCCTGTGGGGGACAGAAGTGGGCATTGGATTCCCCTGGAACTGGAGTTCCAGATGCTTATTAGCTGCCTTGTGGATGCTGGGAGTCAAATCCTGGTCCTCTGCAAGAGCAGCCAGTGCTCTTAACCACTGAGCCATCTTGCCAGCCCACAAAATAATTTTATAATTCAGGCTTTTCTATCCCAGTATTAGAGAACTTTATCTTTTCTTAGGTGACAATCACAGTAATGAAATTTTGTTTCAATTCACAATAATGTGTTTGAGTGGATTGCCTGCATGTATGTAAGAGCACCTGTGTTGTGCAATGCCCATGGAGGTCAGATTCCCCTGGAACTGCAGTGAAGAACAGTATTTAGCTGCCACGTGGATGATCCATGGGAATCAAACTGGGGTCCTCTGTAAGAGCAGCCAGTACTCTTAACCACTGTACCATCTCTCCAGCCCCACAATTTATAATATTATATTCTCTATGTTTTATAGCACATATGTGCTTTTTGGAAATATATATCAATTGTTTTATTTATTTTTGTACTGGTGTGACCAAAAACCTGGAGAGAACTATTTCTACAAGGAAGGATTTATTTCGGTTCACTGCCTTAGGTTTCAGTCCCCACACCTTTTGGCCCTTCCCTCTAAGTCAGAGTATTATGAGAGCAGTAGTGTTTGAAAGCAGTCTTGTCAGTCTCTACAGACAAGAAGAAAAGTGAGCCTGGCCCAGGGGTCAGGTTTCACCTTCGAAGACACGACCCCAGTGAGTGTAGCCATGCTGCATTCCTTGACTAAGTCTGGATCAGCGGAGGGCTGCGGATTGAATGACACACAAGACAGAGACACAGACACACACACTAGCAGGAGGAAAGAAGAATGACTGACTGACTTTATTGAGAGGCAGAAAGCCTTATACACCCTGAGGCAGGCTTTGGAGGACGGTAAAAGTTCAGGTTCTCAGGAGACATCCTCTGTTGATGACACACAGCTGTACACAGGAAAAAGGAAGTTGCAATCAGGCTAGCTTAAAGGTCAAGTTGTTTACTTGAGTTTTGTAACTGACAAGATCCCGGTCGCTCTTGGCTGAGAGCCTAGCACTAAGAGAGAAGGGCATGCAGGGGGGCCAAAGCCCTACAAGTGAGTGCTTCCTCCAGATAGGACCTGCCTCCTGAAGTTTTCAGAACCTCCCAAAGAGCTGCCAGCTGCCAAGGAGAGACTTAAGAGACTTTGATGGTTAGTACTGATTGTCAGTTTGGCAGGATCTAGAATCAGCCAAGAGATAAGCCTCTAAGCACACCTCTGCAGAATCATCTAGATTAAATGACCCTCTTAGAGTACCTGATAGGAATTTTCTTGATCCCATTTACTGAAGCAGAAGATCTACCTGAATGTGGGTAGCACCTTCCAGAGACAGCCAGATATAAGGAGGACCAAGGGAAGTGCTTAGTCTTCTTGCTTGCTTGCCTTCACCTCTTGTTAGTGAATTCATTTATCTTGTGTTTAAGTTCATCTACCCAGATGCAGCTGCTGCCATCCTCCACTGGCTCAGGAGCCAGTTTCCTTGAATTTCCAAAGTCAACTGAAGAGCAAAAGCCTTTCAGGAATCCTCCAGGCCTTTAGTACCAGATTGAGACTGCTGACACATCCAGCCTCGTGGGCTGAGCAGCAACCTGGTTCTCGGCTTCTACAGTGTGAAGACAGCCCAGTTGGAATACCCATACAGAATCACATAAACCACTTTAATGAATAAAATTAAAGCAGATGAATATATTTTAAAAAAGGAATACAAGGTAAATATGTGCAATATTTATTTGTACATATTGAGAAATAATTTGAAATCCTTCCCTTCACAGAGTACTAGGTTGTAATTACAAGCTTGCAATTATTGTTCACAAAATATTGTATGCCAAGTATAGCAGTATTTAAATTATGACTTCCCAGATATTGCTGTATTAATAACTTAGGTACATATGTATTCTTCATATAGATTCAATATGTATTTTATACTTAAAATCATATTCCTCATAAGATTCTTGAAAAGTTCTTAGAGTTGCCTAAAGGAGTGCACAAAGCTAGTAACAAACACCAGTTTTTATGAGGCCTTAAGAAGACATTGAATATGCAGCATCACTAGCTTTTCCGATTATTATGACTGTAAACTTTAGTGGTATAAGTAGTCATTTATTAGGCCCACAAATCATGTTGTCAAAAATTCAATTACAGCACTGCAGGATAATTCACCTTTGCTCTTTGATATCTGGAGCCTCAGCTGAGTGGCCAAAGCCTGGAAACTGGTACCTAAAGAACCATTCACCCGTGTTTATAATTGTTCTTTAAGTTCTGTGTCCTGTGGTTCTTGGGGTAATTTTCATTATGGAATATTTCTATAAGACTAGTGGAATTCTGCAAAAACAGATTATCTTGGTTTTTCATATTATTTGTGTTTTGTGTTGTGACCTGGGAATATGGACTTCTTTTGTTGGTGGTGTGTTGGATATGAAATTCTGGCCTGCCTTTGTTGAGTTGAAGTTTGGTTCTGTTTATTGATGTTGTAGCTTGGTTGCTTTCTAATAGTTTGAAAAGTTTGTCTGAGCTTCAGCTTCTCACTTTTTATAAATTGGTTCCAGGCAAGCTAGTTGGGAGTTTTCTGGCAGTGTGAACATACCTAGTCCCAAAGCAGGAAGATGGTGATTAAGCAGGTGGGTTCTGACTAGCTAAGCAGGGTAGATGTGAACATCTGTCTGGCAATCTGACATAGGCTGTAGGTTGAGTCCTTAACCGGTGTTGGCAGCTATCATGTGTCATAAACTTCTTAATAGTGTGGCTGTGGTTTAGGGACAGTTTCCAAAGACTGGAAGGAACCAAGTAGAAATTATGTCACCTGCTGTGACCTAGCCTCAGAATTCCTTCAGTACCAAGTCTGTACACTCTTGTCAAGGCAACCATGAACCTTAGCCAATTTCAAGGGAAGAAATAGACATTGCCCCTTTTTAGAAAAGTGACAGATTTAAAGAAGAGAAGGGACAAAGAAGTTTCATGACCATTTTGGAGGGCATAATTTGCCATTCTCTGCAAGAAAAAAATCTCAGAAGAGTATGAGTGTATACTTAAATCACACACTACTGGAGTGTCATGATTGTTTTCCTTAACTGGAGCTTCCAGCCTCTAAGTCAGACCTTGTGTTTCCTGGGTTTCCATTGTGCTCTCAGTGTGATCTTCCACATATGCTAGATGCAGATGAGTTTGTTTACAACTTATCACCATCATTCCTGACACACAGTGTTGTAACTGTCATATTTATTGTATCTTTTCAAAAAAAACAATGCCAAATTGCTACAAGACGATGGCAAAATAACTAGCTGTTTATTCTGACATTTTATTACGCTTTCTGCTCAGAGCTCAAATATTAAATTACATTAAGAGGACAATAACAATGACTTGCTCATAATGAATATTTTACCACAAGAACAAAATTATATAATGCCAAGTACATTTTATAGCATATCTGAATTCAAGGTTTGCCTGGGAAGTTTAAAATGAAGTCAGATCAGAATAAGAAATTAGATTTTGAACTTGAGAAAGAAAATGAATATAATATTGGTTGGAACTTAAATGATAAATGATAAAAGCTATTCTTGTTTGATTACTGAAAATTTGAAAATTCAAATTGCAACCTATTCAGTAAATTAAAAAATATATAATAAATTGGGATATTCTTGATGCACAATGAATTTTATCATATGTATGTATATATATAGATAGATATTCTATTAATTTTTTCTTCAAATCAAATTAATTTCAGGAGAGAAAAAATGACAACACAAAATGTCTAGAAGCTAAATTTCTCAAACGTGATTTATACACATTCTACCCTAAATTATACTTTGAACTTTAATCTAAAAAAACTATTATTATACTTTTTCCATGAGGATAATAATTAAGACTATTTATGCACCTTGCTTAGCTACCATCTTCCTTCTTTAAGACTAAGCTCTTTCATACTGGAAGAGATCTCCCTACAGGACTTGCCTGAGACCATCCTGTCCCTCCAATAAAAGATTAAAAGTGAGAACCTGAAGCACAGGGAAAGTATTCATAACTATCATAAAGTAATCATGCTGTAGGAAAAATAAAAACAGAACCAAAGTTCAGTTCAACAAAGACATTGCTATAATTTTATATCAGATACATAACCAACATAAGAAGTCCTTATGCCTATGTGACAATACAAAAACAGGAGCTAGATGTGGTGGTACATGCCTTTAATCTCAGCACTCCAGAGGCAGGCAGATCTCTATGAGATCCAGAGAAGTTTGGTTTACATAGCCAGTTCCAGGCCCTCTTGGCTACCAAAAGACCCTGTCTCAAAAAGCAGAAACAGACAAAAACACAAATAATATGAAAAACCAAGAAAAAATATTTCTACCAAATCCTACCAGTTATATAGAACTGTTTATTCTATAAAGAGAACTATGTAGAGGAAAACCCCAGTCACAAAACTTCAAAGAACAATCATAAACATGATCAAAAAATATGAAGATTTATAGATTACACAAAGCATTTTGAAGAACTCAAAAAGATAGGCATAAACCCCTGATTAAAGCTCAAGAAAATATAAATATATGACTGAGTGAAATAACAGACAATTTGGGATTTGAAAGAGATAGAAATATGAAAGAAAACTGAAGCTGAAAGGAAAATGAGATTTAGAATTTTAATAAGCCAATTTGAAAGGACAGGAGAAAGACTCACCGGAATAATGAGTCAGATGGAAAGGAATTTCAAAACAGACAAAAAAGTTGGATCACTGGAATTCTCAAAGAAAGAATATGAAATTATAAAACACATATACATAGGAAAGGAATATGAAAGAAATGTGGGACACCGTGAAAATACCAGATCTACAATCATAGACATGGAGGAAGGAGAAACATCTCAGGTCAATGGACTTAACCAGATCTTCAATAGGATTATAGAAGAAAACTTCCACAATTAGGAATGACATTCCCATACAGATACGAAAATGACACAGAAAACCAAATAGACAGGAACACAACATAAAATCCCCATGGCACACCATAGCAAACACACTCAATGTACAGAACAAAGAGAGGGTACTGCAAGCTACGAGAGATAAACAACAAGGCACATATAAAGGAAAATTTATCAGAAATGCAGCTGACATGTCAATGCAAATTGTAAAATTCAGAAGAGCCTGGAGTAAATTATTCCAAGTTCTGGACGATTATAGATGTCATCCCAGAATGCTTTGCCCAGAAAAACTATCATAGCCGAAAGGGAAAGAAAAATATTCCACAATGCAAATAGGCTGAAGAAATTCAATCCACCAAAACAGCCCTACAGAGAATAAGCAGTACAATGAACTGAAGAATGATCATGCAAAGAAGTTACAGAAAGGAAACACATGAAGGCATAATGACAGAAACACAAATAGAAAATAAAATGACAATAACCCACACACATTTTCAGTAACATTTTAATATCAATTTCTTCAACATCCCAGCCAGACATAAGCTAGTTGAATTAAGAAAAAAAAATTTTTTTGTTTTCTATACAAAACTCACCTTACATTCTAGATAGACACCACCTTAAAATGAAAGGATGAAAAAAATATATTGCAAGCAAATGACATTAAGAAGCAATCATTGCTTTCTAATATCTGACAAAACAGACTTCAAAGTAAAATTATTCAGAAGAGATAAAGAATATTAGTTCATTCTGATCAAGGTTACAATTGAATAAGAAGATATTATAATGAAAAATATATATGCAACAAACTCTAGGGCATTCAATTTCATTAAAAAGAGAGTATGATTGTACTTCAAGACACAGATTAATCTCAACTCAGTAATAGTAGGAAACTTCAGTATCCCACTTTCTTCAAAGACCGGTCATCTGGACAAAGAATAAACAGAGAAACATCTAAATTAAACATCATATATCAAACAGACCTAAAGATATCTACAGAATATCCCACCCAAGCACCAGTGAACACATATTCTACTCAGCAACCCATGGTAGTTTTCCTAAAGTAGACCACTCAAAGAAACACGAGACAAAACTCAACAGATACAAACAAATTGATTTCTACACAACAGTAAAGAAAAAAATCTCATGAAATTTGCAGGTAAATGGGTGGAATTAGAAGCTGTTATACTAAGTGAAGTAACACAGACTCAGAAAGACAAATGACGTGTGTTCTGTCTCATTTGTCATTCCTATCTCTAAATTATTAAATGTGAGTGTATACCCTGGTGTAACTGCAAGAGCAGCAAAGTGGAAAGAAACCATGGTGGTAAAGGGATGAAGGAGCTCAGTAGAGGCAGACAGATGTTATCCACAGGAGACAGGTGTTAACAAGGAAAAATAGGAAAAATGGGGCATAGTTTAGCTGGGGAGGGAAACGAAAGGACTATAGAGGGGGCGAAAGAGAGATAAATAATGCTTAGGTAGTGCGAAAAACCAGGTGGAAATGTATTAAGTGTGTGTGTGTGTGTGTGTGTGTGCGCGCATGCGCATGTGTACACCTGAAGGCTATATAATAAAAAAACACAGTTCCAAGCAGAGGAAACTTCACTTCATATTGTTGCTCAAGGTAGTCCAAGTGGCTTCCAAACTACAGAGGCTATAGCCATTACCTTTGATTTCCTCCCAGAACTTGAAGGTAAAATCTCATTACTGAAGACAGGCCACAATTCAGACACAAAACTTCGAGCCATGGAGCTGGAACTGAACTGGAAGCCTCCTCCTTGATTACTGTCTCCCATGATATCAGAATACATCATGCAAAGTACCAAAGAATACAATCATTTGATCTCATCCAGCTGTAGTCTATGAACTACAACAATGGCTGGCCCAGAAAATAATCTCTACTGGTGTAATAGTGGCACTTTATCTTGGGAGTGAGCAACAGCTGTCTAATTGGACACAAGGCCTACTCACTATGAGGGAGCCCATGTGTGGCATTCCAAATGTAGCAAATACACCTGGCTTGTGAGGTCATAGATACTAGAGAAGAACTGAATTTGTCACATCCCTCAACCAAGGTAATTTCTTACTGTATTCTAAATATGTATCCTTATGTTTACAGACAAGTGTATCTCTCACCACTCGTCAAAGAAACTTATTTTTGCAGCAGATGGAGATTATTACAGACTTCTACCTCTGGTCAAATGCAGAGAATAAGTTTTTGTAAGGTATACAGCCCTAAGTGACACATCTGCAATGCAAGCTCCGTAGCTAAGTTTCAGGGAACCTAGCAGAATGGAAATAAAGGAATATTAGTGCCCTTTCCACTCTCCTCAGAGAACTTCATGTAACAGAATGGTGATTAGCCCAGAAAGCCACAACCGGCCAAACTGCAGCAAATAAGTGTAAAGTGCTTATCCTTAATGGGACACCTATATCAAAACTCTGCCACCTAAGGCTGATTGCAGAAAAGGAGGTGGAAAGATTGTAAGAGCCACAATTGGTGGATGATCACAAGAAAGTAGAACTTTCCAGACAGTTTGATTGTTACTCATATGAACTCACAGCAATGGTGAGAGTATGCATGACCCATGCCAGCCCAAGCCAGATAAAATCTCTGTATAGAACTGTGTAAATGAGTAAGAGAACCCAACTTTAGATGAATTCTTGGCAATCAGTAACTAATGGGAGAACGTAAATTGGTTTTTTTGGGGATGTGATGCTAGATAAGTTAACCAGGTTCCTGTGGATAGACACATACCAACTGTGGTCACAAACTTAACACAATAGGCTTAGTATTTATGAGGGAGTACATGAGATCTATGGGGGCGGGGTGTGACCATAAGAGGGTGCGATGGAGGAGGGAATCTGAACAGTATCAAAATATACTGAATGAAATTTGCAAATTTTTAATAAAAAAGAAAAAAATTACTTAGAAAAAATAATGTGTAAAATATCAAACCTTGTAAGTAAATGTAAATTAATTTGGTTTGGTTTGACTTGGTTATTTGAAATAGGGTCTCACTATGAAGCCCCAGCTGGCCTGGAACTTGTATGGAGAACAGGCTCAAGCTGACCTGTATTTCAGGGAAATCCACCAACCTCTGTCTTCCAGTGCTATGATTAAAGGCATGAGCCACCATGCCCAGCAAATTTTCAATGAAATTATTTATGTAGTACTGAAGTTGTAGAATTCCTAAATATTTTACTCTTTAGTAACAAAGTAGAGAATGCAATATTTTCTCTCCTTGGAATGTGCCAGTGTTCAATTCTGGTTTAAATTTAACTTCTCCATCTGTCTATAAAACAAAAGTGCAAGTATTTCTGTAAAAGCAACAGCTTCCTTCTTTGAATTTCAAACCAGGCCTTCTTCCCCATCTCGTCTCATATTCCTGGAACAGCACAATATTTTTGTACTCAAAATGTCCCTTACAGACACATGAGAGACTGGAATCAGCTTTCTTCCTGGCTTAACTTCTGCCTTATTTTGCTCTGGCACAAGCTAGTTTTCTCTGCCCTCTACACGATCCACTGTAAATGTGTCCCATGATATCCTGTTTGCTGGTATGATGATACTTTTCAGAGTAACAAACTATTATTACATTCTGAGTCTGCTGTAGTTTCCTACTAGGAACATAAAACATTTTTACATCCAATGACTTTTGATTTTATGATGCCAATATACTATTAGTCACAATGTGACAGATGATCCTGAAACCAATGACTTATACTGAGTGGAGCACAGTCATGGCAGTGCCATTTTTCCCATCTAAATATTGGTCTGTTGTTTTTAACTTGTTCCCGTTGTTTCTGTCTTGAGCGTTATTCCCCAGGGTATCACTTGCTGCCTTAACTCCTCCAGTCTCCATGTAGATTTCGCATTGTGTCCTAAAATACCTTGTGCTTATGTTTAGAATGTTTCCGTTTTTACCAGATGAAGTAAATCATAAAATGCAATACTCCACAATACTTTTCCCCTGCCCTTCTATAGAACCAAACTTTGCAAACCATTCTCTTTGTCTCTCCCCCTTCTCCCCTCGTCTGTTCCTTCTTCCCTCCTTCACGCCCTTATTTCCTTTTAATGTCTATTTATTCACATAAGAACTACAATTATGTTAGGAACTTTGTTAGGAATTCATTCAAAAATAAAAAGAACCCCTTCTCTTAGCTGTGTCAGCTAGTGGAGTGAGGTAGGCTTACACCAAAGAGTCACTGCCAGTAAATGCTAAACCACAAATACAACATGTGCACAAGGTCACACTTGGTGAAATGAGGATGTGAAAGGAGACAGTAGAAGAGCTGGGGCAGGAAGGTTTTATGGACCTTTCAATTACTTGGCCTGAAATATAAGGTAAGAAACTGTTAGCCTGAATTCGTGAAGCTGAGAGTCTAATATGCCACGAGAGTTCTCTGAATGAATGAAAAGAACACCAAATGCAGAGAACTATTTACTAGTCAGTTATTCCAAGTTAGGGAAGTGTCAATTGGGTCCAGTGCTCTCTGGATGTGATGGTTAGTCAGATGATCTGGCATTGTAGGTCTCAACAGAAATAACAGTCAGGAGCTGAGAGACTGAGAAGAACACCCACAAGATGAAGAGACAGGAGACAGCAGTCTGGTTGATTCTATGGTAGGGGGCCACAGGGCACTTACCAGTTCCTCCTTCCCAGCCTTATCTCTCTCGCCAGTCAAGCCTGGCTTTCATTTCTCACAACACTCACCCTTCAAATCGGAAAGTTGCATGCACTATATTGAAGAATATCTGTTTGATCATATGGTGTGCGTGTATGCTCCACGTTTAGTTAAAGAGTGTGTGAGGGTAAGTACAGAGCCTGTTTTCCTACCAGGCCAATTCAATTACAAATTATAACCAACTTGAAAATGCAAGACAATAACACATGTGATGATTTTTTAAAAGAGTCAAATTTTGATATAATTATTGTATCGAATATTCCTTTTTGGATCAATTGATTATGAAGCTCACTGTATTCTTTCACTTGTACTTAAGGTGCATATTAGGAGTAATGACATGAAGGACAAGATGGTACTGCACAGATCGTTTTTACTCTTGAAGACATAACAATGAGGTAGAGGAACAAATGCACAGTAGGGTTCATAAATCCTTGAGATTCATAAAAGGTTTCACGAAATTAAAATACCAGAGACATCATTCAAAGACTAGTCCGAGTTAGGGAGAGTTAGTCTTCTTTAAGGAAGTGACACTAGATAGGTTTACCAGGGTCCAGTGGATGAGGTCACACCAATGGCCATCTGGGGACACAGAATGGACTTGATAGGCCTTAACATATGAGACAGAATGCATGAGATCTGGTGGGGGGGCTTATGGAGATGCAGAGGGGGGATCTAAATATGATTAAAATGTATTGTGTGAAATGCACAAAAATTCAATTAAAAATAGAAAAAACTTAAAGGGTCATATAAATGTTAGGTAGCACACATCAGCAGCAAAATTGCTACAGATTGGGCATCTCTAATCTGAAAATCTGTAATCTGAAGTTCTATGAAAGATCTATTTTTTTAGTGCTGACATGATATCACAAATGAAAATTCCATATCTGACTTCATGTGATGGCTGAGATCAAAATTCAGAAACACTAAAAAGACTATGATTTTACCTTCAGGCTATATATGTATATATAAAATATGCAAAGCAGAAACAGATCCATATTTCAACTCAGTCTTTTCCCAAGATATCTCATGATATATATGCAAATTATAATCCAAAGTCAGAAGCTCTCTGGTACCAGTATTTCATATAAGGGATATTCAGCCTGTGTAATCATCAGGTATATGCTCTAAAATAAGCTCTGTTAACACTGTTGTTTATGATCTTAGAAAGAATCCAAGTTTTAATAAAATAGCCTCACATTTTCTGCTTGTTTATTATCAAGTTGAATAGATTCCCTCCCATTTCTAGATTGCTCAAAGTTTGTATAATAAATTGATATTAAGTTTTCTTAAATTCAGCTTTACATCCAATGATAAGTTCATGTACATTTTTTTGTTTACTTTGTTTAAGTGATTATGTTTCTTTGCAAATAGTGAATCAACCATTAATATCTAGAATAAATCCTTCTTGGGCTTATTATATACTTTCTTGTACACGTGGTTGGAATAATTTGCTAATACTTTGCAGTTTTCTGTGTGTAATAATTAGAGATATCAATATGTCATTTCCCTCCCTAGTAATGTCTTTGATTTTGTTATGGCCTGATAGAATGCTTTTATCTTTGGGGATATAATTTGGAAAATTTCCTCATCCTTCAAAGACAAGTAGCCTGATGAATTTACATTTTAGATTTGGTATTATTCACTTATATCAGTAAAGATCTGGCTAATTTATTGCTTCCTGAAAAGTTGTAAGAGTCTTTTAGTTTACATATTTCAAGAAATATTTCATTTATACATTTTAATTGAAGAGATTAGTCCAGTTTATAGACATAGTATTTTTCCAAAATACTTCCTTATTATCTTCTTAATGATTTCTCTTTCTGATATTGGTCTGTTTCTTCTGAGATTGAACATTTATGTGTGTTTTTATTCTTTTCTCCTTTGAGATAATTCAAAAGATTCATCAGTTATACTTAACATTTGAATGTTCCATCTCTCCATTGCTTCCTTATAATTCTATTACTTCCTGCTATATTTTGCATGAGAGTGTGTATGTAATGTGTGTGTAGGTGTAATATGTGAAGTTCAGTGGACAATCTTCGGGTGTTGGCCCAGCCTCTCCACCTTGTTTGTTACAGGGTCACTTTGTGAGTGTGTCAGCGAGGCTACCTAGCCAGGAAGCTTCTGGAGATTCTTCTTTATCTGCCTCCCATATTCACATGGGTGTATATTGGATTCCAGGTGTTTGTACTTCTATGTTTGGCCCTTACATGGGTCTAGAGATTCAATTCAAGCTCTCGGGCTTGCTTAGAAAGTACTCTTATGCCCCGAGCCTCCTCCTCAGCCTGTTACACTGTATATTCTTAAATGATGATTCCCCTTCTTTTGTATTTTTAGGCTTAATTTATGTATGTTTCTCTGGTTTCGTACTGAGTAAGATTAGAGTATTGATTTTGTAATTTTTGTCTAATGTACACATGAGTGTTATAAATGTATTTCTAATTATTTTGATGTTTTCAACAAATTTAAATCACTAAAATGTTGTAAAACACTTTTTAGACTCACTCTTTGATTCTTACACTATTTAAAAGAGTATTTAGTTTCCTAGTATTTGTTGATTTTCCAGTTACTGATTTTTAGTTTAATTCTATTGTGTTCTGAAAACATGTTTTGCAAGATGTTCAGTCTTTTACTTTTCTAAGTATGTTTTAAGGTTCAGAATGTTGTCTAACTCAGTTAATGTTCATACAAGCTTGGAAAAATGTATGTTTTGTACTATTGGACAGATTTATCTAAACATGTAATTAGATTATGGTGTGTTTCTGGGCCACCACTTTGTTATTTTATAATGCCTGGTCTTCAGTCATTCTTGCTCAACCAAATTACTGAGTCAGAGTTTCATTCTCTGAGAGTGGTTTCTTTGAACCTAAAAATAACTGGACAAAGTGGGCTCTAAATTCTCTGTAATGGGCTAAACAATCAAGTTTAATGATAACCAGCTGCCATGGTCTTGAAGTAGGGAAAATGGGGAGATATTGATGAGAATCAATAGATACAAGATAAACAAGCTCTGGGTGTTTAATATACAGACAGTGGGGAAAGTGATGGGTGTGTTGATTGTTTTTATATTTATGAATATGTATCAAATCATATTCTGCACCTTAAATATGCACAGTCTTTGTGAATTAAATATTTTAAAATATAAAACTAAAGAAATTAAGAAGCATGGAATTTATAATACAGAAAAATCATCATCAGTGTCTTTTTGGTGTCTTTAGAAATGCATAAAGATTATTTTCTTTATTTTTATTTTTACCTGTATGACCTTATCTTTCACCTTACACAAAAGTCAATTCCAAACAGTTCAAAGACCTCAATGTGAAGCCTGAAACTCTGCAACTGTTAGAAGAAAACAATGACAGTAACCTACAATATCTAAGTATAGGAAAAGACTTTGTAAATTGGAGAGCAGTTGCCTGGGAAATTGAGGTCATGCATCAACAAGTGGGAACTCATTAAACTAAAAATCTTCTGTACAGCAAATGGTATAGCCAAGGAAGTGAAGAAAAATCTCTAATGCTTGGGATAAAATATTTACCAGCAACATATCTGACAGAGGCTTAACATCCAGAATATATAAGGAATCACTCATTGGCATATACCCAAAGGACTCGTCCTGTTGCAGAGATACTTGTACACCATGCTTATGACTGCTTTTTTCACAGTAATATATAAGGAATCACTCATTGGCATATACCCAAAGGACTCGTCCTGTTGCAGAGATACTTGTACACCATGCTTATGACTGCTTTTTTCACAGTAGTTAAGAGTTGGAAGCAATCTGAGTGTGCCTCAATTTATGAGTGGATAATGAAAATGTGCAACATTTACAGGATGGAATTCTACCCAATGGTAAAGAAAGATGAAATTTCCAGGTAAGTGAAACTAGAAACTGTTATACTAAGTGAATCAAAAGAGACTCAGAAAAATGAATGATATATGTTTTTGCTCATTGTGAATCCTAGGACCAAATCCTAATATGTCAGTATATATGCTGATGTAAGTGCAGGAATCAGGATAATGAAAAGGAACCAGGGAGGTAAAGAGAAAGAAAGAATTTGAGAGAAAAGAACAGTAGGAGACAGGTGTTACTAAGGGAGAAAATGGGGGTATTTCAATGGGAGTGGGCTGTGAGGCTGTAAAAGGAACTTTGATGATAAAGGAAAAGAAGGCAATCAAGAGAGGTAGGACTACAAGAGTCTTGTATTATCAAGTGGAGAAAATGGGGACACATTAAATGGAGAAGACATGGAGAGAGGGACAGGGAGAGAGAGAGATGAGAGATAAATCATGCCTAGCTAGTGTAAAAAAAGAGGGAATTGTGTTATTCCAACAAACTATTGATGAATTAGCCATACAACATCTCTACAGGAGTCCACGTGCATAGCTGAAGGCTACACAACAAGGAAATGTCAGATAGGAAAAACCTTCCTTTGCATTGTTGTCCCTGTTAGTCCAAGAGACTCCCAAAATTACACAGGCTGTTGCCATAGCCCTTGATTGCCTCCCAGAACTTGAAGATAAGACACTATTGCTTAAGAAAAAATGTACTTCAGATACAGAATTTGGAGAAATGGAGCTGGAACTGACCTGAAACTCACTTCCCCTGAAGGCTAGTTCTCATAGCTTTGGAAAGCACTATTCAAGCTACCAAGGGGAACACTAATCAATGGTCCATCAACAGCTTCAAGAACAAATAACCACATGAATCATAGGCGCAGCACCTAACACTGGTGCAGCAGTGGCTTTTTATCCTGGGGACAAACAACAGCACCTAATTGGGCTAAAAGCCCATTCAGTGGAAGGAAATTCATTTTCAGTACTGTAAACATAGTCAAATACACATGACTGAAGAAGTTATAGATCTTAGAAAACTCCAAAACTGTCATATCCCTAGACTAATGTAATTTCCTACTATGTGCAAAATAAGTATCCTGATATTTACAGACAAATATCCTAGTCATCGCTCATCAGAGAAGCTTCTTTTCCTCCAGATGGAAACTATTACGGAGTACCACAACTGGTCACACACAGAAATTACTTATGAATTTCCCAAGCCTAAGTGGCACATCTATTACACCTAAGACTCACAGAACATAGAACAAGGGGTAAAGAGGTCACTCATGAATCACTCAACTCTCATTAATGAAGTTCCCTCGTGTAACATAAGGCCAGGAACACAAAAGGTCACAAATGGTCAAATCATAGAGGTTAAGATTCTTCACAATGCTGGTCCTTGCACAGGACTCCTATAGGAAAATTCACCCACTCAGGGTTCAGCAACCATTTTGAAAGAGGGGACAAAAGACTGTAAGAGCCAAGGAAGAGGTGCATGACCTATGGAAATAGAGTCCTACAGTCTCCTGGGACCCTGCTCATATGAACCTACAGCAATGGTGTTGGCACACACAAGATGCATGCAAACTCAAGCAAATCAGAACCTAGTATAACTTGGGGAAACAGACAGCGGGCCTCAATTTTAGATAAAGAAAAATTGACAACTGATTACTGCTGGGTGAGGAAGAGCTGATCTTCTTAATGTGAGAAACTCTTGATAGAATGATAAAACCTCAGTAGATGAACTTGCACTGAAGAACATCTAGGGACATTAACTTCTCATAATAGGCCTTAACACAAATGACAAAATATATGAATTCCCCTAGTGTGTGTGGGGGTCTATGCAATGGTTCCAATGTGGGAAGGGATATAAAGATGATTAAGATTGATTGAGATGTTCTATATGAATTCAATTCACAAAAATTTCATAAAATTTTATAAACTAAGAAGAAATTTACTATATGATCCACTCTTTTGCATATAACCAAAGGACTATCCTACACAGATGCACTTATGCAGTCATGTTTGTTGCTGTTCTTTTCAAAACTTCAAAGAAATGGAAACAACTTAAATGTCTCTCAACTGATGAATAGATAGTGAAATGAGGTGCATTTATACAGTGGCGTTCTACTCAACTGTAAAGAAAGACATAGTCATGAAATCTGCAGGCCAGTGAATGGACTAGAAGCTGCTCTGCTAAGGGAAGTATCACAGATCCAGAAACACAAGTGACATTTATTTTCTCGTTTGTGAATCTTAGCTCCAAATCCTTATATGTGAATATACATTCTGATGTAAACACAGTAGTCAGGAACATGGAAAGAAAACAAGGGGATAAAGGCAACAAATGAACTCAAGGAAAGAAGATAATAGGAAGCAGATGGTATCAAGGGGAAATGGAAAAAATCAGCATAGTTTAAGTGAGAAAGGAGTAGGGAGCATTATACAGGGAGAGAGAGAAGAGATAATGTTTGGTAATGTGAAAAATCAGAGAGAAATGTATTAATTCAAGTCTACTGAAAAATACACAAAATATGTATGTTGGTAAAGGTAATCCAAGAGACTCCCCAGATTACACAGACAATTGCCAAAGCCCTCGATTGTCTCCCAGAAGATGAAGAAAAGATCCTATTGCTAAAAGCAGGACATACTTCAGACACAGGACTTAGAACAATTGAGCAGGACCTATTTGGAAGACTACTGCCTGAGACTAGCGCTCATTGGATCAGATGATATTATGAAAGCTGCTAAAGGAGAAAATCCATAAATGATTCTAACCTGTTGTGAAGCCTAGTAAATAGAACAATTACTGGCCCAGAAAACTGTGTCTATTGGTGAAGTAGTGGCATTTTTGGTGGGTGTTCAACAGCTGTCTAATTGGACATAGGCCCACTCGGTGGGAGGAAACTCATGTGTGGTACTGTAAACATCACCAAGCACACATAGTATTAGTGGTCATAGATTCTAGAGTAAAACCTACTTTAGTCATAAACTATATTCTAAATATGTATCCTTTTATTTACAGACAAAAGTATCTTTAATCATTCATCGAAGAAGCTTCTTTTTGCAGCAGATGGACACTATTACAGACTTCCACAATTGGTCAAATGCGGAGAATAAATGTCTGGGACATGTCCATTCCTATGTGAAACATCCACAATACAACCTCTACACCTAAAGTTCAGGGACCATAGCAGACAGGGGAAGGAAAGAATATTATGCCTCTTTCAACTCTCTCCAGTGAAACTTCTTCTTGCAATAAATGGTGATCAATCCCTAAAGATACAACTGGCAAAAGTGCAGAGAATAAGAAACTTATCCCTGGGTGAGATACCTATACCAATCCTCTGCCACCCTGGGCTCAGGAATCATTGCAGAAGAGGGGGTGGAAAGTCTTTAAGAGCCAGGAATGGATGACCACAAGGAAACAGTGTTCCAGACAGCTGGGAAATCAGTCATGTGAACTTATAGCAATGGGTACAGCATGCATAAATCCAATACAAGCTCAAACCAAAGAAAATCCCATAATAGATGTGGAGAAATTGATTCGAAGCTCCAACTCTTGCTGAGAAACTACAGAAGACTGATAAGTGCTGGTAGAAAGAGAGTTTCTTTTCTTTAAGTGAGTAACACTAGCTAGGTTGACCAAGGTGGATGGACTCATGTTGAGATATATTTTGGTATCCTCTCTTGACTCAGTAGGCCTTAACATATATGGCAGAAGGCATAAATCCTATTGGGGGACTAGAGAGAGTGCAGATGGGGAATAGAGTCTAAATATGATTAAGATATATTATATAGAATTCACAAAAATTAATGAGCAATTTTTGACAGGGTCTCCCCAGTTCCAGACTGCCTGGAAGTTACTATGTAAACCAGACTGGCCTTGATCTCACAGAGATCTGCCTGCTTTGCTTCCCAAGGGCTGGGGCTAAAGGCACACACCATCATGTCTGGCATCTAGTTTGAAAATTTTTTAAAGGAAAAAAGAAGATATGCTAACCCTGAGTAGGCATGGTGTGCAAACCTATAATCCTAGCATTCAGGAGTCTGACCTCTGATGTCTCCTGCAAATTCAGTCCAACCTGTGCTACAGAGTGAAACTCTGTCTCAAAACAGTAATAGGTAAAAAAAAGACTCAAATCATACAGGCTGTTCTCTCAGAGCAATTAAACTAGAAATCCACAACAGAACTTTGAATAACACCCACAGCTATCTGGAAATTAACACACTTTAACTCATATGTTAAGGGGATGATGAAAAAATGTGTGCAGAAAGAGAAAGAGGAGGAAGTGGAGAGACACGAGCCAAAAAATAGTTGATGGGATACCCGGTGATGAGCTACAGCTCCTGATTTTAGATGCTGCATATTACTCTGGGTCAAGATGGCTCCTGCTATTGCCAATGTAGCTTGCAAAATCACAGGCATTGGAATCTTCTCAACAGTTGTCTGACAAAGACCTTCCAGCACTAAATGACCTTGAATAATCATCACTGAAAACATAAAATGTTGAAGTCTTAATCCATGGAACAATATTTTTAAATAGGTGACCTTATTTGAAAATAGGGCTACCTAGGGGAGAAAACACTTAGTATTAGGAGTAGTCATTCATGATTGTAATCTCAGCACTTGAAAGGGTGAGGTCACATAGAGAGTTCCTAGTCAGTTTGAGCTACAACAGTCTCACAAAAGAAAAGCTGGGGATATATATCTCAATAGAGTGCCTTGAATTCAGGAAGCCCTGGGTCAATCATCAACACTGAATAAAACAGATGTGATGGTGTTCACCTGTAATCCCAGCTCTTGGATGGTAGAAGGAGATGAATCAGGAATTTAAGGTCAGTCTTGGCTATGTAGGAATTTCAAGGCCAAATTGGGCAGCAAGAGATGACATCTCAAAGAATAAAAAAAGTAGGTAAATACTGGAAAACAATCCAGATACCCTTCAGTAACTGAACAATTAGGTGGTTGTATGTTCATGACACGGAATACTTCTCAGCAATGAAAAGACATTAACTAAGAATACATTCCATTCTGGTAATGACAAAAATAAAGAAATGGAGAATAGATTAGTGCTTGGTGAGGGCAGAGGATTAGGGACAGTGCAAACAAAGAGACCAGAGATATAAAAGGCAAGGTAAGAGATGCATACAGTACTGAGAATACTTTATGCCTTGACTGCCTTACTGTGAGTCATGTGGTTGTGTTACTGTGCTAATGTTTACAAGAAGTTACTTTTAATTTCATGTAAATTTAC
Organism: Eospalax fontanierii; assembly: GCA_035773235.1. Classification (NCBI taxonomy): domain Eukaryota; kingdom Metazoa; phylum Chordata; class Mammalia; order Rodentia; family Spalacidae; genus Eospalax; species Eospalax fontanierii. Next base: position 42,683,244 of record CM069532.1, read on the forward strand.
CTGAGATTGATCCCCAGGACCTATATGCTTGAGTGCATCGCCCACTCCTGAAGGTTGTCCTCTGACCCCCACTTCTGCACAAAGGCATGGACTCCTTTACCCCTCAAAATAAATAATGATATTCATTAAGAATCATTTCTAAAACAGTACACCTTTTTCAAAGTCGAGTTTAATTTTTAATATTTTAATTCATTCTGTTTGTATGTGTATATAAACATGTGCTCACGTGTTCCACAGCACCTGTGTGCTAGTCAGAAGACAATTCGGGGAGTTGGTTCTCTCTTTCCGTTGTTTAGGTTCTGGGGATTGAACTCAGATCATCAGGCTTGGCAGCAAGTGCACTAACTCATTGCACTGTCTTAAGGGTCATGAAGTATTTTTATATTTCATTTATTATTTTTATTTTTATGTAAATGAGTCTATTGCCTGCATGTATGTAAGGGTGCCCATGTCCTGAATGCCCACAGAAGTCAGACAAGATTGTCGAATCCTGTAGAAATGGAGTTATGGATGGTTGTTAGCCACCATGTGGGTGCTGGCACCCAAACCTGGGTCCTTTGCAAGTTCATCCAGTACTTTGATCCACTGGGACATCTCTCTGGCCCCAAAGGGTCCCTAATTATTTTTAAGGCAGGTTCTCTCTACGCAGTCCAGGCTGTCCTATAATTTCCTGTGATCATTTTAATTCTCCTCTCCAAATGCTGAGTTTCAACCATGTACCACCATACATAATCAAAGTTTAATATTTTCAGAAATTTATTTTTTATTTTTAATTTATCTATATGAATGTATAACTTTCATGTATGCAAGTGTACTTCTATCATGCAATGGCCGTGGAGATCAGAAGAGGGTATCAGATTCTCCTGGAATGCGAGCTGGGAATAAAGCCATTTCCTCTGTAAGAGCATCCAGTGCTCTTGACCACTGAGCCATATTTCTAGCCCCAAAAGTTTAATTTTTTAAAGGTGTTCAGTAAATCCAGTAAAAGAGTAGACAGGATTTCTAGTGTTTTCTTCCCCCAACATAATGAATTAACATTTGCACATCTAATTTTAGACATTATCAACCCACATACTGGTCTCTTCTCAGTCTCTAGCTCAGTTTAGTTATTCTCTACATGATCTTAAAATTTTTTCTTTGTTTATTTACTTATTTTTGGTCATGCAGGAATTTGAACCTAGGTCTCCGTTCATACTAAGCTTGCATTCTACCACTGAGCTACATTGCTAGCCCATAAATGCAATTCTTAAGTGCAAATATGACCATGTTGCTTTCCAAAGTCATTAGTCAAGCATACCAGGGGTTTCAAGATACATAGAGTAGGCTGCTGAAAGTTTCTAGCTATGCACACCTTGTGAAAATGTGAGACACCTGAGGGTAGCCACTGGACTGATCATCCTGCTGTTTTTAGCATGTTCTAGACTGACCTTCTGATAAAAGAAGGGTCAGACAGGAAATTTCAGAAAGCTTACTTTCTCATTTTCTGAATAGTTCTAATTGGAGGAGTGTTATACTCCTAAGAGGAGTTACCTAATCCTCCTGGAGTCTCCCAGCCCATCCCAAGAGATAGTTCTGGCTATCAAAGGTAGTAGTGGATGAGACTAAATTGGATATCCTCAAAATTGGTTCCCAGAGTGGGACTAGTTTGAACTTAACCATGCCTGCAGTGATGATTCCTAGCAGTTCATTTATACCCCAGAAGATTCTATGCCTCCATTCCTTAAAGTACTTTAATTTTTTTTAAACCATATTTGTGAAAAAGGCAAATCAAGGTAAGAAATGCCTGTAATCTTAGAAGTAGAACTTTTTTTTCTTTTCCTGAAACCATATATTCTGGCTTAAGTTCCTGTGGTTCGATGTGATGTAACTAAAGTGACACCCCATCTCATGAAGAGAGGAGTGAGTACTCCTGTGCATCTCAACAACCTGAACAGGTGATTCCAAGGTTCTGGCCTCCCATCCAGACTTGAGTTTTGAAAGTTCCATATTAGCCAAGGGAAATATTGGAGGGGGATGTATTGTGCCTAAGGTGTACTATAAAGGGGAGGAACCCCTCAGCCGTAGGGTCTACTTTTTGTTCTCTTAATTTGTAAATGCATATTACATGTCTTAATTGAGACAGGAAACAAGCAGAGCACTCGTGGTGAATTTTGTGTTTAAAGAAGGCAATCTGGATTGAGAGGTCTTTCTTCAATTTACCACATGTGGGTTGGATTTGTCCCTGCAATTGAGAATATACACAGGAAAGAAATTAAAAAGAAAAAAAAACTTAAAGAACTCTGACACTAATAACTCCAGTAACTTAAAGCTACCACAAGTCAAGAACTATCAGAGGACGGGCTAGGGATGTGGCTTTGTGTGGAGTGGGCAGGCATATCATGCAGTATGTCCTGGGTTCCATTCAAGCATCATATAAATACAAGGCATGTTGGGACACCCCTGTATCTCAATCCTTGGTAGGTTGAGGCAGAAAGAGCAGGTGTTTAAGGTCATCCATGGCCACATAAACAGATAAGCAGTTCAAGGCTGTCCTGGGATGTGTGGGACTCTGTCTTCTATAGAAATAAATAACAAGGTCTAGAGAGAAGGCTCAGTGTTTATAAACACTTGCTGCTCTTGCAAAGGACCCAAATTTAGTTTCCAGCACCCAAATTGAGCGACTCACCATCAAGTGTAAGCTTCAGGGAATCCAAAGCCCTGTTCAGGGATCCTCTGGCACCACATGCTTCTGTGCATACACACACACAAACACATTTTTAAAAATTTTTAAATTAATCTTTTTAAAAAAGAATTAATATATGGGGCTGGAGATGGCTTAGCAGTTAAGAGCACTGACTGTTCTTGCAGAAAAACTGAGTTCCAATCCACGTACCCACATGGCAGTGAACAACTGTCCATAACTCCAGTTCCAGGGTATCTGATGCTCTCCTCTGTCCTCCTCAGGCATTGCACAACACTGGTACACTTACATACATGCAGGAAATACATTCATACACATGAAGTAAAAATAAACAAATCTAAAAAAGGAGGAAAAAATAATTAACAGAAGAATCAACATCTACAATGAAGCAAATCTTTAAAAAAAGAAGAAAAATATCCTTAAAATACTAAAGAAAAATATAAGGAAAAATTTGTTACATACCAAGCAAAAAGATTTATTAAAAACACATCATGTAAATTATTTTGGTAGATAGGATTCCAAATTTCAAGCAGAGATACAAGTAGGTTTCACTAAATGCGCTCTTAAGAAATTATACCATGGAAGTACCACATCCAGGTTTTGCTATAAAAGCAGTAAGTTCAGTTCAATACTTTCTGTCAGTATAAAAATGACAAAGGTCCAAGTAAAAATAATTAAGCATGTCAATGAGTGCACACAAAAATATGCCTGTAAGGAGTCCATCTTCAGAGAAAGCTATAAGGCAGCGGTAGACAAACAAGGAAAAGCATTAGCACCTTCCCCAAGGTGCAAAAAGGAAGACGTGGCAGGGTGAGGAACTCGGGTAATTGGGTAATTGACAAGAACTGCCCTGAAGGTCACTCCAGGCATTTAAATGTTTCCTTCAGGAAGAAGCTGGGTGTCCATTTACTCATCTGCCGGACTCCTCTGTGAGGTCCACAGAATGAGACTGCCATGCTGTCCCCGCAGTTCTTCATCCTTCCAAGGAGGAGAATGCTGCCCATAGCCTCATCAGCTACTAGCTCCCTCTCCCACAACCCAGCAACATCGAGTCACCACGAAAGCTGTTAGAATCACAGCACTAAGGCCTGCCATCCTGTGTCTCCAGCCCCACGGTGCAGTGGGCATCCTCCTGGAGGGCTATGGTTTCATCTCCACATAGTCTCCCTAGAAGTATGCAACTGAACCACGGCCACCTTGTAGCTAAAGACACTTTTCTTGCCAGAATGCTTGTCGGCAATGATCCTGGCCCTTTTCACCAGACCGAACTTGAGAAATGCTCAGTCAACTTACTCTAAAAGCCCCGGAACAAGGATCTTTTTCAGTGTGGACCAAGACCAAGGACACGGGCTGTGGCAGCGCCCTGTGTGGCTGTCAACCACATGCCACCAGGCCCAGCCCTACTCTGCTACTGTCTAGTCTTTGTTGCAGCATCCACCACATGCCACAAAAAAGGAAGCTGACAGATGATTGGGAAGGAAAGAAAAAGGGAAAAGAGGCGGCAGCTGCATCGTGAAGGAAGGACCTGGAACACAACAATGCCTTTCCTCAGGGTCTGCTGATCAAGCTTAACCCACCTCTTCAGAATAAACCAAAGTCATGAATCACAAGGGAAAGAAAGGACCTGTTCGTGGTGAGACAGAGGGTCAAAGAACATAGTTACTAACAGACCATCCTCCATAGGAAAAGAATCCTAAAACATTGGCAAGGGTCTCAAGGTACAATTTGTAAGGAAGGTGTCCCTCCTCTCCCTCAAAAGGACCTCTCTTGCTGGAAGTAAAGGTTCTTCCTCCAGGGACTGGAAGTATGGAGCATCCAAAATTAACTAATTTTTGGAGTGGTTTCCTGAGATGGGATATATCCAAGAGACCTGGTTCTGGAAATAAGGAAATGAATGAGATCCAAGGGCAACTTCAAAGGGACACATCCCGCCCATCAACTGGACCTCCTAGGACATCGGCAAGAGACTTGGCATGTAATTTTAGTAATATTGCCCCACCTCTACAAAGATCTTTTAGCTTGGAGTCAACAGCTAGAGACTAGGTGCCCACTAGAACATCATGGATACATTTTGAAAAAGATTTTCTTTCTGAAGGCACCTCAGGAACAAGGTATTCTCAAGGAACCTGATCAGAAGCCAGTGATTATGGGTCAGAGAAGACCTGGATTAGGGAAGACTCACCATTTGATGCCCTAGGAAAATCCCTAGAGGGACGTAACGGACTTAGTCACAGAAAGGCTACAGAGCCAGCCAGAAGAGACAGAAAGAGAGAATGGGATGATGCCCAGTGGGAGTTGCACATAAGTCCACAGAGGCCTTGGGAATTCAACAGAGTACGGCCCTGACCAGAAGTCACCGCCTTGGGGCCTTAGTGCAGTCCTTCAAGGCTAGCAAAGGAGAAAACCAGAGTTCTCATAAGTGGTTCTGCCTATAGGAAAGTCCAGCCTCTGAGAAGAACTCTGCAATTTTGCACAAGTCTTACTAGGAGACTGCTCACTGGGGTCTTCCAGACTGTGGGTTCCCACCAGTCCTCTTTGGCCTTTTTTCTTTGGATTTTCTTGGCATGTTGTTTAGTGAAGTTTTCACCCAGGGACTGTAGAATCCCTCTGGCTTCTCTGGGGCTGAACTGTTGGGTTTTGGACAACTGTAAGGCCTGGTTCTTGGATCTGTTTAGCAGAGTTGTTCCTCCCATGGTCATCAAGCCCAGCTTCCTCATTTTCCTCTCCATGAAAGCTTTTTCTCTAGATAACTGATGCTGGACTTCACTTTCTTTACTCTCTTCTCTTTGACAGTTTCCCTCTTTATGTTCCTCCTCTTGCCTTTCCTCCCCACTGCAAGCTGACCCTGTGGCCTGCAGTGACTGCCTTGTCATCAGGTGAACTTTGTGTCCCTCCAAGACATGCCCACTGATATTTCCTGTTGATCTCGGTACAGGGACAGCACTTGTGGTCTTCTTTTTGGTGGTATACTCAGGTCCTTTCACATATCCCGGTGGCCCTGCCCTTCTGATCTTTGAGTTGTTTGTCCTTTGTTATTGACCACTGTCCTTCCTTTTCCCTGGGTCTCTCTGTGTATTCCCTCACAATTTGTCTTAGTGCATACCTCAACTGATGTTTCTGTATATGTGCTTCTTTGGGTCCCTGAATCCAGATGTTTGCCATAGGCCCTCTGCAATGTCTCAGTGGTGAATAAAGAGGAAGTCCATTTACCATGAGGGGTCTGGTTTTCACCTGCACAGCCTCTAACTGCGGCACAATGTTCCAGTTTCCCCAGTTAGTGATCAAGGTAAATGTGTTCCACCTTCCTACTATGAAGTTCACCCAGTCAATGCTTTTCGACACTTCAGTGTGGGGCCTTTGGGAGGGACAATGTACAATGAAAGGAATAAACCACATTAGATTCATTGCTCCAAGACAGAAGAGCAGAGCACTGAGGTCAAAACTAATAGTAAAGTATATTGCAAAAGGGTTGTAAAAGTTAAAACTTACATAAAGATTGCAAGGTTATAATTAAGTTAATTATAATTTAGACCCATTTAAAAATTTTGAAGTCAAAATTCAATAGACTGGAGTAGAACTAATGCCTGATTCTCTGCTCATTTTTAAAATTTTTTTAAAATAGTGATCCTCTGGAGCTGGAAAGATGACTCACTAGTTAAAAGCATTGGCTGCTCTTGCAAAGGACCTGTGTTTGATTCTCAGCACCCATATGACAGCTGACAGGCATCCTTAACTCCAGTTCCAGGGGATCCAACTTTGTCTTCTGACTTCCAAGAGCATTGTACAACACAAGTGCAATTGCACACATGCAGGCAATACACTTATACACATAAAATAAAAATAATAAACATTAAATAATAATAGTAAAATAAAAAAATGAGCCTCAATTAATATAATTAACACAAATAATTCAGATTTATGCTTTATCATATACTGGGTAAACCATTTGGGACTTAGTTATTCCATTTGACCCAAATGTTGTTCATTTGATTTTTCCATTGGAGTAAATCCTTTTCTTCCCAGATAGCCACAGTTATGACATTAGGAGGGATTCTATTACAAAAAAGTTCTCTATTCTGGGCATTCATGCTTAATTACAGATATTTAAATCTATTTCTAAAATTTGTCCTATTATACAGAATTTATATGTGTCTATGAATCCTCTAGATTGATGATTAAATAGAACAATGGCACCCATTTTCTAAATTGCCTACAGGATTCAGGTACCTTATCCCTAGACAGTGTTGTTTATTTTTTTTCCAGGCGGAAACCTGGAGGCAGGAAACAAATCAGAGACCTTGGAGGAACACTACTTCCTGTCTTGCTTCCCTGGTTTGCTCAGCAACAATACTTATACAGCCAGGGCACCACCCACAGTAGGCTAGGCTTTGCTGTACGAATGAGCAATCAAGAAAAGGACCCACAGACATGCGCATAGAGCACTCTGAGGGAAGCAATATTTTGAACTGAAGTTACCTCTTCCCAGGTGTCTCAAATTGCGTCAAGTTGACAAAAACTAACCAGCACAATCGCTCTTTTGTCCACTTGACAGACAAATACATCTTGGAGGTGTTTTAGTTATTACTTGAATATCAATCAAGATGTGACATACCTGAGTGTCTACAGTGTGACAGAGAAGGCTTTTCAGTCTCTGCTGAATCATCAGGGGTTGAACCACTTGAGACCAAGAAACAAGTCTGTCCATGGATCTCCGATGGAAATACTGTAAATGTAAACTTAAAAGTTTACTATATCAGTGTCTGCTAGGAAAAAATCTGTAGCTGAGTAATCTTTTATATTGTCAATATGATTTCTAAATCAGCATGGGCAAAAACAATCTTTGCCCTTTTAAAATATTTATTTATTTATTTATTTATTTATTATCTGCTTGATAGTCATGCAGGCACATGTGTGACACTTCTGTGTGTTGAGGTCAGAAAAGGACTTTGTGGAGTCATTTTTCTCTTTCAGTCACTTTACAGGTGTTCTGGAATCAAACTCACGTTACGTTCAGTTGAGCAGAGTTGCTCAGTAAGTACCCTTACCAGCTCAGCCGCCTTGCCTGCCTCGGAATATTTTTTTAAAAGTTCATTACACACTAAAATTATGATTTTCTGCATACCTTTACATTTTCATTACATCTGTTTGTCTGTGTATTGCACACGCACATGGCTGAAGCTGTGGAGATGAGGACACCTCGTGCAGGAATCAAGCTTCCCTTCTGTCAAGTTCTTAGGGATGAATCTCAGCTCATCAGATTTGGTAGTAAGCTCCTTTATCCATTGATTTATCAAGAAAGCCCTGTACAGCTTTTTAAAATGTGTGTGGATAATATGAGTGTTTTTTAGACATTTTTGAGCTGCATCAATAATCTCTGTGTGCATTTTTTTCTTCTTTTCCTTTGAAAGGAGATGCCTAAGAGATGAGAAATAGGAGGATTTGAGTTTGAGGCCAAAGAGAAGCTGATTTCACAGGAGTTGACCTCAGGCAGGCCTATCTCAGGTAACCTTAAAGACACTTCAGTAGTTTAAAATATACTTTAGTTATATGCTCAGAAAATCTTTGTTATTTGCTAGGCAAACTTAATTGTAAATCCAAAAGATGAATTGTGATTGTCCTGTATGGAGAAATGGAGAGATCCTAGGCTTTGGTCCTCATATCATATTTGGTCAAATATGATAAAGGCTCATTTTGCTACTGAGATAATTGCTAATAAGTAATACATATTACTATAAATAGCATTATAAACATTGTATTTTAATATCCAAATATTGATCTATTAACTATAGAGGTCACTAAGTATAACCTCCGTCTTCATTTTTAGCCTTGGGTTCCATCTCTCTTTCATTGGTAACACTAGAAAAATAAACATCAGCTTTTCTACTCCTTAGGCTTCTTGGTAATAAAATTGATTACCTCTGGCCCTTGGTGGACACATGACATTCTGATTTGCTTACCAGAACCTGATGGAAAGACCCTCCTACTGAAAACACTACATATATCATCTATAGAAAAAAGAATGAGAAATTAAGTTCATACAGGCTTCAAAATTTCATCTCTGCTGGTTAGAATTCACAGTGCTATGCATGCTCTTGAAAGAAAAAAAGTTAGGTAAGAACCTTACACACATGTGGATTCTGGATGCTTCAACAACAATCGGCCCTACAAGATATGACCTCTGGTTCATATTATAAGAATGGCATGAACATTATAGGAATAGCCAACCACTTTCTTTTATTGATTTAAGATAGGCCTCATAAGATGCAGCCCTTAACTGAAATTGATATCAAGCCCAGGAAAGCATGGCTATGTCACAGGCCATCATGGAAAGCCTAATATTTTGATAGAGTATTCAAGAAACTCCCAATATCTTACTTTTATACCTATAGATTATTGCATCTCTCAACTCTCAGCAGAGAAGTTTCCTTATGCAGCAGATAGTCGTCAACATAGAGATCCACAACTGGCCAACATGCAGAGAATAAGAGGCTGCAGAGTACTTATCCCTGAATTGGAAATCTATATCAAACTTTGGCCTCCCAAGGCTCAGGAATCACTGGGAAATAAGCAGAAAGCTAGTAAGAACCAGAGCAGGTACAAGGAAACAGACTTGTCCACATAGCCAGGCAGTTACTCATATGAACTCACAGCCATGGTGACTGCATGTACAGGTAACAGTGGGGAAGTAGGTAAGAAACCCCAATCGTACCTGTGGAACTATTGTCAACAGATGGCTGCTGGGAAGGGGACAGTTTGTCTCTTTCGTGGGAATATCTCTTGGTAAGTTAGCTAAACTCCAGTTGGATCCACACTTAAAGACATTTGGTAATTGACTCCATAGGCCTTAATGTATGTACTATGTGTATATATATATATATATATATATATATATATATGTACATATTTTATATATGTTTATATATTATAATGTAGAGCACATGAGTATATATATATATATATATATATATATATATATATAATACAGTACATGAAATTAGGCAGGGGTATTGAGGAGGGTGCAGCTAGTGAAGGGATCTAAATGTGATCAAAATATATTGTAAATAATCATAAAAATTCTGTTATAAATGGAATAAAAGAGATTAGAACTCTTCATATTATTATCTAAATACTGTACAATAGGAGCTAAGGTGAGAACTCATTCAGCTGTTGTCAGTTATCCATATATAAAAGCTATTTCTCCATAAGGTTTTGGCTTATTTTGAAAGGACTATTTTGTGGTCCAGATAATTGTCTCAGGCAAGCCAGGGGAAGTAAGTCAGTAAGCAGCTTTCTTCTACAGTCTGAGCTTGTTTCTGCCTCCAGGTTCCTGACTTGAGCTCTTGTCTCAGCTTCCCTCAATGATGGAGTGTAAACTTTTAAAAGAAACAAACACTCTCCTCCTCTAAATTGGTATTGTTCAGTGCGTTATTACAGAAACAGAATCCAAACTAGAACAGATAGTCACACCAGAGAATGGGATCTTGCTTTAATGGACATGATCACGTTTTATAAAGGGGTAAGCTTTGGGATGAAATAGTCATCAAGTGCTCAGAGATGAATGAGCTTTTGTGGAAAAATGAAACCTAAGAATGTTGAATGAGGTACACACCATGCAGGTCTTACTCATGAAGTCACACAGTCTCTCAAAGATTCTATCAGGGCTGTTTGTGTGATATATTTGATGAAGAATCTGTGGAAGTGAAACCTTCTTTGCTCCCATAGGATAACTAATACCAGGTAGCTGGTGTTGAAAATTCAACTGTGATTAATAAGAGATTAATATCATTGAGGTGAAGTCTTCTGAATGTATCTCAGTAAGTCAGCACACAGAATTCTGGTCCAATGTGAGGCCAAGGCTGCAAATCAAGCTGACAGTGCAACTTAGTAATGGCTAAGAATCTCACACACGGTACTGCAACTGAAGGAATGAAAAGGCCAGTTGAAGCTTATCTCTATGAGAAGCAGGGGATGTCATAATTGAAAGTGCATCCTCAATTGAAGTGAAGATTCTAGGATATTTGAGCCATGGGACCAACGTAGCAGAATGTATGGAGTGATCCTGGCTATAGCCTACAAGGCAAGCTGTGTGTGCTAGGGACTGCAGAGGTGACGAAGTGGGACTGCCAAAGGTCTTTGAACCCCAGAATCTCATGAATGAGTCCCAGATTACTGACCTGAAGCTACACTGCTGGACTTTGGTTTTGGTTATGTGTGGTTGATCTCATACCTTGATCCTTTCCTCATTGACTAAGAAAATATGTAACTTATTTTTTTCTTTTATAGGAGCCCACAGTGATGATGCTTTAGATTTTTAAAGAAAATCACTGGATGTCTACAAGGCATCTGAAAGTTGGAATGTGTTTTATATTGTGATATTAATCTTGGGAACTAGAAATGAGAAGAGTATGGCGAACAGTGAGGTAATTATTTGGCAAATTCATAACCATTCAGTTATGCTGGGTTGTTTTGTCAGCTTTATGGAAATTAAAGTCACCTAGGAAGAGGAAACACAACTGGGGCCTTTCCTCCGTCAGAATTGCTTGTGGCCACGTATGGTGAGGCATTTTTTTATTATTAGTTGATGTAGACCATCCTGCACACTCTGGGCAGTAACATTTCTGGGCAGGTGGGCCTGGGCTATATAAGAATGGTAGCTGAGCAACACAAGGAAGAATGCCCTTAAGTAGCATTCTTCCTTGTGGTCTGCTCCAGGTCCTGCCTTCAGTTCATGCAGTGGTTTTCCTTAATGATGGGCCTGTGTATGATGAAATAAAGCCTTTCCTTCCCGGGATGCTTTCAGTCATGGTGTTTATCACAGCCACAGGAAACTAAACTAGGACACATGGTTAATGCTAAGGCAAGGAATTGCTTCCTTTCCCTTGAGGCATTCCATCCCACACTTGGGTAGATCTTCCTTTCTGTGGCTCTTCTTGGGAAGCACATACCCAGATTTGCCTATCTTCAGAACTTCCTGTTTTCTCTGACCCCTTATGCTTAATCCCATGTCAAAATACCTTTAATATCTTTTCCACTGTACTAGCAAGTACTCAATGTTCTTTCAGGAAGAAATCCCAGACTGACCTTAGTCTAGGTCCCTATGACTATAGTGGGAATTCAGATTATTTCCAATGGAAATACTAAGGAGTTGTGTCCCTGTCCCTTCACCACTAACACAGGAAAATAAATAAATAAAACACCCTCTGATCTTTTTGTTTTTCAATATTAGTTTTGTCTTTCATTGGCAGTTTGAGGACAGGTTGCCAAGCCTGGTTCTAAGGGAAACCAGGTCTCAAGTTCTAACACTAATGATTCCAGTAACAAAAGTAATAGGTTAACAATTTACAGGACAAATTCAACAATAGCAAAACAAACAGAAAAGAATTAATATACTTTTATTTAATATTAGCCCTTGGGAGGCAGAGGCAAAGGCAGGTGGATCTGTGAGTTCAGAGCCAGCCTCTTGTACATAGAGAATTCCAGGTCATCAAGGATTACATAGCGAAACCATGTCAAAAAAAAAAAAAAGGAAAAAGATACTCATTAAAAGAGTAAGGAATAGACACTTGGAAAACATTGTTACACATACTATCAAACAAAATAATTTATTAAAAGCATATCCTTAAAATGATTTTTGTACATATTGGTGGTTTGTCTTATCATCATGACAAAACCTAGAATCACATGGTAAGAAAATCTGAATGAGGAATTATACTGCTTTTGTATATAGGCATGTGTGTGGGGAACTGTCTTAAGCCAACAAATGTGGGAAAACTCAGCCCACTGTGGGCTACACCAGGTCCCAGGCAGTGGGGCTCTGAACTTTATGAACAGAGTTTCCAGCTGAGCACAAATAAGCAGAAAGTTTGGCATGCATGCACTTATGCTCTTCACCTAGATGTGTTGTTCTAACTAGGAGTTTCAAGTTCCTGCCCCCTGACTTACCTCCTATGATGAACTGTAACCTGGCACTAGGAGCTGAAAAATACATTCCTCCCCTTGGCTCCTTTTGGCAAGATATTTTATCACAACAACAGGAATGAAGCCTGGGCAATACCATTCCAATTGTAAGTCATGAGAATCTAGTATTTTTCATCAAAATTGCTGTAGGGAGGTTCTAAGTACTTAAAACAAAATAAACTACCCATGACTCTACCCTACCCAGATTTTGCTATAGAATCAACAACTTCACTCTCTAACAGGTCTTGGTAGGAGATTTCTAAGGGTTAGCCAGTGTGAGTGGTTGCTCTAGATTGTTAGATTCCACCATTCCTTTGTGAGCCTTCCTTTCTCCTTGCTTGATTGGCTTGTTGTGGTCTATTTTTTTTTTTTTTTTTTTTTTTTTGTAATCCTGAATCCACTGCCCTGGATTTAGGGTGAATCAACTCTCTTGGCATGCACATCTTCAGCTATCCTACCTGTCTGCAGTTGGCGGACCTAGAAGAAAATAACTGTGACCTGGGCTGAGTCACATATTGAAGGGAACATTTGGTTCTGATATTTTCAAGTGTTAATTATGGAAATTGAGGTTCATAAAACCAATCGTATTGCAGGATTTATAGAAGATGCAGTCTAAAACCTGATAGTTAAACTATTAAATGCTCACAAAAGTGCTGTTTGCTAGGAAAAATTAAAATGTAAAATTAAGGAGCTGAAGAGCTGACTCGGTGTTTAAGAACACGTTTGGCTTTTCCAGGGGACGTGAGTTTGGTTCTCAGCCCTCACACAGTAGTTCAGAACAACCTACAGCTTCATTTCCAGGGGACCCGATGGCCTCTTCTAAACTCCAGTTCATAAAAACAATCTTTTAGTGGACTCTGAAACTTGCTGGATATTTATGACAATTTGAGATTAAAACAATAGGGCAGCTGCAAACTGGAAATCCTGAAAGGTGATGAGAGCTGGGAGATGGAAAGGAGGAAGAGGAGGAGTCATGCCTTCTGAGTAAAGGTTCAAAACATGAATTCAGGTTCAGGGTCACATGTTCTCACAAAGCTGCATGTTTGGGTGTCCTCAGATAGACTGTGGTAACACCATCATTGTCCAGGTAGAGAAGGTGCATATTTTAGCCTGCATCCAAAGAAGAGATAGTCATGGGGCCTGGAGTAAGAAAATTTATGAATTTTGATCTATATTTTAAAAGCAATCAAACATGAGAGTGAAGTTCTGTAAGCAACCCAGAGGAGAGAGGAGAAAATAACATTACTGTATTGGGGGCAGATTAGAACACCACAGCCCACCCAGAGACAGAGGTTGAATTAAAATGTATTCCTATGATCAGGAACAATATGTTTTTTCTTACTGGACCTCAACTAATACCTGATATCTCCACTCTCCTCACTTTCGTGTGGTATTTCCATTCTCGAGGAGGGACAATTGCCATTATTTCCTTCCTTGTTTGTCACCATGGAAATGTGGGATGGAGTATAAAGCAGCTGATAAAGAAAGATCCACCCTCAGTGGCCTGTACACCTGGTAATGTTTGTCCCCTGTCTAGATATCTAACAATTTTGTATTCATGTGTGCTGTGAAAATCATCAAAAGCATCTGTCATTCACCAAAAGGAAAATGTTCAGTTTATGGCCACTGATCTTCAACTCACCATCCATGTTTGTAAACAGAAAATGCTCTAGAATGCATGTCATGGATGTTTTGTAACTCTGACATCCCTGTAACTCTTGGTATCCCTTAGTCACTTATTAAAACTTTATGTGTAACAGCGTTTTGCCTGTATCAGTGTGAGTGTACCACATGCATGTTTTGCCCTACATGTCTGGAAGATGGCATCATATCCCCTGGAACTAGAGTTACACACTGTTGTAAAGCTGTCATTTAGCTGCTTGAAATCAAACCCAGGTACTCTGCAAGAGAAAAATACTCTCTTAACTACTAAGTCATTCCTCCAGCCCCATCAGTTGTCCCTTTAGAGGGACTTTAAGTGGATCTAGAAACAGTTTTTAGTCTTTTCTTCCCTTTTGGCCACAATCTCTTTTATTTATTTATCCATTCATTTATTGAGTTTTATACAGTTCACATAAAAGTTCTTAATCAAATTTAGACCTCCTCACCCATCCACATGCCCCAGCCCCCACCAGACCTCACATATTCTGCCATACATGTTAAGTCTTATCCAGTCAAGCATTTCTGCCCAGATGTCCTTAAGTACAAATTCATCCACTGAATTCTAGTCAGTCTATCTAGAGACTGTAAGTAAGACATAGTCTCTCCATCTCCCAGCAGTGATCAGTTTCCAATAGTTCTCAGTCTAGGTCTAACCCACCACGAATTTCTATCACTCTACTCTGGGCACTTGCCGAATTTGAGTAGGTATGGGTCCTGTGCTCAATGCCATCATTGCCACAAGTTCACATGTCCAACCTTCCCTAAAAGCCTCTGCTTCCCTAAGTTCATTAACTCCCTCTAGCTCTCACAGCTTTTCTGTCCCCTCTGCCACAACGATCCCTGAGCCATGGGTAGGTGAGGTTCAATATAGGAATCCTCTCCATTTATACACACTCTGCAGTATCTTATTCTAGAAAACATGGCCAGTTATAGCCTTCTGCATGTATAGCACTATCTTGTTTAAGAATGTTTCAGTGGTGACAGGTGAGGGATGCAGTCAGACACAAAGAATAAACATCTGAGGGATGCCAAGTTCTAGGTGACATAATCTCTTTTAAAGAAAGATTTGTGGGCTAGATGACTCAGTGGTTAAGACCACTACATGTTCTGGCACAGAACCTTGGTTTGGATCCCAGCACCACAAGAGAGCTAACAACTATTAGTAATTTCAGTTCCAGGGGATCATCATGGCCTCAACTGGCCTCAGAAGGCATTGCACATACATGCATGCATGTAAAAACACTCATACAGGTCCCTGCCCACAACCTGCCTTGGATTTCTGTGAGCAGCCTTCTTCACTGGTAAGTTTGATCCACCCACTGCCTTTCTACTTCCCTCCCACCAAGCAACTCTGTCCTCTTGTTCTCCTTGTAGCCTTTGTCACAGGCTGGCTCCTACTGTCAGCATTCCACATCCCAAGACTAATTTCTTAGAATAGACCCACCCACTGTGTCCTGAATCCCGTAGTCAGACCAGTTCAGTTTTTCAGTCTAGCTTGTTAGAGCCTTCACAGGCTGTCCCCAACCCCAACTTGCCTTTGCATTCCTGAGACCAGCCTTCTACCTTGGGAGTCCCTTCCCCCAGCTTGCTTTGGATTCTGGAGACCAATCTTCTTCTCTGGTAAATGTGATCCTGCCCACTGTGTCTCCACTCCACCACCACCACAGCAACTCCAAACTTCCCCACACTACATCCTGTTCTTATATGCTTGGCCACAGGCACACTTTTACACTTAGCACACCAGATCTCTGGAATACATTCTATGCCTGACCTGCTGTGAGCTCTCCAAATCAAACCTGCCCATCCCCCTATTTGGTGCCATCTTCAGCCCCTCCTACTGCTGCAGGGCTAGACTTCTGCCAGACCTTGGCAGTCTGCCCAAAGAAGCCTGAATTCAGCCTCTGCCTAGGAATTTTCCCACATTGAGCTGTGATGACTGTCTCGAGGGACACAGACCATAAAAGAGAGCTTGAGAGCATCTGATCTCATGTAACCTGTGCCTCTAAGGGAACTATGGAGCAGCTGGACTATAGTCATCTGGTCTCTCCAATATAAAATGAAAAGAGAGAACCTGAAGCCTTGACCAAACAGCTTTTCATACCCAGTAAGAAAACAACCAAGTTACATCAAGTATACAAATAGAATCAGACTTCAAACCAACAAAGTAAAGTATAAGTCTCAAATCAGAATCACAAACAACAAAAGAAAACCACATGCCAAGATCACAATGAGAAAATAATAATATGAAAAACCCAAATAATATGTCCTCACAAAACATCACCATTTCAATAGAAGAGTTCTACAATGAAAAACCCATGGAGATAATCCAGGACACAGAGTTTAAAAGAACAATCATACACATGATCAAAGAATTCAAGGAATTTAAATAACATACAAATAAATCAAAGAGCTGAAGGAAGATAGGGATAAGATTCTGGCTGAATTCACAAAAGAGACAAATATTAAAGAAAACTTGAGCTGAACTGAGGAAGGAAGTGAAAAACTTTTAATACAATTTGAAACAACTAGAGAAACCTCACCAACAGAATGAAGAAAACGGAAAAGAGACTATCAAGGCTGGTCGATAAAGTTGAAAAATTGGAGCACTCAGCAAAGGTTATGAAAAATATCTTAAATACATGAATGGAATATGCAGGAAATGTGGAACACCATGAAAAGACAAAATTTATGCATCATAGGCATAGAGAAAGGAGAAGAATAATGTTGTTGAACAGATCTTCAACCAGACTGTAGCTCACAAAATTAAGGAAAGACAAGTACAATAAGCACACAGAACCCCAGATAAATAGGACCAGAGAAGACTCCCCATGGCATATCATAGTGAAAACCCAAAGCATATAGAACAAGGATAAAGTTGTAAAAAGAAAAGCAACAAGTTACATATAAAGGAAAACCCATCAGAATTCAGTTGATTTTCCAGTGCAAACTATGAATTCCAGAAGAGCCTGGACCAAAGTATCCCTAGTTCTAAATGACCATAGATGCCAACCTAGAATACTTTACCCTACAAAAATGACTACTATAGTTGAAGGGAAAGGAAAAATCTTCCACAATATGAACAGGCTGAAAGAATGCATGTCTAAAAACCATCCTTTCAGAGAATACTTGAAGCAATACAAAGAGCTGAAGGAACAACTATACCCAAGGGACAACAGAAAGAAACAAAATTAAGATATATCTGAGGAACCACAAAGTTAGACCAAGAATGAAATAAGAAATTAAAATGACAGTAATCAGTATACATCTTTCAATAATAACTTTAAATATCAATGTATTGAACTCCCCAGTCAAAAGATACAAGCTAGTTAGACAGATCAAGAAACAAAATCCATTCCTTTGTTATCTGCAAGAAAACTATCTCATCTCCAAAGACAAGCATTCCCTTAAGGGGAAAGGATGTAAACAACATTCCATGAAAATGACATTAAAAAAAGAAAGAGTTGCCATTCTAATATCTGACCAAAAAAATTCTTCAAGCTATAACTTATCAGAAGAGAAAAAGAAGATCACTTCATTATGATAAAAAAAAAATTAAGGAAGACGGTATTACAATCATGAACATATATGCATCAAATTCTATTGTACCCAAGTTCATAAAAAGAGTAGGACAGGACTTTAAGACACAGATTAATTCCAATACACTAATAGTGGGGACTTCAACACCCCACTGTCTCCACTAGACAGATCAACCAGGCAGAAAATAAACACAGAGACATCTGAATTAAACAATACCATACATCAAATGGACCTAACAGACATCTACCAAATATTCCACCCAAACACCAAAGAATACACATTCTAGACAGCACTCAATGGAACTTTCTCTAAAATCAGCCACATACTGGGGCCCAAAACAAACCTCAACAAATAGAAAAAATTTGAGATAATTCCATGCATTCCATCAGACATAATGAAATAATCCTTACGATCAACACTGGAAGAAGCCCTAGTAACTTCTCACCTCATGGAGACTAAAACACAAAATCCTGAATGATGAATTGGTCAAAGAAGAAATTAAGAAAAAAGAATTCCTGGAAATAAACGGAAATGGCAATAAAACAAACATGTTAAAAACAATCCTAAGGGGAAGGTTATAGCTCTAAATGCCTACACTAAAAAATCAGAAAGTGCACAAATAGTTTAAAATCTAAACTCAAGAATATTGAAACAAAACAAAATATGAAACCAAAACCCAGCAGGCAAAAAGGAATATCAAAAATCAGATCAGAAACTAATGAAATACCAAGAAAACAATAGATATAATCAGAGATCAAGAGCTGGTTCTTTGAAAAGATAAACAAGATACACAAACCCTTGACCCAGTTAACCAAAAGAAAGAAAGAGCAACTCCAAATCAATAAAATCAGAGATGAAAGGGGAAACATCACAACAGACAACAAAAAGATCTAGAAGATTAAAAGGAAATACTTGAAAAACCTATATGCCATGTCATTCAAAAACCATAAAGAAATGGATGCATATCTAAAAGCATGGACATCAACAAAGCTAAACTAAGAAGCAATCAACAGCTTGAACAGACCCATAACATATAAAGAAACTGAAATAGTAATACAAAACCTCCTGACAAAAAAAAAAAAAAGCCCAGGCCCAGACGGATTCACAGCAAAATTCTAAAAGGCATTCAAAGAAGTTCAATATCCAATATACTACTTAAAGTCTTCACAGATAGTAACAGAGGGAGAATTTATAAGTTCCTTCTATGAACCGACATCACTCTAATACCAAAACCAGGTAAACTATAGCCCTAGCTCCTTAATGAATATAGATGCATAAATTACCAACAAAATACTTGCAGACCACATACAGAGACACATCAAAAAGATATCCACCATGATCAAGTCGGCTTTATTCCAGAAATGCAGGGAAGGTTGAAAATACATACATCAACAAATGTCATAAAGCAAATAAATTAACTCAAAGACAAAAATCTCACTGTCATCTCAACAGACAAAGAAAAGGCCCTTGACAAAATTTAATGTGTGTTTATGTTAAAAATCCTAGAAGGATCAGACTGGAGGGAACATACCTCAACATAATTAAAGCTATATACAAAAAAAAAAAAAAAACTCATTCTAAATGGAGAAAAATTGGAAGCATTCCCACTTGTCTGGAACCAGACAAGACTGCCCACTATCTCCACTCCTTTTTAATATAGTGCTTGAAGCTCTTGATAGAGCAATAGACAAGAGAAGGAAGTTAAAGGAGTACTCATTGGAAGAGAAGAAGTCAAATTATCCATTTTAAAGATGACATATTATACCTAAGAGATGGTAAAAATTCTACCAGAAAACTCCTAGAAAGAAATAACATGTTCAGTAATTTGGTTGGTTACAAAATTAATCTACATCTCAATAGCAAGCATTTGGAAGGAGAGTACAAGGAAACCCATTCACAAAGGCTACAAAAAATATCCCGGAATAAACCTATTCAAATACATTAAAGATCCTTACAATGAAAATTTTAGACTTTTAAAGAAAGAGATTGATGAGTATACAAGAAGATGGAAGGAACTCCTAAGCTCATGGATGAGAAGAATTAATATGGTGAAAATGAATATCCTACCAGAAGCAATGTATAGATTCAACGCAATCCCAATCAAAATTCCTATGATATTCTTTACAGCATTAGAAATAACCATCCGAAAATACATATGGAAGCACAAAAGACCTCAGATTACCAAAGCAAACTTGAGCACAAAAAGCAATCCAGGAGGGATTACTATACCATACTTAAAACTATATTACAGAGCTATAGTCATTAAAACAGCATGATACTGGCACAAAAATCGACCTGTAGATTGATTTTTGTAATTTTGTAATTTTTGTAATTTTGAATGTAATTGAAGATTCTGACATGAGTACATTCAGTTTTACCCCCTGATATTTGAAAAAAAGGCCAAGAAGACTCACTAGAGAAAAGACAGCATCTACAGCAAATGGTTCTGGAAAAACTGAATCTTCACCTGTAGAAAAATGAAACTAGACCCTTAATTTTTACCTTGCATAAAAACCAAATCCAAATGGATCAAAGACCTCGATGTGAAAATGAAACTCTATAACTGTTGGAAGAAAACAATGGCACTACCCTACAAGATATAGGTGTAAGAAAGGTCTTTCTAAATCAAACAGCATTTGTTCATGAATTAAGATCAAGAATCAACAAGTGGGACCTCATTAAACTAAAAAGCTTCTGTAGAGCAAAAGAAACAACTTCAGAATGGGAGAAAATCTTCACCAGCAACACATCTGACAGAGGTTGAGCATCCAGAATATATAAAGAACTCAAAAAACAAAGAAGCAAGAAAAAAAGTGACCCAATTAAAAGACGGGCTGAGGATCCGTGCAGAGTTCTCAAAAGAATAAATAAAGATGGCTGAGAGAAATCTTTAAATGTACTCAACATTGTTAATAATTGAGGAAATGCAAAATAAAATCACTTTAAGATGTCATCTTACCCCAGTCAGACTCGCTAAGATCAAGAGAATAAATTATATGAAATGCTGGAGAGTATGGGGAAAAAGAGGAATGCTCATTCCCTGCTGGGGGATTGTAAACTTTTCAACCCCTGTAGAAAGCAGTGTGGACAGCTCTCAAAAAACTAAAATGAGTCTATCATTTGACCAGGTTTTATCACTCCTTAGCATATATCCAAAGGACTCATCCTACTGCAGAGATACTTTTACATCCATGTTTGTTGCTGCTCTTTTCACAATAGCTAAGGGATGGAAGCAATGTAAATGTCTCTCAACTGACAAGTGAATAATTAAAATGTGGCACATTTATAAAATGGAATTCTACTCAGCAGTAAAGAATGATGAAATCATGACACTTTCTGGTAAATGGATGGAACTGGAAACTCTTATGCTAAGTGAAGTAACACAATATCAAGAAAAACAATGATGCATGTTCTCTCTCATTTGTGAATCCTAGCACCAAACCCTTATGTTGCAAGTATGTATCCTGATGTAACTGCAGAAACCAGAAAAATGGAAAAGAACCAGGGAGATAAAGGTAAGGAAAGAACCTAAAAATGAAGAATAATAGGAAACAGGTGTTATTAAGGAAGAAATAGGTAAATGGAGGTATTTAAATAAAGGGGGAAGGAGTTTATACAAAGAAATATGGAGTAAAGGGAAAGAAGGAGTTCAAGAGAGGTGAGGCCTTAGAGACTGGTGTCATCAAGGGAGAAATGGGGAAAATGGGGACGCTTTAAATGGAGAAGGCTTGGAGTGAAAGTTAGGCTGGATGAAGGGACAGAGAAAGAGAGAGAGGGTGGGAGAGAGAGAGAGAGGAGATAAATAATGCCTAACTAGTGTAAAACACCAGAGAGAATCAGTCTAACATTAGTCTAACAACCTGATGACTAATTACACAGAATATCTCTTCATGAGCCCATGTGCATAGTTGAATGATACATAAAAAGAAACAGTACCAGACAGGAGAAACCTTCCTTTGAGTCGTTGGCCAGGGTTGTCCAAGAGACTCCCAAAATTACAAAGACTATTGCCACAGTCTTTAATTGCCTCCCAGAAGTTGAAGGTAAGACCCTATTGCTGAAGACAGAACATACTTTGAAATGGGATTTGGAGGAATTGAGCTGGAACTGATCTGGAAGCCTCTTCCCATGAAGGCTAAAACTCATAGCATTGGAGAGCACTATACAAGTAACCAAGGGAGAATGTCAATCAATGGCCCAACACCATGACTGGCACAGCATTCAACATTGGTGCAGTAGTAGCACTTTTATCTTGAGGCCATCAATAGGTCTTACCTAATTGGTCTTAGAACCTACTCATTGGGAAGAAACTCATGTGTGGTACTGTGATAATAACCAAATACACATGGCTGAAGAGGTCATAGATCTTTGAGACATCCCTAGAGTTGTCACATCCTTAGGCTAGTGTAACTTCTTACTAAATGCAAAATATGTATCTTTATATTTACAATGAAGTATCCCAGTCACCCCTCATCAAAGAAACTTCTTTTGCACCA
Organism: Eospalax fontanierii; assembly: GCA_035773235.1. Lineage (NCBI taxonomy): Eukaryota > Metazoa > Chordata > Mammalia > Rodentia > Spalacidae > Eospalax > Eospalax fontanierii. Next base: position 42,705,576 of record CM069532.1, read on the forward strand.
GATGGAGAATAACACAGAGTACCACAAGTGGTAATACACAAACACTGTTTGTGACTTTCCTATGTTTAAGAGGAACAACTACAATGCAGTCTCTACACCCAAGGTTCATGCACCACAGCACAAGGCATAAAGAAGTCAGTAATGAAGCAACTCTCATTAATGAAGCTCCCTCATACTACAAAGTGCCAGTAACACAGAGTCACAAATGGGTAAATCACTGAGATTAGGAATCTAGAGAGTGTGAGTCCCTGGACAGTTTCACTCACCCAGGGCTTAAGGACCATTGCAGAAGAGGGGGCAGAAAGATTGTAAGAGCCAGTGAGGAGATGTGTGTCCATATGGAAATAGAATCCTATAAGCTCCTAGGCCCCTCCTCATATGGTCCTACAGGAATCATTTCGGCATACTCAAGATCCATGCAAACTCAAGGAGACAAAAGCCCAGCATGGCACTGGGGAGATGGGTTTCAGACCCCAACCTTTGCTTAAGAATTATTGGCAATTGATTACCGTTGGCTGAGGATGAGCTAGTCTTCCTAAAGTGCGGAAGGCTGACTAGACCTCAGTGGATGAACCTGCACTGGGGTCACTTGGGGACACTAACTTGACACAATAGATCTTAACACAGATGAAAGAATGTATGGATTTCAGTTGGTGGTCTGTGGGCCTGGTCGCCAGTGGAGAAAGGAATGTAAAGATGATTAAGTTTGATTGAGATGTTCTGCATGAAGCACACAATGATTCAATTAAAATAATTTTTAAAACATTCATACACATAAGATAAAAGTAAATAAATAAATAAATTTTAGGAAGATAAATCTATTTTCCTGAACATAGTGGTGCAGGGCTTAATTCTAGCACCTGTAAGGCACAGTCGGATGAATCCCTTTGAGTTTGAGTCTAGCACATTCTACATAGAAAATTCCAATCCAGCCAGGATTCCAAGTGAGAGCCTGACTTCAAAGTAATAATAACAATGATAATAATAATAACAAAATTAATTAATTAATATGCTCTGGTATCTACAAATGACTGCATGGGTATGATATAGCTCAGTAAAACAGAAACAAACTCCTCCTTACAGCATCCAATTTCTGCTTGTCTCCAAGCATGCAGAATTTTCTTTTCTCCCACGAGCCTCTTATCTGGAGGTCTATTCTTTCAGTCCTCAAGGACAGCAGGGCTCTGTTGTCCCTGGTTTTCAAACAAAATTGTTTCACTCTTCTAAAAATTCCATTTCTGGAAACGCTTTCTGTTGTCCACTTTCTCGTTTACTCTTCCCTTAATATTGGACAACAGCGGGAGTATTTGTGACCTGTTGCATGATTTTAAGGTATTGCTGTGCTGAACATCTCGAGTTCTCATCCTAGTGTTATGTATGATTTAAGATTTCAGTTGAACTGAAAGTGACCAATCTATCAGTCTCATAAGTTTCATGTTGCCAAAGCAAATGAAGATTATCCCTAAATTAAGAACTTCATTTGTTGTTATGAAAGAAAAAATAGTAAATTTTTCCACTGTAGTTATTTGAAAAAGTCTTAAATTACTTAAAGGTTAAAACTGAATGTACTTCAACCTTTCAAAAATTGAAAATGCAAATGATGGATGCTCAGAATACCTTTTAAAATGAGAAATTTTATCCACAGTCTCTTATTAACTGTTGTCTTTTAAAAATTTTTTAAATTACATTTAGTGGCCGGAGAATAGGCTTAGTTGTGAAGAGTGCTGGCTGCTTTTGCAGAGCATCCAGCTGTGGTTCCCAGCACCCACATAGCAGCTCTTAAGCTGCTGTATTTCAGTGCCAGGGAACCACAGCTGTCTTACCATCTCCCTGGGCACTGAATGCACATAATGAACATATATATATATGCCTGTTCGGGTGTGTGGTTCTTAAATCACATAACAGTGGAATTTGGTGGCTTTTTGAAAAAATATTTCTGTGAATACTACAGAATTTGCCTGTTCAAAGTCATGGGATTCCCTGGAACTGGAGTTAAGGACAGTAGGACAGCTGTTAGGCACCATGTGGGCACTAGAAACTGAACCCAGGTCCTCGGCAAGAACAGTCCATGCTCAACCATTGAGCCATACAGCCCGACCTTGTATTTAACTTTAATGAACAGAAATTCCCAAAAGAAATAGAGAAAGAGAAGGAAACTGAGAAGTTTAAAAAGGAAAGAGAATGAGAGAGAACGAAAGTGTGAGGGGAAAGAAAGAGAGAGAGAGAGAGAGAGAGAGAGAGCCCCATGTCAAAATTCTGAATGACTAAAGGATGGAACTTCAAGATTATGGACATTTAAAATGTTGCAGACCAGAGCCAAATCATCTTGGGCTTTCTGAGTACCTTTCAGAGTCATTCGTTATACGGCTTTTTGTCAGAACTAACATACCTGTCACTATCAAATATTAAAACGTATTCTAGCTTCCACAGTTCCACGCTTAATAATGCCTAATAATGTCCTCAGATAGCAGACATAGTACAGCCTTGCAGCCTCCAAAAAGGTTGTAAAGGTCAAAAAGAAGACCTGTCACGGGAAGGAACCTAGGAGTTGAATCAGTTGGTGTGTGGACAAAACAGTGACTTGATTGCACCCAGGTATTTTAACTTTTCCTACTGGAACAAGCTATATCCACATTAATCCCTTGGCCATGATTTCCTGTGTTAAGTGCACTGTGACTGCGACCGCCCAGCTCTATCTGCAGTATTTCAACTCCTGCGAGAATAGTGCTATTCGTGGCTTCGCACGTGGCTTCTGTGTCCCTGCCACTGTAGCACGCGCCCCCAACGTCACCAGCTCAACCGTCCCAGCTGCCCTGGCCTGATCCCAGCCCTGGTATCTTCAGGCTGAGCTGGCCCACTGGACACCGCACACTGCAGCGCCCCCGTGTGGCTGTGCACTGCACATGTACGTAGTCCCTAAGGCCGCAAAGGAGATCCTGCTCTCTCCTCTCTGCTCTTGATACCCTCGTCGCTGGTAAGCTTAAGAAACACTGAATTCTACCCGTGAAGGCCCTGGTTTGCGAGGCTCTTGAGAGCTCCCGAGTTTTCTGACTTTAGTTCCGTCACTGAGGCCTCTTCACAGTTCTTAGACAACCACTGCTGGAGGCTCTATCACCTCTTCCGTGTCAGTGAAATGGAGAGGAAAAAAGAGCGACAAAGGGACAGAGAAACGGTGAGGCGCCAGCTAGATTGTGAGTTTAATACTCCGGAACGCATGCTCAGCTGCTTCAGAATTTGTGGATCAGACTTATCCCAGTTCTTTGGAAACAATCAGTATTAAATCTGAAGGGACTGAAGGGGTCTTTCTCTTGTTGAAATGTGAGCATCAAAGATCATAATTCTTGTAGTTGGAGATACTGCTTAGCATTTAAGAGAACTGGCTTCTCCTGCAGAAGACCTGGGTCCTGCTCCTAGCACCCGCATCCCCTCTAACAACTGTCTGTAACTCCAGGGGATCTCAGTCCCTTTTCCGGCCTCTGTCGGCACTGTATTACATGGGTGTACTTTTATACATAAGTGCAGGCATAACACTCAGTTACATGCAATAAATTTTAAAAACACTTAAAAAAAATCATAATTTAGAAAAATATTTTATCATTTTTATTTTATGTGGAGGAGTGTATTGCTTACATGTGTGTAGGTGTACCTGTGTTGTGCAATGCCCCTGGAACTGGAGTTACTGACCATTATGGGTTCTGGGAATCAAACAGGGTCTTCTGCAATAGCAGCCAGTGCTCTTAACCACTCAGCCATCTCTCTCTAACCCGGAGATCATAATTCTTAATGGGAGCTCCTCCATAGGAAGAATCCTTAAAGATGGCAGAGGACTCGAGATGGAGTTTCTGGGGGAGGTCTGTGCCTACTTACCAGCACTTCAGAGAAAACAGTTCATGATTCAGAGAACTGAGATAGCAACTTTTTAAAGATATCATTTTTTAACTGTTTCCACAGGTGAGCCACCTACAATGGACCCTGCAATGTCATCTTGGCTATAGGTAACAGGACCAGAGGTGAAATTTCTGTGGGAGATATCCCACAACTCAGAAGGGCCTTCTAATGCTGGGACCAACAGACCATCCTCATCATCTCCTGAGGTCACAGCTTTCAAAAAGACCTCATTTAGGAAGGACATCCTCCAGTGGTGCATTTGCGAGGTACCTGAATCTTACACCAAAGGCTAGGAATAATGGGACCAATCCCCCCTCAAAAGGACCTCTTAGATTGACTTTAAAATACTTGTGATGAGACTTTTAAAGAGCACATCACTCACATCGAAAGGATCTCCTGGTGTTGGGAACAAGAATTGGGGATAAAGATGTCAGCCTTGAGTAGGGATACAACTTTCAAAAACACCTTGAAAAAATTCTTAGGGTTTGGGATTACCTTAAAGTACCTAGTACAATGGCCCATGGATGTTAGTTAGGAAGCAGAAAACGGGAAGGCATACTCGTGTGATGTTGCAGAAATATTCATAGATGTGCAAGATTTACAAGGTCACTCTTAGAAGGTCCATCCAGAAAACAGAGGAATATTAAGTGCGCTGTAGGATTTGTCTACAAGGAAGGGGCAAGCCTTTGAACTTCACAGGAATGTTGCCCCGGGTAGAAAGGACACTATCAAAGTCCTTCAAGATTTAAGTCAAAGTTAGAGGGGAGCTTGGACTCCGCATGGAAGTGTGTGCATATCCAGAGACCCAGAGTGCACCAAGAGAATCAAAGAGCTCTTCAAAGAGGAACCTGAGGAAAGCAGAGCTGAGCCTGAAAAATGGAATGCTAGGTTTGAGCTCCAGAGATTCTGTCAGTCTCTGGAGCCAAAAAACCTTCTGCCACCCAAATAAAGTGGTTATGAGAAAATATAGCACTCATGTTGAAACCAAATTTTCTCTAGTTTATTCAAGTTTAATGTCATCTTCTGAAAGCTAACTTGTCATTTTCTTCCTTTCAGGTAAAGAAAAAAAGATGGCTAAGGTCCGGACTGGATGACATGGTTCCTCTTGCACTCAGAACAGGAAAATTAGATCAACTTCTCTAGCATCAAGTGTTGCAATGCCTTTGAATCACAGGGCTTGTCAGAAACACTTTAAAAGTCTTCACATTTCACTACATGAAGAGATACAGAACATTCTTTTCCAGAAACTGAAAGATCTGTATAGACTCACCAGCTGTGAAAGAAATGAGAGCAAGTGTTCTTGCCCATCCTTGACAGCCTGATGCTTGGTTTGCATGGGTTGTTTGGGTGGTGACGTGGCCATGCTTTATTGCCATGCTGGGAAGGCTGTCTTTTCCTCATAGGGTAGAGTGAAATTCACCCTTTTGCCTTCTTACTTACATCCTCAGTCCTCTGTCTGAAAACTAATCCTAGCACAAACACAAAACTTGAGGAATTTGTTGAAATTCTCATTTCATGGTGTGTTATTGGATTCACTCCAACAACCGCTTTGGAGAGCACTGGTCCCTTGAGTACTACTTGAAGAGCAGCATGGTCCAAATCTGCCAATACTGAGGTGTTGCCCCAGATTGAGGGATCTCACCAATCTTTCCACAGCTTCCACTTGTCCTTTACTAGCAGGCTTCCTGTGGCCTCTTTGTGGTACTTCAGAGCTGAAGCTGTACTTTGCCTCTTTGAAGGCCAGGACAGAGCTTTTTAAATGCCTAGGCCTTCACCTTGTTTCTCCCTCAGGCATCAGGCCCAGCTCTCTTGCTTTTCCTGAAGGAAGGTCTTCCATAACGTGATAGAGTGAGAAGGTTCCTCCCCTCAGCTAACTGGGCTTCCAGTCCTCATTCTAAGGTGACTGTAATTCCCACTCTTGTTTCTCCTCTGAACTTGCATTTGGCAGCTTGTCTGTAGATGATGCTTAGATGTCAACTGGACCTTTCTGCACTCTAGGACAAGTCCATTCTGGCTGCTCATTTTTGGGGGGTTTCTGGGCATTAATTCTACTTTCTGGTGTCTTGGTGTCTTACCACTTCCTCTGAAAAGCCCCTGCCAACCATCCCTTTAGTTAGGTGTTTAGTTAGGCCTTTTCTCTATGGAGATGTGGTGTGGACTATCCTCCAGGACCTTTTGTATCTGTACCTTCCTGATCCTAGTGGGTTTTGCTGGTTTTGTCCTTGCTTACTTTACTAGTGAGGCCTTCTCCTTCACTTTTAAGTTGGCTCTCTATTGGTGTAACTACCTCTGGCTTTTTCTTGGGAAGAGCCATACATGACTTATAGATGGAACTTTACCAGGACTCTTCACACATCTTCTCCTGATCTCCAAACATTTACAAGAGCCACTTTGGTTGACTCTGTGCTGCCTAAGAAAAACAGGCCTCTAAGACACAGCTCTCATACTCACTGTAGAGCATAAAAGTAAAAGTAAGAGACTATGTCCATCTTCGTCAGTCACAGGTAAATTTGGGTGGCTGCGTCTGGCTAGTACGTTGATCATTTACACTTCTGGTTGGAGTATCCCTGAACTGCTAACCCTCCTACTGGCTGGTTTAGAAGCTTGGAACCAAAATTCTCAAGTGCTCACAAGAAAATTTGAACATTCTTCTGGTTTTTGAGTGTATCAACAAAGATGTTGGGCACTACTTTCTTCCTGTCACCCTGCTGAAGACAGAGCTTTGTCCCTCTCCAGTCCTACCCTGTGAAGTTCAGAGCTTACGTGATCTCCTTTCAGGTGTTGATTCCTGCACAACAAACTGCAGGTTGGAAGTCTTCTCAGTCTGTTTGATCCACACTCCATGACTGCCCTGACTGGGAATTAATAAACTCTATGGACAGGCACAGGTTACCTACCTTGCTGGTCTTCAATGCAGTGTAAACAGATGGGTGGTGATGGCTGTGACTTAGGCTGAGACACATATGGGGTCAATCTTAGGCCCCTACTGGCTCTTAGTGTTAGGAGTGGCGGTATCCAGGAAACCACTTTTATCCACAGTGACACAGGTCTCCTAACTGCAGGTGAAAGTGGTCTGTGTCTGGCAGATGGCCAGTGACAAAGACAGAGTTCTCTAGGGAGTTGAAGGATGGATGCCAACCCTGACTTAGTTAGAGTTATTGGAGTACAAACTTTTTCCTTAATAATTCTGTTAATCGTTTTGGAAATTCTGTCGGGGAAAGGGAAATTCAGGTGGAGGCCTTTCTAGCAAGCTGACCACCCACGGAGAGGAAAGAATGAACTGCCCCCCGCAGCACCCAGAATCTCTTTATTCCATGGACTTTTCTTAGCCACTTGAGCTGGCATTATCTGCTTTTTATCTCTGTTTAGTAAAATACAGGAAGAAGCATTTGGCCTCAGTTTTCCAGGTCTGGAGAAGTTTTGGCTCCCACTATGTTTCTCCCTGATCAGTGAACCTCAGACTTTGCCTTCCTCTTAGTCTGGTGCTCTTCTGAGCAGTGAGTTCACTTGGAACTACTTTTGGAGACTATTTGTTGACAGGAATTAATGTTTCCAGTTCTGAGCTGTTTCTTTTCTGCAGAACTGTTTTGAACTATTATGCCGTTTGCATAGTGGGTCTCCAAGCATTTGGAAAACTGGCCCATGACAGAGAAACCTTTTTGGGTTCTGCTGAGCCGATATGGTTATTTGAACCCTTTGACACAGAAACAAGATTTCAAGGAAATGTTATGCTTAATATAACCATGAAACCCGCGATTCCCTTACTGTCTTCACTATGAAAACCCACGGTTCCCTTACTGTCTTCACTATGATGGTTTCTAAAGCAGCATGGGGAAAAACCAATGTGCACCAAGAATTCCTGACAATAACTCAGTCACAAACTCTGGCCACTTACATTTTTCATAAGTTTTCCTTTTTGAACTTCTTGGCATGCCTTCATAAAGCATGTATGTGTAAAATATGTACATATATAAATAGAGTCTTTTGGAGATACTTTGGACTATATAAATACTAAAATTAATTACTGCAGGTTTACTGTGGAAGACAGGGAAACAAGGCCCACTAATTTATGGAACATGTCTGACAAAGTAATGTTTTGACTGCCTCACCTGGACCCATAAACTGATGAACACTTTACACTATGATGGCATGATGCCATTCTAACGTGTCATCTGATACCTGATGTGTGTTATAGACTGAGGCTTTCTGGACTATCCCTGAAATTTTGGCTTGGCTTGGTCCCCTGCTGTTCTTATAACCTGTTCTAGTGCCTGCCTGTGTGCTTGTTTGCTCATCTGGACCTATCCAGACATTTCCTGTTTCTAACCTGTTTTCTGTCTGAACCAGTTCAGCCTTTCACCCAGCCTCTGAATTCTGCAGCTTGGCTCTCCAACCTGAGACCAGCAGCTTCCTCATGGCCCTGGTCTGCTTCATTATCTCATCAGCACAGAGTCCTCCTCAGTCCACTCCTGGAACCTCTTGCATTTTGTTGCAGCCTGTTTAACCTGTATTCATTCTGTAACCCACATGGATGTATATAGATATGTAGATACATTTATTGTGTGTTTGTGATGAGTGATAGACGCAATATTAGTAATTAAGATTGGAGTAAAAGAGCCTGCTAGGCTAAACATTATATAAGAGGAACCACAGAACCTTGTGAATTTGCTATTCAATAAATTCTAACATTTTAAACTGACACAAATTATTTTAAAATTATGCTTTCAATAAGTGCTCAGAAAATTCTCGAATGCTTTTGAGTGGGTATACTAAAAGCATAAATTTCAAAGATTAATTTTAGTATTTACTTATATGTATAATACTTTTGCATGGTTTTTTGGTCCATGTAAAATGCATGTTTTTGGTACTGAGATAAAATAATTTTTGATAATTGCAAATACATTTGTTTAACATTATAAACTACATATTTTGAGACAGAATCTCTCTGTAGTCTCAGCTGGCCTGGTACTCTCTATTTAGAACAGGCTGACCTCCATCTCAGAGATCAGATTGCTTCTGCCTCAGGAATGCTGAGATTATTATTATTAGAACGTACCACCACAAATGATATAAAATTAGATATTTTAATATATAAATATAAAGAAATTGGAGCTCAAATTTATAAGTTGATAGTTTCATTCACAAACATTAATTTTAAAGAAAATCAGTTGAAATTTGAGGACCATTTTGTTACAGTTTGAGAGAAAAACAACAGGACAAACAAGCTGAGACTTGAGAGCTTCCAGAAGTAATGAGATGGAGAAGAGGAAGAGTGAAAATGATGCCTTTTGAGTTAGGTTCCCCCAAATCAGCTGTGCTCAGTGATGGAGGTCTTCAGAAAGCTGACTGGAGGCGGTCTCTAGAAAGAGTGAGCATGCCAGAGTGGTCAAGAAGACATGCTTAGCATTATGCAGTATCAGATGGGAGTTAGAAAGGTGAGGGTGGGCAGAGTTACACCTTTTCAGTTAGAACTCAGGAACACGGGCAACTGCAACAGCAAAGACACAAAGCACTGCACAGAGGAAGGAAGATTTAAGATCACTCATCAGTATGTGCATAAACAGAAAAGGTTTAGCGATGGATGTCACCCAAATGCTTTGTAACTCTAGACACATGCAGCATAATGAAAATGTTATTAGAAATTTTGTGAAAAAGGCCATGTTGGAATTAAAGCCTCTGTAATTAAATTAAATATTGACAAGTTTACTCATTTAATTTATGAATATTATAACCAGATATTATGCACAGAAGATGTTACTGTACATTTAATAAAATGCTATCTATCTCTGTCTGATGCAAAATAATGACCATATCAGTGATTTTGCTTATGGACGCCGGTCTTTGATGATCATTTCATTTGTTCAAGACATCGATGCTTGTCTTCTCCTTCCTCTCGTGCTCTGCATGCGTGTTAAGGTGTTGGATGAGCTGTATGTAAACTGCTACTGAAACGCAGCAATGGACAAACCTAGAAACATCTCGTGGTCTCTCCTCATTCCCTTTGCCTCAGGCTTCGTTTTGTTTGATTTCTAAGTTTTATTTTCATTTCTTATGAGTACGTTTGGGTACCCACAGAGGCTAGAAGAGGGCATCAGACCTCAGGGGCCTAAAGGTACAGGTATTTGTGAGCTGTCTCATGTGGGTACTACAATCCTGACTCTCTTACTCATAAAAGAAGAGCAACTGCTCTTAAATGTGGAGGCATTTCTCCAGCCCGTGTTTGCTATTGCACCTAAGTCTGTGTTCCTGTGTGAGGTCTTCAAGGAAAACACAGGCATCTATTTGCCTGGAGCTGGAGTTATTAGAAGTTGTGAGTTAGTCAGTGTAGATTCTGAGAATGGTACTAGGGTCTTCTGCAAAAGCACTAACTATTCTTAAAAACTGAGTTATCTCAAAGTCTGATCCGGCCCACTGTGTCTCTCTACTCCTTTATCACCTTGGGCACAGGTACACTTTTGCTCTTAGCAAACCAGATCTCTGGACTACCTTCTTAGCTTTGCCTATCAGTAAACTCTTCAAATAGCCGTGTTGATTCGCTACACTGGGACCATCCACTGCACCTCCTACTCCTGCAGGACTAGGCTTCTGTGCACTTTAGAAGGGGTCCAAACCTGTTCAGACTTCCTGAGAACTCCTGAACACAGTCTGTGCCTAGCAAGTGTCCAAATTGTGCTGTGCATGCTGGCTAGAGGAGCCTAGACAAAAGAAGAGAGCATAAGAACCTGTGATAATTGCCTGATTAGTGCTTGTGGGGGAATTCTTGAATAGTTGGACTAGGGCCATCTGGGCCATCCAAAATAAAATCAAAAGAGAGAACCTGAAGCCTAGAGCAACATATTTTCATAACCAATAAGCAAACAATCAAGGCACATCAAGTGTACAAACAGAATCAGCCTTAGTTCAACAGAAGAAGGCTTGAATCTAACACCAGAATTACAGACAACAAAAGAAAGCCACATGCCAAGATCACAAGGAAAAAACATGAAAAATTCAAATAATATGTCCCCACCAAATATCACCGAACCTATAGTAGAGTTCTATAGCAAAAACCCCATAGACAGAACCTAAGATGAAAAATTTAAAAGAATAACCATAACATGATCAAAGAATTCAATAAATTTAAAGAACACACAAATAAAAGAACCAAAGGAAAATAGGGATAAACTTCTCCCCGAATTTCAAAAAGAGATAGAAATATTGAAGAAAACTTAGGCTGAAATGAAAAAGAAAGTGAAAATCTCAGTAGCCAATTGACTCAGTAAGTCAATTTGAAATGACAGGAGAAAACCTCACCAATAGAATGAATAAAATGGACAGTAGAATATCAAGACTGGATGATAAAGCTGAAGAACTGGACCACTAAACAAAGATCGTGAAAAATTTTGAACAACAGAATGGAATATGCAGTAGATGTGGAACACCATGAAGAGACTAAATTTACACATCATAGGTGTAGAGGAATAAGAAGAACTGCAGGGTAATGGTATTTATCAGATCTTCAACCTACTTGTAGAAGAAATGTTCCCAAATTAAGGAAAGACATTCCCATATGAATATAAGAAATACATAGAACACCAGATAGACAGGACCAGAAAAGAAATACCACACGACATATCATAGTAAAAATCCTTAGCACACAGAACAAGGAATTCTGAAAGCTGCAATAGAAAAAGAAGTCACATATAATGGAAACCCCATCAGGATTACAACTAACTTTTCAATATAAACTATGAAAGCCATAGCGCCTGGAGTAAAGTATTCCCAGTTCTAAATGACCATAGATGCCAACCCAGAATAATTTACCCAGAAAAAAAAATGTCTATTATAGTTGAAGGGGAATGAAAAATCTACAACATGAATAGGATGAAACAATTCTTGTCCAGAAAAACTAGCCTTTCAGAGAATTCATGAAGCAATACAAAGAACTGAAGAAAGGAATGACTATAGCCAAGGGACAACAGAAAAAAAGGAATGGTATAACTGGGGAACCACAAAGTTAAACCAAGAATGGAATCAGGAACTAAAATGGCAGGAATCAATACATATCTTTAAATAACAACTTTCGATATCAATGGACTGAACTCCTCAGTCAAAAGACACAAGCAAGATGAATAGTTTAAGAAAAAAAAATCATCTTTTTGTTGTCTGCAAAAAAAACCCATCTCACCAAAGACAGGCACTACCTTAAGGCAAAAGAATGGAAAAGAATATTCCAAGCAAATGGGACTAAGAAACAAGCTTAAGTTGCCAGTCTAATATCTGACAAAATAGACATCAAACTGAAACTAATCAGAAGAGATAAATAAGGGTACTTCATTCTGATCAAAGGAACAATTAGCTATGATGATAAAACAGCCATGAAAATATATTCCCCAAACTCTGGTGCAAAAAAGTTCCAGACTGGAGAAACCTTTATTTTGATTGTTGAACAGGGTAGTCCAAGAGACTCCCAAAATTACATAGGCTGTAGCCACAGCCCTTGATTGCCTCCCAGAACTGAAAGTAAGACCTTATCGCTAAAGACAGGAAATACATAAGACACTAGATTTGGAGCAATGGAGGGAGTTGGAACTGACCTGGAAGCCACTTCCCATGAAGGTTAGCTCACATAGCTCTGGAGATCACTATGCAAGCATTTAAGGCAGAACAACATTCAGTGGCCCAACATTAACTTCATGACCAAATAACCACATCAGAGACTTGTAGAGCATACAACACTGGTTGAGTAGTGACACTTTTTTCTTGGGGCCAATAAATGGCTACCTAAATGATCTTAAAGACCACTTAATGGGAAGAAACTAATGTGTGGTGTTGTATCAAACACATATAGCTGAAGAGGTCGTAGATCTTAGAGAAATCCTTAAGGCTGTCGCATCCCTAGGTTAATGTAAGTTCTTACTAAATGTAAAATATCTATCAAATTTACAGTCAAGTATCTCAGGCACCACTCATCAATTGTCTGTGAATTGCTCATGCCTAAGCAGCACATCTGCAATGCAACCTCTACACGTAAGGCTCATACAACACAGAACTAGGGGTAAAGAGGGCACTAATGAATCTCTCAACTCTCATTAATAAAGTTTATGTATACTACAAAATGTCAATAACAAAAAAAGTCACAAACAGCAAAGCATGGAGGTTAAGAGTCTGCTATAGGAGATATAGGAGTCTCCTATACTAAGTTTCACTCACCCAGGGATCAGAAACCACTGCAGAAGAAGGGGCAGAAATATCATAAGAATCAGTGAGGAGGTATGTGACCATATGGAAATAGAATCCTATAAGCTCCTGGGACCCTTTTCCTATGAATTTACAGAGATGGTGTTGGCATGTTCAAGACAATGCAAACTGAAGCAGACAAAACCCAGCATGGAGCTGAGGAAATGGGCAGCAGACCCCAATATTTGCTGAAGAAATATTGGCAACTGATTATTCTTGGGTGAGGATGAGCTAGTCTTCTTAAAGGAAAGGTCTCGGACTGGCTGACTAGATGTCAGTGGACAAACTTACACTGAGGAACATTTGGGGACACCAACCTGACACTATAGACCTTAACACAAATGAAAGAATGTAAAGATTTCAGTTGTGGGGGCTATGAGGGGTGCTGGTGGGAAAGAGGGTGTAAAGATGATTAAGACTGATTGAGATGTTCTCTATGAAACACACAATAATTCAATAAAAAGATCAGAAAGAAAACAAATAAATGACTTAACACTGCAAGTCAAGAATCTTGAAATGCAGCAATGAATTAAACCAAAACCCAACAGACAAGAAAAAAATAACAAAAATCAGAACAGAAATGAATGAAATAGAAGCAAAGAAAGTAATAAAAATAATCAATGAATTCAAATTCTTTGAAAAGATAAACAGGACCTTTAACCAAGTTCACCAAAAGAAAGAAAGAGCAACTCTAAATCAACAAAATCAGAGATGAAAGTGGAAACATCACAACAGACAACAAAAGAACTCATAATATTATAAAGGAATGCTTTAAAATCCTATATGCTATTAAATTTGAAAAGCTAAAAGAAATGGATGTATATGTAAAATCAGGGCAATTACCAAAGCCTAAACCAAGATGAGATCAACAGCTTAAACAGGCCCATAAAATATAAGGCAATTGAAACAGAAATACAAAACCTCCTGGTGAAAAATGCCCAGGCCAAGATGGATCCATGAAAGAATTCTGCTAGACATTCAAAGAAGATCTAAAGCCAATATTACTTAAATTACACAAAAATATAGAGAAAGATGGAGAACTCACAATTTAGTTCTATGAAGCCAGCATCACTCTAATACCAAAACCAGGTAAAGATACAACAAAAAAGAAACCTATAGATCCATATCCTTAATGAACATAGATTCAAATATTCTCATCAAAACACTTGCAAACCACATACAGACATACACCAAAAAGACCATCCATCATAATCAAGTCAACTTTATTCCACAAATGCAGGGAAGGTTCAATATATGTAAGTCAGTAAATGTCACAAATCATGTAAATGGATTCAAAGGTAAAAATCCCATGGTCATCTCAATAGATGCAGAAAAGACTACTTGCAAAATTCAACAAGCATTTATGTTAAAAGTTCTAGAGGGAATTGGTCTGAATGGAACATTCCTCAGTACAGTTAAAGCTATATACAACAAACTCACAGCCTCATCATTCTAAATGGAAAAATAGCTGGAAGAATTCCCACTAAAATCAAGAACCAAATAAGCTGTCCACTTCTTTTTAATATAGTGTTTCAAACTCTTGCTAGAAGAAGAAAAGAGAAGGAAATTAAAGGAGTACTCACTGGAAAAAAAGAGGTCAAATTATCCCTTTTTGAAGATGATATATTATACCTAAGAGATGCCAAAAATTCCACCACAAACTCCTAGAAATTATGAACACTTTCAGTACAATGGCAAGTTATGAAATTATTCTACAAAATCAATATCCTTTCTATACAGCAACAGCAAGCAATTGGAGAAAGAGTACATGGAAACCCTCCCATTCACAGTAGTCTCAAAAAAGATCTCAGTGTACATTTAACCAAAGAGTTTAAGGAGTCTAGAGTGAAATTTTTAAATCTTTAAAGAAAGAGATTTAGGAAGGCACCAGAAGTTGTAAGCTTATTACATGCAATTATACAATAATTGCTGTTTTCATTCTGGATTGCTTCTGAATAAGTTGTTTGTTTTTTCTCTATGAGATACAATTGTACATCAGAAAATAAGTCTGCTGTAAAGGCTAGCACTATTCCCTAAATGTGTAAGAAGTCTAAAACAATTTTTTTTTTCAATGTTGCACACTTACGCTACCAAATCAAGGATTCTGCATTTTGCTGCTGTGTAATGTTGCTAATTGTGACTGACTCTTAAATGTAGACATTTATGTTCTGGTTTGCTTTCAGGTGCTGTGTTAAACAACATGACCCAAAACAACTATGTGGAGGAAAGGTTTTATTTCAACTTACAGCTTACAGTCCCTCATCAAGAGAAGCTAGTGCTGTATCTCAAGGCAGAAACCTAGAAGGAGGTACTGAAGCAGAACCATGGAAGAATGCTACTTATTGGTTTGTTCCCAGGGTAGTAATCAATTACCTTTCTCACACAGCCTGAGACTTCCCTGCCTAGAGATGATGCCATCCACAGTGAGATGGGCTCCCCTACATCAATTAACCATCAAGAAAATGCTCCACAACACACTCACAGGCCATTCGTGGAAATAATTTCTCAGTTGACATTCCCTCTTGACAGATGACACTAGGTTTGTGTCAAATTGACAGCTGAGGCTGTGATAATATCTCTAGTATTATGAAAGTCTTCTATAATGGCAAGATTAGATGAACACTTCAAGGTTGGATCCCTCTGAACTGAAGTTGTTAATGATGCTAACTTTTACAGAGTGTTACGTTTGTATGTTCCTAACTGTATTATGACAATTCTCTTTGAGTAAAGATAACTAAATGTGCTCTTTATGTATGTAAAGGCATTGGATATTGGATAAGTAATAGGTGGCTAATAAACTGTTTACATTTCAAAGTAGTTTCCTCAAAATACTTGATCTTCTTGAATTGTTGTTTGCTAGCATTCTCCAGAAGTGCAGCTTTATAAAGGAACCTGAGAATTGTTTTTAGATGCTGGGACATTCATTACCCATCATACAATCTCCAGGTAAACCAAACCTAAGACCCACTCCTTCTATTTCTCTTAGTTTCTTTAAACTACTAAAGTAATTCCAAAAATTTTTGAAATTTTTAAATGTATTTTTCTGCATGTATGTAACTGCACTATGTGCATTAATACTAGAGTAGAGAAGAAGAGGGTGATTGTATCCTCAAAATGGTCTGGGGCGTTAGGTAATTGATGGGTAGGACGTCAACTTGACCAGGACTTGCTTAGTTCTGCATACCTCTGACACTGGACTTAAATTAAACCTCGTTTCAGGACCCATTTGAGGAAGGGAGGCTTTGCATCTTTTTGTCCTTCTTGTAATGTGTCCACGTTGAATAAAGCTCCTTTTTCTGCTTTTCTCTACTGTGTTTTAATTGTCTTATTGAGGATGGTGACCCAACCTATGGAGAAGCCAGAGCCCAGTAACTAGAAGCAACTATCTGATAATATCTACATTTCAGAGCTGTTGAAAGATTAGAAACAGTGTACACACAAGACTTCCAAACAGCAGGGATCCAGCTGGGTGTGATGAGTCAGGCCTTTGATCTTGGCACTTGGGAGTCAGAATCAGGTGGATATCTATGGATATCTATGACATGTAGGCTATTGTGGTCTACACAGAGAGTTCCAGGGTAGCTGGATGTACAAAGTGGCCCTGTCTGAAAGAAGAAACCACAAAACAAAACAGTAGTGATCTATCTAACAGCTGTCTACGTAAAAGTGATAATCGAGCTTCTGGCAGAGGGATGGAGCATAGTGCCAGGATCACATGCTTGAGGTCCCATGGTGGCACACGGGCCTGTAACCCCAGAATTCCAGAGATGAAAGCAGGGGATCAGGAGTTCCAGGTCCTCCTTGGTTACAGCCAGGTCTTGGCCATCCTGGAATACTTGAGACTGGATCTAAAAACAACCACCACCAAAAGCCTAACACAGGCACAAAACAGTTTGATTCTTAGGACGGTACAGTATTCATGGATTCTACCAAACTCTAAAACAGGAGATCTATTATCTTTTATTAGATAATACTTGCCTGGGTTCTATGGCCTTCCTTAGACCCTAAGTTCCTTTTAAAACCCTCCTCAGAGTCAATGAATCCTGTGCTATCATCTTTATGAAGTTGTTACCCTTTGCTCAGACATCTCTGTTTCTTTGGTTTCCCATTTCCCCCTTATGGTTCTTTTTTAATTAACTTGCTTATATTAGAGGCATATCTGTTTCCTCCAGAGAGAGAAAAATGATTTTTAAAAAGGCACAGCAGAAAACAGACGAGCTGCACATGTAGCAATTGCAATCCAAAACTTGGACTCTCTCAGAAGTGCCTTCTCAAAGCAGCTAAGTGGGGCAGAACTGATGGCCACCCAGCATCGTCACGTGCAGGACGAGGGCAAAGGACACCCGAGGAGAGAAAGCAGAAAGTGGAAATGCTTGTTGACAGTGCCAGTGGTCTGTTCCAGGTGTCTAGCTCATACTCAAATGAAAATATCATGGTCAAATCTTCAAAATCTGAATTTATGGGCTGAAACACAAGACACACATGCTGTCCTGTGCCTGAGAGAGAATGGTGTTCTAAAATATGCAGAACTTAAAAAGGACATCCTCACATCACCTTTTCCTTCTTACTATTATTATTAAAATTGTTATATATTACACAATATGTAACTTGTAGTTCTCTTCTTCCACATTTACATGAGTTCCAGGGGTTGTTTTAGGTCACTAGGTTAAGTGACAAGTGGCTTCACCCGATGAACTATCTCACCAGACTAACCCACTTACCCTCTCTTCCTTCCTTCCTTTCTTCCTCCCTCCCTCCCTTCCTTCCTTCTTTTCTTCCTTTCTTCCTTCCCTCCTTCCTTTACTTTTTCCTTCTTTTCTTTATTTTCTTATAAAGGCCCAATTTTTCCCTGGTTTGCCTTGGGACTCCCTGTGAAAACCAAGATGGCCTTTGAATTCAAAGAGATATGATGCCTGTGTCTGGGGCTGAGTGTTGGGATTGAAGGTGGCAACACCATGTTCAACACTACTTATTTTTCTTCATGCGATTACATTCAGTTTGTGCTCATATAAAGCTAACAAAGAGAACAGGAGGTGAATGGATGTGAAGGGAGCACTGTAGAGACACCTCATTGAAATGGGATTCAGAATTAAAACACAAGCAATAACATGCACTCAAATTCTCACACAGAAACCATGGCATTCAATTGATCATGCAAAACTACAAATCCATTTTGTCAGCTTTAATTACACAGGAATCCACATCTTCATTGCTGTATTCCAATTCTTTTTTTTTTTTTGAGGCGTGACCCCATGCCAGTCCTAAACTAGCTATATCCAAAGACATCCTTGAACTCCATATCTTCCTGCATCCATCTCCTATTCACTGGGATTATAAGCAAGTATCAGAACACCTGGCTTTCCAATCTGTCTTTACATCTATCTGGGCAGAGAAGCCCCTAGCCCCCGCTTTGGAATGGCTGTCAGCAGATGCATGCAACAATGAGCTAGATGACCCCGAATCTGATTTCCTTTCAAATTTTCTGGGGTTTTTGATGATGTATAGTATTCATACGCATGTATTTGTATGCTTGCATGCATGCTTGCATGTGTGTATAGAGGCACGTGTGTGAAAGAGTATACAGGCCAGAGGATAACTTCCAGTGTCTTCTTGGTCATTCTGCATATATTGTGGCATGATGGTCTCTCATTTGAACCCTGAGCTAACTGATTGCTTTGTCTAGTTTGCCAGCTTACTCTGGGGATCCTCTCTCTCCACGTGCTGAAGGCTGGGGTGACAGCAGTCCACCGTGGCCCTGTCCAACACTTACATGAGTACTGGGGATTTGATGTAACTCTCATGCTTGCACAGCGAGTGCATTATCAATTGAGCCTTCTCCCCAGCTCCACCACAGTTAAACTTACAAAGGCATATTTTTACTTATTTTAATTGGAGTTGCAATCTTTATTTAATGGTCCCTTTTAGTTTTTTTTTGTTTTTTTCTTTGTTTGTTGTTGTTGTTGTTGCTGCTGCTGCTGCTGTTAGTTTGAAACAGGTTCTCGTGCAGCCTGGAAAGCCCTTGAATGTACAAATGTAGCTATGGTTCACCATGAACACCGGATCCTCCTATTTCAGACTCCTAAGGGTTGAAATTACATGATAACCCCTTATCATGGAAAAATAAATTTTTGCTTTACAAAAAGGAAAAATGTTGTCTGGGGGTAACCATGTTTAATCCAACACTTGATAGGAAGTGACATACTCCATCTTAGTACCAGGCCAGCCAGGGCTACACATTGAGACCCTATCTCACAATAAAAAAACAATTAAATAAATGATAAATATTTTAAAATGAAAAAGCAGGGAATAAAGATATAACTGAGCAGATAAAAACACTTGCCACTCAAGTCTAACGTCCCGAGTTCAAACCCAGGAACCCATGTTAAAAAAACCAATGCACTCTGTTGCATAAGGAAGCTTTGTTGGTAAGAGTTAAAGGATACATTATTACCCACTCTACCCCTGGTTCCATTGTGTTCCATGAGCCTTCCATGTAGAGGTTCCACTGCAGATGTGTCACTTTGGGCTGAACATCTTTCAAACACATAGCCTCTGTGTGTGAAGAGCTGTGGAACTCTGCAATAGCCTCTGTCTGTTGCAACAGAGTGTGATGCACACAGAAAGTCACAACTGGCCAAGGTGTAGAGAATAAGAGACTGCAGTTTGTTTCCCTGGATAGGGTTCCTATATTAAACCCCACTCATCTATGGCTAAGTGACCATTGTGGAAGAGGGGAGGAAGAAGGGAAGATTTTAGTAGCCAGGGTTGGTGCATGAAAATAAAGAAACAAAGGTTTTCGGGCCACTGAAACTTGCTCATACGAACTGGAATGAATGGTGACAGCATGCGGAATACATAGGCTGACACAATCAGACGAGAACCTGTCAGAGAAGTGGAGAAATGGGCAGCACACCCCAACCTTAGCCAAGGAACTATTAGCAACTGATTCATGCAGGGTGGGAGAGAATTATCTTCTTTATGGGAGTGACTCTAAACAGGCTGACCAGCTTTTCAGTGGATAAACTCACACAGAGGGACATCTGGTTACAAATCTTGACCAGATACACCTTAGAATATATGACAGAATGCATGAAATCAAGCAAGGGGACAATAAGGGGCTGCAGATGATGGAGATCTAAATATGATTAAGAGTTATTGTATGAAATACACAATGATTCCATAAAAATATTCATTTAAAAAAAGCCAATGTTAACAGGGCACATTGTAATCCTAGCACACTCACAGTGGCATAGGAGGCAGAAACAGGAGACCTTATTTCAGTAAGATGGAAGGAAAGAATTAACACATGATTGTTGTCTCCTGGACTCTACATGTGCACTTGCAGGAGCATATGCAATCACAGATTAGATAGATAGGTAGATAGATTGGATAGATTAGATAGCTAGGTAGGTGGATAGATGATATATAAGATATAGATGATAGATAATAGATATATGATATATAGGTAGGTAGATAGATAGATAGATAAATGGTAGGTAGATAGATGATAGATGATACATAGGTAGATAGATGATTGATAAATACATGATAGACAGATGATAGATAAATGATAGGTAGATAGATGATAGATAATAGATACATAGATAGATAATAGATGATAGATACATAGATAGATGATAGATAGATAGATAGATAGATAGATAGATAGATAGATAGATAGTAGATAGATAGATATGCAGGAGGAAGTAAACTCAGAGGAAACCCATTTACAGGAACAAAGAATAGAGAGCAAATGCCATGTCCATCCCAAGCTGAAGCAAAGACCCCAATGAATCAGAATCTCCACATAGAAAGATTCTATTATCTCTAACCATAATCATGTATTGTGTTTTACTCGTAACAAGTGCTGTCATCAAAGCACAGTTTCACTACTTGACTACTCCTTGTAACAGCCCTTTGAAATGGACATTACCTGTAACCCATTCACAGATTTCACTCAACAGATATTTATTGATTATTCTCTACCAGGCAGCACTATTCTCTTGGTAGAAAGAGAGCAATAAGTAGAAGGAATGGCCCTGACCTAGGAAGCTTATTGTCTGTACAGGGGAGGGGGGAGTGCAAGAAAGGAACACAGTGTTTCAGGATATGCTGAGCATAATGGAGAAAACACAGAGGAGGGAGAGTTGGAGATGCCAGGTCCAGGCTGCCTTTCTCAAAAGTATTTTATTACATTATTTAGTGTGTGTGAGTGCATATGTATGTGGGTGCCTATGTGCCACAGCAAATGTGTTAACATCAGAGAACAATGTTTGAGAGTCATTCTCTCCTTCCACCATGTGAGTCCCAGGGACTGAATTCCAGTTATCAGTCCTGGTTGCAGACACTTTAACTACTGAGCCATCTCATAGGTCTGGTTGTAATTTTAATGGGAGGATCAGGGAAGCCCAGTGAAATTCCTATATTGGATGGAGGAAGTCATGAAAAAAGAACCTTCGAATAAGCATAAATTCCCCATGCCTGGTATGCTGGAGAAATAACTCCATTATATGACTGGCTCAGGGCTTTTTCAAGTGTGGCTCTCTCCAAAACCAGTGGTATCCGAATAATCTGGGAAATTTTGCTTTGTTTGAGACAGGGTTTCACTGTTTATCCCAGAATGACCTTGAACTTACTGTGTAGCCCAGACTGGCTTTGAATCTAGGTCGCCCAGGTAGCCTCAATCTTGCAGCAATCCTCCTGCCTTATTCTCCAGAGGGCTGGGGTTCTAGGCATGAGCCAACATGCCTGTCACTGAGAACATACTAGAAATGAAAATTCTCTCACCCAAGCCAGATGTATGAACCAGAATCTCTGAGGACAAGGCTCCACACTCTGTGTTTTAGCAAGACCTCCAGGCAATTCTGGACTTATATTAAGGATAAAACGTTATGTTATAAGATCAGGCAACTAGCAGGGTATACAGGGGCCTTAAGTGCCATGGACTTTGACATTTACTCTGAGTGACTGGAAGACTCTGATAGTTTTCAACACAGACGACATGAATCTGACTCATGTAGTTTTATTTGTTCTGCTTTTTCTTTGTGGTGCTGGGAATGGCTGGTGTATTATACAGCTCATTCAGGCTCCTAGGTAGGAAACAGGAAGCAATAAACAGGAGCAGAGAGATCAGCCAGATGATTGCTTACAATTCCAAGTGTAGCCCAGGGGTGGAATTTTGTGCATTAAAAAAACTAGACACTAACTGGGGATATGGCTCAGTTTGTAGAGTGCTTGCCTAGCATGCAGAAATCTGGATACCTAGCAATATGTAAAACTAGGTTTGGTGGCACATGCCTATAATAGCATTGCTCAGGCAACGGAAAGATGAGGATCAGGAGTTCAAAGTCATCCTTGAGTACAAAGCGGGTTCAAGGCCATCTTGGGCTACATGTCTCAAACATCCTTTTCCCCCAAAATGTTTTTTTGAAAACTAAGAAATTGAGGAAAAAGATTGATTATCTCAGTGGTTTCTAAGCTCTCCCCTCACAGACAAAAGTCATCTAATTTTCATGATCTGAACTTTAAAGTCTATTATATAAAGCATAAGTGAATCCAGGGTGGTAGACATGCAAGGAGCACTCAGAGCTGTGCTTTCCTTGTCCTCCATAAGCCACATCATTGGGCAAATTCTATCAGCCAATTGAATGTCTGTTAAGACCACCCTGCTTGATTTTCTTGGTCAACATTCAATACTTTCTGACTCTAGCTTAGTAATCATTCTTCATGACAGAGTTGGACAAGCATGAAAAGCCCCCATCCAAAGTTGAAAATAAGAGTGAAGGTGTGAAGTGATTCCAAAGCTCACTTACCTATCAGGGTGATGATCAGGAGTCTGATGACTCCCAAGGCAAGAATCATTTCTTCAAAATTCTGAGAAATAGATAAACAATGATGATGATAATAAATTAATGGAAAATAGACTCTCAATTCCCTATTCATTTGCATTTTTATTTAAAGAAATGTTTATGTGCCAAATATTCTCAATCAACATTAGATGTGACATCCACGTTTTCAAATGTGTCTTCGAAGTTCAATAGTAGTGTACTTTGCAGGGTGTAGACAGTCTTTTAAATTTTTTAGTCATATATTTGTATTTGTTTTGTGTTACTGTATGTGTGAGTGCACGTGTGTATGCGCCCCTACCCATTGCATACATGTGGAGTTCAGAGAGCAACTTTTGAGAGTTGGTTCTCTCCATCTACCATGTGAGTCCTGGGGTGCAAAATTGGGTCTTGATGGCAAGAGGCTTTACCTGATGAATCATCTCTGGGACCCTAGGTTGTCATTTGCTCTCTGGAATGGAAGTTTATCATTTGGAAGGGGAGGGAGAGGTAATTCCATAAATCAAAGTGTAGATATCAGACTGCAGCTGCACTTAGAGTTTTATTTTTCTAGTGACCTTACATTCCTTGAACATAAGTGCTCAGGAAATACTGATAAATCAGGATTCTTAGAATCATATAAATTATTGCTTTAAAAATGGAGACTGTGTGTGGTGGTGCACAGTTATAATAATCCTTGCATCTGAAGTGGAGGAAGGATGAAGAAGATCCAGGACTGAGTTGAGAATGGAGGTCAAGGTCATCCTCTGCTGCAAGTCAAGTTGCAGACTACCCTGGACTGCAGGAGATTCTGTCTTTATAACCTCAAAATGAATTAAATTTAAGAATTCAATGTGCATGAAGCCATTCCCAAAGTTTTTTTTACCACTAGCACATTTGCAAAACATCTCAGGAGAGCATAGTTTCATCGTGAAGCGTTGGCAACACTCGAGAGTCAGAGATGGAGCTTGCAAGGGAAGGTGAAGAAATAAAATACAAAAAGCAGCATAACTAAAAGAATTATGACTGAGAAAAAGGTCTAATTAAGGTAAAAATAGGACATTTTGATTGTTTTTGAATTGGCAAGCAACAACTCCATTTTTCCCTTTTGTGCTATGTAAATACAGGTATGTATGTTAACTACCCCAATTTCTCTGAAGCATTGTTGGAAAAGCAATAAGAAAGAGACAAGAGGTCAGACTCAGGAGACAGAATTACTGTGTGACTAAGTCACTTAGCCTCTCTTGTCTATGACATAGAGATATTAATAGATTTGTCTCAGTGGGTTGTGAGGGGAAGAAAAAGAGTTGGAACACACAGCATACTAAAGCATGGCATGACTTCTTGTATAGACTTGCTAGTTATTATTACAAGAAACAGCTGTGAGAACGTGTAGGTAAAGGTCCTTACTGCCAACACCAAGGACTTGAGTTTCATCTAGGAACCCACTGGTAGAAGTAGAGAACCTGTTCTCAAATTTGTCTTCTGACTTAAGCACATACACAGACACACTTGCGTGCGTGTGCGCACACACACACCACAATATAAAAATTCTGTCAAAAATGCCCTATAGATGGTGAAATTACCAAAATGCACAAGACATCCCAGTGTTCTATGACCTCATGGCTATCTTTTCTTCAGTCTTGTGTGTCTCTGCATGTTCATGACTGCAAATACATGGGTGTCATGTCGTGCCTAGGGAGGCCAGAGGATAGTCTGTGGAGTTGATCCTCAATTTCCACTTTGTTTGAGAGGGTCTCTGGTTCACTGCTTTGTAAACCAGGCCAACAGGCCCAGGAGATCTTTATATCTATCTCCTTTTCCCTTATTCTCTAGAGTCTCTGGGATTACTGGTTCCTTCACTCTTGTGCTCACCTTTTTTATGGCTTCTGGCAATCCAAACTCAGATTCTCAAAGTGCTTGATCCCCTTCAGCCATCTCCTTGGCCTTAGTGGTTCTCTTTCTCATGCATCCTGGAGGTGGTCTCAGAATCCTTCTCAACAGAACATTCAATCACATTCTCCAATCAAGAAGAAACTCTTTTCCTAACCCATCCCAGATGCAGTTACATTAGGATATATGTTTATATAAAAGGATTCGGTGCTGGGATTCACAAATGAGGGAGAACATTGTTTTTCTGAGTCTGTATTAAATTCATTTAGTATAACAGTTTCTAGCTCCATCCATTTACCTGCAAATTTCATGATTTTGCATTTCCTTATATAGCCAAGTAGAACTGCACTGTGTAAATGTACCACGTTTCCATGATCTAGTTGTCAGTTGAGGGGTATTTCAGTTTCCTTCAATTTGTTAGCTATTTTGAAAAAAACAGCAACAAACATGGATGTACAAGTATCTCTGCTGTAAGATGAGTTTTTCGGTATATGCCAAGGAGTAGTATAACTGGGTCACATGGTAGATTCATGCTTAGTTTTTAAAGAATTCTTCACATTGGTTTCCATAGGAGTTGCACAAATTTGCAATCCCATCAGCAGTGAATGGGCATTCCCCTTCATCACTTCCTCTCCAGTATTTCGTATCATTTGTTTTCTTGATCTTAGCCAGTCTGACTAGGGGAAGAAGAAATCTTAAAATAATTTTAATTTGCATGTCCCTAATAATGAAGGTTGTTGAACAATTTTTAAGCTGTTTCTTAGCCATCTTTATTTCTTATTTTGAGAACTCTGTTCCAATCCATATCACATCTTTTAATTGAGCCATTTGTTTTCATGATTCTCTGCTTTTTGAGTTCTTTCAATAATCTGGATAGAGCTGGAACTAATCTGGAATCCATCTCCCTGAAGGCTAGGTCTCCTAGTACAAGTTGCTAAGGAAGAACATCAGTTGATGGACCAATATCAACTTTAAGGTCAAATAACCACTACAATGACCAACACAGCAAAGTATATTAGAGCAGTATTGGCATTTTTATCTTGGGGGTAATCAACACCTACCTATCTGGACTAAAAACTCACTCAGTGGGAGGGAACTCATGTGTGGTACTGTAAACATAACCAAATCCACATGGCTAGAGAGGTCATAGAGCTTAGAGAAAAGTCAACTCCAAGGCTGTCACATTCCTAAATAAATGTGATTTCTTACTATGTGCTAAAAATGGATCCCTGTAGTTATAGGCAAGTATGCCTGTCACCACTCACCAGAGAAGTTTCTTTTGCAACAGAGACTTTTACAGAGTTTCACAACAGGTCACATACAGAGTTTAAGTTCTGTGAAATACCCAACCCGATGTGACACATCTACAGTGGAACCTCTACATCTAAGACTTATATAACCTAGTAGAATACTAATGCATCCTACAACTCTCGTCAATGAAGCTCCCTCATGCAATACAGGGCCATGAACACAAAGGGCCACAGATGACCAAAATGTAGAGAATAAGAGTCTGCAGAGTGTGGCTCCTTGGACAGACACCCATATTAAAATTCTCCCATTCAGGGCTCAGGTACCATTGTGGAAGACAGGGCAGAATGATTGTAAGAGTCATGGGAGGAGGTACATGACCACATTGATACAGAGTCTCAAAAGCTCCTAGACCTTGTGCATATAAACTTATAGCAACGGTGACTGCATACACAAGATCTATGCAAACACAAGTAGATACAAAGCCAGCATAGAACTACAGAAATGGACAACAGGCCCCAATCTTAGCCAAAGAACTATTGGGTAGCTGATTGCTGCTAGGTGAGGAAGAGCTGATATTCTCTAAGGAACTGACTCACTCAGACAGTCTGATTATGCTCCAGTGGATTAGTGTGCATTTAAGGATGACAGGGAATACTAACTTCACTTGACAGGACATCAGGCGATACTATCTTGACTTGATAGGCTTTAGCACAAATAACAGAATGCATGAAATCCACTGGGGTGGGGATGGGGGAGTATAAAGATGACTAAGATGTTGTATATTAGATACACAAAAATTACATTAAAAACTTTTTTTTAAGTGCCTGTCCTTGAACTCTTACCAATAAATGAGCTTACAATTAGTGTAAAGTATTTCTGTGACAAGCCTAACTACGGTGTTTTGAGGAAGATTATAGAAGTGTTTGGAATTTGGGCTGGAAAAGCAATTGAGTGCTTAGAACTTAATGAGTCACAATTGAGGTCTGGCTTGTGAAAAGTTTCATAGGGAAGTAAGACTCTATTGGGCTGTTTCTGTGATTTATTTTGAAATAAGAAATTTTAGAAGTGAAACCATTTGTGCTTTCCTGGGACAATTGATGCTGGTCAGATGTGCCAGAAAATTCAGCTGTGACTACTAACAAGAGGCCAGCCTCATTGAGGTAATATCTTCTGGGAAGAATTTCTGCAAAGTCAGCACACAGAAGCTGTGGTCCACAGGGAACCAAGGCTACATTTCAGACTAGAACCTCAACTTGATAATGTGTGTATTTCTGATAATATTTGTTTTGAAGGCATGAAGGAATCATGAATAGAATCTGAAACTTTGTTCCTGTGAAGCTAGAAGATGCCATGGTTGAAGGTCTAGCCTGACTTGTAATGGAGACCCCAGAGTTGATAGGATCCAGGAGTGAATTTGCACTGTGTAAGACCTGGAGAGGCTATAGATAAAAGTTCAGCCTCAGTTGCAGTGAGAACCCCATGTAGCAGAGATTCCAGGATCATGTGAAAACCACCAATGGCAGTGGCAGGAATGGAGTGGAGTTGGCATGATGTACCAGATGAGTTGCCTGTACTATGAACAGTAGAGCCAGAGAAATAGAGCTGCCAGGTCATTTGAACTCCAGATCATGAGTGAATCCCAGAATTTTTAAGGATTCTGAGTCACTCAATGTACTACTTTTTATATTGTGACATTATTAACATGAGATCATGGGCGAGAAATGGAAATGTTCAATACTGATGACTGTGTGTCAGGTTCACGAGGCATCAATTGTGCTGGATAGCTCCAGGTGTCAATTTGACAAACCTGGGAAGAGAGAACCTCAATTGGGAAATTTCCTATATCAGATTGGCCTGTGGACATGTCTGTGAGGAATCTTAATTATTTAACGTGTCCCTGGTTGTATAAGAAAGTAGTCTAAGCAAAGATAAGAGAAACAAGAAAGTGAGCAGCACCATCTGCGGATTATGCTTTAGTTCCTGGCTATCGGTTCCTAATCTGAGTTCCTGCCTGATTTTCTTCATGATGGATGGTGCCTTGGAAGTATAAGATGAAATATTCTTTCCTTCAAAAGTATTTTGGACACAGCAACAGAAAACAAAACTAGGAGAAAACAGTGGTGACCCCAGGGTAATGGAGATGCAGGGCAGTGTCAGGAACAGAGTGGAGCGATTATGAAATGATGAGTCAAGTCGTGAGAGCTCTGATTGCAGAGTCGAAGAAGAGGAACTGTCTGTCCAGTTAGCGTGTAGAAGATCCTGAGTCGGTCCCAGATGGTGCGCATTCAGCTACAGGATTAGGACTCCAGTGCTGAACTTCAGTTTTGATTTAAAGGGATTGTATTTGTGCCCTTATTCTTCACACTAGAATAAGAATGAATAGAACTTCTTTTGGTTTTTACAGGAGTGTAGTTATGAGAGTTTAAAGAGAAACTGAACTTTTAAATCACCAGAGTTTTTCGAAGACTGTGGGATGTTAAAAGTTGGACTGTATTTTACATTGTGATAATGACATCAAACCCTGAGGAAAAGAAATAAAAAGGATATGGCTGATGGTGACGTGTCTGTGGGACAAGCTGATAAAGGCTAGAATGCCTAGACATGCCTGAGAAGAGGAACTTTCAATTGAGGAATTTCTTCCATTAGATTAGCCTGTGGGCATGTGTGTGAGGCATTTATTTGATTGCTTACTACTGTAAGAGTCCTCAGTCTTTTATGGATTGGAAACATTCATGCCCAAGTGGGTCTGGGCAGTAAAAGAACTGTAGCTGAGGATGATATAGGAAACAATCCAGTAATCAGTGTTCTTCAAAGGCCTCTCCTCCAGTTCCTGCCCCCAGATTCCTGCCTTGAGCTCCTGTCCTGTTTATGTTCGACGATGGACTGTTAAAGTAAGTCAAATAATGCTTTTCCCCTGAGTTTTGTTTCATTAGTGTTTCATCATAGCAAAAGAAAGAAAGCAGAATGTTACTCTTAATGAGTCAGTGGTCCTCATAATAATCCTAGATAATCCCTTGTGCCCCTGAAAATGCTAATATCTATGAGCATTGAGCATGTTTGTTTTCTCTGCCAATTGAAGAATTAGAGACAAGAAAAATGTCATACACAACAGTGCATAAATTTAATAAGAGAAAAGCAACAAACATGTACACATTCATACAAGTATAGAGGAGATGCAAAAATAAAATGCAAAACCCCTAGGAGTGCCGGCATCTTTCAAGTGTTCTTGAAAGTATAGTGCAGATCCCTCTCCCTAAATTTTGTGTTGAAGAGAGGGCTGGTAATCCCTTAGTTCCAAGATGAGATATTTCCAGGACCTGCCTTGGATACTGTAGACTAGTCTGTACAAGTGAGTCTGAAGTAGAGATTAGCAGCAGGACACACAGTACTTCTTCTCAGGTGCAAAAGAATCTGAAAATACTATCTGTTTATGATCAGGGAACCTTTCCATATCTGTTTGTCTGTCAGGAACCTGGTTAGCGTCTACTCATTCATCTCCATTCTGGGGCAAAGGAAGAAATCAGATTATATTCTTTGATCACGTGGAAGAAGCTTACTGGACCTCCAAAGACCCTGATAATTGCAAACCCCTCCCTTTCACAGGTATTTTTAATTTTTTGGCAGAACCACACTGTGTATCATGGGGTGTTCTGGAACTCATTCTGTAGACTGGGCTGTCCTCTTACTTACAGAGACTGACAGTCCTCTGTCTTGCTAGAATTAAATGCATGTACTAACACGTCCACCAAAGCATTTTAAATGTTAAATAAGGACAATTGAGATGAGTTTCCTTCCTTGTTAGCTGCCAAGAAAATAGAGATGAAGTCTAAGACTGGTGATGAGGGAAGGATCAATCCTCTCTGGTCTTCAAGCCTGATAATACTTGTGTCTCATCTGGTAAACTAGAAATTTGAAGTATAACTGTGTAAATGTTACCTAAGAAAACTTGTATCATTCACAAAAGACAATGTTAGGGTTGGGATCATTGATTATTAAACTCAAAATTCAATTTTATAAACAGAAAGTTTTATGTATGATACCTGTCAGGCAATCTACTTAATTGGAAGATAAAACATGTTATTAGTCATTTTGGTCATTGACTCGAATCTGTGCTATTTTCAATGAATGAATCAATGATGCTCTGCCCTCTTGTTCTTGTGGGGTCCAGCGTTTGATTTAAAGTGTTCTATGAGATCTACAGAACTCCTACGAAAGGGGTGGCTAACATTTTTAAGAGACAAAAACATTTTTACAAATAGTGTTTATGTTTATTATCCTCGGTCCTTTATAGGCAAAACACTCATATGAAAAAAACACAAATAGTTTGTAAAAATACAGAGGTAAGTGCTCAAAACCTAAACAATAATCACAGGAAAGCCTTATATTGGGTGTCTTCCTTTGCTGGTTCTGTGAATTCTACTCTTAAGCCACATTCAGTGGGACTTTGACTTGAAACTTATCATGCGGATTTTCTCACTGATTCGCTTTCTCTGATATGCTCTCCTCCCTCCTTCTGATAAAGGGATTTCCCCCTCATTCTATAATTTATAAAAAATGGGATAGCTTCTTCAAAATCAGCTCTTCCTTTACTACAGTGAAGAGTACAAATGAAACCAGGACAAAGCTTCTAGCCCAGTGTCTGCACTGATCCTAAGTTACCTCAGCTGCTTCTTTCCTGGCTCTGCAGATTAATATTATCACCACTCTTTGCTCAACCTGATGACCAGATTTATATTTGTAGATGGTTTTACAAGTAAAATTATCTATGGAATTTCCTGCCAAGAGCCCCTAGATGTGACCTTCAAACTGTATTCCCGACTGATAACCTTTTCCATTATCCTCAGTAAGCAAGAAACAGTTTAGATCAATCATCAATCTACCCCTTAAGGAATGAGACTAAAGTTACTGACCTCAGAAGCAAGGGCAGGGCTCACATAGGATAGGAAACATGACCACTCCCCTGGGATTTGGAAAGTAAAGCTTCCAGGGAGCATGCAGAGGACATGTACACTCCTCACTGATTCAGCCAGAATGTGCTCAGAAAAGTCTGGTCTTGATAACGATTACATCACTCTCCATCCAATTCCTATCACAAGGTCTTCTAAGAGTCATCTGGGTAGGGCACACAATGGTAGTCCTATAGGAATCCCTCTCATCCTCAGAGCCTTACTCTATCTTCCTTAACCAACCTTTTTTTCTGAATCTGTTTATATTTATACGAGGTTCTTTGCCCTTCTTGGGCAAGAGACAAGGAACCCAGGAGGAGCTGTTTCAGGAAGCTTTGATCACTGATGTCTGTCCAGCATTCTAGTTTCAGGATCTATCTTACTCTTTCTGAGTCTGGGTTACATCATCCAGGATCACTGTTTCTAGTTCTATCCCTTGTCCATATCAAATAAAACATCAATTCCCTTGCAATTAGTCATTATACTAGTAAAAATTTATTTTCTTTATTATATCAAAATGTATGATTATAATCTATCTTTAATCAAATCTCTTTCAACTATGATGCTAGTTATGCTAATTTGCTTTTAGTGCACTGCATGGAAATGAAGGTAAATTTTTCTATTTTGACTTTTTAGCATATGATGCTAAATGTATCTACTAGATTTAACTAAATTTATTTGAACTTTCTACACGCAAAATAAGGTTACTGTAATTTAAGATGACTTTACTTCTTTAGAAAAATTCCAAGAGCTACACAGATGGCTCAGTGGTGTAAATCACTTACTGCTCTTACAGAGGACCAGGTTTCTGTTTCCCCATACCTATATGGTAGTTCACAAAATCTGTAACTTCTGCCTTGGAGGCCCATGTCTTTAATCTCCTGTACTTTGGAGGTAGCGACAGGAGATCTCTGAGACTGAGAGCAGCCTGGGCTCTGTGGGGAATTCCAGGCCAGCAGTGTCTGCAGGGAAAATCCTGTCATAGAAGAACCAAAAAAAAAAAAAAAAAATCTGTAACTTCCATTCCAGGGAATACAACACCCTCTTCTGGCCTCTACAGGCATTAGGCATGCATTTGTTACATGTATGCACATGTGAACACTCATAGATTTTACATAAAAATAAAACTTAAAAAAAAAAACTCAGTTGAGATTATAAGGTAATTGGTAGAGGTTCTGTTGTATTCCTTTGAAGCAGCATGGGTCTCTGACTGAACCTGGAGGCATGCTGGCAGCGGGCAGGTCCAGCCACCCTCCTGTCTCTGCATCACAGCACTATGGTTCTAGGCACTGGGCACGCTCACCATTCCCTGCCTAATACATGGGTGCTGGGCATTTTAACTCAGGCCCTCATGCCCGTGCACTCAGAGCTCTCGCACACCGAGCCATCTCCCCAGCTGCATTCCCCAGGTGTTCTATTTGTGTTCCTAATTGTAGTATGGCAAGTCTCCTTTTGTCATACATACTATTACTCTCCTTCTCTCTCTCTCTCTCTCTCTCTCTCTCGCGCGCGCGCGCGCTCTCTCTCTGTGTGTGTGTGAGATGCATGAGTTACTGGCATTGTGCGCATGTCAAGGCATGTGCAGAGGTCAGAGGAAAATGTTCAGGATGGTTTATCTCATTTCACCTTGGGTTCCTGAACATGGAAATTGGGAGAAATGGATTGTATGTCTAGCCTTTTCATCCCCTGAGTCACCTGATCAAAATTATGATAATGAGAATCTTATTTAGGTAAAGATAATTTTTTAACAAGTCTTAACAATGACTAGGGAAATGACTCAGCAGTTAAAAGCAGTTGCTACTCTTGCAGAGAACCCCATTTCAATTCCCAGGATCCACATGGGGAGGGAAAATCCACTTGTAACTCAGGATCCAGGAATTTAAAAAACCTATTGTGGTATCTTTGGAATACACCTGCATCAACACACACACACACACACACACACACACACACACACACACACAAATACAAAGACAGAGACAGGCACAACACAAACACATACACATAAATAAAATAATTTGAAACAAATCATTGTGGACTGGAGAGAGATTGATCAGTTTTTAAGAGCACTGGCTGCTTTTGCAGAAGACTAGAATCTGGAAACTAGAATCCACAAGGTGGGTGACAATAGTCTGTAACTTCAGCTCCAGGAACTTCGAAGCCATTCTCTGCCTTCCACAGTCACTGCAAGACACGGGTTCACTTACATTCATACAGGCATATGGTACACATAAAATAAAAAATAATTAATTAGAAAATAAAATAATAATTTCTAAAAAGTTCATGAAGGTATCAGAGCTAACAATGAATTTCAAAGAATTAACAAAAGAATAATATGCTTAAAATGTTAGGTAATAGGTATTAGGAAAAAAATAGTTAAACATAAATGTTTAAGCAAAATAATTTATTAAAAATAAATCATGAAAATGATTTTGGTATATTGATGTTGCATGGACCTGTCCTCTGCCTGGCAAGCTGGACTGGCAAGCTGGACTAGACAATCCTTCTACTCAAGTTTGGTTGTACTCGCTTGCCTCTGGTCATCACAAGCAAACTTGACTTTTGACCCTCTGCAGGAAGGGAGGGACAGACAGTCCATTTCAAACAAACAATGGTAAGAACTGAGAGTTCAGTGCCACAATGGGAGAAAGATCCTACACCTGTCACTCCCTCCAAGGCTCAGACTGTTGTAGAAGAGGATGGCGGAAAGAATGTAGAAGCCAGATAAAGGAGTGGAGTGTTACATGGACTTGTCCTCCACTTGGGAAGCTGGACTGGCAAGCTATACTGGACAGACTCCTCCTACCCAAGTTTGGTTGCACTCTCTTACCTCTGGTCATCACAAACCGACCTGACTGTTGATACTCTGAAGGAAGGGAGGGGCAGAGAAAGTCAGTCCTGCATTCCAACCAACCAGAGGTCTGAGCTTAGTCGGGGAGGGACTAAGCTCCTATGAACGGAGGAAGCCTGAGAGAGGCTATCCCCTAAGCCAAACTCCCTCAAGGAGGTCACAGCCCCTGCTGGAATATAGAATTTGATGTAAGGCCTCACTGGGTTACGCCCCCCTATTCCTGTTAGTAACCCCCTCACTCACCCAAGCAAGCCCAAATAAACTCTGGCTTCTGAAACTGTAGTTTGGTGAAATTAAACATTGCTTTGTCCTTAGGAACCAAGGGAGGAGAGGGACTCGACACTGCTCAAACTTCAGAGGAGGAATTTTAGCAACAATTGCGTTCAAAATTTCAGACACAGGATTCAAGTGAATATCACCAAAATCACTCTCAACAGGTACCAAGGCCTATAAAACAAAGAAAACACACTATGGACCCCCAACCCAGGTTTTGCCAAAGAAGCAGCAGGTTCAGTTCAACCCTTATTTTGCCACTCTAAAAGCCATGAACATCCAGTGTTCAAGAAATAGTAATTAAAGGTAGATTCCGTTTATCATTGTGCAGAAACCTGTTTTCTGTAGGTTCCCTTACTTTGAGAGCCATAGAGAAATTGCAAGAAAATGGGAGACACCCAAGTATAAGCAGCTTCCCCAAGCAAGGCCTGGCATGGTAGGTACTCAGGAGCTGACCCACCTGAGTGGTTGAAATGAGCTACCCGATGATCACTGACATGTTTTAAATGCTCCTTCTCTGCTCCATCCATCCATCCATCCATCCATCCAGCCAGCCAGCCATCCTCTTTCCCTTCTCTGTGAGATACACTGTGAGTGTGGCCTACACAGCTCTTCCTCTGTCCATGGAGATGAATGCTGACTGGGACTGCCCCAGGGGATCAATACTACCACCACAGCACCAGCTGCAAATTTTGCATCAGAACTCTTTAGTGCTGCTTGCCAAGGATGGCTGTCCTGGTCTCACCATTTTCCCTGGAAGTGGTTGTCCTCCACATGAGCCTTGGCTGTACTTCCACTCAATGGCCCTGGACGGACACTGCTGTACCAATGCCACTTTGTGTTCTGGGTGAGATTTTGAACATGCAGCTGAGACCACACACATCTAGCCCTGAATGCTTGTCAGAAATTATATTACTTTTGCGTGCTGCGAGACTTGAAAGTGCTCTATGAGCTCACCTGAAAAGCCCCTGGTTAAGGAATTTGTCTCCGTGATACATCTGGCTGCACTGTCCACATAAGGCATATTGCTGTATGCCACCAGGCACCTGGGACATGGTTGGGCTACTCCATATTTCCTTCAGATCACCAAACCTAAGCAGATACAGTGATTGGTCTGGGGAATCACTAGCACCACGTTATCAGTCAGAGTCCCAAAAGCCTCTGAGTAGGGAACAGATCAGACACTCTACCTTGGTCTGCACATTTGAGGCTGCTCTTAAATAGCAAAGAACTGAGAACTGTGCATCCTCATAGCCTGGCTTTGCTGCAGCATCCAACACAGAGCACAAGAAGTTGATGGATGAGTGGGAAGGAAGAAGGAAAGCCAGGAGGAGAGCAGGCAGCTGCCCTGGGAGCCGAGGACCCGTAACACATCAATGGCTTTCATCAGTGTCTGAGGATCGGACTTACCCCAGTTCTTCAGAGTAAATCTAAGTGGTGCATCAGAAGGGGAAGAAAGGGCCTGCTCTTATTGAGATGGGGGAGCGCAATTCATAACAGAGGATCCCTCCTTAGGAAAAGGAACATTGACAAATGCTCAAGGTATAACATGTAAAACCAAAACAAAAAGAAAAACAAAAACCTCCCTGGATCCCTAGATGTTGCCAGTGGTTCTTCCTCTAGGGACTGGAATTATACAACATCAAAAGTCAACTTCTTTTCTTAATGAACTCCTGTGATGGGACATTTTTAAGGCATCTCTAACTGGTGTTATGTGGCAATTATCCCTGAGGTAAATCATTGGATCAACATGACGTGTTGAGAGGAGGTGAAACATTCATTCTGTAGGGAAACTGCCTAAGCTCAAGAAGTAAGAGCTCAAAAGCTAAAAGAAGGCCAAAGAATTAACTGTGTCTGCAAGGTTCCCCGCTGCAAAGTCTGCTGAGAGCCACTCTCAGAGGTATCAAGCTGCCTGGAGGAAGCAGAAACCAGGTGAGCTGCCACAATTAGGCTCCACCTAACTCAGCTGTATGGAAAGGACGCTCTCCATTCTGTTCAGCAGCCTACTGATTGTGCTGTGGATGCCAGGTTTCCGCGTCGTGAGATGCCACCCATGCTGGAGTGGGCCTCTGGGGATGCTGCTGCTTTGAGCCACAGCTGACCTGTAAATAACCCCTCATCCATACTCCTGAGAGCAACTGCAGTAAAGCCCATTGGTTCACCAAGTGTTCTTCCTTTGGTCTGTTGTTGGTCCCCTATCTGGGATGAGTAGATGTTTTTTTGAGACTCCCAAGGCGTAGTTCAAACAACACCCAGAGTTACTGGACACAGGTTACAGGACTCAAGGCAACTTAGAAGAGGCGCCTCCTATCTCCACAATAGGACCTCATATGACACAGCAAGAGACTTGGCATAAAACTGAGTGGAGTGTCTCACACAAAAACCATATGGGGTCGATATTAAGAGGAAAGGGTGCATGTCAGTGAATCCAGATACAACTTTCCCAGTCTTTCTTTTTGAAGCACCTCAGGCATGGGGTATGTTCAAGGAACCTAATCACAGCCCCATGGGGTTGAAAGGGATTAGAAAAGACTCACCAACACCGTGATGCACCAGGAAAGTCCGCTCAGGAAGGCCAGCCAGAAGAGACAGGAGTGAGGAAGGGAAGATGTCTGGTGTTGTTGCCTGCAAGAACTGGAAGGCCTTGGTACTTCAGGAAGGAAAGGGCCTGGTTAGAAGTCACTGTTTTGGGAGCCTTGATGCTATCTTTTAAGGCTAACAAGGCAGAAAACCAGAGTTCTCATAAGTGGATCTGCCTACAGGAAAGCCCAGCCTCTGAGGAGAACTCTGCAATTTTATACAGGTTTTAATAAGAAATTGTTCACGCTCCAACAGTGCAACTGGGGTCCCCCAGACTGTGGGGTCCCACCAGGCCTTCTTTGATCTTGTTTTTTTTGACCTGGTTTTCTTGGTGTGTTGTTTGGTGAGGTTCTCAGCCAGGGTGTACAGAGTCCCTGTGGTGTCTCTGGGTCTGAGGTGCCACTGGTCTTTGGAAAACTGGAAGGCCTGATTTGGGGGACTTTTTTGAAGAGCTGTTCCTCCCAAGGGCATCAGGTCCAGATCCTTAATTTTCCTTTCAAGAAATGCCTTTTGTCTGGAGAACTGATACTGGGCCTCCCTTTCTCTAGCTCTCTTCTCCTTGATGGTGTCCCTTTTTGAGTGTGTCTCCTCCTGCTTCTCCTCCTCCTCACTGCAAGCTGACCACGTGGCCTGCAGTGGCTGCCTTGTTAGCAGGTGAATATTTTGTCCCTCTAGGAAGTACCCATTGATATTTCCTGTTGGTCTTGGGTATACGGACAGGACTTGTGGCCCTCTTCTTGGTGGTCTACCCCCTGTGCTCAGTTTCTTCCACACATCATCGTGTCTCTGTCTTTGTGGCCTTTGACCTGTTTGTCCTTTGTTATTGACCACAGTTCTTCCTTTTCCCTGGGTCTCTATGTCTGGTCTTCCCTCAGGGTGTGTATCCATCCATACCTCAGTGGATGTTATTGCATGTGTGTTTCTGTGAGTCCCTGAATCCAGATGTTTGCCACAGGCACTCTGCAACTTCTCAGTTTCGAATGAAGAGGAGATGCCTTAAATGTGAGAATTCTGGTTCTCACCTGCATGGCCTCCAACTGAGGCAAGATGTTCTGGTTTCCCCAGTTGGTGAAGATAAATGTGTTCTACCTTACTACTGCGAAGTTCACCCAATCTTCTGGTCTTTGCTGGGGCAGTCCTTCGATGTTTGACTGCCTGGGCGGTAACTGGAGGCCTAGAAGCTTGGGCTTCCCAGTCTTTGGAGGCTTTCATTAACATGCAATAGTCTCTTCTTCAGAGGGTAGTACCCTAGATCTTGTGAAAGCATTACTCTCTCCCACCTCCTGGGGACCAGGTCTTGGCCCCTACCTTATCCTAGTGTGCTATATTAGAGTCCTTCAATATTTATAATTTTCTTCCTTCTATAACAGTCACTCTCAAACATCAATATTTTGCAAACTTTCCTCAAAATCCAACCTCCACACTCACTACTACACTGGGTTTGGGGAAAATGAACTTTCTTGGCAGTCATATCTTCAACTACCCTGCCTGTCTATGATGCAGTGGGCGGGGCTAGAGGAAAATGGTTATGACCTGGGGTGACAAATATATTGAGGGGAGAATTTGGTCTCTTGCTGTTAGGAACAGCAGCATCATTGAAAACCTCCTGTGTAGGAGGATACACAGGAAGGATACAGTTATGGTGTATCTGAGTAAGAAGCGATTTGTGAAAGATGGCCAGGGGTAATGGAGGGAATTACCTGGGGCATTGGAGTATTTGTAGCCCATTCTGGGTCACAGACTTTGACACTAAAAACTGTGTTCAAAGAACACTATATACGACTTTATACGGATATGGCTCAGAGTATAAAAAGAGTTGCCAAACGGCTGAGACATTAACTGGATTCCTATAATCCAGTATATGAGATTACAAAATCTTAAAGTTTCCGTGTTCTTCAGAATGTGCAATGGCCTATCTGCATGTTATAACACATACCTTACACACACACATACACACACACACATGCACAAACACAAGCTCTCTCTCTTACATACACACACGCACACACACACACACAAACCCACACAATAATAGTAACAGTAATGATATTGATAAGATAACTCTGATAACATTTTCAGTGGCAGAAATTCCCTGCAAGCTCAGGGAAGGTTGTGGCAGTGAGGGTAGAAAGAATGCAGCAGCCAGGTGTGGTGGATGACAACAAGGAAACCGACTTTTCCAGACAGCTGGGGAGTTACTCACAGTAACTTCCAGCAATGTTGACAGCACACAGAAGTCTTATGTGAGTTCAAACCAAACAGTCATAGCTTAGACTTGGGAAGTGGGTGAGAAACCCCAACCCTACCTGAGGAACTATTGGAATCCAATGGCTGCCTGGAAAGCTAGTCAGTCTCTCTGTTATTAGGGTACAGAGGATGGATCCATACCAGAGATTTTTGGGACCACAAAATTGACTCTATTGGCCTAAAAACTATATAATAAACTCTGTAAAACTGAGAATTGTCTGGCATGGGTGATAGGATCAGAATGCAATCAAAATGCATTGTATGAAATTAGTAAAAAGCGAATTCAAAGAGAAAAACATTAGAATATTATATACCATTTCTCTTCCCTTAAGTGTAAATGCTGCCAGGACTATCAATTACTTGTTAGTCCACCCTTCACAACTGTTATTCACCAAAGGAGAAGCTAAGAGACGGGAGGCATAGTCATCCCCTAACTGAAATGATGTCCTTACCCTCTTCTGAACCCTCCCGCTCCTCTGACACCTCTCCCTGCAGAGCCCCCACCATGCATCATTCCAGAGCCTGTTGACTTCCCATTTGCTTCTAAAGGTGTAACATCTGTTTTGCCTTTGCTTTACCTTCCCTTTCAGTTAATGAGCAAACCCTGGGCATGTTCTTCCTGACAGCGTGGGCTTGCTCACACACTCTGTAAGTCTACACACGCTCTTCCCCACACCCCACTTCTGACAGCGTG
The DNA here is from genome assembly GCA_035773235.1 of Eospalax fontanierii. Lineage (NCBI taxonomy): Eukaryota > Metazoa > Chordata > Mammalia > Rodentia > Spalacidae > Eospalax > Eospalax fontanierii. The sequence continues at coordinate 42,745,242 of CM069532.1, forward strand.
GGCTTGCTCACACCTCTGTAAGTCTACACACGCTCTTCCCCACACCCCACTTCTGCTCACGTCCACTCTGTGACTCCTTGTTGAGCTCTTTTGATGAGCAGGCTGAATCTGACTCCAGAGGCAAGGCTCTCTCTTCTCACTTCCATCTCTGCACTTCAGCCAGATGCCACATGTACAGCTTGCCTTCCCTTTTGCTTTGCTCTGAAGCTTTAATACAGTTGTCCTTGAACTTTCTCCAAGTCCATTTTTTAATTATTTTGTTAATGAGAATAAGTACCACAGAGAGCCCCAATCTCCCCAGTAGCCAAAATAAAGGCTTTGTTTGGGGAGTTCTTAGATTTGTCAATAAACATATTCAAAACTAGCTTTAGAGTGCTAGCTACATGGTTCATGGTACATGTGTTGCCACTCAGGTCTGTCAATATAAGATCAATTCTCAGATCTCACATAAAAGGAGAAGGAAAGACCTGCTTCCACAAATGTTTTTATGACCTCAACATGTGACAAACAGCTCTCTCTCTCTCTCTCTCTCTGTTTCTCTCTTTCTCTCTCTCTTTCTCCTTCTCCCTCTTTCTGTCTCACACATGCAAATAATGATAACAGTAGTAACAATGATAGACCCAATTTTTAAAGATCTGTGGTTTGGGATGGAGAGATGGTGCACTGAGGAAGAACACCTACTGAGTAAGAACTAGCTCATTCCACTCTTTGGAACCATCCCCATTCCAGCTGTTCCAAATATCATGCCTTCTCTGCCAGCTGGTGAAAACCAGCCTATCCTGTTCCTGTGGCTCTCCTTGGACCTTGGTACATTACCACATAGACTGTAGGACAAGTACTGACTACCTGGGGTGACTTGGCCTGATCCAACAAAAGAAATCCTTATGCCCAGACAAAAATGAAAATCACAAATAATATGAAAATAAAAATAATATGTCCCTACTAAATCCTCCCAATCATATAGAAGTATTCTATAATGAGAACTACTTAGAGGAACCAAGGCACAGAACTTGAAAGAACAATCATAAACCTGATTAAAGATTTCAACATATTTAAAGAACACACAATTTAATAAATGAAAGTGTAGGACCTTCATTTTTCTTAAAAGTTAGGACCCTCACTTTAGCCATTAAAAACCTCCTTGTCAGCTCATCAGCTTATAACTTCTCCTGTCACAAGATGTGCCAATGGTTACAAAAGTTATGTCAACAACTCATGGTATGTGAGACAATATCTGTGGTAATTAAAGAAATAGCCCCAACATTGTGAAAATAGATTTCTGGCTGGAACATTTGTCAAGTCAACATTTTGTAATATGTCACAACGTTTGTGGCATAAGGATGGACTATGTAAAAGTTGTGTTTTTGTAACCCTGGTCTGTGCCAATCTATACCCTGTATGTCAATATATGATAATCTTGTGGTTTTTTGCTATAAAAGCTTGGTCCGAGCAGGGCCGGGGGGGGGGGGGGGGGCTAGCTTCCCGAGGCTAAGTCACCCACTTGTACAAGTGAAATAAACCCCTCATGCTGTTTGCATCTGACGGTCTGGATTCTTGGGACTGACACTCAGGCAGCCTGAAGGGGTTTGAGTCCCCTAGGCTGAGAGTGGGAGTAGGGTGAGGCTCCCCAAGGTTGGGCTCTCAGGCAGCCCTAGAAGGGGTTCGAGTCCCCTGGGCTGAGAGTGAGAACCAACAAAAGGGGATAGGGATACACCCCTGAATGAACTCAAGAAAATACAAATATATGAATGACTGAAATAACAAAGAAAATTCACCAAAGTGATAGAAATATTGAAGAAAAATCAACCAGAAATGACAGTAGAATTGAAATGATCATAGACACTAACCCAGAGTACTTTAACCAGCAAAACTATATTCTATTGAAGTTGAACATGAAAGACACATCTTCCAGCATACAGATAGACTGAAACAATTCATGTCTACCAAACCGGCCCTACAGAGAATACTTAAAGCAATAAAAAGGACTGAAGAAAGCAAAGACCATACCCAAGAGGCTATAGAAAGAAAAAAAAAAATAAAGGTATGATTATGGAACACAAAATAGGATTAAGTATGCAAACAGAAATTGAAATAGCAATAAATAACAAACTTCTTTGAATGATAACTTTAAATAACAATGACTTCAAACCCCAGTCAAAAGACACGGACTATTTGGATTGATTAAGAAGCACTATCCATCTTTTTTTGTCTATAAGAAACTCATCTTATTTTCCATGATAGGGACTATCAGGGAAAAACAAAAACAAACAAATAGCCCCTAAAATATAAGCAGCCATTGTCATTCCAGTATCTGATAACATAAACTAAAATTATTCAGAAGATAGCAAAGGTCACTTCATTATCATGAATAAAGTAATTGACCAATAAGAAATTAACAATCACGAACATATATGCAACAAATCTGGTGCACCCAATTTCATAAAAACAGCACTATACCACTTTAAGACACAGATGAACTCCTATTCAGTAACAGTAGGTGACTTTAATTCTACACTCTCTCAAATAGCGAGATTTCAGTCCTCATTTGTCATTTAATTCATATATATTTGTATTTTCTTAAGCTTTAGTCAGAATTTATCTCTGTCCTCTGAAATGTTTGAAATTTTGTGTATTCTCTAACTTTGTTGAATTCTTTATGTTTGCTCTTTCAAATTCTGTTTCCTGAGTTTCCTCTGGGTGGCTCTCACGGTAGAACACTTCTAAAGGACTGGTAGAAACCTATTATTTTGGTTTTTCTATTATTTCTATATTTTGATGTGGTTTGGGAATGTGGACTTCATTTGTTAGTTGATTCTGGTATGAAACTCAAGCCTTGTTGAGTTGAAGGTTTGCAGTGTTGATGTAGGTTGGCAGCTCTCTGATTGGGTATGAATAGCTGGTCTAAGCTTCAGGTTCTTTGTTTTATGTTGGAAAGATCGGATGGATCTAGACAGGCTAGTCAGGAGCTCTCCAAAGGGCATGGGAGTCCTGGCTAGTCAGCCCTCTCTAGCAGCCTCTGCACAACAAGCCAAGGCCCATGAAAAGTGTATGGGAACAAATTGGGCCAGTTCCTACTAATTAGCAGAGAAGACCTGAGCCCTGCAGTAGCAGGAAGGACTAGACATAGTCCAAGATTAGGGGTATGGGCACAGGAGGACATGTGTAACTCATCCCTGGCCTTGGGTACTCTCAAGAACAGAGGACAGGGCCAAGATCCAAGGAAAGGGAATGGAAATATATTGGGCCTGTTCCTACTAGCTCTCAGGGAAAACCTGAACTGCAGAGCAGTGGGAAGGACTAGAGATGGTCACAAAGCAGCAGATTTAGACCTGTGAGGCATTTTAAAAAATATTTTTATCAAGCTTTTGTACATTTCAAACAGTTCTTAAACAAATTTAGAGTCTCTCCTCCATCCCTGTACCCCATAGTGAGCCTCATGGATTCTTGCAAGGCATTTTAATTGCTAATTAATGCAGAACTACCCTGAACATTGTGGGTAGTGATATCCTGGAGAAGGTGGGTTTCAGCTGTATAAGAATTGCAGCTGAACAACACGGGAAAGAAAGGTAGTTAGAAGCACTCCTCTTTGGTGTCTGCTCCAGATCTTCCTTTCAGTTCTGGCTTTGACTTCAATCAACCATGGGCTGGCAATGTCAAAAGAAAAAAAATCTTTCATCCTCAAGTTTCATGGATGATATTAAGAAAAGGAATAACTTCTTTTCCCTCGAGGAGACCCATTCCGCACTTGGGTAGGTCTTGCTTTCCACTACTCTCCTTGGGAAGCACATACCCACAACTTGCCTTACTTTCTTCAGAGCTCCCTGCTTGCTCTTAACCCATACTTAATCCTGTGCTAAAATGCCTTTAACATTTCCACTGTACTGGCAAGTACTCAATATCCTTTCAGTGTTGAAGGAAGAAATCCTTGATCAACCTTATTCTAGGTCCCTATAACTCTAGAGGTAACTCTTCTTGCTTCTAAGGGTGACGCTGTGGAGATGTGTCCCTGTCCCTTCACCACTGACACTGAATAAAACACCCTCTATTCTATTTGCTTTTTGTCATTGTGTCTTCCATTGATATTTTGAGGAAAGGTTGCCCATCTTTGTTCTTCAGGAAACCGGGCTTCAGACTCTGATACTAATGACTCCAGCAACAAAAGCAAGAGGTCAAGAATTAACAGAAGAACAAATTGAACAACAACAACAACAACAACAACAACAACAAAAAAGTAAAAAAAAAATCAACTTAATGTGTAAGGTTGCCTTGTATTTAATACCATCACTTGGGAGGAATAGGCATGTGGAATTTTATGTGAATTCAAAGTAATCTGGGTCTAAATCGATAGTTCCAGCCAATCAAAATCTTATAGTGAAATCCCGTCTCAAAAAAAAGAAAAAAGAAAAAAATCCAGGATAAAAATATTCCTTAAAAGAATAAGAAACACCAGGAAAAAGAATGTTACACATATACTGTCAAACAAAATGATTTATTAAAATATATCCTGAAAGTGATTCTTGTACATATGGGTGATGGTTAGCTTTGTCAACATGACCCAGCTTAGAATCACATGAGAATCATCACTGAATTAGCAATTATATTGGTTTTGTCTATGGGCATGTGTGTGAGTAACTGTCTGAAGTCAACTACCGTAGGAAAACAGCCCACTGTGGCCAGCACCACCCCCTAGGCAGCACAGTTCTAAACTGAATGAGTAGGGCATCTAGCTGCCCACAGGCAAGCAGGCCAGTGGCCATGCATGCATTTATTTCATGATGCTTTTCAGTTTAATGTACTGTGGTGACTAGCTGATCCCATTTCCTGGACTACAAACTGGCATTGTGAGCTGAAATCAACTTTCTCCCCCGGGTTATTTTGGGTCAATTTATTTTGTCACAAGAAAATAAATGAAACCAGGATGATACCATTCTAAGTTTAATTCATGAGAACCAAGTAGTTTTAATGAAAAGTTCTATAGCCAGGTTCTAAGAATTTATAGCAAAATGAATACCACAACACTCCACTAAATTGTCCTGTGGCCATGTCTGTGGGGTATCTTTTGATTGTTGAGTGATGTGCAAGGTACCAGCCCACTGTAGGTGTTGCCACAGTTAGGCAGATTGTTCTGTATTATAAAAGAAAGCAGACTGAACATGGGCCAAAGAAGCAAGCCTGTAAACAGTATTCATTCCTCCATGGCCTGTGCTTCAGCTCCTGCCTCTAGGATCTTGCCCTAAGTTCCTGCCTTGGACCCCCTCAGCGATGAATTATGACCCAGGAGATGTCAAAGAAACCCTTCTCCTCCCCAAGTTGGTATTGGTCAGAGTATTTTGTCACAGCAATTGAAGGCAAATTAGAATACCCCAGTTTATAGAAAAGCTGATTCAAGTCTGCCTGGCTATTCTGCAGACTAGCCAGCCCTCTACTGTTGACTGGGACTGCCTTAAGTTTCACTGATTGGCCAATGAAAGGATCCTTAGTGGCTGACCCTGAGACTTGACTGCACAGTCTTCAGAATCTTAGCACACAATGGGCTCTTTCTCAGATCATAGGGGTCCTGGTCTTGTATTATGAGATTTTTTTCCTCTATGTTGTGTGTGTGTGTGTGTTTGTGTGTGTGTGTGTGTGTGTGTATTTTGGTGTTTATTTTGTGCCCTGTTGGGTCTGAAATTCTTGCCTTTAAAAACATACTATATAGGCTGGATAGGTATCTTGGTGGTTAAGAGCACTGGCTGCTCTTGAAGAGGACCTGGGTTCAATTCTCAGCACTCACATGTCAACCAACAACCACCCATAACTCCGGTTCTAAAGGATTGTATGCTTTCTTCTGACCTCTATAGACATTACATACATGTAGACAAAACACTCATACATACAAAATTTTTTAAATTATTTTTATTTTATAACTGTATCACATGCATGTGTGAAGTGGATGATATTGTGCAATACCTTTGGAGGTCAGAAGAAGGTCTGTTTGATTCCCCTGGAACTAGAATTATGAATAGCTGTTAGCCATCATGTAGGTGCTAGGAATCAAATCTGGTCCCCTGCAAGAGCAGCCAGTGCTCTTAACTGCTGAGCCATCTCTCCAGCCTTCCTGTCTTTTCTTTACTTGACATGAACTCTGGAGCAACTGGAACAGGGATGATACCAAACCAGGGAGATGGGCAGATTCTTAATAAGTGCTCTTAACTGCTAATCCATCTCTCTATAACCAAAATCACAGATTTAAAAAGTGTGTCTATTATGTGTGCATGTGTGAGAAGCAGAGAGTGTGCCACAAGTGGAGGCAAGAAGAAAATCTGTGAATTGGTTCTCTCTTCTACAGTTATGGGGAATCTGAAAGTTGAACTCATATTGTCAGGCGGGTGTAGCAAACATCTTACCCACAGAGATATCTTGGGAACACTTCTAAATCTATTTTTAAATATGTTTATTGACAAGGCCAGGAACTTCCTAAAGGGAACCTTGATTTTATTTTACAGGGAAAACTGAGGTTCCAGCTTTGAGTTTTTCTCATAAACAAAGATTTCAAAAATGCACTTGGAGAAAATTCAAAGACAATTTTATTAGAGTTTCAAACAAAGGCACAACAGAAGGCAGGGTACAGATTTGTCACTTGCCTTGAGGACAGGGAAGGAAATGAGAGGAAACCTCCTGAACTAGATCAAACCTCTTCGACAGACAGTGAAGTTTAACAAGCAGTCACAGGGTAGAAATGGAGTCAGGGTCCAGTGCAGGGTATGTTCCGTAGTGTGACAAAGCCTGTACTGTCCTGGAGAACATGCCCAGACTTTCTTTGGTCATTAACCAACAGGAAAAAAGATATAATGCAAAGAAAAAGTGGCACCTTTTGAAGTAACAGGAAAAAGCTGACAGGCTCTGAAGTGCTATATGGTGGGGCTCTGCAGGCAGCTCTGGGAGAAGAGTGGGAGGTTCCTGAGGATAAAGACTATTTCAATAAGGGAATGATTATTCCCATCTCCTTAGTTTGTTCTCAGGAGAATCAGATTTCCCAAAGGTGGACTCTTGACCCAGTGATGGACAAACTGAGCAGCAGTAACTCTTAAAGAGACAATTATGTATTATTGTTTAATTTTTGCAAATTTCACACAATGTATTTTGATCATATTTTGGTCCCTCCCCTTTACTAGACACTACCCAATTTTATGCAGTTTATTATATATTTTGCTGAGGTCAATAGAGTCAAAGTTGTCTCCCCAAAAGTCCTTTAATATGGATCCATCCACTTGAACCTTGTTAACACACCAAGCCATTGATTTCCAATAGTTCCACAGAAATGTTTAGAATTTCTCACCCAATTACCAACTCTAAGTTAAGATTTTGTCTGGCTTGAGCTCACATGAGACTTGTACATGTTGTGCTGTCAACACTTCTGTAAGTTTACATGAATAACTTTCCAGCTGTCTGGAAAAGTCTATTTCTTTGTGGGCCTCCAAACCCTATGGCTATTACATTCTTTCTGACCCCAGTTCCACAATGCTCCATGAGCTTTGTTACCAGGGTTATTTTATCATTATCAATACTATTATTCCTCTCTCTCTGTCTCTCTCTGTGTTTCTCTCTTGATGTGTGTGTGTGTGTGTGTGTGTGTGTGTGTGTGTGTGCATGATTTGTGCTAGAACATAGGGCATAGCACATTCTGGAGGTCAGAGTAAAACTTTCAGATTTTGTACTTCTGTAGTGTGTTATAGGGATTCACCTAAAGCTGTTCCTGCTGTGTAGTAGGTATTTTAAACTCTGGGTTATTTTGCTACCAATTGACCAGAGTTCTAAGTGTCAAAGCCTAGGGATTAGATGCCTTAACAATCCAGGATGATCTAACAATCTTCCAAGTCCCCACAGAACTCAGTCCTTGCCCTTCACCACCTGCCTGTCACATGTCACAGATCACTCCTTACCCAGCCACACCATGTCTGTGCCCCTCCATATTCAGGTGGCCTTTCATGATGCTGCTATCTCTAATTCCAAAAGACATAAGCCAAAATGCTCCCATGAAGTACATGGCAGCCCATGTCACAGCCTTTTTTCTGTAGCTGCTCCAGCTACATCCTAGATATGCAGCGGTTAAAGACATGAGTACTCAGAGAGTTCATTCTCCCTAAACCCAGGGAGGTGGTGAGGATGAAGCAAAAACTGGAAAAATTACATTATTGATCTTGTAGACAAATTGTGCTAGAGAGACGAAAACTATAGAAAATGATGAGCTCTACCATAGCAGGCTAGGACCAGGCAAGGGCCAAGCCCTGATTCCCAGAAGGGTAGAACTGAATAGACAAGAGCAACAACACTCTGAAAAAGAGATTGATTATTTTGTGTAAATGTAAACCAGCAAAGATTGGGTAGCCAAAGCCCTTGTCCTACAATTGCTCTTAGGACCAAATATTACAGGGCTGCCCCAGCAAAACCTAGAAGACTTTGTGCCGTTTTCAGTATCCTGACAGAGCCCATTTACATTCATCACCAAGTAGGGGAATGACAGCGCCTGCACCATCTCTGTGCACCACAGACTGGCGACTGCCTGAGGATTGAACAGAACGACCCACTCATGCTGAGAGAGAATGCAGAATGACGTTTATTATACAGTTTCTGGAAGCTTATATAGCCCCAACCAAGACAGGAACCAAGGCTCAAGGGTTGAAAAGTTCACATTCTCATGGTCAAAACAGGAAAGGAACCTCAGTAAACAGGAACAAGGATGTTCAAATCCGCACCTCATGATCAACCACTTAACAGGACATAGCTGGGATATAATGTAAACAAGCAGTCATGTGAAGTCAGCGGAAAGGTCAAGTTGTTTACTTCAATACTGCAACTGACAAGATCTGGCTAGCTGGTGGCCAAGAGCCTAGCACTAAGAGAGAAGGGCATGCCAGGGAGCCAGAACCCTACAGGGAAACTACATCATTGTGCCCTTAGTTTGTGACTCTGCAGGTGAAAGCCTTCTCCCTAACATTCAAGGCCCTTTGTCTTTAGTTATTGCTGAGACATTGCAATAGGGCTTTGTAAGTACTGGGGTTGAATGACCCAAGGAAGATCATCTACAAAGCTATTCAATGATGTGTGGCCAAAGAAGAATTCTGAGGGAATACCAAGAATAGGGATGCTGGGAAAAGGCCAGTAGTGAATAAGGAGGAGAAACAGCTCAAAGGTCACAAGAAACAGCGCCCTCAGAAAGCGTGGAAGGACTGGAGCACAGGAAGTGGCAGGATATCACCATGGAGAGGGCCACATGTGCTGTAACAGTGCCCACGATTAACAAGCAACTTGAATGGTCATGTCCTGTTGAGAGGAAAAGAACATCCACCTAATTTCAGGGCAACCACTGCAGGCCACACAGTTAGCTAACAGTCCAGAGCAGAGGCATGAGGAGCGAGTACAATCACGAGCTAGGGAAAGGGAGGCCCAATACCAGTTCTTCAGAGAAAAGACATTCTTCCAGAGGAAATTCAGCCAGCTGTGTAGGAAGCAGCTGAGCACAATGACCTTGGGAGGAAAATCCCTGATAAACAGGACCAATATGCAGGCCTTCTGGTTGTCTAAACACTGTCATTTGGAGTGCAGACCCAGAGAAGCCAGAGGGCCACTACAGCCCCTGGATTAAAATGTTAATGAAAAAGAAAATAAGAAATGTCAATTCAAAAAATGGGAAAAGGCGGTCAAAGAAAAACTGGTGGAACCCCACAGTATCAGGGACCCCAGGTACACTGACCAAGTATGAGCATATCAAATTAGGAGAACTCTAGTTTTCTTCCTTGATAGGCTTAATGAACTGCACTGAGGCCCCAAGGCTCAGACTTCTGGAAAGGACCACACTATGCTGAAATCCCAAGGTCTCCCTGCTACAGATATGACACACTGGCCGTCCTCCCGTTCTCCTGTCTCTTCCTGAGAATATGTCCATCATTTCCCTCTTTGGATTTTCCTGGGGCATCATGATGATAGTGAGTCTTTCCTAAGCCTGGTCTTAACCTGTAACCATGGGTATCTGATCCGGTTCCTTGAGAATACCCAATTCCCAAGGTATTTTCAAAATAAGTACTTTATGAAACATGTACCCTAGATTACCAAATAGAAACTACGTCCCTTTTCTTGGTATACTATTCCCACTTTTAAAAATACAGTTGGTTTTCCTGGATGCTGCCATTCATAGTACCAAAAACAGTGAAGATTTAGGACAACCTCCTGCATGGGTCTCAGCCTAAGTCAAAGCCATGATTCCATCCTTTCCAACTGCATTGTAGACCAGCAAGGTAGCTAAACCTGTGACTATCTATTGAGTTCATCAGTTCCCAAAACAGGGCAGTGACAGAATGTGGACCCCAGAGATTGAGGAAACTTCCAACCTGCAATTTGTTGCAGAAGCATCAAGAAAACGAAAGGAGACCTTTGATCCAGGAAAGCTCCGAGTCTCATAGGAAAGGACTAGAGAGGGACAAAGCTCTGTCCTCAGCAGGGTGAGAGGAAGAAAGGAGTGCCCAAAGTTTGGGTGCTACATCTGAAAAACAAAACATTCAAGTTTTCCTATGAACACTGAAGAATTCAGGGGCTAAGTTTCTAACACAGACACTATGATGGCCAATGACTCAGGGATACTCCAACCAGAAGTGTAAACGACCAACATACTAGCCAGATGCAGCCACCCAAATTTACCTGTGACTGAGGAAGATGGACATAGTCTCTTACTTTAAGGCTCTACAGTGAGTGTCAGAGCTGTGTCCTAGAGGCCTGCCTTCCTTAGGCAGCACAGAGTTAAGCAAAGTGGCTCTAGTAAATACTAGAGATCAGGAGAAGATGTGTGAAGAGTCCTGGTAAAGTTCCAACTATAAGTCATGTATGGCTCTTCCCAAGAAAAAGCCAGAGCTAGTTACACCAATAGAGAGCCAACTTAAAAGTGAAGGACAAGGCCTTGCTAGTAAAGTGAGCAAGGACGAAACCAGCAAAGCCCACGAGGATCAGGAAGGTACAGGTACAAAGGTCCTGGAGGATGGTCCACACCACATCTCCATAGAGAAAAGGCCGAAAATACCTGAGAAAAGAGCCACGGGACGCTGGGCAGGGGCTTTTCAGAGGAAGTGGTAAGACACCACAAAGTAGAATTAATGACCAATAACCTTCAAAAAATGAGCAGCCAGAATGGACTTGTCCTAGAGGGCAGAAAGGTCCAGTTGACATCTAAGCATCATCTACAGACAAGCTGCCAAACGCAAGTTCAGAGGAGAAACAAGATTGGGAATTACAGTCACCACACTAACCCTCCTAGTGGCTGGTTTAGAAGCTTAGCCCCCAAATTCTCGAGTGCTCACAGGTAACTTAAACATGTTTCTGTTTTTTGAGTGTATCAACAAGAAGGAGGACTGGAAGCCCAGTTAGCTGAGGGGAACCTTCTCACTCTATCACGTTATGGAAGACCTTCCTTCAGGAAAAGCAAGAGAGCTGGGCCTGATGCCTGAGGGAGAAACAAGTTTACTGCAGTTGACCGGGTCTTAGACTCCAGGTCTATCCTGGCATCAACGAAGGGAAAGTATGGTCTCTGTCTCCAAAGTACACAAAGAGGCCATAGGAAGCCTTCTAGCATAGGGCAAGTTCAAGCTGTCTGAAGACTGATGAGATCCCACAATCTGGGGCAACATCATAATACTGGCAGATTAGGATATTAGTATAATCTTAGCATAATAGTGCTGCTCCTGAATTAGTGCTCAAATGACCAGTGTGCTCCAAAGGGGCTGTTGTTCTAATTTGAACAATAGATCAAGAAATGAGAATTGGGACAATCTGTTTAAGTTCTGGGGTAGTGGTTGGATTTGTCTATAAACAGAAATCTGAGAATATAAGTCCCTGGATGAGGATGAGGAAAACGAGAGGAGAGAGGATGAATGTCACACCATCCTATGAGGAAGACACAGTCTTCCCAATAAGTTATAAAGCATGACAACCCTCTCCTATGGAAGGTCCTATGGAAACAAAACATCAGTCTGTTAATCATGGGCAGGAACACTTGGCTTGAAAACTCTCATTTCTTTCAAAGCTGGTGAGTCTATACAGACCATTCAGTCTGTGGAATTAATGGGCTTTATCCCCTGTAGTGAACTGATGAAAGCATTTAGAGCCTTTATGGTAAGCATTGGTATACAAAGGCATCGTGACACTTGATGCTAGAGAAAAACTAGCTTTGCTGTTCTGAGTGCAAGACAAGCCATGTCATACAGTCCCAACTTGATCTGGGTGGTAGAGTGCCTGAAGAAAAGATCAGACCCACCAGATGGCACTGCCCGTGGCACCTGTGTCCTTTGACATTCGCCTTCCTTCTTCTCTCCTTTACCTGAAAGTAAAGAATGAAATGTCAGCTTTCCCTTAGTGAAAAACTAGGATAAACCAGAGGAAATCTGATTTCAACATGAGTGCTTCATCCCCTCAAAACCATTTTAATTGGGGATAGATAGTTTCTCTGATCCAGCTTTTGACAGGACCACCAGAGCTCAACTCTGCATGCCTGGTTACAGGTTCTACTGTGGGACTTGACTCAAGTTTGCTCCCGGGGCAACTATGTGTGTGCTTGGAGACACTACAAGACTTTTGGTGGCCACCTGGTCTCTGGGTGTGCCCTCAGAGCTGTGTGCTGAGAGGATGAACCCAGGCTCACCTCCTTCATTCTTTGCCACAATGGTTGGAGGAGTTTGAGGCTGTGCTGTCTGGTTGTGGCATCTCTCTTGTGAAAATCAAAGTCTTACCCATTTCTTGTGCTTAGATCCTTCATGCCCCCCTATGTTCAACATTATTTGTTTTCTGGGTGCAATTCCTGAGAGCTGCTGTTTTCTTCATATCCCTCTCTAGATATTCCTACAACTGGTATTTCTTCCCATTTCCCACTTCCAATCCCACAACTTTGGTCTATGTACCAGGCCTTTTCAAACACTAGATCTTTTTGAAAGCTGCATCCTTTAATCTAGGCCAACACCCTTGTCCCTGACTACGGTCCCATCACCAGGAGATTCTTTTAATGGGAGGGAATGCCCTCTATAAAAGTTTCAATTTTAGTATCATGAAGTCACACTAAGAGGTAACACTTAGGAGGGGGATTTGTCCATTATTAGTTGCTCACAGGGCTCCTTATCCCTAACCTTTGGCCCAAGTTCCCAGTACCTTGCAAATACACCAGTGAAAGAGGTTCTCTGAAGCTAAGGTCATTTCCAAATCTCTGACCTCAGGTCCCTTGAGGCTGAACTGCTGTTCCCAGCATTGGAATATCCTTCTGAGTGGTGGGACATTGCTCAATCCATTGCAGATGTCTCACCTGTGGGAACTGTCAGAAAACAACATCTTTTAAAATGCTGTGACCTCAGGTCTCTTGATGAAATCTGGGCTCTGAAGTGCTGGTGAGTAGATGGAAGCCTCTCCCAGAAGACTCACCACTTGTCCCTTGTCACATTTAAGGACTCTTCCCTGGAGTGACATCCATTAGAAATTAAAATCTTTAACCCTACACCTCAACAAAAAAAAAACAAAAAGGGGCCCTTCAACCCTTCAGATTCAGCACTGATTAGTTCTAATGTAAGTTTCGTCCTCAAACTCTGAAGAATAATGTGTGTTCCAGTGTCTTAGACTCAGGATCTACGTGGCTACGGGGCACTTCTCTCCTTCTTGTCCCATCTTTCTGCCCTTTCTCCCTCCTCTCCTTCACTGACCTTTACAGGAGGTGGAGCCTCCAACAATGGCAGTGCCAAATTGTGAAGAGTTCTCAGAGAGGGAATTAAAATAAAAATTTAGAGGTTTTCAGGGACTGGGCATCCAGCACTCTTCATAGGGAGAATGCTCAACTGAAGTACAGAGGAGAAAGTTGGTCCCATTGAGCCCATTTGTGGCCTTAGGGACTGGGTTACACAACATTGGTTTGGTGAGAGGCTGGTGACCTACTATGTGGAGAAATCTCCCTCTGCCAGACTGCCTTGCCAGAGGCAGTGTACGGCCACACGGGGGCGCTGCAGCGGGCGGTTTACTGATGTCCATCCCAAGCTGAAGATGCCAGGATTGTAGGTATCAGGGAAGAGGCAGCTGCAACCGTTGAGCTGGTGACGCTGTTGGCTCGTGCTGTGGTGCAGGGGACAGAAGCCACGTGGCAGGCCACGGACAAAACCATTCTTACCGTGCAGGGACAGCTGGGTGGGTACAGTCACAATGGACTCAATGGAGGTAATCGTGCTTTAAGGATGGAGGGGTTGTAGCTTCTTTCAGAATGAATGGCTAAAATGCTGCGGCACCATCTGGTATCTGTTTCCCACACCCCGGATTGATTCAGCTCTTCGGTCCCTTCCCCTTCCCCTGCCAGGCCTTCTGTTTGACCTTCTTTTGGTGTTGCATGACTGCTATTTAAGGACAGTGTTAATTATGGGACTGTTAAGAATACATTTTAAGATTTTGATAGTGACACGGATGTTTGTTCAGACACAGAGGTGGGCAATGAATGACTTTAAAGGGAAGATCCAGATAACTTGCTTTGGTCTGCAACATTTTAACCTTAATATTGCATTTCTGTTCCTTTGGTTTTCAAAATCTTTGACATGGGGGCAGTCTCTCTCTCTCTCTCTCTCTCTCTCTCTCTCTGTCTCTCTCTCATATATATATATATATATATATATTTTTTTTTTTTTTTTTTTTTTTACTCTTTCTTTTTCTCTCCTTCTGTTGGGAGCCTCTGGTCATAAAATTTACTTCAGGGGCTGGAGAGATGGCTCAGTGGTTAAGAGTATTGACTAGTCTTGCAAAGGACCTGGGTTGAGGTCCAACATCCGTATGGTGGATAACACATCTGCAAGATTGAATGGAATCCTCTGGAAATGCAATACAGTATCATAAGGGCTACCACGTGGGTGCTGGGAACCAAACCTGGATGTTCTGAAAAGGCAGTCACTGCTCTTCACAACTGAGACTTCTTTCTTGGTACTAAATGTAATTTTAAAAAAATTATAAACAGGTAACAGTTAATGGAGATGGTGTAAATGTTATAATTAAGAAGGCACTCTATGCACCTATCATTTACATTTTCAATTTTTGAAAGGCCGAAGTACTTTGAGTACTTTTAAGACTTATTTTTATAAATACCTATGGTTAAAAAATTTACCATCTCTTCTTTTATAACAAGCAAAGAATTTCTTAATTTAGAGATAAACTCCCTGCACTTTGGCATCATGAAACGTGTGAGATTGATTGATGGGTCTCTTACCTTGTTATTGCTACTGAAATCTGAAATCATACATACCCTAAACTGAGAACTTAAGATGCTCAACACAATGACACCTTTAAATCATGTAACAGGTCACAATTCCCAGTGTTGTCCAACGTTAAGGGAAGAGTACATGAAAATTTGGACAACAGACAGCACTTCCAGAAATGGAATTTTCAGAAAACTGAAACAACTTTGTTTACAAAACAGGGACAGCAGAGCTTGCCGTCCTTGAAGACTGGGAGGGTTGACTTCCAGTTTGGAGCATCCTTGGAAAGAAGAAAGCTCTGCACACTTAGAGATAAGCAGAAATTGGGTGTTGTAAGGAAGGTTTTTTTTTTTTTTCACAGAGATATTCCAATCAAACTGTGATTTCCAGTTACCAGAACACGTTAATTAACTAATTAATTTTATTATTGTTAATTCTTACTATAGCAGGGTCTCACTATGTAACCTGCCTAGCCTGTAATTCTCTATGTAGATCTTGCTTGCCACAAACTCAGAGATCCTGCCTCTGTCTTCCAGGTGCTGGAATTAAAGCACTAAAACCAAACTATATCCAATGAAACATATTTCCCTTTTAAAATTTTATTTTTATTTTATTTTATTTTATTTTTATTTTATAAATGGGTTGTTTTGTTTTGTTTTGGTTTGGTTTTTGCATGTATGTATCAAAGCACACTTCTATGTGCAATTCTTGCAGATGTCTGAAGATGACAACAGATCCCTTGAAACTTGAGTTACATAGGTGGTTGTTAGCTGCCTTGTGGATGCTGAAAACCAAACCCACTTCTTGTGCCAGAGAAGCCAATGCTCTACAGTCTCAAAACATATTTCTGTAGCAACTATTGTCAAAGCGAAGAGGAGGGCTACAATCTGTCTTTAGATTTGCTCAAGTCTCCCGTGTAAGTGTAAAAATGGTGTGACGGAGAGGTGGCTCAGGAGTTAAGAGCATATTCAGCTCTGGCAGATGATTTGGGTTTGACTCCAAGCACCTATATAACCACTTTACAATTGTATGTAACTCAAGTTTCTAAATATCTGATGCTTTTATTCTATCCATGTATGGCACTACATGCATGTAGAACACTTTAATAAGTTCAGGCAGAAAATTCATGCAGAAAATAAAAATTAATGAATTAATTAATGAAGTAACACAGGAAAGAGTTTCAGGGATGTGAGCATTACAGAGCATTGCATAAGATGTATCCTAAGAACACACTCTGTTTACAAACAAGGATACTGATTGATGATCACTGGCAATAAATCTAACTTTGTCCTTTCAGCGTATGATAAAACTTGTAGCTTGATGATTTTCATAGTGTACATAAACACAGTAGTGTCAGATAGACAGTGGACAAGCATCAATAGACTTGGAGGTCTTTTTGGATGGACCATTCCCTCATCATCAGCCTAGGACTCCATCTCTTCTTTTCTTTGTTACAAACACTTGTCCATCCTTAAGACTGAGAATCTAACAGGAAGGGGAGGAGAGATGGCTCAGTGGTTAAGAGCCCTCATAGTAACTGCAGAAGAAACAGAATCAATTCCCAGTACCCACATCAGGTCACTCACAGCCACCTATAACTCCAGTTCCAGGGGATCCAACATCCTGCGTCTTGGTGGGGCGCCAGTGTGCTCACAGTGCACATAAACTCGGCTGGTACCGAAAGATCATCTGTGAGCAACACCAGACGGCATCATCAAGGTGAAATCCGGGTCAACATACAGAAGCTGGGATCCAGAGGGCATCAAGTTTGTAAAGTAAACTGACACCAGAACTTGGAGCACTGTGAGATTCTCCCAGGTGATATTGGTGTTGGAGAAAAGAAGGAGTTGTGAAGAATCTGAGGCTTTGCACCATGATAGGCCAGGAAAGGTAATTGGTAAATATGTGGCTTCTGTTACAGTGAAGAACCCCAGGATGAAGTGGTCACAGAGGGCATCTGAGGCTTTGTACCCTGAAAAGTCAGGAAAGGACATTGGAGCAGGTACAACCTCTACTCCTATTACAGTGAGGGTACAAGGTTGTAGCATGAAATTACATAACGTTTCCCCTATCTCAAGGGACATGCCCATGGAGGCACGAGATAGACCCAAATGCAGTAGCAATGACTGGGGCAGCAATGGTGGTGGCTGCCCCTGTAGTGCAATTAAGACACACCTTGAGGAACTTGATTGACAGAGAAAAAAGGCAATACAGTCAACTACCTTCCAACCAACCAGTGACTTGAGGGGGAGGGCCTAAGAGGGAAGCAAGGAGTGCTGGGAAGGGAATGGGGTTTTTCCCCCTTGGCCAGTCATCATCCTCGTCAGCGTTGTTCTGATGAATATGTAGACACTATAGCCTGACCTCAGTATGAGAATATCGCAGCCACCACCCCCCCCATGGAAAGTCCTTTGTAAATAACACCTTCTTTCACTGGAGATGATCATACTTCATTTTCTTAATCGTTCACCCTGGCCTCACTGAGAGAAAAAAATCGTCAGACAAACGTAAACCAGGACAAAGCTCTAGCCCAGTATCAACAGCTATTTAATGAACCTAAAGCCCACTTCATGGCAAAGAACTCACATGTGGTACTGTAAATATTGCCAAATACACAGGGCTGGAGACGTCATGAATCCTAGAGAAAATCCTGCATCTGTCACAATTTCAGCCAAAAGAATTTTCATACTATATGCTAAATAATCCTTTTATTTACAGGAAAATATACCTATCACCATTTCTGAATTAGCCCATCCCATGCAGAAAGGACAATGTGTCATCCTGTCATAGGATAATTCCTTTAATTACTTTTTATGATGTATGCTGTCAGAAGTTTCTATGGGGACTGGAGAGATACCTCAGAAATTAAGAGCACTGGCTTCTCTTATAGAAGACCAAGGTTCAAATCCCAACACCCACACAGTGGCCAACAACTCTGTTTTGCTTCAGTTCCAGGGCATCTGGCACTCTCTTCTGTCCTCCTGGGGACTACGCGGCATGGTTGCACTTACATACCTGCAGGCATAGCACTCATATACATAAAAATAATATGTTATTTAAAAATAAATAAAAAAGAAGATTTCATAGTGGTACATTTCAGTATGACTTTTTCTAAAGGCCTGTGGTGTGCCTTGTCCCTCTCTATGCATTCTCTTCTGCCCTGGCCCACCGTTCCCCACTCCATCTAAACCTGCCTAGTCTAATGTTTACCATTGCCCTTCGTCTTGAAATGTCTCACTTTTCAAATTGAAACATTCTTATCTAAGATTCCAAAGCTAGCATTGAGCTATGAGAAACTTGTGAAGTTTGTCTCTCTGAATTTAGATTACCTTACTCAGGATTGTTTCCAGTTTTATCACAGGTCAATAACAAATAAAATATCTACTGCCTTGCATTCAGCCATTTTTCTAGTAAAAAATAATTCACTTAAAAAAGTCTCAAAATTTATAATTTACAATACATCTTTAAGAAAATATCTTCTATCTATGATGTGATTTATACTAATATATCACTAGACTTCAAACAAAATTAGGAACATTTGAAATGTATGTCCAAATATGATTACAATAGCCTTAAAAAACAATGTTACCTAATTACAGGAAATACAAAAAAGAGTATAGATATTTGTGATAATATTATCATAATTTAAGTAATAATATTGGCAACCAAAGGCTTGACCCAGAATGAACATAAAGCACATGAAGTGAGTTACATGATGATATATTTCCACTTATTAGAGCAATGAAAGTTATTGTGAGTACATTGTACATTTTGGCTTATAGGACAAATGTAATGAATATGTGAAAATAATTTCCATAAAAATAATGAAGAGTAGAAAAAAAAAGAAGTGACATAAGTCATTAATTTTATCAACTCATCAGTGTCTACAAATAAAACAAATGAAATTGTTGGATGTAATTGGGATTTCATTTAATCTGTAAGCCAGTTTTATGGAATAAAAATGCTGAGTCTACCACCCACATGAGTGGTACTTTTTCCACTTATGAGGTGGTTCTTGATTTTTTTTCAACAATGTTGTCGTCTTTCAAGAGCAGGAATCTTTGTCTTATTTATTTTTTAAATTATTTAACTATTGTGTATTTCATACAGAACATCTCGATTAGTCTTAATCATCTTGATCCCCTTCCCTATTAGTAACCCCCATAGCAGCTCAACTGAAATCCATGCGTTCTTTCTTTCATCTGTGGTAAGGTCTGTTATGTCAAGGTACTGTCCTCAGATGTTCCTCAATGTAAGTTCATTCACTGAGGTCTAGTCAGACTATCCAGAGACCCTCCCTTTAAGAAAGATTAATTCATCCTCACCCAACAGTAGTCAGTTGCCAATATTTCTTCAGTAAAGATTAGGGTCTGCTGCCCATTTGCCCAGTTCCATGATGGGTTTTTGTCTGCTTGAGCTTGCAAACACAATTGCTGTAGGTTCATATGGGCAAGGTCCAAGGACCTTGTAGAATTCTGTTTCCATCTGATCACAAACCTCGCTGACTCTTAAAATCTTTCCTCCCATTCTTCTGCAATGGTCCCTGAGCCCTGGGTGAGTAAAGGTTAATGTAGGATTCCTGTCCAAGGACCCACACTCTCCAGACTTCTAATCTCCATGCTTTGGCTATTTATGACCTTTTGTGTTCCTGGTCCTCTGTTATATGAAGGAGCTTCATTAATGAGAGTTGAGAGATTCATTAGTGTCCTCTTCACTCCTTGTTCTGTTGGGTGATCTATAGGTGTAGAGGTTACACTGGAGATGTCCCACTTGTGCATGGGCAATTCACAGACAATTTCTGTGTCTGACCAGTTGTGGTACTCTGTAGTAGTCTCTGTCTGGTGCAAACAGAAGCTTCTTTAATGAGTGGTGACTGGAATACTTGACTGTATATATAAGGATACATATTTTGCACTTATTAAGAAGTTACATTAGTCTAGGGATGTGACAGTCTTGGGGATTTCTCTAAGATCTGTGACCTCTTCAACCATGTGTATTTAACTATGATTACAGCACCACACATGAGTTCCCTCCCATTTAAGACCAATTAGGGAGCCGTTGATCGCCCCCAAGATAAAAGTGCCACTATTGTACCAGTGTCTTATGCTGTAGAATTCTTATGTTTCTCAAAAGAATTATGCGTATTTCATAACACTGATACTAGATACTGATATAGATACTGATACTGATATAGAATTGATTGATAATTTACTTTTCATTTGTTGTTGTATAGAAAGGAAAGTGAATTTTTCTATTTTGACTGTATATCAAACCATGCTAGATTTAAAACTACATTTCTTTAAATTTTCTATGTGCAAAATGATGTGAATCTAAATAAAAATGAGTGTAATTCCTAAGGAAATATTCCCAAGTGCTACACAGATGGCTCACTGGTTTAAAACACTTGCTGCTCTTGCAGAAGACCATGATTTCCCTTCCCAGCACTCACATGATGGCTTACAACCATCTGTAACTCCAGTTTCAGGCAATCCAATGCCTTCTTCTGTTGTCTTCAAGCACTAGGCATACATTTATTATACATATGTACATGCAAACAACCATATACATTATATAAAAGTAAATCTTAAAAAAATCTCAGTTGAGATTATAAATTAATTCGTCGAGGTTCTGTTGTATTCCCTTGAAGCAGCGTGGGTCTCTGACTGAACCTGGAGGCACGGTGGTAGCCGGCAAGTCCAGTGACCCTCCTGTCCCCGCATCACAGCACTACGGTTCTAGGCACTCGGCGCTCTCACCATTCCCCACCTTGTACATGGGTGCTGGATATTCGACCTGAGGTCCTCATGTCCCTGCACTCAGAGCTCTAGCACACTGAGCCATCTCCCCAGCTGCATTCCCCAGGTGTTCTATTTGTGTTCCTAATTTTGGATGTGTGGATAGGTGTGTGTATGAGATGTATGTGTTACTGCCAATGTGCCCAAGTCACAGCATGTATGGAAATCAGAGGACAATATTCGGGACTGGTTTTCTTATTCTACCTGGGTTTCCTAAAACAGAACACAGGTGCTCAGGATTGTATGTCCAGCCCTTTTGTCCCCTGAGCCATCAGAACAAAATTGTTGTAATGACAATTCTATTTAGGCAAATATTCCTTTTTTAAAGAGGTATTAACAGCATCTAGAGAGAAAGATCAGCAGTTAAGAGAGGTCGCTGCCCTTGCAATGGACCAGATTTTAATTTCCAGCACCCACATTTCAGAGCTCAAAAGGGAATATGATTTCACCTGAGGAGAAGCTAAAAGATAGGAGGAATAATTATCCCGTGAAATAAAGTACTTGTCATCAGAATCTCCCCACCCTCTCCAAAAGCCACCTGCAGAGCTCACACCATGTACCACTTCACAGCCTGTTGGTTATTTCCAATTACTTCAAAAGGTGTGCCTTTTCAGGTCCTTCTTTTGAATTTCTTTCCCTTTTGGCTAATGACCAAAACCTGGGCATGTTCTCCATGACATTCTGGGCTTCCTCACTCTCTCTGGAACTCTACAAAACCAGTCCAACCACCTGCATTCCCACTCTGTGGCTGCCAGTTGAGCTCCACTGATGAATAGTCTGGGCCTATCTCAATAGGTGTGGCTTTCTCTCTACCTCATATCCATCTCCAAAATATCCAGGTAGATGCTAGATTCGCAGTTTGTGCTTTTCTTTGAAAATCAAATAAAATTGTCCTTGAGTTTTTGGAAAGTACATTTTCAATTATTTTGTTAATGAGAATAAGTAGGCCAAAATGGAAATCCTAATCTCCCCAGTAACATGACCTCAAGGTTTCCATTTTGGTATTCCTCCTCTAGTCAATAAAGATATTTAAAATGTATTCAGGAGTGTTAGCAAGATAACTTATTGAATAATGCGTTTGGCACACAGGCCTGTCAATTTGAGTTCAGTCCTCAGATACAGAGATAATGATAGAGTCAAAATCTGTAGGCTTTGTGAAAGAGAGACAGTTTAGCAATTAATAGCACCCACTGAGCAAGAACCAGCCCATCTCCCTGCTTAGGTGTGCCATCCCCCTTCCAGCAGTCCCAGGGCTCATGTGTTCTCTGCTAGCTAGTAGGAACCAGCCTGTTCCTGTGGCTCTTCTTGGGTCTTGGTCCATTCATATAGGGACTAAAGGAGAGTACCTGACTACCCAGGTTGAGTTAGTCAGTTCCTTCCTACCCAGTCCCCAACCATTAAAGGAAATTCGTATGTCCATACCACAATGAAAAACAGTGGAAAGAGGGACAGTGAGGGTCAAGGGATCCTCCCCACCAACCCATCAACACTAGCTGCAAGAGAGAGGGGCCAACGGTATGTAAGCTGAAGAAGCATAGGGGAAGACCTCTGGCTATTTTATGGGACTGTGCAGAAGTTATCATTCATGCTAAGAGGAAGGCATTCCAGTGACGCTTCAGAGGGGATCACCCACACGCATGAAATGAGTAATTCTAGGTTCACAGACTACAATTGGGTGAAATCATAGCTCAGTTTGCTGTTGAGACTATGGAAGGAGGGGAATTTTAGCAGCAAGGAACCTTTGAGTCCAGTGTCTAACTTCCCAATTTAGCTACTTTGTAGGAATACAGAAAGGCAGGGAAAACTTTGAGGATGACATGGGGAAAGAACGCACTCACTTTGGAATCAGTTTGAAGCCTTTGCCAGGAGATGATTCCGCATAATTAAATACTGTGAAGACGGTCTCCCTTTTAAGTCATGAACCCCCAGTTTTCTAGAAATCTCATTATAATAGCATGGTATAGGGAAAGTACATGTATTAAACAATTTTTGTGGCCCAATAAACTTCCAGTGTAACTTACCAGATGTTATTTCTATTCCAGACATTTCTGGACCTGTAGGGCTTTGGCCCCCTGCATGTCCTTCTCTCTTAGTGCTAGGCTCTAGGCCAAGAGCTGGTGGGATCTTGTCAATTGCAAAGCTCATCAATAGAGGATGTCTCCTGAGAACGTGAACTTTTACCCTCCTGCAAAGCCCCGCCTCAGGGTATATAAGGCTTGCTGCCTCTCAGTAAAGTCAGTCAGTCATTTTCCTTTCCTCCTACCTAGAGTGTGTGTCTGTGTCTCTGTCTTGTGTGTTTCATTCAATCTGCAGCCCTCCCCCGATCTGGACTTGGTCAAGGAACGTAGCCAGGGTGCTACATGGACCCAGCTAGAATATCTCTCTTTTTAAAAGAGAGAGAAAGTTAAAAGCAAATTTGTTATTTAGAGAACTTTTCTGGTATAATTTGAAAGTCACCTAAAAGCTAGATTTGCTGTAATGGTTAATGTTTCTCAACTTGAAACAAGCTAGAGTCACCTAGGAAGAAGAAACTTCAGTTGAGTAATTCCTTTAAACAGAATTGCTGTGGCAATGCATGTGAGACATTTTCTTAATTGGTAATTGTTGTAGGATGGTCCAGCCCATCAGAGGTGGTACCATCTCTGTACAGGAGGGCCTTGGGCTATGTAAGAAATGCAGTTGAGCAAGACAAGGGAGAAAGCTAGTGAGCAGCTTTCTTCCACAGCTTGAGCTACAGTTACTGACTGCAGGTTCCTGCCTTGAGTCCATGTCTTGGCTTCCTTCAATGATGGACTGCAAACTTGCAAGATAAAATAAACCCCACCCCTGAGTTAGTTTTCTCACAGAAACAGAAAGCAAACTAGAATGAATACTAGTACCTGAGAGTGGGATGTTGTTCTGATGAACATGACCATGTTGTTCTATTGGAAGAAGGGGGAGGGTTGGATTTTTAGTTTTATGGGAGAAACTGAGCGCACAGATGTTAATGAGCTTTGCAGAAACTTGGAAGATTAGAATGCTGAATGAAGTGCAGACCATGGGGTTCTTCCTCATAATGTCACAGCATCCCCCTAAAAGGATCAGGGCTGTTTGTGTGATAGATTTAAATGAAGAATCTGAGGCAGTTAAACCTTTTTTGCTTTCCTGTGACAATCAGTGCTATATACCTATGGTTAAAAAATCAGCTATGATTAATAAGAGACCAGTATCATTGAGGTGAAATTTTCTGGAAAGTATTTCATTAGGGTCAGCACACCGAAGCTATGGTCTAATAAAGTGGCCAATGCTGCAAGTCAAGATGGGGACACCACTGGCCATGGGTTAAGTGCGGGGAGCCTTCTTGGAAGGCGTGGGAGGATGGGAAAGGAGAAAGGGGAACATTAGGGTAGGAAGGATTAAGTGGGATGTGGAATAAGAGATCAGGGCAGAGGATGGAGTCTGGGGAGGGATAAGTAACTCTAAAGTCCTTAAGAAAAAGTCGTATGGAAACCTACCACTATAGAGGCCTGTTAAAATATATACATATATGTTATAAAAAGAGATTAAAATGAGTTCCTCTATTTCAGGGAGACATTATCCATTCTAGACACCATAAGCTAAGGAAAAAGAACTCAACGGAAAGAATGGACTCTCTTTCTGGAACCTGCTGACTAGAGGTCCCATAGACCCTCAAACAATACTGGCCATTTCCTGTGCCAATGCTCCTAGGTCATTCCTCAGAACTAGATGGTAAGGTCCTATTTCTGAGGACACTACATGCCCACATGCATGAGCTGTAGAACAAACAAGCAGAAATCAAGCTGGTGCTTATTTCAGAGCCTCATCTCTACTGCCTAGAGGCTCTATTGAACTTTATGGCGCTGGAAGTTTCTATGCTATGCATGCTAATAGATGGAAAAAATAATCTTCCACCTTATCTTGCTGTGAATCCTGTGAACAACAAACAACTGGCTTGGCAAGGAATGTCCATTGCCACAATAGTGACAAGAATAATATAGGAGTAACCAACCACTATTTAATTGGATCTGAGATTCATTTCATAGAATGAAACCTGTAGCGGACAGGTTTAGGAAGCTGAAGCTAAACAGATCACAGGACAGAAGCCTAATGCTAGTCTTCTTTGAAATAGTTATATTAAACTGAATCCTGATGACTTATTTTTATACTCATATATTAATGCATCAACAAATCTCACTAGAGAAGTTTCATTATTCATACCCTCATTTGAGAGGTAGAATATCAGGTGGAATTCTTTGTGAATTCAAAGTAGTCTTGGTCTACATTGATAGCTCCAATGAACGAAAGTCACATAGTGAAAACTTGTCTCAAAAAATAAATAAATAAAAATTTAAAATGAAATAAAAGAAGAAAAATACTCTTTAAAGCAACAAGAAACAAACACAGGAAGAAAGATTTGAACTTGTACTGTCAAACAAAATTAATTATTAAAAGTATATCCTGAAGTGATTTTTTTGTGCATATTGGTGACAGTTTGATTTATCAACAGGACATGGCTTAGAATCCCATGAGAAGAAACTCTGAATTAGGGGCTACATTGGGTTTGCCTGCTGGCATATCTGTAGAGAATTGTCTTAAGTGAATTAAGGTGAGAAAACAGCCCACTGTGAAGAGCACCATTCCCTCACAGCCCAGTTCTGAACTGAATGAGCGGGGCATCCAGCTGAGCACAGCAAGCAGGCTGTGGGCAGGCATCCATTCATGTCTTGCTGCTCTTCCCCTTTGATGGGTTGTTGTTCCCAGTTCTGGCCCCTTGTCACGAACACATCCAGAAGGATGCAAGGAGACCAGGACAAGCTTGTATGATATGTAAACAAACAACATCTTTTATTGCTAGGGGAGTCACACAGTCACACAATACCTCAGTCCAACCCGAGTGTCTCAGCGCACGAGAGCACTGAGAGTAGAAGCAGGCAGAAGCAGGTGAAGAGTGCAAGGACATCCGCCAACGGTGGGACCGCCACGGTGGTCCGGGTTCGGCCAAGCTTCGGTGGCGATGTCTGGTCATGCAGGTCGGGAACTCGACACTTCCTCGGATGTCCCAGCTACAGCAACCGATGAATGCCGAGTTGCTGGCTCCGATGAGCCGCGTGAGATCAGCCAGCAAGGAGGAGAGTCCCTGGTAGAGAGCTCCAAAGTGCATGGAGTTTATTCTGCTTTTATACGCTTTTTGGGGCTGGATTCTCAGCCAGCTTAAATTACCAGACACCATATGTTTATCTTATCTATAAGTCACACAGGTCTCACAGCAAGCCTTCAAAGGCCACACTTGTCACTTAATATTTTACTTTCATTTTTTACTCACACTGTCACACATCTTACTTCTAGATAACTTATTAATTATAACTTAATTTGTTAACTTAAATCTATAACTTCATTAAATATATTTCCTTATCTATTCCATGTTCCATACACCCCTTAACTGTTTTCCTCTGGTGGTCTATGCCCTGGCATTCTGAGCAGAAATCAACTTTCACCCCTAGGTTGTTTCCCATCAAGGCAGTTTGTCATGAAAACAGAAATGAAACCACAACAATACCATTCTAATTTTAAGTCATGGGAATTAAGTGGCTTCAATAAAAATCACTGTAGCCAGGATCTAAGTATTTACAACAAAATTAACCACCCCACCACTCCAACCCACGCAAATTTTTTAAAAAATCAACAAGTTGACTCTGTTATTGCCACACAAGGAAGATAACAAATCTGAACATCGGTTTTTGCCAATACAAAAAGAATCCATCTGCAAGTTATAATAATCAAAAATAGAGTCCATCAATCGTCATACCAAAAACTGTGCATATTACTCTGAGTCCACCATCTGAAGAAAGCCTCAGCAGCCACTCCCCAAGGCACAATGAGGAAGACCTCTTCGGGACGGGACTTAGGATTTGACCAGCCTGAGTTGTAGAAAAGGATTACTATCGTGGCCACTCACAGGCAATTTAAATTTTCATCCTGGAGTTACCTGGATCCAAATCCACTCCTCCATGCTAACCCAGACATGAGGTCCCCTAAGA
This sequence comes from Eospalax fontanierii, assembly GCA_035773235.1. Taxonomy (NCBI): domain Eukaryota; kingdom Metazoa; phylum Chordata; class Mammalia; order Rodentia; family Spalacidae; genus Eospalax; species Eospalax fontanierii. The sequence continues at coordinate 42,772,305 of CM069532.1, forward strand.
GTGCCTCCACAGCTTCATACCCATGCCCCTGACTTCAGGTGGTCACCTCAGCTTCTTGGTTCTTGCTGCTACCTCAGAAGGAACCACTGTCTTCACTGCAGCTATTAGAGATGCCACCAGCTTGGGGACCAGAAATCTTGGAGCTGCCACCTATTCGACACAGTGGTTGTCTTCCTTGGGGACTGGATTTCACTAAGATGTTACCCAGATGGATGCAATGCTCTCACAGGGCTTATAAGCTGCAAGGTGTTTCTGGACACAGCTGTTGCAGAAACAAATGGGAGAATGCTTCTTAGCCAAAGATATCTGACTTTTGATCCTCCTGACTTTCAATAGTCTCCATCAGGTCATCATGAAAAGCCACAACCAGCAGCATCTTTTACTTGCTCCGGTCATAGGACCCTGCACTGTAGCATCCCTGTGTCTGTCTACTGCATGCTTCTGAACAGCCTGGAAAGGTGAGTCTCCTTCATACAGAGTGTGGTACCAAGCCTAAATGCCCAGAGTACTTGGTCTAGGATCTCTCCAACAGCAGGCTGTCAATTATCCAGAGTGGTCTAGCAGAGTCAACTGATTAGTCTGTACACTGGACTCCCTGACATTTGGATAAAAGGACTGAAAAGTCATCTGCAGAGTCTAATGTTTCAATCCCCTTGGAAGATCTGCCTTTTTACCCTTAGTATTTTCTGTGACCTCTTCAGAGCTCAGGCCCAGCCTTTGGTAGAGTGTCCACAGCAGACCACAAGAAGGAAGTTGATAGAGGCAGACAAGGATGGAGAAGAGCAAAGAGGAGAGGTGCTGGTGATTATAAGGAGACCTAGAACACAATTGCTTCATCAGGGTCTGAGGATCAAAGTTAAGCTAGGTCTTCAGAATAAATATACAGTGATTAATCAGAAGGTAGGGCCTGTGTCTTGTGGACACAGAGGGTCAAAGACCATAAATCCTAACACAGTAATCCTCTATAGGAAAAGGATCATAAAATGTTGGCAAAGGTCTCAAGTTATAGACTGGAAGGGAGGTATTCAACCCCTTAAAAGAACCTCACATTCTGGGGTCAAACGAACTGAGGTTACAAATTTCTGAAATATTTGCTTTTCAAGGGCAAATTTGAAGGGACATCTCCCTACCCTTCAAAGGACCTCCCAAGAAACCTTCAAGAGACTTGACATGCAACTTAGGTGAGAGTTTCTTTCCCTGAGAAGGATCATCTACCTGTGGCCAACAGTTGGGACCTAGGTGTCCACCAGGGACATGAGAATAAACTTAAAAAAGGAACTCAGGATTGGGGTCCTCAGAGACCTGTGCAGAGGGCAATGATTATGGTGTAAGACAGGGACAAGGGAAGATGCGCCATCAGGGTGAAGTCCCATGAAAACCCCAAGAGGGTGAAATGGGTATAATCTCAAGTGAGCCAGAGGATGTGGGAGAGAGAAAGGGAAGAGGCCTTCTAGAAGTTGTCTACGAGAACAGGGAGGTCTTTGTATTTCAGCACAATATTCCCCTAGCAGGAAACTGAAGCTTCGGGGATGAATGAAGTCCCATCAGGTCCTTGAGGCAGTAAATAGATTTCTTACCATTTGATCTACACACGAGAAATCGCAGTATCTTCTGATCATTCTGGAGTTTTAAACAGTTCTTGGAAGGAGATTGCTCATGGTACGCCAGTGTGAGTGTTTCCTGCCAGATTCTGGGATTCCACCATTCCTTCCAGAGCCTTTCTTTAACCCACTTCAAATGGCATGGGGCAGTCTCCTTTTCTGTGTCATGCTGACCCAGTGACTGTAGATACTCCAGAGACTCTAGGGCCAAACTCCAAACGATGATCTTTGGCTGGCAACTTTAGGGCCTGGATCTTCATCTTTTTCAGAAGACACACTCCTCCCACAGACACTTAGAGCAGATCCCTCTGTTTTCTCTCCAAGCATGACTTATCTTCTGAGAAATGAGTCTAGTCCTTCCTTTCCTCAGCTCTTCTGTCCTTCATTTTCTTTTTCTTTGATGTATGTATTTACTTCTCTGGGTTTTCCTCTTTATTACAAGTTATCAGTGTTGCCTTCTAGTGGCTTCCAGGACATCTGCTGCATCTGTTGTCCTTCTAGGGCATGTTATTTAAGACTACCTCTGGGTTTGGAGTATTGAACCATGAAAGGTGGTCTTGTGCTTGTTGCTGTGTCTCTGCACCCTGTGATCCTGTCCTCCCGTGCAGTCTGACGGCCCTGCCCTCGTAGACTTTGAGGTTTTCCTCCTTGCTTGTTGACCATTGCACTTTTCCCTGCATCTTTATTGGTGGCATGGCTTTGTGTTTCTCCTTTGGCCATACCTTGTATAATGGATTTGTACAGGTGCCTCCTTGTGCTCCAGACCCTAGATGCTTATCCTAGTCCCTCTGCAACATTTCTAGGGTGAATAAGGAGGAGGTCAGGGGCCAGACACTCACCATCAGAACCTCCAAATATTGCATGATGTCCTCATTCCCCCAGTTCATAGAAAAGCTGAGTCGACTCTGCCTGGCCATTCTGCAGACTAACCAGTTTCTATCATTGACTGGCCCTGATACTATAATGTAGAATCTTTGGAGGCTGACAATAACACACAACCATCTCTTTTTCAGACCATAGGAACCCCAGTCTTGTGAGACCATTTTCTATCCCACTCTTCTGGGGACTACAGCTTTGTCCCTAATGGCTCCTAACTTGCTAGATCAGTCCCACACCTATGGCTGCCTTCTCTGTAGTACAGTCTGTCTTCTATATTGGCATACTGCAATTTTCCCCTCTGCCATCCACCCTCACCACTGCCATGGTTTGAAAGTAAATCAATCCTCTGGGCACCCACAACACCACCTATTTTCCCTGTCTATGATGCAGTGGGCAGCACTAGAGGGAAATGGCTCTGACCTGAGGTGATTCGCATGCTGAAGAGAGCACTGGGACCTGTGTCTCTTGGGGTTAGAAACAGTGACATCTTGAAAAACAACTGTGCCACTACGGAGGGGCACAGACATGGTGTGGCTGGACAAGAAGTGAGATGTGAGACACAGATGGTAAGTGGCAAGGAACTGAGTTCTCTGTGGAGTTGGAGGAGTCATGGCCCATCCCAGCTTGTTAAGGCCACCAGGAAAACAGGCTTTGATTCTAAGAACTCTAGGAAAAGGATTAACAAAATGGGTGAAAGCATAAAAGACCTTGCCTTAGAAGTCTGGTGATATGAATTGGATCCCCCTAACCTGTTAGGGAGAGCTCAGCCCCATGATGGAGTCACTGTTGACCAACAGCACGGTGACCACAACCTGGCAGGCAGCATTCTGAGAAACAAACTAAACCACCTAGTTTTTCCATAACCTCCTAACTCCTGATTTCAATACTACAACTGCAGTTTTCCAGCGCACTCAATTTTCCATGGCAGCCCACTGAGGAAAAATTGGAAAACACCAAAACTAAAACTTTCTCCTCACCGAGGCACCTGCTACTGACTTACCTCCCACCACCTAGAAAAAAATCTATAAAGCCCAGCCTACTGTGACAAGAAGCTGCTGGCCTTCCATCGATCTCATGATGGCAGCCCAGCAACTTGTCCATCCCAATATATTCCTCTTTATCTCACCTCAGATTGGTCTCCAGTGGTCTTGGTCTTTTCCTGAACCTAACATAACCCACAGTGGAAGCAGAGAAATCACACAGCATGTGTTCCTCTAACCTCCACGTGACACTGTGAATTGTGCGTGCCCACCCAGCACACACATAGTAATAATAATAATGACAACAACAACAGTAATAATATTGATAAAGATGGTAACAATTTGTTTATAGTCAGCCTGGGTTGGGTCTGATACTTTCAAGTGTTAATCCAGGCCTCCAAGTCTTAGGAAACAAATCGTTTCACAGGATTTATAAGAGATGTGACCTAAAAGGTAATGCTTGATTTCTTAAAAATGTATTGTTTATTAAGTGCTCACAAAACCTCGAAAGTGTTATTTGCTAGGAAATCTTACAATGTAGTTTAAGGGGCTGCAGATATGGTAGAGTGTTTGAGAGCACCTATGGTTCATCCAGAGCACATGAGTTTGGTTATGAGCACCGTATGGTGACTCACACACATAATGTTCCACTTCTAAGGGACCAGATACCTTTTTCTGTATCTCTAGTCCATACATGCAATATTATTTTTAAATGGACACTAAATCTTGCTGAATACTTCATTGCAATTTAAGGTAAAACAATATGGCAATTGCAAGGTGGACGTGCTGGCAGATGCAGTGAATTAGGAGACAGAGAAGAGGAAGACAGTAAGTCATGATCCAAAGGGTGGAGCCAGGATGGCAGTCAGAGGTTTGTACAAAGATGCATGTGTGGTTGTCTTCAGAGAAAAGTGGAAATTCCCCAGATGTTGAAGAAAAGATGGTTTACATTTTAGACTTCATCCAAAGAAGAAATAGAGAAGGGGCTGGAAGTGAAGGAAAGTGAAGACTTCTGATTTAGATCCCGGAGAAGCAGGTAAATGTGAGAATGAAGATCTACACACAGGAAGGAGACAACAACAGATACTGTGGCAGGAGTGGCAGCAGATTAGAATGTCAGGTCACCGAGAATCTTAGGATGGTTTCAGATTCATTCCTATGACAAGGAATAACAGGGTTTTCTCACTGAATTTCAACAAACCATGATACCTCCACTCTCATCCCTTTGTGTCATATTTTCAGTCTCAAGGACGGACAGTTGTCATGATTCCCTTTCTTGTTTATCACCAAGGAAATTGGAGATGGAGTCCAAGGCTGCTGCTGAGGCTCCATATTCAAAGGCCTCCAAGTCTGATGATGTTTGTCCCCTATGTAACAATTTTGTGTTTATGTACAATATGAAAATCCTCAGGCCCAAATTTCATCATTCACCAAAAGGATGATATTAGATTTTTTGTCAGTGATAATAAATCGGTATCCATGTCCATAGACAGAGTCTGTTGTTTGGATACACATCATGGAGCACTCTGTAATCCTTGTTACTGTATCCTGTATTTATCTATTGAATGACTGACTGATTGTGTGTGTGTGTGTGTGTGTGTGTGTGTATGAAGGTTTTGCCTGAATGTATGTAAATGTATTACATATATGTACTACCTTCTCACTAGAAGTGGGTTACAGACTATTGTAAAATTGCTATGTAAGTTCCTAGAGCCAAACCCAAGTCCTCTACCAGAGTTGAAGACACTCTTAACTGCTGAGTCACCTCTGAAGCCACATCAGATGCATTCTCATAGGAGGCACTTGAGTGGATCTAGAAACACCTTCTAGTCTTCCTCTTCTGTTTGGCAAAATTCTCTTTAAAGAAATCTTTTGGGGAACTGGAGAGAGGACTGAACAGTTAATAACATTAGCTGCATTGACTTAGGACCTGGATTTGGTTCCCAGCATCCACATGCCAGCTAAGAACCACATTTAACTCAGGTTCTGAGAGACCTGATTCCATCCTCTGACATCTACAGGCATTGAACTTACAAGTGCACTTAGAGATATGTATGCAAACAACTATGATACATATAAAATAAAATACAAATAAATGAATAAATGATAAGCTTAAAAGAGAAATATGTTTCACTGAAAATAACTGTTTAGGACTCTAATCCCAGGACCTGGAAGGAAGATGCTGATGGATATCTGAGTTTATGGCAAGCAAGATCTACATGGAGAATTTCAGACTAGTCAAGTTGCAGAGTGAGAATCTGTTATAATAAGAATAATGACAATAATAAAATTAATTAGTTGATTAAGTAATGTGATTTTGTGCCTAGAAAAAATTGTGCCTCCAATTTCTGCTTTTCACCCAGAGTACAGAACTTTCTTCTCCACCAGGTCCTCCAGTCTAGAGGCTGACCCTTCCTGCCATCAAGGATGGCAGACCTCTGTTGTCCCTGGTTTCAAACAAAATTATTTCATTTTTTCTGAAAATTAAATTTCTAGAAATGCTTTCTGTTGTCCACTTTTGTATTACTCTTCCTTTAATACTGGACAACAGTTGGAACATTTTGATCTGTTACATAATTTTAAGGTGTTGCTTTGGTGAACATCTGAAGTTCTGATCCTAGTGCATATATTATAAAAGATTTCAGTAGAAATAACAAGAAACCAATCAATCAATCTCATAATTTTCATGATGCAAAAAAATATAAAGACTTTCCCTGAATCAAGAACTTCCTTTGTTGCTATAAAAGAAGAAAAAAATTTTTTAACCTGTACATATTTGTAAACATAATCTTAAAATACTTACAGGTTAAAATTGAAAAAACCTTCAATCTATGAAAAACTGAAAATATCAATGATGGATACACAGAATGTCTTTAGAATCAGAATTTTTTTCACAGTCTGTATTAGTTGTTACCTGCCTAAAATTTTTTTTAAATTGCATTTAGTGGCAAGAGAGAAGTCTCAGTTGTGAAAAGCCCTTTTTTTTTTTCAGAATATCCAGGTATTCTACCCAACACTCACCTTGTAGTTTTCAAGATGCTATATTACAGTTCCGGAGGATTTGACGCTATCTTGAAGTTGTTATCCAACGGTGTGTGCTGAAATTCAACCCAGGTTCTCTGCAAGAATAGCCAGTGATTTTAACCACTGAACCATCACTGCAGCCCATGAAATAAACTTTTATGATCAAAGGTTCTCGACAAAAGGAGACAAAAAGAAAAGTGAAAAAGACTGGGAGGCAGGGAAGGAAGTAGAGAAGAGAGAGATGAGAGGGGGAGGAGAGGAGGGGAGAGAGAGAAACTGCCCCCATGTCAAAGATTCTGAAAACCAAAGGAATAGAACTTCAAGATTATGGACACATAAATGTGGCAGACCAGAATCAAGTTATCTGGATCTTTAAATTCATTCATTGCCCATCTCTGTGTATGAACATACATGTGACTATGAAAATTTAAAAATGGATTCTTAGGAGACCACTAATTTCAAACAGTCCCATAGTTAACACTGTCTTAAATAGCGGTCATGCTACAGGTCACATTTTAAAACGCTCTGAAGTTCAAAGAAATGGCCTGTCAGGAGAAAGGACCCAAGAGCTGAATCAATCCAGGTGTGGAAACTTGCTACCCGATGGCACCCTAGGCATTTTAAACATTTGTTCTGGAAGAAAGTACAACCACATCCATCCTTTGAGTGTGACTACCACCAGTAAATCCATTGTGACTGACCGTCCCTGCATGAGAATAAGAATGGTTTTGCCCATGGCATCCCACGTGGTTTCTGCCCCCTGCTACTACAGCACGAGCCAACAGCGTCACCAGCTCAACGGTTGCAGCTGCCTCTTCCCTGATACCTACAATCCTGGCATCTTCAGCTTGGGATGGACATCAGTAAACCGCCCGCTGCAGCGCCCCCGTGTGGCCGTACACTGCCTGTGGCAAGGCAGTCTGGCAGAGGGAGATTTCTCCACATAGTAGGTCACCAGCCTCTCACCAAGCCTGGGCTGTGGAACCCAGTCCCTAAAGCCACAAATGAGCTACAAGGACCCGGCTGTCTCCTCTATACTTCAGGAGAGCATTCTCCCTGGGAAGGGCAAGGGATTCCCAGTGCCTGAAAAATCCTAATTGTCTATTTTAGTTCCCTTCCTGAGACCTTCCGTGGGAGGTGTCCCACCACTCGGAAGGACCTTCCAGTGCTGGGACCAACAGTTCATCCTCAAGGGACCTGAGGTCACAGCATTCGAAATGAACTTATTGTGAAACGACATCTTCCACTGATGGATTTGCAAGGTACTGGGAACTTGGGCCAAAGGCTAAGAAGGATAAGGAGACCTGTGAGCAACTAATAAGGGACAAATCCCCCCTCATAAGGACCTCCTAGGGTGACTCAGTGATGCTACAGTTGAAACTCTTACAGAGGGCATTGCCTCCCATGAAAAGCATCTCTGGTGATAGAGACCACAATCAGAGACAAGGGGATCCCTAGATTAAAGGATGAAAATTTCAAAAACACCTCGTGTTTCAATAAATCTGGTGTGCAGGCCAAAGTTGTGGGAAAGGGGAAGACAAACCAGTGTGATTTTGCAGAACTATCTAGAAAGTGATATCCAGAAAACAGTGAGCCTCAGGAAGTGCTTCCAGAACACATGAATGTTAAACACAGGGTGCCCTGTAGGATCTATGTGAAGAAATCACAACCTCAAATTACTCCAAGTTTGAGTCAAAGAACCTTGAAAAGGACGCTGGACTCCTCATCTCTCTGCATGGCTCTAAGGTCACACATAGAGAACAGGAGTCTACCAAAAGGAGGAACGTTCCTTCCAAAAATACCAGGAGGGCCAGTCAGAAGGTATTAAGTGCCTGCAAGCCCACGTCATATTGGCCCCAGGGAGGAACCTGAGTCAAGTACCAGAGCAGAACCTGTAACCAGGCATGCAATGGGTTGAGATCTGGGGTTCCTGTCAAGTGCTGGATAAGGATAACTGTCTATCCCCAATTAAAATGGTTTTGAGGGGATGAAGCACTGATGTTGAAATCAAATTTCTTCTGGTTTACACTAGTTTACATTAAGGGAAAGCTGACATTTCGTTCTTTACTTTCAGGCAAAGGAAAGAAGAAGGTGAATGTCAGAGAACAAGGGGCCACAGGCAGTGCCATCTGGTTGGTCTGATCTTTTCTTCGGGCACTCTACAACCCAGATCAAGTTGGGACTGTATGACATGGCTTGTCTTTCACTCAGAACAGGAAAGCTACATCTAGCTTCAAGAACCACAGTGCTTGACATAAGGACTTAAAAAGCCTTATCTTCATCAATTTACTATATGAGGAGATAGAAACCATTCTTTTGGAGGGACTAAATGGCCTATATAGACTCACCAGCTTCAAAACAAATGAGGGCTTTCTAGAGAAGTGTTCTGCCCATGCTTGACAGCCTGAGATTTTTGTTTCGATGGGACATTTTAGAAAGTGTGTCATGTTTGTACATTTCGGGGAAGGCTGTGTCTTGCTCATGGCTGGTGTGACATTCACGCTCCCCTCCCTCTACCTTTCCTCCCCTCCTGGGTCTTTAATTCTCAGATTTATGTCTACAGACTAATCCAACCACTAACCCAGAATTCATGAAGATAGTCCCAACTCTCATTCCTCACTGCATTGCTTGAATTACTCCAACCACCATTGTGGAGAGCCCTGGCTATTTGAGCACTACTTCAGGAGCAGCATGTTCCTAATCTGCCAGGATTATGATGTTGCCCCAGATTGTGGGATCTCATCAGTCTTCAGACAGCTTGCATTTGTCCTATACTAGAAGGCTTCCTATGGCCTCTTTGTGGTACTTTGGAGACAGAGACCATACTTTGCCTTGGTTGATGCCAGGATAGACCTGGACACTAAGACCCGGTCAACTGCAGTAAACTTGTTTCTCCCTCAAGCATCAGGCCCAGCTCTCTTGCTTTTCCTGAAGGAAGGTCTTCCATAAAGTGATAGAGTGAGAAGGTTCCCCTCAGCTAACTGGGCTTCCAGTCCTCCTTCTTGTTGATACACTCAAAAAACAGAAACATGTTTAAGTTACCTGTGAGCACTCGAGAATTTGGGGGCTAAGCTTCTAAACCAGCCACTAGGAGGGTTAGTGTGGTGACTGTAATTCCCAATCTTGTTTCTCCTCTGAACTTGCGTTTGGCAGCTTGTCTGTAGATGATGCTTAGATGTCAACTGGACCTTTCTGCCCTCTAGGACAAGTCCATTCTGGCTGCTCATTTTTTGAAGATTATTGGTCATTAATTCTACTTTGTGGTGTCTTACCACTTCCTCTGAAAAGCCCCTGCCCAGCGTCCCGTGGCTCTTTTCTCAGGTATTTTCGGCCTTTTCTCTATGGAGATGTGGTGTGGACCATCCTCCAGGACCTTTGTACCTGTACCTTCCTGATCCTCGTGGGCTTTGCTGGTTTCGTCCTTGCTCACTTTACTAGCAAGGCCTTGTCCTTCACTTTTAAGTTGGCTCTCTATTGGTGTAACTAGCTCTGGCTTTTTCTTGGGAAGAGCCATACATGACTTATAGTTGGAACTTTACCAGGACTCTTCACACATCTTCTCCTGATCTCTAGTATTTACTAGAGCCACTTTGCTTAACTCTGTGCTGCCTAAGGAAGGCAGGCCTCTAGGACACAGCTCTGACACTCACTGTAGAGCCTAAAAGTAAGAGACTATGTCCATCTTCCTCAGTCACAGGTAAATTTGGGTGGCTGCATCTGGCTAGTATGTTGGTCATTTATAATTCTGGTTGAAGTATCCCTGAGTCATTGGCCATCATAGTGGCTGTGTTAGAAACTTAGCCCCTGAATTCTTCAGTGCTCATAGAAACACTTGAATGTTTTGCTTTTCAGATGTAGCACCAGAACTTTGGGCACTCCTTTCTTCCTCTCACCCTGCTGAGGACAGAGCTTTGTCCCTCTCTAGTCCTTTCCTATGAGACTCGGAGCTTTCCTGGATCAAAGGTCTCCTTTCGTTTTCTTGATGCTTCTGCAACAAATTGCAGGTTGGAAGTTTCCTCAATCTCTGGGGTCCACATTCTGTCACTGCCCTGATTTGGGAACTGATGAACTCAGTAGATAGTCACAGGTTTAGCTACCTTGGTGGCCTACAATGCAGTGTGAAAGGACAGAGGGTGATAGCTGTGAGTTAGGTTGAGACCCACACAAGAAAGAGGCTGTCCAAAGGCTCCACGGTTTGGTTTTTTGTTTGGTTTGATTTGGGTTTTTTCGGTGTTATGGGTGGCAGCATCCAGTAAACCACCTGCATATTAATGTGCACAGGCTTCCTAAGTGTGGATGAGTGATTGTCCCAGTCTGGGAGATGCCCAGAGAGTATGGATAGAGTTCCTATCCTCGAATTCAGAAGACAGGTTTCATAAAATCCTTCTATTTGAAGGTACCACAGGAATGGGTTAGTCTCAAGGAACCTGATCAGAGACCCACGGTTTCAAGTCAAGACTTGGTTTAGTGAAGACTCAACACCACTGTGATGCCCCAGGAAAATACCTAGAGGGATACAGTGGACATAGTCTCGGAGGGCCAGCCAGGAAAGAAAGGGAGGGGAATGGAGGATGGCTGGTGAGAGCTGTCTGCAACGGGGAAGCCTTGGGATTTCAGCAGAGAATGGCTCTGGTAGAAGTCTGAGCCTTGGGGGTTCAGTGAAGTCCATTAAGCCTATTCGAGGCAGAAAACTAGAGTGCCAAGGGTTGATCTGCATGTGAGAATGCCCAGCCTCTAGGCATCACTCTCAGACTGAGAACCAGTGTTGCTTGAAGATTGCTCATACATGGCCAGGGGTAACTGGGGTTTCACAGACCGTGGGATCCCACCAGATTTTCTTTGGCTTTCTTTTCCCATCTTTTGACTTGGTTTTCTTCTTTCCATGGCTATTGAGGTTTTGATCCAGGGGCTGTAGTGTCCCTCTGACAGCCCTGAGTCTGAATTCCTAATGCTGGTCTTTGGACAACTGCAAGGCCTGGGTCTTCGGCCTGTTTGTCGGGGATTTTCCTCCCAGTGGTATCAGACCCAGCTCAGTTTCCTCTGGAGAAATGCCTCTCTCTGGAGATCTGGTGCAGGGACTCCCTTTGCTTTGCTCATTACTCTGTCTTGCACTCCTCCTTGACTGTGTCTCCTCCTTGTGCCTCCCTCTAGACTCTACTCAGGAAAGGTGGCCTGCAGTGCTGCCTTGAAATTAGGTGAAAGTTTTCTCTCAACAGGATACGCCCATTCAGATCCCTTATCGGTCTTAGGCACTGGGACAGCGCTTGGCTTCCTGTCCTCGGTGGTATGCTGCCACGCACTGTGCTCTAGTGTTTCCACACACCTGATGGCCCTGTCCTTGTGCTTGTGGTCTTGAGCTGTTTCTCCTTCCTTATTCACCACTGTCCTTTCTCCAGTGTCTCGACTGGTTGTACTTTCTCAGGATTTTTTTTTGACCACACCTCCTTTGATGACTTTGTAGATGAGCATTTTTGAGTGCCTGACAGTCTATTTCCACAGCCCTTCTGCAATGTGTCAGTGATGACTAGTGAGGAGGAACCTTTAATATTAGTGACAAGGCTCTCACCTGCAGAGCTTCCAACTAGGAAACAATGTTCCAGTTTCCCCACTTAGGAATGAATGTAAATGGACTCTGTAGGGCTACTGGGGACTTCACAAAGGCTTCTGTTCTTTGTTGGGGTATCTGATCTTCCTAGGCCAGGAGGCTTTGCTGCCTGGTATCAGGACTTACATTAACACACAAAAATCTCTTGTTCAGAAAGCCCATCTCTAGTCAATACGTTATTCCACTCTACCCTCCTGGGGAACAACCTTGGCCCTACCTGGTCCTATTCTGCTATGATAGACCTCTTCAGTTTCTACAGATTCCTTCTCTCTAGCCCAATCTCTGTACAAGATCAGTAGTCTGCTAATTTTTCTAACTTCTTCCTTTACCCTGGCTTTAGGTAAAATGAACTCTCTGGGTACTCACATCTTCAGCTATCCTGCATGTCTATGATGTAGTGGGAGCAGCTAGAAAAAAATTGCTATGACCATGTTACAGAGTTCAAGACCACTGGCAAAAGATGACCAGACTCAATTCAGATTTTGATTAGCTGTATCTTGCTACAGTTTCTCTGTTAAGTTTAAGAACTGTAGCTCTGGGAGAAGGGGGAGTAAGTTTTTAAAGTGAAAAATAACCACAATTGCTTCACTGAAAAGTAATGTCAAGATGTCCCTGAGTAAGCAGTATAAGTGAGTTACAGGAGCCAAAATCATCAGTTAGTGATGTAACAGCCCTTATTTAACTTTGGTCAAGGTTTTTGAGCAAGTATATTGTAGCAGCTTCATACATCTTGGTAATGGAGACGGGGTCCAGGTTTCCTGGAAATTGTTTTCTTAGTCTTAAGTTAAGGCTAAGTTTTAACATGGTTACTTTGTACAAATGGAGTCACTCCGGTCATCATATTCCCCACTAACTCTGGGCCCTAGGAATCAAATCATTGATTCATGTTGGACTACAGATTAGTACAGAGCCTCCAAAGCTAATATTTTAATGGTGGTGTTTTTTTAATGTATGTTAGTATCTAATTTAAAATGCAAGGGTCAATTGCATCTCCAAAGAGTAACAAGAAGATGGGTCCGTCTACATCTGTTAATGGTGGTAGGCCATGTGGACCCGAGGAAGAGGACTAGTACCGGTTAATGGACCCGAGGAAGAGGACTAGTACCGGTTAGTGGACCAGAGGAAGAGGACTAGTACCGGTTAGGGGCCTCAGCACATTTGTTTGCTCTTACATCTAAGTTTTATTGTACCATGTTTAATGTTTCCTTTATGACTCTTGAGTTGGCATAAAGACATTTTTCTCCTAAGGCTGTGTATAGGACTCCTTCCTTTATAACAAATTTCATCCCTGACAGTTTTATAAAACCATTTCTGCCAGGGAGTCCACCTGCTTCTCAAGCTGTACTAGAGAATTCTTGAGGTGTTGAAGGTCTTGGTCTACTTTGGAGTTTAGAATTTTAAATTTTTTATCCTCTGTAGCTAATGCTGACAACTCCCAAAGTGGCCAAGCTTGCAATTCAAATCCCCACAATGAAAACGATGAGAACGTCTAAGATTGCCACTTTCTTTTCAAATAAGGATTTCATTATGAGAGAGAATTATGTTTTCTGACATGTATTTTCTGCCCTCCCCTCTGGTATGTATATGTGTAGCTGGGAAAGGACATAGACTAGAACACAAAGGCTTCCTTTCTGGGCCTCTAGTTCTAGATGCTCAGCTGTTACACACCTAGCTAGGCCAAAGGTACAAACCCACAAGGTCCTTGATGAAGCTAGAAAATACATTCTAGTATTTTCATATTGAGTGGTGTGTGTGTGGATACTACAGGATTGGTCATGGTGGGGAACTAGAAAGTCACAGGTTGAAGAGATTAAACAAGTGCCAGCCTCTTGAATATCTCCTAGGGTAAGTTTAGTATTCTTAGGTCCACAGTTTGTACTTTCTGGTGGGGCAGAAGTTGGGGTGATGGATAAATTACCCGTATCCCCAAATAAAGGGAGAGGCTTAGGATCTAGGCAAAGCCAAAAATTATTTCCTAGACTGGGGAGGGTATGGTTTAACCAGCTGTGATTTAAGCTTAGTGTCTCCATTTGGGGGAGTTCATTTGGAGTAGGGGTTGTCTTTTCCAAGTGGGGAATTTGACCAGGTGGTACAGCTGCAGTGCCATCATTTGCCAGTTAGGTTTAGTTCTCTGAGGCGGGTAGGTATCTTGTTTATGGATCTGTCCTGTTACAAGTTGGGTACCTCAGAAAGTTGGGAATGGGTCAGTCATCTTTTTTTTTTTAGTTTTGGGTGGGGCAACTGATTGCTCCTGGGGTTTATGGTTTTCACCTGTTTTGGTAATGCCTTTCTGTGTATTGTAAATTCTTTGCCAAAATCCTCACCTTGACTGTAATGGAGTTTGAATGCCCAGGTTCCAGGTTCAACTAGTGAACCAGTGTTGGGTACTCAACTAATTCCTTATGAAATGGGATTACATTTAGGGGATCTCCTAAAATTTCCCTTTGTGAGGGTAATAAAGGGATCCTTTTGCTCACGCAATATTCATTGTTGTCTAGGCATACAATAAAAGAATTTTTCCATAAACCCATCTCCAGAGTTGGAGTTTTGCAGCTGGATAGAAGTCATGTCAGAACTTCTGGGTGGCAAGATGGGATTTCTCTGAAAAAGGTCACATAGATATATGCTAAATGCAGGTGGCAATGTGGTACTTCTAGCTACATCCAACAATTTTCCATATTGGGTTCAGGATAATTCCCAATGCCAGGTCTCAACATTTCTAGTTTGCCATATATGAGAGGCACCTTGTAGGGTTCCCAATGTTAGTGTCAATCTGAGTCCAAGACATGGGTAAATCACATCTTTAGGGGACGTTGGGGTTGGAAATCTTGCAGTACCTTTCATTTTTCTTTTCTTGGTTGGTCATGTCTACTTTTAGGTGGGAGTGATGGATACAATGTGCCATCCCTGCTACCTTAACAGCCATTGGCATGGTCAGGATTGCAGGATATGGTCCTCTTCAAGAGGACTCTAGGATTGGGTTAGGCAAGCTACAGACACAGACCAGGTCTCCAGGTTGGAACCTGATTCAGTCAGAGATGGTAAGGGTGGTAAAGGCAAGAGATGGGTCTTGATGTCTCAGGAAGCTTGGTACAGAGCCTGTAGGGATGTCAAGAAGGACTAATTAGACATTTAAATGACTTGTGGCCTCCCTTTGTGGGAATTTGTGAAGGCGGGTGATCAAACATCATCTCAAATGGTGTTAGTTTGTGCAGTAGGAGGAGCACCTGATTCTGAAAAGAACGGTAAGAAGTGACTCAGTCCAGCCTCCACCAGGTTCTGTCTAGAATTTAGTGTTTTATTTAATGGTTCTGTTAGCTCCTTCTACCTACCTGGGGCTGGTAGGCACAATGTAATTTCCAACATATTCCTAGAATTTTGTCACTTGTTGTGATACCTTAGCCATCAAGGTTGGACCATTGTCGAACCCCAAAGAAGGAAGACTGATTTGGAGAATGATCTCCATGAGTAATTTCTTAGTAACTATCTTAGCTGTTTCTGATCTAGTAAGAAAGGCCTCCACCCATCCCAAAAAAGTATCTACAGAAACCAACAGATATCAGTATCTAAACTTTGCCAGAGTAACGTCAGTGAAGTCCAATTTCCAGTGTTCACCAGGACTAAATGGCCTCTCTTAAACACTCATGGGCACTGATTTTCCCCCTTTTGGGTTTACCTGGGCGCAGGTAGCACAACACTGGGTAATTTGTTCAATTGTTTCATCCAAACGGGGCATGAAATACCTGTTCCTGATTAGATCATTTAACTTGGTTGATTCCAGATATGTACTTTGAGGAAAATGAGAGAGAAGAAATGGGTAGAATGTAGCATCCATCTGGGAGAACCCACCAATCCTCTGTCTTAGTGGCCCCTGGTGTCAGACCCATTTTACCTTTTCATTGGTATATTCAGGTCACTCCAGTAGGCCTGGTTCAGGCAGGAGGGTAAGAATCAAGAGGCCCAGTGCTGGCTCTTTGGCAACTTTCTTTGCCATGGTATCTGCAAATCTGTTGCCTCAATCCTTGACTGAATCCCATTTTTGGTGTCCAGGGCAGTGAGTAATGGCAAGTTTTTCCAGGCAGCCAAAGGACTGTCTGAAGAGCAGAGATTCCTTCCCTGTTTTTGATCTCCTTCCCCGGTGAGGTAAGCAGATCTCATTCCTGATATAAAGGACCATGGACATGTCCATGTGGCCAAGACATACTGGTATCAGTGTAATGTTGATTGCAAGACCGTTTCCCCATCTTAGTGTCTGAGTCAAAGCTATCAGCTCTGCTTTTTGTGCTGATGTTCCCTGGAGCAGGAATTGGGTCCAAACTACCTCAGAGAGGGTTTCCACAGCTGCTCCGTCATACTTGACTCTAACTAGCATATAGCTGCTTCTGTCAGCATACAGGGTTGCATCTGCTTTCCCCTGGGGTTGGTCTCGAAGGTCTGGTCACACTCATCGCAGATGACCAGTGACTCGGACAATGGACACAGTCATGGGCTGGCTGCTCTTTGAAATAGAATAGGAGAGACACTGGATTCAGCACTGCAGATGGTGAGAACCTGATTCTGGGTACATCTATAAGGTGAACCTGATAGAGGGTAATGCGAGCATTTGACATCCAGCACTAAGGGGCTTCCCAAAGGAGCACTTCAGCTGAGTGAGGAGTAATGACAGTCTACTCCTGTCCTGCAGTTAATCTATCAGCCTTTTTTTTAGCAACAACACTATGACAGAAATGGTCCAAACACAGGCTGGCCACCCTGCTGTGACAGGGTCCAGGAATTTAGACAGACAGGCAATGTATCTTTTCCAGGGTCACAAAGTTTGAGTCAGTATGCCCTTTGCCACTGTGTGATGTTTGTCCACAAACAGGTGGAGGGGGCTGGCAATGTCAGGTAGTCTTAATGCTGGGGACAACGTTACAGCTGCTTAAGTTCTTTCTTTTTCTATTTCTTTTTCCTCCCAGCTCAGGGGACTGTTTCTTCCTATGTTTTGGTATAATGGCTTAGCTATCTCAACAAATTTAGGTATCCAAAGTCTGCAATATCCAGTGGTACCCAGGAATTCTCTCATCTGTCTTTTGCCATGTGGCCCAGGAATAGTCAAGATAGCTTAGATCCTGATTGGGAATAAAGTCCTGCTGCCATCATCCAAATAATATGTCAGATAAGTTACCTTCTCAACACACACTTGGGCCTTCTTGGTGGATGCACGATAGTCCAATAGTTGGAGTATTTCAAGAAGTTCCTCTGTGGCCTGCTGGCTTTTTCTAGGACATGGGAAATGATGAGACGATTATCCACATACTGTAAGAGGGTGACTTTTGGTGGTATTCAAGCAAATTTGCACTAAGGGCCTTGTCAAATAGGGTGGGAGAGTTCTTGAGCCCTTGTGGCAATCAAGTCCAGGTGAACTGGCCACTAAACCCCATTTCAGGGTCTGTCCATTCAAAGGTAAATATGGGTTGATTTACAGGTACCAGAAGTAAGGAGAAAAAGGCATCCTTAAAATCTAAGACACTATACACAGCCTTTTCTAGATCTAATAAACTGAGCAGGGTGTAGGAATTTGGCACCATTGGGTGAATGACTTTTACCCTCTTGCTGACCTCCCTT